>OW569407.1:16063957-17263957 GCA_937654795.1 Cistogaster globosa
AAATAAAAGTACTTGCAATAAAAAAAAACTAAAAATGTACAAAAAACAACTTGAAACTATCATTAATTTAAAATTATTCTAAAAAAAAATCAAGCTTTCGCAAAAAGCACAAAAATTATTTTAATGAAGCGTAAATAAGATTCGGCACAGCCGAATACAGCTCTTTTACTTGTTAGTTTTAAGCACGCATTGATTTCATATTATTAAAATTTTCAATTATTTTTCCTACTTTTTTATTTTCGCTTAGTTTTCCTTCGTATTTTTCGTTTTTATTTTTTTTTTTTTCGATTTTTAAGTTTTATTTCCAAATTCGTATTTTCTGTTCTAATTATTTTCGTTTTTAAATGATTTTTTTTTCTAAAGCAATGATCACGCGTTTATTGTAAAGTCGAGACTAATTGTTTAAAAATGTTTTTCTAAAGCTTTAGATTCTTAAGTAGACTACAAAAAATTGCTTATTTGCAATTGTTTTTGTTTGTGGATCCAATTACTGACTTGAGTACTTGTAGTTGTTTTAACCCACAAACATGCCAAAATGCTCTAAGAGGACCAAAGACAGTTTTTTTTAATGAATAATAATTTTACTAGTGTCAAATAGACAGAGATTAAATTCGAAATTTGAAGTTTCAAAATTAAATTTAATTAATTTAAAAAAATTTGTAATTAAATTATAGAATTTTTTTAAGTTTTTTTAATATGTTTCTTGCTGCAGTTTATTATCTTTAATAAAATTTTCTTAGATGCGCTATTATTTTCAATTTATTTCCCTTCAAAAAAATCAACTTCTTTTTTTACTGGCTGTTTTGAAAAGCCTACGATTTGAAAGTGAAGTTTTAAGCCTATTTTAAAAATTTTGGTTTTATGTTATTTGGTAAAGCCATCCATTTTTAACTGACTTCAAAAAATAAGGAGGTTATCAATTCGACTGAATGTTGCTTTTTTATGTTTGTGCCTGCAGAACTCAGTTATTTCTGAACTGATTTTGAAATTTTTTTGTAATTTTAAAGATTATGCCTACAGATTGGTCCCATTTTAAAAACAGTTCATAATCTTAAAAATTAAAGGGTGTCCTCATACAACATACATGTTTTTTAAGTGTATTATGAACCGTGAAGCGCACTTGTGTAAAATAAAAAAACAGTTTATCAATATGACTCCCAATAGTAAAAAGTAATACAAAAATAATTCTAAAAATTAAAGGGTGTCCCCATAGATTACGTAAATTAACTCCTATGCGGCTATCTTTTGAATCGTTGTAGACATACGCTTGAAAATTGGACACGATCTCGATTCCTATGACCGTTATAATAACAAGTATAAACATTTAAAAATATAAATTAAAGGGTGTCCAAATAGTTAATGTAATTTGATGTATGTGGCCAAACTTTGAAACCGTTATAGACAAATAGGTGAAATATACAAAGAATCTGTATTGCTAAGTCCGCTGAAGTAAATTGACCTATAGGACCGTATCGTTTGAACCGTTATATACAAACATTTGAAAATTAAACAGAATGTCCAGTACTTTATCTGGTAATTATAAAATTATAAGCATTTAAAATTATAAATTATAGGGTGTTACAATAGTTGCTGTTATTTGGTGTATATGACCAAACTGTTGAACTGTTGTAGACAGTTAATAGAAATTTGCACAAAACATTTACAGCTAAGACCGCTATAACAAGTAGCAAACTTGAAATTATAAATTAAAGGGTGTCCCTATAACTGATGTAATTTGATCTGTATGGCCCGTTATAGACAAACTCTTGAAAATTAGACAGAATGCCCATTACTATATCAATTTTAATAAGAATTACAAGTATTTAAAATTAGAAAGATTAAAGGGTGCCCTAATGGTTGTAATTTGATGTATATGGCGAATCTTTTGCACAGTTATAGACTAATGCTTAGAATTTAAAAAATTTTGTTTATTGTATCAGCAATAAAAAGTGTTAAAAAATGAAGGGTGACCACTTAACTGTTTGCTTTCTTTTTTAATCTGCATTTATAGTTGGTCTACGACATATAAAAAATTCTGACGCAATATTTCTTGAATATAATAAATTTAATGTATAATTACTGTCCTAAAGAAATGTGATTTTAAGTATTTCTGTTTTGAAGTCGGTTTTTCGCAAGAATTATTTATTATATGTTTTAAGCCATCTTTTTTTCTTATTTCTTCTTATTTGAAAAATTTAACACTTTTGGTGAGATTACGAATTCTTTATGAAAGTTATTGATTTTTATTTTTTTGAAATTTCGCTTTTCAATAAAAATTATCGATTTTTCGAGGACTTGCTTGTGCCTTTTCTTAAAAAATTCCCTAACTTTCCTTATTCTTTATACTTAAGATTTTTGGTTTGATATACATTTTCCTTTCAAATTCCTTTTTTTTGTAACATAATGACAAAAAAGTTATTATGAGTTTTGCTTATTCTAAGATTACCATTTTTTTTTTCATAAAAATAAATATCATCCGAAAAAGTCATCAAAAAAGGCAAGATATAAAATGCATTTCTTTTTACGTTTTAGGGCTTAAAGTGAGCAAAGATATTTAACTTCTCAGTTACGTTATGGTTTACTTTAAGCTATTGTATACAATTTTAAAACATTTTCTGAGAAAAAATATTTTTTTATTGCCACCCGTCCCCTGCAATAAAGAAAAACTAAGTTTTGAAACTTGTAGACAGTCTGAGTTGAAATATGCAATGCTGCTACAGTGTTGTTATAAGAAGGACTCGCTGACTGACAAATTAAAAGAGACTGAGAGACTCTAATTTTTAAAAATACTATAAGTGTAAAAAAAACACCAATTTGTAGCATTATTAATGATAAATAATGCCAAGTTATCAATATAATACAATATACACTGAAAAAAAAATCTGTAGATCATTTTTCTTTGGGGCCATAGAAATCTTGTAGGGTCAGAAGTGAAAAACATTTCAAGCCGATGTGTACCTCTCACGTTAACCTTTTTATATTTATTTTAATTTTAACACTGTAGCCGGAAACTCTGCAACATTCTGTTTATAACGCCAATCGCTTTTATTATTAATTTAGCAAACAAAATTTTTCATTTAATAATAACTTAACTTGCCTTCTTTAAAAAGTACAAAATGAAATTTCTGCTTGCTTTTTTGATAATAAAGAAAAAAATTTAATCCAATAAATTAACAATTAATTTGAAAATTAAATTAATTTAGAACTGTATCATATTTGTTTAAATAATTTAATTTACGCCGCAGACAGTTAATAAAATAATTTTTATTTCAATGAAGAATTCGAATCTTTTCAAAGAAATGATAAAAGCAAAAAAAAAAATAAAATCTGCGGGTAAGTCAGTAGGTATTTATTTACAAAAAACACAGAAAAACACATTTTTTAAGTTGAGTTGTATTTATTTTGCATCCTAGTTTTTCTCTTAGCTTTAGCCACTTCATGTAGCAATTATTCGCTATTCAAAGGCCGTGCATAAAGTAAGATTTCGATAAAATAAAACCCTCTTAATCGACTCAAATCATTTTCCTTTAAGTATTTTTTTTAACTTGTAGTCTGAGAAACTTTTCTCACAAAAATACTATAGTCCTCTTGATTTACACAGGGTGCTTTAGAATTAATTTTGTTATAAAATTTATGATTAAGTCTAAACCACGCTGGGCTGAAAGATTCTTGTTTAAATTAGAGGACCGAAACACTTGCCTAAAGCCCAAACGTCATCGAAACATAACAAGCGTTAAACAACTAGTTTTTGCTCTATATTTTTATTTAAACGGTCAATAATATTCTTCTCTTAATTTTTAAATTTTTTCCGGCGGCCATAACTTTACCGATCCATTTAAGTGTCTTTAATTTCTTCGAAAAGTAATTACTTGATAAAATAAGGGAAGATAGTGCTCATGCACATTTTCTACTAAGCGTTTCATTGGTCTGATGCCCGGTTTTATAATACGGCGGCTGTCAGTTTTTTGTGATACATAATTATCTTTCCTTCACAAGGATTTACAACACGCGCCTTCTATTATTGCTCTCATCACTAAGTCACCTGTCAGGAAATTAAATGACAAGTTTTAAACTATAATACGCCTACTCAACACTTAATGGAGGTGATTTCACTGCTTTTTAAACAGACATAATTTGCAATCTTTCTTTTTCATCGCCTATAACTCTACTCTAAAGAAGGTATTGCCTGAATGACAATTCTCTTTGCTAATCATCGATTGTAAGAAGGAACTTTTAATGCTGATCGCTGCGCATACGAAATTTTATGGAAATTAACGGGTGAACAAGTTAGCTAGAACAGGATCATTGTCGTAACTCTTAGGATAGGAAGGGTCTTCAACAGTGCCTGAAAATATCACACTTTATCTGTCACGAAACACAGACTCCTGGGCAATTACATAATGGCTGACCTTCAACAGCTATCTGGAACCAGATTCATTAATATTCTGAGATATCTCAAAGCTGCAGGAAGCAAAAAATATCTCTTTAACTAGCGTGGGTCTTTTCAACTTAGTTTTGATTGGAATAAAGAACATCATCAATTTTTTTAATTTGCTTTATTATGATAGAAATACAAAAACTAAAAACTCGTTTAGCAAATACTTCTTTAAAAGGTTTTCTGGATCATTTCACTGACTGCTTTGGCCTGTTTATTAAAATACTTTATAGACTTTAACTTCAATATTTTCTTTACTTAATCAGAGTTCAGCCGAATTCAAACGAAAAAAAAACAAGAAAAATGTTATATTCTTTATCTTAATTTACTAGAGTATGTTAAATAATTTTCTAAATAATTATTGATTTACCCACGTACATACATTTTTTAAAACAAAAATAATTAATTATTACAGGAAATTTAAATAAAATTGCTGTTAAATGAAAATTAACCAAACACCTTCATACTTAAGCGTGTTCGTAATCGAACATCTGTCAAAGATACTTTTCATTTATCTAATTATGAATGTCAAAATGGTGGTTTGAAATGTCATTAATATTTGTGGTTTCTTTTATAGAGATATTGAATTTCATATTTATGTATGTATGTGTGTGGCAGTCGTATACATTGCCCATCAATTATTAAACTAATTGAACACATTTAATCGATAATTAAATGGTTAAATACTTGAAGAAGACTTAAAAGATATGAAGATATAAGTTGGGAGTATGTCAAACAAAAATGTGGACATAAATGAGTAAATACTATTAACTAAAATATCTGTGTTAGTCAAGATTTTAGGAACAAGTTATTAAGCAAAGCTATTTAAAATAGTTTTTTTAATCATGTTTATTTTTTTTACAATAAAGATATTCAAACTTTCGATTCCTCTATTTTATTCATTCATATAACGGCCAATGGTGTCAAATATTTATCTTAGTATTTACCAGATGCTGAAAGTTACAACCAGAAGTTTTTGCACCCAAAAAAGTTTTATTTGTTTTCAGATAGAAATTTAATTTTATTTTTAATTAAATCAATTGTTTATTTATTTAGAAAATTGTTTTCTGCTTTTTTAATTATTATCAGATATTCAATTACATATTAATTATATAATTAATTAATTATTTAAAAATGTTGTTTTATTAATTTTTAAATCATATGTTTAATTGAGAGAATTAAAAATTTAATTAAAATTCAAGCTGAGAAGAAGAAAAAAGCTTAGTAATTTTTTCTTGGCATTTTACCCACTTTTTTATTTATCGAAATGGGGCCAAAAACTAAAATTGATTCAAAAAGTAGGCGAAAACTTTAAAACTCATCAAAAATTTAAATTTCATTTAAAATTTTTTTTTTTTTTCATTTTTTACAAATTAAATTAAAAATTGAACCTTAAGCCGAAAAAGTAAAATTTTAATTCGTTTATAATATCCACAGTTCAAATCCTGGGGGCAAATTACGGCATTCGATATCGATCGCAATTTACATTTAAATTCTATAGAAATTTCGATCGACATCGAATGCCGTAATTTGCCCCCTGGTTGGCAGAAAATAAAAAATTAAATTTAAATTCCGCCAAAAAATGAAAAAACTTACTAAAAATTATTTTCTTTCAAAAAAAAAAAAAAATCATTTAGAAAATATGCTCGTCGAAAAGGAATTTTTAAAGAACTTAAATTAAAATCATAAAACTGAACTTCAACACAAATCCTGATTTTGGTAAAAAAAAAACGTGTAATTTTTAAAAAAGTTTTAATCTTATAACGAAATAAATAAATAACTTTTACTAAATTCATGAATTTATTTAAAAAAAAAAAAAAAAAAACTAAAATCCAAAAAAAACAATTTTTTTGTTGTGAAGTTGAATCCCTAAAGCTGGATTCACCCATTGTTCCCGAACAAAATTTTTGTTCCGAAACATTTTTTTTTATATGTAGTTTGACGTTTTTCTTTTTGAGAGAGAGAGAGAGACACGTCAAACTACAAATAAAAAAAATGTTTCAGAACAAAAATTTTGTTCCGAAACAATGGGTGAATCCAGCTTAAATGTACAAATAATATTTAAAAAATTTGATTTTAAGAAAAATTATATTTTGACAAAAAAAAAATAATTTTTAACAACAAGATTTTGCCAGTTATTTTGTTTCCATAATTAAATTTCCGTTAAAAAATTGATACTTTTCAAAAATATATTTATTTATCTAAAAAATCTTTATATCACAAAAAAAATTAAAATTGATTTGGGTATGACTTAAACAGCACTAATGGGCTAAATGCACGATTTTTTTTGTAGCAAATTATTGCCGAGATTTTCTTACTGCCAACCAACATTCGACTTCTATCGATTTTTTTATCTTCTACTCCGTGTGCGAAAATATTAGACTTGTGTAGTTCATAAACGAACTAGCTTATTTAAACGATTCCATCGATTGAACTAAGTAAACTAGTTCATACTTTTAAGTACACCCAGTTCATTTTTGAACTATACACTGTTTTTGAACTACCATACAAGATAAACTAGAATCCATGTCTTTGTTTTCTTGTTGACTGTTTCCGAGATGAAATTAGTGCTGACACGCATTTAGTTTAACATTCGTTATGGCAATGCTACAGTATTGTTGCCATCATATTTTAAAAAGAACATTTGAACTAAAAGAGCTTTGAACTAAAGAAAGTGTTTGAACTAGAAGTTGAAAGTTGAACTAAGAGAGCCTTTAAACTAAATTTTGAACTAGTTCATTTTCAAACTTCGAACTAAAAAGAGCTATTACTAAATTGAACTATATGGCATAAGTCTAGAAAATATGCTCGTCGAAAAGGAATTTTTTTCGAAATAGAAAATAATCCCTTCAAAAAAAAATTTTTAATATAATTTTTTCTATATTTTAAAAAAGAATAAGTCAATCTTCGTTGTAAAATAAAATGGCTTAAATGGGAAAAATAATATCTAGCAATGAGGTAATTAAAAAAAAATATAAGAATGTGCAAAGAATTTTAAATTTATGTTAATTCACCCAATAAAAAAAATAATAACAGTTCCCCGTATGAAATACAAATAAATTAAAGTTATGTATGAATATTAATGATAGATAAACTGGGAACAATTTGACCCTTAAACATCAATATCAATTGCAAGATAAAAATAATAAAGATTAACACTTTTTACTTTCTTGTTAATGAAATAATATTAAGGGTATTCACAATGTATAAAAAAACGCTAAATGCACCTTAACTCATCTAAAATTAAAATCTATTAAAAACAGAAAAATATATAAAATGGTCAATAAAAATAAACATTATCGAAAAAACGAGCCCGGAAAATTTAAAAAGGGGGTGTTTTGAGTTTGTTATTTAAAAAACGCCAAACTTATTAAAACTTGTCTAGAATTTTAATCTATTAAAAACAAATAAAAATTGCGATGACATTTTTACCAAAATAACGAAAAATCAATCAATTATTGCGGACTCTTTAGTGGCCCTCGCTCTTACTTTTTTTTAAATTATAAAAAAAAAACAGTCACTTTCTTCTCTGAAGTTTTTATATTTTTAAAAGGTTTAATACAGATGGAAAAGGTATAATTCTAAAATAACTATTTAAAGCGTCTAACAGTCGGTTTAAAAATTTTAAATCCTGGGGGGAAATTTTATTAAAAAATGTAACTTTTGCCAAGAAAAAATTCCCGTTTAAGACTGAAAAATCCAAATTTTACCAAACACCAAGATAATAACTTGAAAACCAGAAGTTTAACAAAAATTTTAAATAGCGAGGAAAAAAATTAATTTTGTTGTGTTTTTAAATTGCTACAAAAAATATTGAATATTCCTCAAAAAAAAAAAAAAATTACTGAATTTTGCTTGAAATACAAAAAATCGTTACTATTCCCGGAAATTACATCTAATAACGCTTAATTTCACCAAAAATTGAAATATTGCAAAATATTGACATTTCAAAAAAAAAACCTACAATAGAACAGAATTTCACCAAAAATCGATACTAAATTTAAAATTAAATAATTAAGAAATTATTATGTTTAAGTAATATTTTCCTAAAAAAAACAAAATATTCATAAAAAAGTCCACAAATTTCACTGAAAGTCGAAATTATATAAAAAAAAAATCGCTAAAAACAATAAGATGTAAAAATTTACTGTATAATATATAATTAAAATAGTAATTTCCGTAAGTAAAACTAGAAAAAATAATCTCATGAAAAATCGATTTTTCGATTTAAAATTTCTTAAAAAAACTGAAAAATCGCCAACAATATTTTTTGCAAATTCAACTATTTTTTAGTATGTCAATTTGAATGTATAAAATAATATCATTTACGAAAACCAAAAGCCCAAAATTTCACCATAAGCAAAAAGTTTGTTTAAAAAAACGAGATGGGTAATATTGGTTTAAAATGGCAAAATCTTAGCAACTGTGATATGCCTAAATGCATACAAGCTCATACATATCAAGTATTATTCTATTTGTTTATATCTACAGTAATATGACACCTTACTTTACTCTTCGTTTCATCATTCGCTTTTGATCATGTACTTAGTAACATCTATACATATATACGTTTATACGTGTTTTCAAGATTATCAGGGTTGGAAAAGTGTGTGTCATTTTTTAATACTTAAAATATTTACCAGTATTGTAAACTTAAACTATTTTTAAACTTGAAAATAGAACTACGAATTGTAATAAGCAAATAAGTTTAAACTTTTGTTAATTCTTATTTTAAAATTTTGAGGAAAATAAAAGAACTTTTTGTAAGTATTTATATTTTCCATCCCTGGTCTTTATTTTTAATAAAAATAATTTTTATAATTTTATTTTCATATGAATGTATATAGTCATAGATATGAAATAATAAACAACATGAATATTTGCACACAATACAAACAACATAAGAGTTGCTTAATTGTACTCTTAACCTTGTCTTTGAGTTATTTTCATATTTATTTGTAGAAGATGTTGCTCACTTTGAAGTGTTTACAAAATTAGGAAAATTAAGCTTTAGTACACATGTACTTGTAATTGGAAGTGGGATACATGCGAAAAATATTTAAAGGACTTAATTTTATTTTACAATAAAATCACATAAATCGAATAAAATCGCAAAAAAATTCTAATTCAAACAAGTAAGAGTGCTACATACGGCTATGCCAAATTTTATATAACCTTCACCATTTATGTAAATCTAGTTTAGTGAAGTAACTCCAACTAACATAACAAATATTGAGGTGACAGAGAATTAAAAAAATGTAAAAAAAAATTAAAAAAATTTTAAATGCTGTTAATGGTTCCACATGATATGAAAAAATAAGAGGGAGGTGTGGTGTTTTGCCCGATGCTTCGAAGGACATGAACCGATCTCACTGATTTTCAATAGTAAAATTTTTAAAAAACCATGTTTGATCGATTGGCGTATTTAAATTTTCTCTAGCTCATCTATTGTATTGGCAAAGTTAATTTCAACACTAACGCGGACGGACAAACGTACAACGATAAATCGACTTCGCTATACATAGAAACTCGGAATAAATGTACTTTATAGGGCCTGAAATCAATATTGTAAAAACTACAAACGGAATGTCAAACTTAGATACACCCTTTTTCCACTTTTTTTGATGAAGGATATAAAAAGGTGGAGCACTTTAATTTTGCTTACGTTTTGCCATATTTTTGTGTTTTTTTTTTTTTTAATTTTATCTGTTGCAAGGCTGGTTGAATTTCGCTTTCATTGTAAGCTTGTTGGCGTAATTTCTTCATGACTTTAAAGGTGCTAATCAGACGACCTAGAGTGCCGTGAAAGATCTAAAAATGCCTTCTAAAGAAGTTTAATTTCTTCAAAGGCTCTATGACATCTGTTGTTGTCCGTATCAATGTAATGGAATTAAGACAGATATCGTAATGGCCATTTTGACTATTTTTGGGAAAGTATGATGCCCTGAAACCGCGATTAAAGCAGCCAAATATCATTATTCATTTGTCGATTTTCGATAATCTATTATATTCTCGCACGCATCAGGTTTGAGTTCTTAAGTCAATTGAAATTTGTAAATATTGTAAGAATTTGCGAATCCTTTACATAACTGTTGTGTGCGTGTGGTAAGCAGAGCTGATATCGTTGGTTCAAAGTCATGAGGATAAGTTCAAATCTCAGAGAACCTTGAATATAAAGGAAATAATTGTTCGATTAGAGAAGGAAATTTATTGCTGTGTAGAGGGGGTAAAAAATTTGGTGAAGGGAACTGTACGCAAGGACAAAAAATGATGTGAGCACCGACGCAAATATGGCCGCTGTGGCGGAAAGAACTTAGATTCGTCATCTTCCTCGACAAAATGTTATTATTTTTAGCACAAAGAGAATTGCACACAAATATCTCGAATTATTCGTTGACAAAGCTCAACTGACTAAAAAATTAAAGACAAATAGCAATGCTATTTTTTAAACCTTCTCAATTTGTGCTTTACAGAAGCTCCAATTGGACAAAGAATTTTTCCAAGACGCATTTTTATCTCGGCAGTTTCATCACGAACAAAGTTTTCGCATTTGTGGTTTGAAATAGTTGCAAGTCATCGTAGAGAATCTATTGCATTCAGAAAGAGTGACAGTTCAATGTAAATTTTGTAGAGGTAGCACCTTTGGCGCTTCTTTCTCGGAAATGCTACTGGAAATACCATTTCACTTCATGGCGAGCGATACAGTGCCATTTTAACAAACAACTTATGGTCTGAAAAGAAAAATAAGACCTTCAATAATCTTTCGTTTTGTTAGAATGGCAAATGGTAACCCACAGCTCATCAAATAACTAAACTTTCGCGTCTTTGGCAGGAAGGCTAGAAAGGTACTCAAATGACAGGTCATGAAAATTTCAAGTATTATCTGGCCAGGATGAGGATCAAAGAAGATTATACTTTCAGACTGTGCCTACAAGAGGCTGAGACAGTACCACACATAGTGTACGACTGTCTAACACTAACTTGCATAAGACTTGGGACAACAAGCAGCAGTTTCTTAAATTGAGATGCCATGGGAAATTTATGCCTTGGATAAATGCTAGCAATTACTAAGGACTCCATGATGAAAAAGAAGAAATATATGGCTGATGATAGCACGTAATTCAATGATGATAAATTTGTCGTAAATTGGAAATGGGTGGCTTATAATAATTAAGGATGGAAGGGAGTCGAAAAGGGACCCATTAAATAATCGGTCAGTTTCGATATCCGCCTTCTTTAAAACTAATATCGTCTAAGCCATTCATAAGATACAACCGAAAACACTCAACAAAGTTTTTGGAAAATTGGACTGACAGGACCAGCTACTGCGAAGTCGACCGTGACACTCACATGAATAAACATTTGTTTCATAAATCTTAGGAATGTTTGTTTGTCATAAATAAAGCAAAAGAGTAAAGTTCATTTTGTTTAATTTAAAAAAAAAATAAATTGTACTTGAACCACCCGTTATAAATAAGAGAGAATAAACGAAATGATAAAACTAGATTTTTAAACTTAACTTTTTTTAATTAAAGTAATATTCTTTATAGTTCTTTATATCAACAATTGTATGTACAGACTTGGTAATGATGTGTACATATGTACATACACAAATATGTGCAAAATGTTATGTGGGTTTCTAGGGTTCTATTATTAATATTTCAATGACGTACAATTCACTACACAGTCGCATTTAAAGGCAAATAAATGCTCATTGCAATGCTCTTGCTTGGCCATAATCATACAATGAAAACGAGAATGTGACGTTAAGTTTGCTCTAGATTCTTATTTTATTCATGTTGGATTAAATAGAAGAATAAGAAAAAATAATAAATTTTATATGTGTAACCTTTTTGTTCATTTTTACTTTTTTTAAAACTTTGTTAACATTTTTTTTTATTTATTTAATGTCTATTAGAAAAAACTGCTGTTTATGCATTTTTTAATAATTTTTGTTTATCTATTTTGTTGTTGTTGTCACAACTTTATGCTTGAAGTGACACAATAAACTGACTAACATCAGTCAGAAATAATCAAATAATATTTATTGCATTAAACATAAATGAAAGTTAAATTGTTTAAAGATTTCTAAGTTCCTTGAAGCAAACAATTTAAAAGTTGTGTAAGTTTAAATGGGTCAAAAATTGGATGGAATACAAAACACTGCAATTTTATGTTAGATGAGTCATAATTGTTGTATAAGATCGAGGGGTGTCATTCGAACAAGAATAATTCGATTATTTTTTTTTTTTTGTAGAGTAGAATACTACAAATAAATCATAATTACAAAGGGATAAAAAATTATTCAAAAGAAATTTTTCGAATATTCGAATAACTAAAATTTTTTTTAATTTTTATTAAAAAATGCATATTTTTTATTTTTAAACTTATTCGCATAATTTTTCTTATTCTTGATTAGTTCGAATAATTTATTCAAATAAACTAACTTTTTTTATTTCGATCTTCGAGCAGATAAAAAATTAATTGTTTTGAGATTTAACAAAGTGGCAAGCTCAAGTCTCTTCAAAATAAAAAGTACCTTCTGTAAAACCCTACATTCAAAACTAATAGATGATCCGAACCGCAATATCAAGTAAAATGTCAAGATAATCATCAAAAATTTCTAAGGAACAGATACTAGACAAAATGATGAGCTAAACCAGTGGTTCTCATAAAATTCCTGCTCACGGACCCCTAGGAAACTATTTTTTCCACAGACCCCTTTGAAGCTCATGTTCAAAATAAAACTTTTATTATTTTTGGAAACACTGTTGCTTCGGTTCTTCATACGGACCCCTTGGATGGTTGGTACGGACCCCCAGGGGTCCACGGACCCCCATTTGAGAACCGTTGAGCTAAACGGAAGAAACAAATTTCCTTGACATCTGGACAGCCGTTTTAAAAACGAATTTAGACCTGTCAACGAATGAAGGCAAAAGAAAGTTCAATGAAATAAAAGTGTCGGTTTTGCTTTCACAGTTGACTTAAATACCGATCATATCGTAGGACAAAGTTTCTATCACATTCTAAAAAGAATGTAGGAAAAAATTACCGAAAATTTTGTATATGTGTGATGTCTGCAGCAAAAAGTGTTACCAATGACTTTTTTTTTAAATTTAGCCCAATCTTCGGAGAAGATTTTATTAAAAAAAACATTTTATATTTTGAATTTTGAACTTTGCTAAACAAATAAAAGCCCAAAATCAGTTTAAGTTTATTAACAAATTAATCTCAATTTAGTACTAAAAGCGCTACAACGGCAATGCTGTGCAATATAAAATTGATGCAAATGGCTTAGAGCTTGTGTAAGTGTCCGTCAATCTCTTCTTAATAATGATTTTCAAAAAGAAATTTGGCAAAGCAAGCCAAGGACAATGCAATATCACGATTTATTAGCGAACACAGCTGAAAAGTAAACTTTTCCCGATGACTGCATTTCCAACTTTATTAAAATTTCATGAGGTACCAAATCTAAATCCTAACAAAAACTTACATTTTACACTAGTAAGTTAGTTAAGAGTGGCAGGCTCTCACAACGAAGCTCACTTGAGCACAATTGAGTGGCCCGCCGCGATTCCCCTTACCCAGCCGAGAACCATGAAGATTCCCGGATGAACTTCGTTTTGTCCCCTAAAGAGTGAGATTATAGCTCCGTAAGAGTTCCGAAGAAAGGAGAGCCCAGAATTCTTAATCTTCTTCGATCCAGGGATGGACAATGGCACAGGAGGTGCAGTACGGTGTCTTCCTCATCCTCCGAGCCACAGCTGTGATAGAAATCATTAAAGGGCAGACCGAGTCTTTCAGCATGCCTGCCGATTAGCAGTGACCTGTAAGTACCGAGACCGTGATACTTATGGATTTCCAGTCCAGTCCGAGCAGCTGCTTGGTCTGCTTGAGGTCCAATGTAGTCCACAGTTGTCTGGAGGCACAACAGGAACTTTCCTCTACCAATAGTCTGCGAGCCAAATTATGTTAGTGGTTCTTTATGGCCATTTTCACCGTTGCAATAGGAATGCCAACGTCTGGTAGCGAGAAAACATTAGGAAGCAGTGTGCTCCGTTTGGCGAGATTATCGGCCTCACAGTTTCCCTGGATATCACTGTGACCAGGGACCCAAAACAGGTCAATCTGTGATCGCTCCGATAGAGTGTTTAGTAATGAGTGACATCTCAGGACTAACTAAGATGTACTGTATGCACCAGCAAGCGCCCTGATTGCCGCCTGACCGTCCGAAAATATCCAAATGGCAAGGCCCTAAGCGCTATTTCGGATGTTTTCAGAATGGCCATTACCTACTTTTTGCACTAAAATCACTACTGTTTTATAGAGCAATCCAAAAGAAAGGCTAAAGTTTCTCTTCTTCGTAGGCCTTTCTTGTTATTGGTTTTTGAAACTTTCGCAGGGCAAGATTCCCTCTGACTTGCTTAAAGACGCTAAACTGGGAATTGAATGACTGCAATAACTGGACGATATAGAAACACTAACGAAACTATTTATAAAAAAAAATCGTAATAAAATTGACTAAAATCCTTCTGATCTATTAAGTCAGGAAATGTATATGGGCCAACGTGAATTCACCTCTGCGATATATATCAGTTAAGACGTTTTCAAAACAAATAACTTTACAACAGACGGAACCCTCTAAGACAAAAACTAGCCTTCGACAGGACTGCCTGGCCTTCTCCTGCATTATTGTTTTTGTTGTAGAAAGTCTTATTTAAACTAATTGTATGTAAAACGTGAGCTAACATTACAGCGATAAACAAAAGTTATCTCGACTTCTAAACTTTCAGCTGGAAAATGCAATTTTACTTCAACGCGGCCAATGAGTGAGTACAACAATCGTACAATAATATCTCGGCAGCATGATTAATGCAGACTGCAGTCAGTGCACTTCAAACCATAAACACCAGAATAAAAGTTATTAATATTTTTCGAACTCTGGCAACGTTTAACTTTGCACAGAGGTTTAAAAACAGTTTATTTTGGACATAATTCGGTATCTCATGAACTACTGAAGATATCTTAATGATAACTTTATGTTTATCCACTTTCCTTTAACAACACTTACATGTATGCATATGGAGCATATATTTAAGCTACAAAAGCTTCCTAAATGGTAAATTAAATTTATTTTTTTTTAACATACGAATTCCCGGAATGGGGAAAAAATATTCCAAAAAATTGGTTTTGTTTTACCTCTGAGAAATTTAATTAAGATATCTAAAGTGGTTCATGAGATACCGAATTATGGCCACAACAAAAATAGCTAAGAACAAATTTACATCAAGAATTTTTTATAACTTTCGAAATTTTTGTGCACTGACATATCACAACTGACATCATATACGATGAGGAGAAGTCATAAACTGCTCTCACATAGAAGATAGGTATCTCATAATTGGCAGACCTCAAGTAGGTCACTGAGTGAACAAACAAGTACTTGACGAATTATTAATATACATACCAACAGCATTTATTCTACCGGTGCCTATATTTTACAATTCCCTTTACAATTTATCACAATTAATAATGAACTTAAGCTTAACTGAAAAGTAATAATTTATATATTAAAAATAAATTTTATAAATTACAATTTAAAATAATCAGATAAAAGATAAACTTAAGTTTTTAATAAACTATAGCAACATATAAAAATAGCTATAATTATTTCATAAAATATTTGCTTAGTTTGACAATACCTTTCTCAATGTTAAATAATTAAATACTGAAATATATGTAAATATTTTGTTTTTTTTTTTTCAAACCAGTTTCATCTTATCTCAAATTTTAAATAATTATTTGAGATAAGACTCTCATGCTGTCTGTGTATTTGTGTTAGGGAAAATAAACGAAAGTAAAATATTAAGAAATCTGATAATAAAAAATTAGAAGTTTTTGTGTTCAAAAAAATAGCGCGTGATTTTATTATATTAATTATTTTATTTTTAAGTTTGTGATAAAAACACAACTTTGTCAACAACATCGCTTAATTGCAAAAAACAAAATCAATTTTGCGCTATCGCAAAAAAAATATTAAAATTAAAGACGACTTTATCTTGAAGAAAATCGCTTGTGCACTCATTTTTTTCAAACGTTTTAAAAATTAAACTAAAAGAAAACAAAGTTCAAAATTTTATTGTTGCTTTTAATACAAATTAATCAGTTAAAATTAGATACCAACAAAATGAAATTCACTTTCTGATACGCTACAACCTTTGTCAACATTCTGAAAAATTCTGATTTATTTACAAAATATTTAATCTCTATCTTCTTGTGGAGATAGATGAAGTTTCAAACATATTTTTTTTTCATCTGCCAACAGTTGAGCAGCAAAAGCTTTTGAAGAGCAGAGCTTATGTTTTCAAATGTTAATAGATTATTAATCGCCAACAGTGTAATATTGAAAAAAAAATTTTTTTCGATTAATCGCATTATCGTTTTAAATGCATTCAAATATAAATCAACTTGACAAACAAGTTTATCATTTATGCTCTGCTTTGATCGTTAAATGTTATTTTGACAGTTGTTCTGCTAGTATTTTTTGAATTCTTAAATATGCAAATAAAAAGAACTTGAAACTCAAGTGTGAATAAATAAACTGATTTCAAATTTCTTCAGTTTTGCTTATTAAGCTAATAAAGAGATTATGTTGTTCTGAGTCGCATCTTTAAAGGCATTCTTTCTCAAGTTATTTTTAACAACTTTTCAAAAAGCTTTTAAAACTTTATTGGTAGTACATACATACATACATACATACATATGTAGATACATATATACTTCATATATACTTTCAAATCAGTCAATTTATATTAAAAAAATATTTATTTAAACAAAAAGCAGGCAACCGGAATTTTGTTAAAAAGTTAATTTTTTAAATAAAAAAATAAAAACAATCATCATTATTAACAAATTGATCATAATGATGTTAATTAGCAAACCGCTAAAGAGGAATTTCCTTAATAAACACTCAAGCGTAGAGAATTACGAATGTAAGAAAAAAATTAAAAAAAAAAAAGTTTATTTTTTTTTCATTTTACATTTGAAAGCTGAAAACAAGTGCAAAGATTACTTGAGTTTTTTAGATTAACTTAAATACAAATTAATTATGGTTTTTATTACTTAATAATAAACATTTTATTAATTTATATTTTTAAATTATTTTAATTTGTTGTTAAGAGTTTGAAAATAATATTTAAAAGTGAAAAAACAAATTATTTAAAAATGACATCATTTTCTTCTTTCGAAAATATTTTACAAAAAAAATAATGACCTTTTTCTTTATATCTACAACAACGTTAGTTTCTATTACATAACTTAAACTGACACACACATTTTTGTTAAGACAAGGTTTATATTTATAATAAATTTACATCTACACATCAGTCAACAACTGAATTCTATTGAACAGGTTTGAGGTTCTTTTAACAACTAAAGATTATGTAAATTATTGAAAATAAGCCCGAAGTATAACTCGTGTTATGGTTTAACAGCACTAACTTCACATTGTTAAAAAAATTAGTTAAACGATTATTCGAATAAAAATTAATCGAATAAAAATTTAATCGAATAAAATATTTATCAACTTTCTTAACAAATGTTTTTTATTAATTAAATCATTTTTTTATTTTGCAAAACACTCACAAATTATTCCACAAATATTTTTTTTCGATTAGGGCAGTAATCGATAATTAGTCTAGCAGTTATTCGAATAAAAATTTTTTCGAATGATTGAAAAGATGTTTATTATTTATTTTTAAAAAATTATCAATTTACAACAAAATGAAAAAATATTATGCTAAAATTCTTCGAATAGTGAAAAGTTAGATAGACAGTTATTAGGGTAAATAATATTTTTCAATTACAATAGAATAAAATAAAAAATTATTCCACAAATATTTTTCGAATAGTCGAATAATCGGAAACTTAGCCAAATAATTATTCGAATAAAAATTTATTCGATAGTTTTAAGAGATAATTTTTATTTATTAAATAAATACTTTTAATTTAGAATAATAAGAAAAATTTTAAAAATTATTTGAACAATATTTTTCAAATATTCTAATAACAATTTAGTTATTTAGAGAAAAAATGTATAATATCCGAATAAAAAATTGTTGTAAATACATAAAAAACTATTCAATTAAATTAAATGAAATATTTTTTTAATAAAAAATTATTTGACGAATAATTTTTTCCGAGCAGTAGAGTAGTCGGAAGTTCGTTCAGCAGCTATTCGATAAAAAATTTTTTTCGATTTTTTAAAAAGTTGCTTCTTATTTACTGTAGAAAAATTATCAATTTTTAAAATAACAAACAGTTATTCGTAATATTTTTTGAACATTTAAGGAACCGAAAGTTAGATGGGCACTATGCACATGCAGCCAGACTAAAGTAATCGGAGAGATGAAGATGAAGATTGATCGACTAAGAGATGATCGGAAAGACATGGATACAACCCGACTACCGATATATATTCTTTACTATAGTTCTTGGCATGTGGTAGCAAACATAATTTGGCATTACTTAAGTTTAAACAGTCTCTCTCTCTCTTTCTAAAAAAAAACAAATTCTGTAAAGTCAACGTTAAGAGAACAATTTTAATCGCAAAAGTTAGAAATAATACGACCAGGAATTTTTTTCCAGTATCGATTTATATAATCTGAGGAAAAACTCTTCTCATCTTAAAACCAAATATTATTTAATTTACATTGAAAAAGCTTGGCTTGATATCTCTATGTTGAATACCTGCGACGCTCATTGCTTGGCCAGTCTCATTTTTGTAGATGGATTTTCCAATGATACTTCCAGCTTCTTTATTTATTTGCGTTTCATAAAATTATTCGAATAACAATTCATATTTAATGTTTATTCGGTTAATCGAATAGTAAGAAATTCAAAATTTTATTCGCTCCAAATAAAATTCAAATAATTTTATATCTTGCATCACTTGCTTTATACAGTCCAGAGTTATTTTTGTAGATGAATATTTCAATGACATCTTTAGCTTATTTTATTGTGTTTCATTCAATATTATTTTTTATTCGATATTCATTCGAATAGTCGAAAATTACCGATGTGTTCAAATTAATAAATATTTAATAATTTTTTACCCTGTACCATATATTTTAAGCAAAAAATCAATTTTTTATTTATTAGCTTTTTTAGGCTCCTCAGTGTAAATTTAATAGTTCTTGTTTCTTAGGGCAAACAAATTACTCGCGTGAAATATTATTCTCTTTAAATATTTTTAAAAATCATGTAATCTTTATGCAAAATTTAATTATTATTTTATTTAAAATGCATATGAATTTTTAGAAATGTATGAGGTGTACAACCTTGTGTCCGCAGTTTCTTAGAAAAATTTTTTTATTTATCATCCTCTATCAACATGATAACTCACTGCATGTTCTAAAACTGTCTATTTGTGACAGCATAAAGGAAATACACCCTAACAAATCACGCGTGGTGGCGGAAGTACGAAGGGTATAAGCCATTAACAGGAATACGGTACTGACCTGCGACTTCAACTCAAAAAAATCAGCAGCTGTTGACAATTAGTGACTACTCCAAAATATTGTTGGGCATTTTCAAGTGCCATAAGCGGAATATAATAAAAAAATACTAAACCTGATTACCAATCATTTAAGAAACCAATACGGATTGCCAACATGGTGTAGAGTTACAGTGATTTAATATAATTTTATTTTTTTTATTTTTTATGTGTGTTTTTCGTCTAAGGTGTGTTTTTTAAATTTGCTTAGATGTTTGATTTAAAAAAAAACAACAACAACAACTATCAAGCCTTACGTTTATTTGGGAAGTAGAAAAAACATTATTTTTTTATTTCTAATATTTTATAATTATTTAGCACACATGCGACTGAACGTAAAGATGAAAATATGAGCTCAATAACTATAGAATTATTCAAGTATTCAAGTATTCAAGTATAAAATAAAATATTTTATAAAATTTGCATATATTTTCTGGCATAAACCACAGATGGGGCGAGTGTTGTGTTCCCTTTTAAATATGAACTGGTTGCCATTTTATTAGGAGTTTTTTTTCAAAGAGAGATAATTTAAAGGTGTAAAATTGATTAATTGAGTAAACATTTTTCAAATGACCTTGAGCTCAGTTTTTTACTTGTAAATAATTTAAAAAGTTATTAAAATTAAATCTGAATAGTTTTAAGCAAATGTATGGCGAAAGATCTCCTTACAGTTTGTGCCATTTTTAAAGTCTATTTTAGAGCTTTACAATCGCGTATCTGAGAAAGCGACAGTGGGGTACCCAAAGTTAATAATTAACTCATTGAAGGTTGTCTTTTGCTGTTTTATGGATTCTGTAAGAGAAAGTGCCCTGTTTTTCAATTCGAGTGTCCAGTAAATTGAACCACACATTAAAAAGAAAATTTATTTTGTATCCGAAACTTCCTTCCTAAGAGTGGTCACATCGAATATCCAAAAATTACTTTTTAATCAACTGAATTTTTAATACTATAACCTATTTTGCCAGTTCTAACACATAAATTAAGGTACTGGTTCAAATAAAAGAACGAAAAAATATTGCAATTTATTTAAGTAAAAATATTGTTTATTAGATTTATTTCCTTCGGCTGTAATCACTAGTTGTGCTATCAAACTCATGGAGCTTTCTTATTCTGACTTATTATTCGTTATTGTCAAACGAAAAAAAGCAAACAAAATTATAAACGTGATTACTTTAAAAAGTATTTAAACGGATTTTTTACATAAGCCTGGTTAAGAATCTGATATTTGGAATACGTAACATCCGATTAGTAAAAAAATATATTAAAAGTAATAGTTTAAGAAAATGTTATCAAAAATTCCTTTAATGTACTTTTGCAATTTTATTGAAAACCAATAATAACATTACATGAATATGCATTCAACATTAGTTCAAAGGTATGTAACTAATTGTTCTTCATCAGGGATATCATATGTGACACGGGTGCCATTTTCCAACCAGGGCCGAGACCATATCTCAATTTCAGAAACTTTTACCTTATTATCCCTTTGATTCTTAAGTTCAGCTTTAATCTTGTCTAAAGTGCCAGCGACCAGTTGCCTTGTTCCAGAAATAATTTTTACAAGCCTATAAAATATTATATTTCACATTTCGATTATAAAAAAAATATAATTTTCATTCATATTTTATATTTACTCATAAGATGGACCATTATCAGCAGCCAATTTTCTTAATGAATTCTGGATGACATCTTCGCACTCCTTAAGCTCATCACCTTCCAATTCTCTAGGACAACCATGGCAATTGGTATTGCCAGCGGTAAAAGTGACCAAAGTTATTAGACCCAAAATTAACACAAATTTCATTATTTCACTATGTTTTCTGATATTCACTATTAGAAACTCAAATCGAAACTGAATGTCTTAGCAAATTTTTTACTCTTTTTATAGTGCTAGCAATTCTGTGTGCCTCCTTATATAAGCCAACAATATCTTATAAATTTATTGGTGAAAATAATTAAAAAATAAATTGTTTAACTGCATGTGTTAAAACAGTCGTTATCTCAAGAAGTAACCAAATAATTTAAATAAAAAATAATGAGCTATAAATTAATCAAATACTCGTTAATGGGGGCACTATTCCGATAAGAGTAAATTTAAATATTATAACAATTCAAGATAATAATCTTTCTTGGAAAAAACGAAAATAATAACAATACGAGTAGTATTTAGTGATTTTCGGATAAAATAATTTCTTAGAATTCAAATTTCATTGGTCTTAAGAGCAGCCAAGAGACGTAATTCTGAAAAATTATTTTATTGTTTACAAGTGTTGTAGTCTAAAGAAGAATTGTTAAATAAACTTTAAAAGTGCTGCCAAGGCGAATCGAACAAGTGACTTCATTAGATCATGCGGTCAACATAAGTTTTAGCTTTTGCGCGTATTTTGTTATTGTAAAATCTTGCTAAGCTGTCAAAAATATCTGGCAATATGTGTGTATATATTTGTGAACAATAAGCAAGCCACTACAAATAGATTAAAATACATACCAACATTTCTAGACGTTTTTGACAGCTCAACAAGATCATACAAAAACAAAATACACGTAAGAGATAATGCAGTCACCTGGTATCATTGTGCTATGGTGCTGTCTGTTTTAATATGTTTATCGTCAGATTCAAGAAACAAGTAACTATAAAATTTAGATTAGGTTACACTGGCTACCGGTCCTGCATATGAGACTGAATAACTTGAGTCCTAATTGTCTCTTTATGCTGCCCAGTGCCAAACCATTCTGAAAACTGGATAACGCGCTTAGCATATTGACATCGCAATCGGAGAGAACTGCAAGATTCGACAGCTTTGGATTGCCAACAAAAATCATCATTTCCCAAAGATACTGCAGTCACAAAAGTCTATTCTATAAAGTAACTAGTCATCTCTCATAAACGTCGTCTTTACAGCTCTTTATTCATGTCTCTCAGACAGGTTTCTGATCTGTCAAGTTCATTCTGCGCCCAAAAGAGTTCAAAATTGGAAAGTTTTGGCATCTCATTCATTCATCAAAAATGCCTGGCATTCACATTTTATGTTTATTTAACAATTTCTCTTTAGACTATAACACTTGTAAACAATTAAATAATTTTTCAGAATTACGTCTCTTGGCTGCCCTAAAAACGAATGAAGTTTAAATTCTAAGAAATTCTTCTATCCGATAATCACTAAATACTATTATTGTTATTTTAGTTTTTTTTTCCAAGAAAGATTATTATCTTGAATAGTTATAATATTTAAATTTGCTCTTATCGGAATAGTGCCCTCATTAACGAGTATTTGATTAATTTATAGCTCATTATTTTTTATTTAAATTATTTGGTTACTTCTTGAGATAACGACTGTTAAACACATGCAGTTAAACAATTTATTTTTTAATTATTTTCACCTATAAATTTATAAGATATTGTTGGCTTATTTAAGGAGGCACACAGAATTTCTAGCACTATAAAAAGAGTAAAAAATTTGCTAAAACATTCAGTTCTGATTTGTGTTTCTATTAGTGAATATTCAAAAAAAATAGTGAAAAAATGAAATTCGTGTTAATTTTGGGTCTAATGACGTTGGTCACTTTTACCGCTGGCAATACCAATTGCCATGGTTGTCCTAGACAATTGGAAGGTGATGAGCTTAAGGAGTGCGAAGATGTCATCCAGAATTCATTAAGAAAATTGGCTGCTGATAATGGTCCATCTTACGAGTAAATATAAAATATGAATGAAAATTATATTTTTTTTATAATCGAAATGTGAAATATAATATTTTATAGGCTTGTAAAAATTATTTCTGGAACAAGGCAACTGGTCGCTGGCACTTTAGACAAGATTAAAGCTGAACTTAAGAATCAAAGGGATAATAAGGTAAAAGTTTCTGAAATTGAGATATGGTCTCGGCCCTGGTTGGAAAATGGCACCCGTGTCACATATGATATCCCTGATGAAGAACAATTAGTTACATACCTTTGAACTAATGTTGAATGCATATTCATGTAATGTTATTATTGGTTTTCAATAAAATTGCAAAAGTACATTAAAGGAATTTTTGATAACATTTTCTTAAACTATTACTTTTAATATATTTTTTTACTAATCGGATGTTACGTATTCCAAATATCAGATTCTTAACCAGGCTTATGTAAAAAATCCGCTTAAATACTTTTTAAATTAATCACGTTTATAATTTTGTTTGCTTTTTTTCGTTTGACAATAACGAGTAATAAGTTAGAATAAGAAAGCTAGAATAAGAAAGCTCCATGAGTTTGATAGCGCCACTAGTGATTACAGCCGAAGGAAATAAATCTAAGAAACAATATTTTTACTTAAATAAATTGCAATATTTTTTCGTTCTTTTATTTGAACCAGTACCTTAATTTATGTGTTAGAACTGGCAAAATAGGTTATAGTATTAAAAATTCAGTTGATTAAAAAGTAATTTTTGGATATTCGATGTGACCACTCTTAGGAAGGAAGTTTCGGATACAAAATAAATTTTCTTTTTAATGTGTGGTTCAATTTACTGGACACTCGAATTGAAAAACAGTGCACTTACTTTTACAGAAACAATAAAACAGCGAAGGATAACCTTCAATGAGCGAATTATTAACTTTGGGTACCCCACTGTCGCTTTCTCAGATACGCGATTGTAAAGCTCTAAAATAGACTTTAAAGATGGTACAAATTGTAAGGAGATCTTTCGCCATACATTTGCTTAAAACTATTCAGATTTGATTTTAATCACTTTTTAAATTATTTACAAGTCAAAAACTCAGCTCAAGGTCATTTGAAAATTGTCTACTCAATTAATCAATTTTACACCTTTAAATTATCTCTCTTTGAAAGGAGACTCCTAATAAAATAGCAACCGATTCGTATTTTTATAGGAACACAACACTCGCCCCACCTGTGTTTTATGCCAGAAAATATATGCAAATTTTATAAAATGTTTTTTTTTATACTTGAATACTTGAATAATTCTATAGTTATTGAGCTCATATTTTCATCTTTACGTTCAGTCACATGTGTGCTAAATAATTATAAAATATTAGAAATAAAAAAATAATGTTTTTCTACTTCCCAAATAAACGTAAGGCTTGATAGTTGTTTTTAAATCAAACATCTATGCAAATTTAAAAAAACACACCTTAGACGAAAAACACACATAAAAAATAAAAAAATAAAATTATATTAAATCACTGTAACACTACACCATGTTGGCAATCAGTATTTGTTTCTTAAATGATTGGTAATCACATTTAGTAATTTTTTATTAAATTTCGCTTATGGCACTTGAAAATGCTCAACAATATTTTGGAGTGATCAATAACTAATTTTCATCAGCTGCTTATTTTCTTGTGTTGGAGTGGCAGGACGCCATTTTTTGAAAAGATTAATTTCCTTAGTGTTGACACATAAGCAGTAAGTTTTAGAACATGCATTTTAGGTACATGCAATCTAATGAATTATCATGTTGCAAGAAGATGATAATAAAAAAATATTTTGTAAAAAACTGTGGAAATAAGGTTGTACGCCTCATACATTCCTAAAAATTCATATGCGTTTCAAATAAAATAATAATTAAATTTTGCATAAAGATTGCATGACTTTAAAAAATATTTGAAGAGAAATTATGAAGGAAAGCTTATTTTCGTTTACTTGCAATCGTGCAAGTAGCAAAGAGTGAATGAAAAAAATATTGTTCGTTTTAAGAACCAAAAACTATTAAATTTACACTCAAAAGTCAAAGGTGGATGAAACAAAAAATTTAATATAATTTTCAAAGTGGACTTTTTGCTACAAAAAAAATATGGGACAGGGTAAAAAAATATTGAATAATTATTCAATTAAAAACTTTGGAAATTTTCGATTGTTCGAATTAATATCGAATTAAAAATATTTTTGAATGAAATATAAATAAAATAAAATGTCATTTAAATATTCATCTACAAAAATAACTCTGGACTGTATAAAGTAAGTGATGCAAGATATAAAATTATTTGAATTTTATTTGGAACGAATAAAATTTTGAAGTTTCTAATTATTCGATTGACCGAATAATCTTCGAACACATATTTTTCTTTCCATAATTTTATGAAACGTAAATAAATAAAAATATTCATCTAAAAAAATTAGAGTTTCCAAGCAATGAGTGTCAAAAGTAGATAATATAGAGACATTTTAGCAAAGCTTGTTTAGTGTAAATTAAATAATAATTGGTTTTAAGACAAAGAGTGTTTTTCATAAGATTACAAAAATTAATACGGAGTGAAAGATTTCTGGTCGTATTTTGTCTTCTTTTGCGATTAAAATTGCTACTTTAAATCGTTTGACTTTTTTGAGAAAGAGAGAGAGAGAGAGAGACTGTTTAAACTTAAGTGATGCCAAGTTATGTTTTCTTCTACATGCCGAAACATAGTAAGGAATTAAAATTTTTTAAAAGAATGTTGTTATATATATAACGGTAGTCAGGCTTCTCCCGTATTCTTCTCAATCAGTCGTTTAATGCAAAAATGTACTTTCTGGACTTGTACATCCTGCATGGTGCTATTAGTGACTAGAATCACCCTACATTTTATTAAAACCAGATTGTTGTACCGCTTTTTTTAAAAGTCTGGCGAAAGTTAAGCAAATACAAGACCACAAGGATAACGTGGACCTTTTATCATGTGAAGCACTCTTTTTAAGTCAAGAATAATGTTTGGAAACACACTTGGAGGTTTTTTGAAGTATTAAAGGTATTATTGCTCATGAAGACACATGGAAGTAGGTTCAGATTTCTCTACATCTCCGGTTAGAAATTCATGAGGTTTTAGATTTTTATTTAAGCACACACTGCGTGGTATTTTTGAGACATCTAAAATTACACTGAATGACCTGGTTCGATGTCTCTATGCCACAGCGTGTATCTAATGCTACAACAACTAGTATTTAGTAATTGATCTGGTAACCTTGATTAAGTCGAGTAGTGAGCATGAAACCAGCTACCATGTTTAACAAGCCCATGCAAGCAAATTGTACATTGAAATAAAATATTTAGCACTACGTTAATGAAAGTTAGTCACAGTTCTCTAAACTGTATGAAAATAGTTTCAACATTAGGGTGCCCATATTCTAAAATTTCATGGAGGTAATTTATTTAATATCATGTGTAATGATATCTGGAAATATTTTGTAATGCATCTAAAACTAAAGGATTATGCTGTTACTAACTTTTTTTCGAGTGTAAAAGTAAAATTATTTCCTCATATGACCGTTTGATTGTTATTGTTTTGCAAACAGAATCGCTATGGATATTTCATCATCAACATGAGAATAACAAAAATATGCTGCTATCAAATGTTTAGGAAAATGTTTTCTACTAGAAAGGGGTTGTTTAATCCTTTATTTGTTTTCAGAATAATAGTGGAGTCGAAATCCGAGCAGGCGACTTAATGACAGCGAACCCCTATAACTTTCGGCAAAAAAAAAACACTGGCATCCCTGAGAACGTGATAGAGAACAACGAGAAGACAATTTTAACACAGTATTTCACCATTTCTTATTGCTATTTTTTATGACCAATTTTTGGGATGTCAATCTCTTGCGCAGACAATAACACTAACCTGGAATTGCAAGTCTCTGTGAATATGGAATAGTTAGTAGTACCCCCGAAATAAAAATATCTCGTATCGTCGCCAAAAATTAAGCTGAGTAGAAACATGTCAAACTATTTTTTATGACCAATTTTTGGGATGTCAATCTCTTGCGCAGACAATAACACTAACCTGGAATTGCAAGTCTCTGTGAATATGGAATAGTTAGTAGTACCCCCGAAATAAAAATATCTCGTATCGTCGCCAAAAATTAAGCTGAGTAGAAACATGTCAAACTATCATACCGTTCGGATACAACACCTCTGATTTCACTGAAATTCACCACAACTGTTACAGTTTTCAGACGCCCGATTCTTTCGGCTTTCGAAATATGACGTCATAAAAGATGTGAAAAATGTTAAAATATCACAAAAGTATCCTCACACAAGGGGATATAACTTTAAAGGTGAAAGCGCACCCCTTCAATTTATTTGCATACTGTGTGTTTTTTTTTTTAAGAAAACGTCAGTTCTGTTTTTTAAAACAAAGCCATCGAAATAAGACCATTTGAACGGCAAATCGACACAAGCGTATTTTGATTTGTTTGTGAGTAGTAGTCAATATAATCAAGGGATAGACGATACACCTTCCAAGATTATCGCATCGCCGAAATCCAAAGATCTCCAAATCCCATGGCAGACTAACTTATCGTCGAGTTCAGGGTCACCTTTTGGTATTTATTAAAAAAATTTATTAAATTTAGAAATTCGATAAAATATAGTTGCATTTTTTACGCCCACATGGAATCGGGGTTTCTCTATAAAAATAGGCAAACACAAAACTTCGGTATTCTTTTTCTCCTCTGTTTGTCAACCGATTTTGTTTATTCTGTCACACAATTGTAGATATTTTCGAGATTTAGTGCACAGTTTTCCGGTTCAGTATTTAAAAAATAAATTACTCCTTAAATTGTTACCACTACACATGCAAAAACATACACATATGTAAATTTAAAATATGAGTGTGTAAATAAAATAACCAAAAAACATAAATAAAAAATGGTTAATACGAGGGCTGCTCTATATATTTCTGGCCTAATAGTGAAAATGCGAATATTTATAATCAAAAATGGTTTTATTGTTTTTTAAAGTATTCTCCAGCATGATTTATACACTTTTGCATACGCTCAAACCAGTTGTCGAAGCACTTTTTCCACTCCGCTTGGGACACCTCTAAGCCATGGCTTTTGAACACTTCAAGAGCTTCTTCTGGCGACGAAAATCGTTGACCACGCATTTTTTTCTTGATGAGCGGAAACAAGAAGAAGTCATTAGGTGCCAAGTCAGGGCTGTACGGCGGATGGCCTATTAATTCGACGTTTTGGCCGGTCAAAAACGCTCTGGTTTGAGCCGATGTGTGAGAGCTCGCATTGTCATGGTGAACAATGATTCGTCTTCTCTTGTTGGTTTTTCGAATTTCTCCGATGACTTCGGGCAAACAAATTGTAGTGTACCACTCAGAAGTGACCGTCCTGCGTTGCTCAAGCGGAACAGTCGCCAGATGACCAGTTTTGCCGAAGAAACAGGCGACCATTTGCTTCGAAGTGCTTCTTCCACGAACAACTTTCGTTGGCTTCTGCTCGTTTTTAAAGACCCACACGGTCGATTGTTGTTTCGTTTCGGGCTCATACGCATAGATCCATGATTCGTCACCTGTGACGATCTTAAAAACATCTTTTGAAGCACCGCAATCCTATTTTTGCAACATTTCTTTGCACCAATCGACACGAGCCTTTTTTTGAGAGACTCAAATTGTGCGGGATCCAACGAGAACAAACTTTTTTTATGGCCAGGTTCATGCAGTATCGAATGTATGCTGGAGGAAGAAATGTCCAAGGATGTCTCTATCTCTCGGTATGTCGCATGTCGATCCTGCATTATGAGTTCACGCACGGCATCAATGTTCTCTGGCACAACAGCCATTTTTGGACGACCTTCACGAAATTCATCTTTGAGCGAGCTTCGGCCACGATTAAATTCATTATACCAATTTTTCACAGTGCTATAGGATAGTTCATCATCGCCATACAAAGATTTAAGTTCATCAATGCACTCTTGTCGTGATAATCCGCGTCGAAAGTTGTGAAAAATGATGGCACGAAAATGTTCACGAGTTAATTCCATTTTTTTCTATATTAATTTTTTCAAGTCACTGTAAACAACACAAATAATGGTCGTACGTCAAAACGTTTTGAGTACGATTATGCTTAAAAATGACAAACTTTCCAATGGAAATGTCAGATTGCACTTGGCAGCACTCAGTGTTGCCAGGCCAGAAATATATATAGCAGCCCTCGTAATAAACTTGATCGAATTATGACCAAAAGGCAAACTTTAGTTTTATTTAACAGCCAAAAGAAAAAAATTGAATAAATACTTTACAACAACAATTAGTTTACCTTTAAAACTTTTATTTCGTTCATTGCAGCGTTGCTTTTTTTTTGCAACTATTTTTTAATTTCTTCCTACAAAGTTTATTAAAGTAAAAAAATCCATTATTTAGATAAGTGTGAGTACTTACTTTTACTTTAAACTCCCCTCGCCCTTATAAACAATAATAACTAGTTAAAGTGATAAATTAAATAAAAATTGTTTCGCCATGGCAACGTTAGTTAGTTGTAGTTTTTTTCATTTTAAAATGTTTCTTTCGTGTGTCTCCAAACAAACATACTCCATACTTTATGCAACAATTATGTGTGGGTTGCTATAAATTTTCCAAAAAAAAAAAAAAAAAAAAAAAAAAAAAAAAAAAAACAATAAAATATTGTAAACTTGTAGGCAAAGTTTCCACCCCTGAGGACGTACAAAGTTGTTTTCTCTTTAAACGACTTTACGTTATCATGGAAAAATAAATGTACGTTGAAGGACATTAAACAAACTTTTGGTTGTTGTTATAATTTCGTTGTTACAGTTATTAAGGGAGTGTCTTTACATTGGAATTAAACGATTTTCTTATGAACCTTACATAACCTCACTAAAAATGTAACTGTAAACGTATAGAAAAACCCGAAATGTATAAACAACGTCATGTCATATTTTTACAACGCAGTTACGCATTTCAATAAATTTTGTATTTCACCGGCATTTGTTTGAATTGTGAACAGAGTTTTAAAGGAATTAATTTAATTTAATTTCGTAAGTGTAGACTTCTAAAATAACTCTCATTTTGTTTGTAAAAGTTTTAATAATTAAAGGAAAATATTTTTGTTTTTTCTAAAAATTTGGTTAAAGATTTTCTGACTTAAGCAACCAGCGAAATACGTAGAAATACCAGCAACATCACCCTCCAGAAAAGTTTTCTAGTTACGCTAAAGACTAAACTTCTGTACGATTTTCTCTAGGCAGGAGTCATCCTCAATTTTAAGAAAAACAATTAATCAAAAGGGATAAAGAGATTAATAGGTCAAGCAAATAATCATATTCAGAGTTTTTTAAAGCACTTTAAGTTTGCGCAGCGTTACAGAGCTTTTGTACGATATGACAAGAATAGGGTGTTTCATTGGCGAAAAGGGATGTTCGGCACTAGATTCAATACTTAACTACCGCTGTTGTGCGGATATCTTGCAATCACTTCACTCAGGCATTAGAAACTGACCATTAAAGTACTAGTAAGTGGATTAAACTCTTCGAATAAGCTGGCAGCTTAGACAACGTAACTTGACCTAACTCCAACTCATCGTCTTTTTAAGAAATCAATTAGCAATAGGGCTATTAAAAAAACTATGTGACTTTACCTATTTCAGTTTAAAATATCGTTGCCCCTAAAAGAGGTATTTATCTGAGGGATAGCCACTTCATTCAATCCATATATCTAACCTCAAACGCTTTTTTATTGATTTTTTGAAGCATAAAGTAAAAGCATGAAGCTTATGCTGCATGGGATACCAGAGTTCATCCCGCATCCAGACAAACTCAAGTTGATCTTTTTTGATGCACATTCGTTATGAGAAATTTACGGTATGAAACGGTATAAAATACGTACCACATTATGGTTGGTCGGAGCAAAATACTTTTTTTCTCACAATTATTCTTAAAATTAAATGTCAGTAGCTGCGTAAGACACTGTTCTATGATCATTACAGTCTCGGCTAACTCACGCACTTTTATTCTCTAATCGTTTAATATTATTCCTTGAACTATTTTTTTTAATAATAAAATCATTTTGAAATTAATCATTAAATTAGTAGTACAAGATTCCTTAGTAATTATCAGGGCTTCCTTAGTTTCGGCTTTAGCTTTTATTAAGGAATAAAAAACACTTTCTTGAATTTTCGCCGAAAATCACTTCCAAATCCAATTTGATTTTAATTTTTTCAGTTGACATCCAGAAATGGGAGTTGAGAGGCCATATGGGTCTGTAAGTTACCTGTTTGTGAAAATAAAGAAATAGAAAAAGATAGTGGGTAGGCGTTAACGATTCTAGATATGCGGCGATACATACAGATCTACCAGCTTCAAATCAAACAATCTTGAGAGGCTACTAAGGACATCGCAGATTCTATAAGCAGGATAAAGGTAAAAGACCATAACGACAACATATGCGTTCTCGCCAAACTTACAGTGATTTATGATCCTTATGTCCCTTAAACATTTACCCTGGAAAGTGAATAAAAATCGAGTTCAGTCCTGATCTTGTCTGAGCCAGATCAGTCTCAGCATTCCGCACGTGAATTCATTCATCCATCTGCTTTTATTCAAATCGTATATTGTTGAGGCCGCTGTTATCACGGTAGTAAGCACGTTTACTACGATTCGGGTTGACCAGGGCAACAAAAAAATAAAAATATGTTTTATTATGTTTAATGGTATAAATACGCACTCAGAATTTAACAATACAGCACGCAGCCTCCTTCGTCGGTATTTCTACATTCACCGGAGAAGTAAAATAACTAATAAAATGGCTATACTTTCACCACCTGTCTTTTCTCTTCTCTATCCCTTTCCTAAAGAATGTAGCACGGTTACACTAATTAAATAGATGTTTTTGCTGAAGTGCTACTTCGGTACTTGCTGACCTTAAGTGGGATAAAACTGAACACATTAATCTTCGAGTCCTGTGGAAGTGTGATCAACCCAGAAGGCCTTTTAGCTACGCAGTTGCCAGTATTAATCTCATATCCCCACATTAATACAAGTGCTAATATCAAACACATTGCCATCCGGTCTATGATTTTTTATTATAGGAACTTCCATTAGGGACTTGATAGCAGCCTTGCCATCAGATGTGATATGAAAATTTGTTCCGAACAGAAAAGAGCAGTGTGTAGATCTCTTATGCCATGTTTCTTGGGTTTTTTTTTTAATTAAAGAATTAATTCTTTTAAAATTAGCATGCCAGTGTATACAATTTTTTCTTCATTTTCTTAGGGATGTTCTGTGACTATATTTCAAATGTTTAATCAATAAATTAGAAAAATTTTTAATAAACAAACAATTTTTGAATGTCTGCTATTTTATTTTAACAAATATTAGGTCTGTTCCAGATGAATAACAAAATAGTCCAGACTTTTGAGAGTAAAAAGGTAATTACTCTCTGATGTGACAAAGTAGTTAGAAGTTGCTGGAACGCAAAAAACCACAATTTAACATCCTAAAATGCTTATGGTGCTGACTTAATTAAATAAATTTTATTTTGTTGATTTTAGACGCTTAAAATGAAAAATATTTTAAAAACAAAGCATTTGCCAACAGCTGTAAAAAGTAATTGAATATAAACTGAATCTTCAGCAATTAAGTCCAAAATGTCATCTTGATCAGACCCACTTGATGTGTCCATGACTTCTTCAAAGACCTTTAAAAGCATATTTTATTAAAGAAAGTGATAAATATCCACAAATACATGCACAAGTACTTACAACTTCAAGTTTATTTGAAAACTCTTCTATTTTGCTTTTAAGTAACAACTTTATGCATTTATTTAAAAATTATTTGATTTTTAAATGTAAACAAAAAACAGCTGATAATTTAATTCTAGTCCGAACTTACCCAAAGAAAAAGTTCGTACAACTTTGTACAGGAAATGAAATATTTTACTCTCCCATTTATTAAATTTTACAAAAATTGTTATCTGGAACAGTATTGGACTAATTTGTATTAGTTCGGACTGTTTTGTTATGCATCTGGAACAGACCTATTATTAATTTCAATCAAAATATGGTTTGAATCTTAAAAAAAATTTTGTAAAGTCCCCTTGAGAATTAAAATTAAATTTAACATGAAACAGGTTTATTTTAATTATTAACACAATATCGACAAATTACCGTGACAAGTTACAATGTATTTATCACGCACTTACTTTTCAGTTTCCATTTTTGTCCCTTCCAGTCGACTATTGCAATTTTGTAAATGAAACACAAAATATGCCCAAAAAATTCCCTGTGCTTATTTTAATATGGCAAAAGAACACTAGATCGTCTTATTTCGCTACGCAAAGTAAAATTATATTTTTCGCTGACAGTCAGTAGACAAAATTTGTTTTGTTTTGTTTTGTTTTCTTGAGCTTTTATTTATGCGAAGACCAACTAACTGAGAGGTTACTTCAAAACTAATAAAAAAGATTTATATTCGTTGACTTGCTTCGGTAGTACATCGAAGTCGACAACGATTTCCCAAATACTTCAATTTTCTTGCTGAACGATTAAGACGACAAAGATAAAAAGCAAAGTCAACCACATGAGGTGAACCTATGCATCCCCATCAAGTAGGGGAATCATTGAGTCTATCCATGAACCTTAATTTAAAACTCACAAGCACAATTTGTTTGTTGTATATCAACCGATTTCGCTGTGAAATACCGATTTTCGTCTTACCAATGTTAGATCGCTTGTCAGTCCTTGACTTGCGAAAATATCGCTTCTCCTCCTATATTCTGAGAGCAATAACGTCAAAAAGAAGGGCGTCGGTGAAAAAACTACTTCCAGGGGAAGACAACCTCATGTATATCTGGTCTAAGCTGGGTGCCCAGATAATTCTTGCGGGGGTTTCTTTAACTCGAAAATTTATGCAAATAAGTCACAAATGTTAGGTGTCCCCAAAGTAAACATAATGGAATCGCTTAAATTTATCCTAATGTACATCTCATAAAACTCTCCCCTCTCCCTCTCTCTATCTCGCTTAGCACACCGAATCTACTGAGCACTCCTTTCATATGACATGAATAGCTTTTGAAAGTTTAAATAGCTTGGAAACTGTTCAAGTCTATTGCTAATGATACAAGCTCCTGCGGTGTTTGTAACTCCAGAAATTACGTTCTCTTTTATTGATGAAATAAAGGTCTTAAATATTAACTTTAGGAACTTTATTCCAGAAGATTTAGGAAAACAACACGCAGTCATCATACGGCAAAGAAAAACTTCCAGAAAATTATAGTGATGACTATCAAAAGTGAAGTCGTTCGTTCGTTGTAAACGAAATTTTGCATTTGTGTGAAAAAATATAAAAATTTTTTTTGGGTTTAAATTGAAAAACATATAATTTTGCATTAAGAGTGTAAATAAAATTACTTTATTTTGTTCAATTGCAAACAATTTAAATTAGTTTGTTCCTATTTATCATTATAATTAAGTACTAAGTGCGGCATTAAAAAGTTTCGTGAAAATTCGGAAAGAAAACTTTTTATGAGTGAACAGAAGAAGAAAAATTCTCCATAAAAATGCTCTCTAAATTTTCTTGATAACAACCCTGCTTGAATAAATCCATTCAAATTGACAGCTATGACGTAGGCTGCACGCAATCCTAAAACAATTTTACTATCAAGATGGCGAAAACTTGTGGCGGCAAAATTTTTTTAGAACCAAAAACGAAGAATAGTAAACTTGAGAGAAAAATTGAAAGCAAGTTCGTTTTAATTTTTAAATAAATAAGTGTAATGGTAAAAAATGTGTGAATGAATTAAAAGTTGAAATGCAAAACTTGATCGTGTGACCCCCAAGTAAATGCAGCTGAAACAAAGCAGTTTAATTTTTTATATAAAATTAAACGATGCACTAAGGAACGGAAGTGCTCAGCAAAACGACCAGATCATTTCGTTCAGTTCATTGGTTCGTTCTATTGTACCCGTTCGTTCATGAATGGCACAACAAAAGCGAATCAAGTACCAGATAATAACGATGGCGATTTCATTCATTTTTGCAAATATCTTTACTGTCAAACTCCATGCATAAAAAATATGTATAATTTTTCTACTCTGCTTTAAATTGACCATCGCTATCACCTAGTAATTTGATTCGCCTTGGACACAACTTGAGTGAGGGGTCAATATTCGGAGCAAAGTCGTTTTCTAAAGAATGTTATCAGATGACAGCATTTTCCAACATTTAGGGTTTTTTTTTAATCATAAATTCTTTAAGGCTTTTTCTTAAGGATGGAAAAATGTTAATTTACAAGACAATAACAGCTCAATTTGAAAAGAAAAATATTATAAAAAGCTTACGGTAACAAATCTATAATAAAAGCAATGTTTCGATTAATTGCGTTATTTATTTTAACTGATACAAGACTGCTTACAAGAGAAGGGTTTCATACCATGTGTGGGCTACCCTTTAAATTTAAGCTATTTATTTTTTTTATTATTTGTTGTCAATAATTTTAAGATTGTGACTATTTTTATGCAAAAGATACTCTGAATAATCTGAATTTCTAAGGAACACCATTTTTTATAATTGTAGTTATAACGGACACACACCCTTGGTAAATTTCAAGTATCTGTTTGTAACAGTAACATTCACATCTGTATGGTAGCACTCTTTAACTGACAGGAGAAAGAAATATTGTGTCAAGTTATAATAGTGTTTACGTAATTTTTCTTTAATAAATTTTCATACTCCTCCGTCTTAAAAAGGTTAGAGAGCCACTGTATGTCAAATCACAAACTCAAGACAGAAGAGAGTATAATGAAAATTAAAAAAAATATACGCTTTTGTAATGACTTATTGATTTCCTCACGTTCATTAAAAATAATTTCAATGGCAGCCAAAAAACCAGAAATAATTTTTTTCAAAGCTGGAGGGGGAAGGCACATAACTCACATTACATATTGTTAGAAGAATGTAAATTTTTTGATAAATTATATTTTTCCCAACTGATGCTGACACTTAATGAATTTCCTTGAGTATAAAAAATTAAAATTGTTTTATTTTATCTAAGCCTTCACTTCTTTCCTCTTTCTTCAGTTAAGTATCTTGACGCTTTTGTTATTGAAAAGCAAATACGTTCAAGTGTCTATCTAACGGTTGTATACATTTCATTTAACATCCATAATTAGTTAGAAAAATCAAATATTATTAATCGTTTTAATTTACAAGCAGCTGGCGCAAGTATTTACATATTTAAGTAAAATGTAGTTGTTGTTGTACTATAAATTTATAAAATACAGCGCTTTAAAAATAAAACTTCATACTCAAACTGAATTTGTAAACATGAAAACAGTAAGCCACCATTATCTAATGCTTTTGTATTAAAGGTATCAGTTCAGACAAAATCTAAAATAAACTAAATTATATGTTAGCAAAGTTTACCACTACCTTTATCTAGTGCCTAGAAAGAATAGATTTTTAAAGCAATTAAAAATCGCCAAGAGTTGCGAGAAGAAAGTGGCGAAAAACTGTCTGCGCCTTTTAACTAAAAATTAGAAATTTGGAGGCACTGTCAATAATTAAAATTTTATTACGAGTGCGTAAGTTTTAAACTAATGCACAACGCATAGCGAAGTCGATTAAGCGATGTCCATCTCTCGGTCCTTGTTAGTCTTGAAATCTTAAAAACTTTAAAGAATTGAAGAATGCAGAATTGATAAGGAAAATCTACTTATTTCTCTTACTTTATCTATCGCCATATAAGATGAATGTAAATAAATAATTATTGTCAACAAATCATTGTTATTAACTGCAAAAGAAATCAAGTAAGAGTGCTATATTCGGCTATGCCGAATCTTATATACCCTTCACCATGTACTTAAATCTAGTTTAGTGAAGTAGCTCCTATCAAATATTGGGATGACAGGGAATTAAAAAACAAAATTTTTAAATTTCCTGAAAGATCTCTTTAAAAGCTTTTAAATAATACCCATATTGACCATATTGACAATCGAACTTTTTTATGAAATTTTCAGAAGCCCATAACTCGGAATATATGGGCTGTTTTTTTTCATATTGTTTAATTCTGTATCGCTCCATATATATATTTTTTTTAATTACCTTATTGTTCCAAATTACATGGACCGATCTTGCTGACTTTCATTAGCATCTCTTTTGAAACTATATCTGATCGATGGGCGTATTTAAATTTTCTCTAGCTCATTTAGTACCTTGGCAAAGTTGATTCAACACTAGAACGGATAGACAGACGCACATCGCTCAATCGAATTTGATATGTATAATGACTCAGAATATATATACTTTATAGAGTCGAAAATAGATATTGTCAAAATAACAAGCGGAATGATAAACTTCTACCCTTTTTCCACTTCTAACAGCAACAATATGGCAACTCCAAACATTTAAACTGTACACGTAAAAATTTAAAGAGAAGATTATGTATCAGTTAGCTTATTACACATTGTTTTACTTAAAATTAATTTGTAACAACCAAAAGGTATGCCACTTTCTGTTCGAAGACGTCCCTAAATCTTTACACTAACAATTTCATGATTTTATTAAAAAATTATAACTTTGCAAATTGCCCACAAAAATTTCTTACAGTGCATCGAGTTAAGGTATGATCTAATGTTTCATAAAAACTTCGTTCACTTACCTTATTGTTATAAATTTATAATTTAATCCAAATTTAAGCTTAAATAATTATAATTCGTATTTATTTTATTGTTTTAATTCAATTTTTAAAAATAACTTTGTTAATTACTTTTCGAAAGCATAACAAAATTATGATTCGAAACACAAGGAGTTTGAATTTTGTTCCAAAAAGTATACTTTTAGTGTGATTGTATGATTAATTTAACAATCTAACGACGCGGCCATTGATAAAGATAAAAATTTATAAAAAAAAAAACAAAATTTCTTTATAATTTATGATTCCTTTCTTTGTGGTTAATTTGTTTGTTGATTATAACTAAGCTTATCAAAATTACTTTTTTGATGCCACTGTATTTTTCGTTGACATTTGCTCTTTTAACGATTTTTTTTTTAAGTAACCAGATTGCATTTAATTTTTTACGTTTTTTTTTTTATTTTTTAATTATTTTCACACTTTATTTTTATAAATTAGACTGGCAATAGACTAATGTGAAACCGCTTTAAACGTACGTAATGAAATCAAGACCGCTACTAACTTTACAAAGAAACTTCCACCAATGTTGGTTGGTGTTGTTTGCATGATGATGATTATTGTCGACACCAGAGATGGCCAGACTTAAGAATTTCTTTAGATTTTAACGATTTCTTTCTGCTGAAAACTTACCTTTAACGTTATGTTTTAAAATTTAAATTACATATACGAAGGCAGCTTATAGACTAATAATTATATTAACTTTGCAATCAAATTGTCTCCTATGTGTAAAGACTGATGTTATTCTTTTCTGCAACGGAGATTTCTATTGTCTCTTATCTGCAAATATCATTATAGTTTGTTTAAAGCACAAGGAGTTATAATTGACGATCAGAGAAAATGTTCTTATTTATTCTTAAGCGCAAGAAGAATTAATAACATGTGAATTGTTTAATTTTCCTATTTTTAAATGCTAAGTGTTAAAATCAACTTAACCAAATTTTTTAAAGGCGAATTGCTTTTGAAGCAAATACACCTGCTATAAATTCGCCTTTCGTGCATGTATTTAATATAAGCTTTTTATCTTCAAATGATCGTTATCTTAACCACCTTAGGAAAATATTTGGATGAATTTCCGTTAAGAAACAGGTGTGAAACTCTTTTCTTCTTGCTGTTTCTATTATCAGAGATAAAATAAAGCTTAAGAATTAACTTAGTTCGTTTTATCAAACTTTTCTTTAATACTTGTTTTTATATGCTTCTGATCCTAACATAGTTTCCAAGAAGTTTTATTTTACTTCCCATTTTACAACTACTCACTTTGAAACAAATCACTAAAATGTTCTTACTAAGTTATTAATTTTTAAAGATTAAATTATATATATCAAATTATATACATTTAAAAATGTCCTATAAATTGTTAACCCTTTAAACCCGAACGGTACACATGTGTACCAGTCAAATTTTGCAAGGGAAATCTTTGCATCTGTTTACAATTGTCACTGGTAAGTACTTGTTTTATGTTGTTTTTAGGAAATGATACTCATATGTACCATTCGTCCAGTATTGTGCATGTGTGCCAGTAGCGCAATAAGTAATAAATAACATAATTTCAAGTTTTGAAAAAATTTGTTGTTCCCAGAAAATATTTAAATATAAAATATTTATGAATTTTGTATAGTACATTTTACTGAACAGTTGGTACTTATTTGTACCACATAACCTCCCAAATAGTGCAATGGTGTACCACCACCCCCCGAACTCCTCTATCATTGTTTTTCAATTTTATTCTAACATTGTTATTCGAATGTCGGGTCAAAAGGGTTAAAATAACAAAATTTTCATTGACGTGTTAAAATAGTTTTGGCGATTTAAAAGAATTTTTTCAGACTTTTTTTCATACGGCAACTATGGTAACACCTACAATAACACACTTGCAATAGCAACAATCAATTCAAAAGTAAACAAACTTTAAGAGTGTTGAGAGCACCAGTGTTGGGCAAGTATTTTAATAGAGAATTAAACGGTTAAAATTAAATGTTCTCTCTAATACCTACAACATGAGCCTTGAATTAAGAAATATTGGTTGAAATATTATTATTAATAAACACTACATCTACAAAAGCAAACAAGCTGTGAGAGTGTATTTATTTATATATTTTTTTTTAATATTACAGTTATTACAAATAATTTAAAATGTTTATAAAGTTTCAGTTATAATTTTGATTTTGACGTAAAAAATGTTTCGGTTTTTAAATACACTTTCGAATTATAGGTTATTTTCCAATGTTTTGCAAAATTTAATTTTTTTTTTAATTTGAGAATAACAAATTTATTTCTCTTTAAAGAAATAAATTTTTATTCTTTACAAATTTATACACTTAAACTGTAGTCCTCTTCTCTTCGTGCTACCAATTTTTCTAGCATACCGAGCAAATATACGATATTGTGACAAAAACAAAAGGGTTACGTTTGGACACTTTGTGTAAGGAACCCTAAAAAAGTAATGACTTGAACTGACTTGCTACCGCCATAGGAAAAAAACAATTCTGTCAAAGATATCATATACATATCATACAAATAGGAAATAATAATAATAATAAAAGACCTAAGCCATGTGGGTGTTTCTTTTATTTTATAAAAATTAAATGTGCTTCATTCAATTTTTTAAATGATTTAACACATAAAACCATACAACGCACAGGTATTAAATGTGTGAGTTGGTAAAAAGTAAAAAATATTAGAGTTTAATTTTTTCTTAATTTTACATCGTTTACATTTTATATTTTTTATTACAAATTACTTGACCTTATAATAACAAATGAGTGATAATAAAAGTAAAAGAAAAATAGCACAAATACATTTTGTTAATATTAATTTTTTTAATATGTTTTAAAACAAAAACTAATAAATCTGATACAAAAATATATATATTTCAACATTAATTAATTAACTAATTTCGAATTGTTCTAATTTTCTATTGGTGGTGTATAATACATGCAGTTGAGGTAGCATCGTGTCACTTCACCTACAACCGTACGATCAGGTATTGCTTGGGCCATACCGTACAAGGCCATTCTGCCTGTTATGGGCTCGCCAGGATCCTTCATTATCTCAGCAACAGCGGAACGTACATCGTTTATAAATTTATCAGCAACACCAGGTTTCGTATGCATATCGGTGATGCAAATATGGATGCTGAAATTAGAAACAAAGACCTACGAGATTAATTCTACTGAAAGTACAATTTCTTAAAGGGTATCTTAGATCGTAAAAAAAAAAAATAAGAAAAAACATAAAGACTGACATACATGTACATTTGCTTCTGTTTACATTAAATACACGTTACATCTGCTCTTGATATTAAACTTATGAAGTTTAAAGAAAAAAAATCTTGTGAAAATGAATGAATTCGCCATTGCTTTCACCTGATAATTGATTCGCATCTTGATTGTAATATAATAATTTGACTTATAAGAAATAAGTTAATACTTTCAAATAAGTAAAAAATTATTTTCAGATTTAAATCAACAAAATCCTTAATATTCGTCAAAAATTTTTGTTTCGAAATAATTGTTTAAGGCCAGGATTCACTCTCATCTACATTCGTGCGATTTAATCACATACAAATCTGACAGAATTCTGTCCTACTTTAAAAATCGTTTCAAAATGGTGTCATAGGTGCCACACTATTATACAAAAAAGATGAAAAATCAGATGCTTTTAATATTTTGTTATTTTTTTTCTCCTCATCTTGAAAAAAGTCAACCCTGATCGCATAGAAAAAATCATTTTATGAATTATTTCAAAAAGTCTGTCACACACATACACTTTTAATCCACACTATCATACTTTTTGAGCACACATGCAATTTTTGACAGATCGTACGACTGATGCTATAAACACAATCAAAGGCTACCGACCATCGACTACATAAGTAGCTGGCTACAAAAATAGCCAAGTCGCCAGCTACCTTATTCTTTTAACGACTTCCGACCACTAACTACAAAAAATAAACATCTGTTTTGACATATGTATTAAAGTTAAGCAAAAAAACCAAAAAAAAATGCGCCAAATAAAAAGTAAATGAAAAATGTAAACAAATGAACAGATGACTATTATTTTTCAATGGTGCCACTATAAATGTTTTTTGCGTTTTTAATAGCAATATTTAACGTATTGCGTTTTTAAAACCACCAATTCACGCATTTATTGTATTGGCAGCACTAATCTGTTTTTTGTAGTCAAGAAAAATAGAAATTAGTCTAAGTTGGCTACGGGTTACAAAAGTAGCCGTGTAGTCGGTAGTCTTGTAGCGGCTAAAAGAATTATTCTCATAAGCACGCATGTATTCTATTTTTGACATCTTGTAGTCGATGGTCGGTGGACTTGATTGTGTTTATAGCATGAGTATGATAATCAATCCTGGCCTTAAAGAATACACTAAAAGAAAAACACTGTTTTTTACACATTTTCCGTGAAATTTTGCTTTTATGTGAAAAATTTTCGAATTTGTTTTAAGTAAACTACAATATTTTTTACAAAATTTCGAATGAAGCATCGATGAAATTTTGATTTTCGTCCTATTTTCGAATGAGATTTCAAGGGTAACCCCCTACAAGTTCGAATGATTTTCTTTTCGAATCGAAGTACAGAGTAAACCCCCAATTGTTCATGAAATTTTTTATTTTTATCATACAAATTAAGATTATCGATAAATCTCGACTGTTCGATGATTTAACGATTTTTTTCATACGATTTTTTGGCGAAGTTGTTGTGTATAAACGATTTTAAAATCAAACTTGTCTTGTAATATTTTAATTTTTTTTTTTTCAAAATATGGGTTTTTAATTCTACATTCATTTTCCGAGAATTCAATTTCTAAGCAGAATTTTCGAGTTTTAGGTGAGGTATTGGAAGGTTTAAAATTTTGTTTTTTAAAAATCTTGGCATTTTAGTGAAATTTTGATCTCTAGTTTCATTCCCGATTTTAAGAAAATTTATTTTAATATTGAAGTTATTGTTTTATTTTTTATTACCGATCGTATTTTTTTTTTTTTTTTTTTTGTAAATTTCAATTTTTAATGAATTTTATTTTAATTTTTTTAACACGACTTTTTAGCGATTTTATCGTAGAAATTTAGATTTTCGGCGAAATTTCAATTATCCAATGATTTTTATTTATTCGTATATGATTTTTAGAGAATTTTTTGTTTGTTTGTTTGGTGAGTTTAATTTTTTTATTTAATTTTTGATTTTGATTTCTTTTTTTTTTTTTTTTTTTGTTAAATTATGATTTATTAATCCTTAACAAATTAATAATTATTGTAATGGTAAAATCCTGCGCCTGGTTTCTGTAACCAAAGTGAAAAATTTTTCGTACGAAAATATCATAGTCATCCTGTTACACAGAAGGTGAGTACAATAAAAAAAATTGAATGTAAATAAATAAAAAAAATCATGATTACTTGCAGATCACACGGTTTCAAATAAGATGACTATAATATTTTCATGTGAGAAATTATCTACTTAAGTTACAGAAACGTTGCAACTAATTCAAATTAAGGAGATTTTTTTGTGAAATCTTGATGATTTGGGATAGTATGAATTTGGGATTTGAATGAATTTGAGGTTTTCTAACAAATTTTTTTTTTTTTTTTTTTATTAGAAGTTTTTCGAATTGTTGACTTTTTAGTGACAATTCGATTTGTTGGTGTAATCTTGATCTCTAGGAAATTTTTCCATTTTTGCTGGATTATTTTCTTCTAACTATTTGTTTTTTTTTTTTTTTTGTTTGTAAAATTTTGAATAGTTTTATCGAACATTTTGTGATAGGAAAATCTGGTGCTTTCCGAACTTTTTTTTTTTTTTTGATAATTCAAAATATTTCGGACTTCTTTAAATTTCGATTTCGAATTCTTCTTTTTTTATAAAATTTCAAATTTGCAGGAATGCGTCATTGTAAAAATTCAATTTGTTGGGAAACTATTATTTTTCAGTTGATCGTAAGGTGACGTTTAAATTTTATTCAAACAAATTGCATTTTTAAGTAAAATTTATATTTTTTAAGTTTTAGAGAAATCACAGTTTTTTTTTTCACCATCTTAATTTTAAAATGAGTTAAAGACAAAAAAAGCCATATTTATTTACAGACTTACCCAGATGGAAATTGCAACGTATTTAAATTCCAACCTAATTTACACAGTGCATCTGATAAACGGAAAATATCGAAAACATTTGAGCCCATAGCGACTACCGATGTAGCGGGTTTGCCAAATACAAAAATGCCTTCAATTTTGCGAATACTAAAAATAACAATTTTTTTAAATAAAAATAAAAATTATTGCAAACTTTAACTTACTTTTGTTCTACATAACGGGAAGTATCTAAAATACGTTTGGTAGCTTTCAAGTAACCGCTATAGCCAAAATTCAACATGGTGGCCCAACAAGCAGCAATAATGCCACCTGCTCTAGAACCATTAACAGTAGGAGAACCATAAACTCCACCGGGCCAATCATTTGTGACCGTAAATTGATGATTTAGATATTTTACATCCGAATATAAAATAAGAGAAGAACCTTTTGGAGCAAAGCCGTACTAAACGAATAGAAAATTTTATAATTTAGTATTTTTGTGAACAGTTATACGAGGACTGCTCTATATATTTCTGGCCTAATAGTGAAAATGCGAATATTTATAATCAAAAATGGTTTTATTGTTTTTCAAAGTATTCTCCAGCATGATTTATACACTTTTGCATGCGTTCAAACCAGTTGTCGGAGCACTTTTTCCGCTCCGATTGAGACACCTCTAAAACATGGTTTTTGAACACTTCAACAGCTTCTTCTGGCGACGAAAATCGTTGACCACGCATTTTTTTCTTGATGTGCGGAAACAAGAAGAAGTCATTAGGTGCCAAATCAGGGCTGTACGGCGGATGACCCATTAACTCGACGTTTTGGCCGGTCAAAAACGCTCTGGTTTGAGCCGATGTGTGAGAGCTCGCATTGTCATGGTGAAGAATGATTCGTCTTCTCTTGTTGGTTTTTCGAATTTCTCCGATGACTTCAGGCAAACCAATTGTAGTGTACCACTCAGAAGTGACCGTCCTACATTGCTCAAGCGGAACAGTCGCCACATGACCAGTTTTTCCGAAGAAACAGGCGACCATTTTCTTCAAAGTGCTTCTTCCACGAACAACTTTCGTTGGATTTTGCTCGTCTTTGAAGACCCACACGGTCGATTGTTGTTTCGTTTCGGGCTCATACGCATAGATCCATGATTCGTCACCTGTGACGATGTTATAAACGTCTTTTGAAGCACCGCAATCGTATTTTTGCAACATTTCTTTGCACCAATCGACACGATCCTTTTTTTGAGCGACTTTCAAATTGTGCGGGATCCAACGAGAACAAACCTTTTTTACGGCCAGGTGTTCATGCAGTATCGAATATATGCTGGTGGAAGAAATGTCCAAGGATGTCTCTATATCTCGGTATGTCGCATGTCGATCTTGCATTATGAGTTCACGCACGGCATCAATGTTCTATGGCACAACAGCCGTTTTTGGACAACCTTCACGGAATTCGTCTTTGAGCGAGCTTCGGCCACGATTAAATTCATTATACCAATTTTTCACAGTGCTATAGGATGGTTCTTCATCGCCATACAAAGATTTAAGTTCATCAATGCACTCTTGTCGTGATAATCCACGTCGAAAGTTGTGAAAAATGATGCACAAAAATGTTCACGAGTTAATTCCATTTTTTTCTATATTAATTTTTTCAAGTCACTGTAAACAACACAAATAATGGTCGTACGTCAAAACGTTTTGAGTACGATTATGCTTAAAAATGACCAACTTTCCAATGGAAATGTCAGATTGCACTTGGCAGCACTTAGTGTTGCCAGGCCAGATATATATATAGCAGCCCTCGTACTTCACTGTAATAAAAAATAATCACCTTATGGGTATCAGCTGAAATACTGGTAACACCTGGCAATTTAAAATTAAAGCTTTTAATGTTATAGCCAGCATCTCTAGCTAAGGCTGCCACAAAACTACCCAAACAAGCGTCTACATGTACAGGAATGTCATATTTAATGCCTAGAGCAGCAATAGCTTCAATATCATCCATAGTGCCATAAGGAAAATTGGGAGCTGAACCAGCTAACTTTAAAATGAAACAAAGCAAAATAACAAAATTTTTTTTATTAAGACATACAGGCATGTCATACATTCCGATCGGAATGGTTTTAGTTCCGTATTAACAATTTGTATTAATTTCTTCAGATTCCGATCGATTTTTTGTTTTCAAAAATAAAAGCTGAATCTCTACTTTTTGAATTTCAAATGGCAACATTGGTCACACCAAAGTAACAAACAGGTTTATCTAAATAAGGATATAAATTAAAAGAAAACTTTATTTAAAGAAAATCAATTCCGTTTTGGACTTTAATAGTGGTTTCTTCCGAAAAAAAAAATTTCATTTTCTGAAGAACCAATTGGCGGAATCGAAATCACTTTCGATCGGAATTTAGTTCTGTGACATGCCTGATAATCTTTTTTATTTAAAAAAAATGGTAAAAAGTAATTGCCCTGTGTAAACCTGGATATAACAACAAAACTTACCATAATGGTATTAGAATTGATGGCTTTTTTAAAGGCCTTCATATCCACTTCACAGGTTTCGGGATCTATATCTACATAATGCACATGTATATTGAAATACTGACCGGCCTTATCGAAAGCAGCATGAATTGTTCTAGGCACAACAATATTGGGTTTGTGAATGCCTTTATGCTCGCGAGCATAATCACGATAGGCTTTGCAGGCCATTAAAATGGATTCGGTGCCACCAGTTGTCATCTAATTTAATTTTTATTTATTATTTATAAATCATTTTTCCTTAATTAATTATTCGATTCACAAGCTAAAGCGTTATCTGTGTATGTTGTATGTCGTATGGTAAATTGTATTTTTACAAAACTTTTCTTAAAAATTCCAACATCATACAGACGACATTAGATTGTGAATGCTAAAAAAATATTTTCCGTACTTACACTGCCACATGATTTGCTATCACCCTGAAATAGTGCACAGGCCATGCGAATAATCTCTGCTTCCATTTTACGCACCCCAGGAAATACGTCCGGATGTAATGGATTTGTATAGGAAGCTTTGCCATAAACTTTTGTCACCAAATCGACAAGATCCTCATCAAAACCATAAATAGCACCCGATACACGTCCCGTACGCCAATCATATTTACCCAAATTCAAGTGTTCATCTACTAATTTTAAAATTTGTTCTTTGGTTAAACCCTCTTCGGGTAACTGCAGCGTATACTTAAGATTTTCGCAACTTTTTGCAGCATCGTTTTGAAAATCAGCTGTAGCTTTGGCTAATTCTATCTCAATTTTTCTTCTTACGGCGGGTATTTTTTTCAAATAACGATAAAATTGTCGTTTACTGCGAATCCAAATGCCTAAAAAAAATTAATTTATTTAACATTAAATATTTGTTCAAAAATGAAGAAATATTAATAATATAATAAATATTGAGTTGTTTGTCATAAATTTGAAGTTTATTTTTATTAATTTCTTTGTCCACTTCTCATTTGGTCGATTTAATTTTAAACCTACAGGCAATTTACCTTTTTTGGGATATTCGTAAGGGCTTCCTAATTGAACTGAGCAATCAGCGAAATGTCCATAATAACTAATTTACATCTAGTAATAAATTTCATTAATTTTATACAAAAATTTCTATTAACTGAGTGAGAATTAAGTAAAGCAAGAAAAGTAGACTTGTGTAGTTTATTAACGAACTAGTGCATTTAAACGATTCCATCGATTGAACTAAGTGAACTAGTTCATATTTTTAAATACACCTAGGTCATTTTTGAACTATACTTTGTATTTGAAAAGAACATTTTAACTAAAAGAGCTTTTGAACTAAAGAAAGTGTTTGAACCAAAAGTTGAAAGTACGAACAATACGTCAGCAGAATTCACTATCATACACAATCGTATGATTTAATCACACAAAAATCTGATAGAATTCTGTCCTACATTAAAAATCTTTTCAAAATTGCCTCGTAGGTGCCACACTATTATACAAAAAAGATGTAAAATCAGATGCATTAATATTTTGTTGTTGCTTTTTCCTCATCTTCAAAAAAAAATCAACTCTGATCGCATAGAAAAAAAAAACATTTTATGAATTATTTCAAAAGATTTGTCAAAAAGTCTGTCACACACATACACTTTTAATCCACACTATCACATAGAATCCGTTATACCTTAAGCTTTGACAAATTCATATGACAAGTCAGTTAAAATACATGTTTTCTTATGATCGTTGTCACAATCAATACGTGTCCGTCAACGCAAAGTATGAATGTTGGTCAACTTTTAACGTACGTTGAATACTTTGACAGTTCTCAACTGCTTCTTCTTCATTGTTTTCTTTTAACTCTTGCTGTGTTTCAATTATGTTTTGTGATTTTAATAAAACAATTTTGGTGGCAAACAATAAAATACAAATTTAATTAAATTAACAAGTGAATAAAATACAAATTAAATTTAAAAGTGAAAATAAATAGAGAGCAAGCTTTGGTTTAACATACGTCAGCAAAGTATTCATTGTGCCAACCTTATTCGTCGTTACTTTGACTTTAGTTGAATTTGTCAAAGTACAACGTATGACGGATTCTATGTGCCCCGGCCTTCATCAATTCAATTCTGTCCTTAAGAGAGATTTTAAACTAAAGAAAGCCTTCGAACTAAATTTTTAACTTTGAACTAAAAAGAGCGATCACTAAATTGACCCATATGGCACAAGTCTAAAGAAAAGGCAATAAATTTCATTTATTTTATATAAAAATTTCATTAACAAAATGAAGCAAGAAAAGACAAAAAGTGTGAAAATGTAACATTTCTTTTCATGGAAATTATAGCTCAAAAACCCTTTTTAAACTAAGTTGTGTTTGCACAAGTTTCCTTTATGTCCTACATGTTCCTTATCACCCGAAGGTTTGGTCTGCTGCGATCTATTGATTTAAATAGATGAAACTGTGAATGCAAATAACATCAGTGACTAGAAGAAATAATTCATGCCATAATAGCATATCATTTAATGGCTTACTATCAGGGCTTCAAGGGCTTAGTCTAGTTTTTGAAGTCTCGATCCGTACTGTACTAAAACTTGTAAGTCTTTTTTGAAATGTACCGCTACTTTGCATCAATTGCTGAATGATTGTTAGTTTAAGATCTAAAAAAATATACTCAAGATTAAACTTTTCCAGTTGCGACCGTCTGCGTACTACAGCCATTATGACTACCAACCTCACGGCAAAATTCGCACTACATATTTATAACTGACCCATAATAGTTTTTAAAAATTTCCAAACGTTTGGTAAACTTGAAATGGTGCATTATTAAACAGTAATCGTTACTAAATATTTCGACAGCTGTTGATGTATAACAAGAGGAAATAATTAATCGGCTATTTATTTTCTTTGTAGCATATTCTTACTGCAAGATATGATAATAAAATTGCAATCGTCTGACAATTATAGCTTTTTCGTGGACACTCTTTACTATAATGAACATGCTAATTAACTACTCCCAATTCTGAATAATTGAATTGATGTCACCAACCAACTTAAAAATTAAATTCTTACTAATTTTTTGTGTTGAATAACCGGTATGACAAAAAAAATTCAATTTATTTTTAAAACATTTTTTAATATTATTAATGTTATGCTAATTAAGCAAGTTATATTTTATAATCAATCAAAAGTTTTTTGGATTAATTTTTGTTTTTGTTTTTTTTTTTTTTTTTTTTTTTGTTAACACTTTATTTTCATGTTCATAAAAAAGAATACTTGCTAATGCTTTTATTAGCGTATAGAAATCTAAAATAATGTTAAAAAATTACTTAAATTTAGCGTATAACTCAAGCAGGGCTGCCAGATTATATTTGCAAAACAAATCAGCTTTATCGGCATTTTAATTTTAAAAAATCGGAAAAATAAAAATACGAACTTTAAATTTCAATAAAAATATTTAAAATTACAAAAAGTAACAAAATAGAAATATTCATTATTGAATAATGTTCACAACATATAAAGTAACACAAATTAAATATATAAAAAAAAAAAAAGGTTTTACAAATAAATTATTTCCGTCATTGGTCAAACAATCCATTATTTCCATTTATGCTTTTTGGTTATTAGGGTTACTTAAAGCAGTTTTATAAAACATCTCATTATAAAGTTCATTTTTCTGGAACCTTTTTAATTGGATTTGGAGACGAAAAAATCACCCCTATCGTGTTTGGCGTAGGCGTATTTCGACTACGACAATTTTGTAATAGATTAATGATAACTGTTACGAGCTGTCTTTAATCTACTACAAAACTTTTTAAAAACGCCATCCACGATAAGGGTGAATATTTCTTTTGCTGCACTGTTTAATCCACTCAAAATAATAGTCAAGATTACATAAGTAATTGTACTTTTTTCGTTTTCTATCAATTAAAAATCAAAGTCATTAGGTAGAAAGGTACGACTAGATGCCAAAAATTTGTGATCTATTTTTATTTGGACTCACATCACTTTCATTATTAACGATTTTTTTAATGCAACAAGTATTCTAGCGATGCCCAAAAGTAATAAGTTATAATAATAATACAAAAAAATCATCTTGTTTTAAGAAGAAAAAATCCGCAAATTTGGAGCAAAAATCGGTAAATCGGTACTTTAAAAACTTTAAGGCAAAAATTAAAAATCAGCAAATATGGCAGGCCTCTATTCAAGTTAGAGATGAGCGATATTTCAGTACCTTTGATTAAAAATTCACTGGTCACTACAGTGACTGAGTTTATCAAGTAACAGTTCCGCGTAAGAACGTACTTTTATATTTGAACGGCTCTTAGTGGTTTAAGCATTTTTTTTTTATTTAAGTATTTCCTAAAAGAACTCTTCAAAAGCTTTAAATTGATACCCATTTTGATATTTAAAAAAAATTGAGATTTTCAGAGGCTCTTAGATCGAAAAATATGGGCGAGCGCAAATTTTTTAACTTGATTTTTTTTTCTTAATTTTTAATTCTATATCGCCCCATACATTTATTTATTTATTTTGATTGAAGTTACATTATTGTTCCAAATGATGTGAAAAAATTAGAGGTAGGCCTAGTGTTTTTCCCGTTGCGTCGAGAGACATGGACCGAACTTGTTTATTTTCAATAGTACCTCTTTCTACACTATGTCTGATCAATTGGCGTATTTGAAGTTTTTGATTTTAAAACTAACACGGACGGACAGACGGACAAAAACATCGCTCAATCGACTTCGCTATGCCTAAGAAGTCAGAATATATATACTTTATGGGGTCGGAAATGAATATTGTAGAAATTACAAACGGAATTACAAAATAATTCATAAACTTTTTCTACTTTTTGTGGTGAAGGGTATAAAAAATCAAGACTCTTAAATGTTGATATGTTCAAAAGTCTAAGCTACAATAGCATTTTTATACGAAAAGTTTAAAAGTTAAAAAATAGGGTCGCGTGCTCTTTTTTACTTTGCATTTGTTTTCTTATTTTACAATTATCTGTTACACTGGGAACTAGATTTAAGCCGAAACAGGTGCATATAAACAGTGTTGTCAAATACAAATTATGCACGTCCAAAAAATAAAATAAAAAGTCTTTAACGATATTTTTCAATTATAATAATTGATTATACTTAAGGATTTGTCCATAGGTATAATACTTACTTTCATCATGATCAATAAAACTCCACAACCAAACTGAAGTTAAAACAGCGGTAGCTGTGATTGTAGCCACTTGCCAGGGTTCACGATTCACAAACAGGCGATTAATATTTTCGGTAAATAATTTGCTACAACCGTGAGCAGCATTTTGAATAGGCTTCATGATTATAAAGATAATTGTTTGTTGTTGGTAATGAAATATGGTTAATGCTTTTGTTAACGAAATTACAATAAAAATTTACTTAACACTTTGAAGAAACAAATACGACTGAAATGAGAATGAATAAAATGTGTAAAATCAAGCCAAAGGCATGACTGTAAATAAGCTTTTGCAATAATTATTCATTTCATAAACTTATCATAATAAAAAACACTGATAAATGTTATCAATTATTTAGCAATCTTATAATAATTAAGACAAATACAAAAAGTGGGAATCTTTAAAATATTGCAGCTAAGCAATTTAGAATAATTTCACCTTAATTCGTTGGACTTACCTTTAGCTAAAATATATATTGTGTATATGTATTACTGTTTTATTAATACTTTCAGAAAAAATAAACAAAGAACTTAACAAGTGTTTGTTTACAATACTGAAAATACTTTTTAACATTTGTTTTTGTAATTTGAAATGTAAACAAAAGTGAAGTTGGCTGCATTCCTTAACAGTGCTGGAAAGTTAAAACAAACATAAGAAAAAGGGCATTTTAAAATTGTATGAAAGACGAAAATGATAGCTATCATCCGCTATGCTGAATCTTATATACTCTTCACCATACATGTAAATCTAGTTTAGTGAAGTAACTCCAATCAAAATAAAAATAAAAAATCAAATATTCGGATAATAGGAAATTAAAAAAATATGAAAAAAATATTGAGTACCATATGCAATTTTACATTAAAATATCATTGGTTCTTAATGGGCTAAGCGTTTTTAAAAAAAATTTTGTATTTCCTGAAAGATCTCTTCAAAAACTTTTAAATTATACCCATATTGATATCTTCAAAAAAATATGGTGCACAATTGTACTTTTTTATGGAAAGTTGAGAGGCCCATAACGCAGAAAATATGGTCGAGGTCTAATTTTTTTACTCGAAGAACTTAGATCGATCTTGCTGATTTTTTAATACCGAAACTTAAAAAACTATGTCTGATCGATTGGCGTATTTAATTTTTTCTAGCTGATCTAATGCCTCTGCAAACTTAATTTGAACTCTAACATGGACGGACAGACGAACATCGCTCAATTTACTTCGCTATGCACAAGAATTTAGAATATATGTATACACTTTATGAAGTCGAAAATGGATATCGTAGAAACTACAAACGGAATGACTAAATAAGTTATATCCTTTTTTTCACTTTTTGTTGCGAAGGGTATAAAAAAGCGTTATCCCCATGTAGACGTGATTTTCAATTATATGACTTTAGATAATTACTTATTATACCTTCATTTACATAACCGAGCCAAAAAAGTACTAATAATAGAAAAAAGTAATAATAATATAAAACAATATAATACAAAAGTTAGACGTATCAGTTCATTAAATTTTAATAAACATTTAAATTACAAATGAACACAAAAAACATTTATAAGTTATTAATTAATTTATTAATCATTTACGATATATCGAGTACATGCACTCAGGCATGTGTCACATTTTGGATTAACACCAAGGCGCTGAATAAGAATATTTTTGTTTTTCATTCACGCTGGATATTACTTTATATTATAAAAAATTTAGTAATTAGGTATAATCATAAAGGAAAGTTCAAATTGAAAATGATTTTAATTTTAATTGAATTAAAAATCGAAAACGATTGCATACATGATAAAATTCATCAATTTTCTTCTAGAATCGTCAAAACCTTGATAAATAATCTAATCTGGCAACTACAGTTGTAAGTTGTTTATTTTTATTTACATTTTTAAATTCACTTGTTGTTGTCTTTATTTATTTGCTAAATTTTAAGTTTTAACATTTACATTAATTGATAAAAAAAAAACTACAAAAAATGCTGCGTCATATGCAATTTCTATTAAATATGGTTGGTACTATTTTAAATTATTATTTTAAATTTTTAATAAATTATAACGATGTTTCAGCCGTGTTCAGTAAATAGGCTGCCTCTTGCTAGTTTGTGTTCCCTGTCCACCTGTTTAAACAACAGTCTTTGTCAAATCAATGAAAAAAATGGTGTACGTGAAATTGTCTTAAATGACCCCAAAACACGTAACGCCTTATCCTTAAAAATGATGGATGAGATATTGACAGCATTAACAAAAACTTGGCATGATACTAATTTACGTTGCATAGTTTTATCTTCTACGGGTCCTATATGGTCAGCTGGTCATGATTTAAAAGAATTGCTACCCGAATGTGGTTCTGAGCAGCATACGGCCGTTTTTGAAAAACTTACAAAAATTATTTATAATATACGCAAGGCTCCGGTGCCGGTTATAGCAAAAGTAAACGGAGTTGTGGCTGCTGGTGGCTTACAACTGATGGCCTCCTGTGATATTGTTGTTTGCTCAGCAACAAGTTCATTCGTTATGCCCAGGTAAATTGCATTTATTTTAAAATTCAAATTATTTTAAATTAAATTCCTTAAAAATGTTTTTTGGAGGTGTAATCTTTTTTCTATGACATTTCACTAATTGCTCAAGTCAAAAATTCTGAACGGTTGCAACGATCTCATTACAAAAGAGCCTTTAGAAGTCACCAGCTATAATTGTGTTAAAAATAATTGACTGAGTATTGAAATTTTCCTAAATACAACCCAATTTCTTTAACTTTTTATTTTACTTTTCATCATCTATTTTTTTTTTCAAGCGCCTCCAAACATGTGCTAATTTTACTTAGAAAGAAAACTAAAAAAGTTATTTAATAATTTCTTACTCAAGAAATAACAAAAGTTATCATTAATTAGTATTTAACATTATTAATTTTTAAACGCCTACAGTGCTAACATTGGAGTATTTGCTTCCACACCTGCCGTTGCCATGTCACGCATAATGTCGCACACAAAATGTTTAGATATGCTAATGACTGGCCATGCCATAACAGCCGAAGATGCATTGAAACAAGGTTTAGCTAGTCGTGTTGTACCTGAAGATAAACTTAATGAAGAAATCAATAAAGTAGTAACTGCCATTCAAAATAAAAGTCGTTCAGTATTGGCCTTAGGGAAGGAGTTTTTCTACAATCAATTGGAGTTATCATTACAAGAAGCTTACAAACAAGGAACAAAGGTAAGAATGTTACTGTTTACAGTTTAATAATTTCAATGAAATGAAATTATGTCCCTTTCTTAGAAAATGACTGAAAATCTTCAGCTTCAAGATACACAAGAAGGTGTACGCTGTTTTATTGAAAAACGTAAGCCAATATGGTCGCATTTGTAGAAAAAAAACATAATACAAGGGTTACAATAAGAGGGTAAAGGGCATTTTTCAAATTTTACATTACAATATACAACATTACAACGGATATTTAAGTTAATAAATCTGCATTTTTAATTTCATATTCATATTTTACATAAAAGAAATTTCAAGTTTTCGCAATGTTTTTTAATATCATCTGGTTTTGGCTGTAATATATTTATATTTTTTAGTCGAATTTAGAAATAATATAAAATTTTATTTAAAATTAAAAATAAAATAAATAAATGGCAGGCTCTAACTTTCGTTGATTAAGGGAAAAATTTAGCGTGACAGCTGTTTGGAATAATTAACCGCCTTTGAGTTTAGTTTCTTTTAGAGCAAAATTCCAAATGCGGTGAATACGCACTCGTTTATTGAGTTTTACATATGCATTACATATTTGAGGTTTACATATGCGCTAAAGTTCAGGTAAATTTTTTCTGCATTAGTGTGACTTATGGGATTTCTTCTTCATACACTTTTTGTTGTTAATATAAAACTTTTGACGCTTGAAGAGATACTAAACTGCAATAATAAGAACTCTGTAAAAAAACTAAAAAACATTTTAGGATCCGCCAATGTGTTAAAAGAAATTTAAGCTAACCATATATGGTGTAATGGCCTAGTAGGCAATACCATTTAAATATGTATTTTGTAAATTTGTTTATAACATACTTTTCAAAAAGTATATAAAACTTTTAAAAGATGTAGAACGCCTTTAATTATTTTTATTTTGAAAATAGTTTAATTAATCATAGCACTTTATAACGGTCAGAGCAGTGTTGGTAAGTAACTATTCACCTTAATAAAAACAACAGAGTTGTATATTTATATTAAAGTAAGTTTTTTTTTTTTTTGCTAATAAATCCACCTGTTGAAAAAAATAAAATTTTTGCTAAAATGTATACGCTTATAAGAAATTTTAATAACGTAAGCTATCGAATTTTTTGCTTCTAAATTATGTAATAACATTTCTGTATCGCTCTTAAGCCTGTCGCTGTTACCAAACATTTAAAGACAGCCTTACATGTCACCAGCCGGCAAAAATTTATCAATGTTACACAAATTGATGGAGTTCGAGAAATTTGTTTGGTTGATGAAAAGACACGCAACTCCTTGTCAATGGGCATGATGGATTCAATATTGGAGGCTTTAACAAATGATTGGCAAAATAAAGAATTACGTTGTATAGTACTTAGTGCTAAGGGAAATGTATGGTCTGCAGGCCACAATTTGAAAGAGCTTATATCAGCAAGTGATAATTGTCAAACGCAAGCGTTCCAGAAGTTATGTGATATCATATTTAACATTTATAAAGCACCGATACCAGTTATAGCAAAGGTTAATGGTTTAGCTGCAGCTGCAGGTTGCCAATTGGCAGCATCTTGTGATATTATTATAGCATCTGATAAAAGTGCATTTTCTACTCCGGGGTACCTATATCCAAAACGACTTTTAAAAAATAATTTTTCTTTTAATATCTTCATTATTATTTAAGAGCTAATTTTGGAATATTTTGCTCTACGCCTGGTATTGCCATAAGTCGCAATATGGCAAGGCCTAAATCAACTTATATGCTCATGACCGGTTTACCCATTTCAGCTAAAGAAGCTAACATTGCTGGTATGGTATTATTAGTTTCAAATGAAAGCTTTTTTAAATTATACTTTCTTTTTTTGCTAGGTCTGATAAGTTGTGTTGTGCCAGAAAAAGAATTAGACAATGAAATAGAAAAAACCACAAATGCCATTAAAAATAAAAGTCGTACTGTTATTGCCTTGGGTAAAGAATTTTATTACAAACAATTAAATTTACCGATTGAAAAAGCTTATGAAATGGGAATTAAGGTAATTTTACCTTTTTTAACAAAAGCTGCTCTTATATTTCAACAACTTAAAACATTGTAGACAATGATGGAAAATCTTAGTTTAAACGATTGCGATGAAGGTTTCAAAAGTTTTGTGGAAAAACGCAAACCTCAATGGAAGCATGAATAAAATGTTTTTATTTTTAATCTATAATCAAATTTCCAATGCTGCAATGAAAGCTGTTCTAGCTGTGTCAGCTATGTTTACTGTAATCGCCAACAAATAAAATTATAAAAAAATATAAGAATATTAAATGTAAATATGTACGTATATAATTACACAATTTGTGTAATAAAACTCGCATTTGCATTTATGCATAAAAAAATCTGTCTTGCAAAAAAAAACTTAAAGTGCTATATTCGGCTATGCCAAACCTTAATCACTTTTCACCATGTAAATCTAGTTTAGTGAAGTAACTCCAATCAAAAAAAAAAAAAAAAAACAAAAATTAAGTACGATGTATAATTTTACATAAAACATGAAATCAGCTCTCAATGGGTTAAGCATTTTTTTTTTTAATTTTAGTATTCCTGAAAAATCTCTTCAAATGCTTTTAAATGATACCCATATTGACAATCGAATAGGCGAACGCCAATTCTTTCACTTGATGTTTTTTCTTATTTTTTAATTCTTTTTCGACTTATATATTTGTTTTTTTTTTTTTTTTTTTTTTTTTTGAGTTACTTAATTGTTTAAATGATATGAACAAATTAAAAATAGAAAAGGATGTCGTAGAAATTACAAACAGCATAACAAACTTAGATATACCCTGGTTCCATTTGTAGTGAAGGGTATAAAAATTCCGCAAAATTTAAAGCTGTCTAGGCACGATCAAAATGGACATCAAAGTCATTTATGTGCGCTGGACGTTTTAATTTAAGCATCATGAACGACCCATCAAGCATTCAATTTGATTTTGTGCTGTTAACATCGCTTTCAGTATTGCACATATCATAGCAACTTGTTTACAAGAAAATAGAGAAAAGAAGTTTACGGATAAAAGAAATGAATTACGCACAAATATTGAGACGAATAGTAGACTTTAGAGTGTTCTCGACAAGAAACTAAGAAGTTTTTAAGGATGAATAGTTTCACCTTCAGGGAACTTTTTAATTTAGTTTGACTTTTTATTACAAAAATAAAACACTATGCAAGCAAGTCTTCGATTAATAACTACGCTCCGATACTTATCGGCGGATTTAATTTCGACATCCTTAAATATTCCAGTGCAATATCGGCCGGCGTTATATCGAAAATTGTAATGGAAACATGCGAGACAATAATAACCAGCTTGAATGAATATAAAAAGTAAATATTTTATAATTAGATATTTTAAAATGCTACTTTAACTTAAATTCTGTTTGTAATCAGTGTTGGTTGACAAGATAAAACAAACCCAAATAACAAAAAGTTTTTATTTTTAAAACATTAATTTGATGTGTTTTCATCAAAACTTGAATAAAATAAATTCAAGGTTATAGGTGACTATATTTCTTCCAGGGAGTGATCAGAATCAGGCATGGGATATTCGAGTAATGAGTGTTCACTTTGATTAGTTACTATTGGTGTTGACATAGTCTGAACCGAATACGTCTCAAATTTTTCAATGGGACTGGAATCTCCTGATGAGTTGTTTACATATGATACTGAACGACTTTTCGATACATTTGTTAGCGTTCTTGTATGGGTTAATTTTGTGTTAAAGGTGAGTAGCTCAAGCTGGCCATGAAGTAACACATCGTTTATGACCTTTTCTGCAAAAATTTTTTGTGTTGAGTCCATTTTAGAAAGCTTTTCAGCCCATAACTTCGCAAGATGGTGATTCGAATCTTCTGGCTGTTTTAGACGGTTCGCTGCTAAAATACAAAGTTCATCAGCAAGAGATCTTTTCTGTTTCTTTCGAAAAGATGGCTCTTCTTGCTAAAAAAAAAAATTGAAATATACATATATTTGTGTATTATTTAATAAATAAAAAAATATATATTTTTTACAATTGCCGGTACGAAAAACTTAATATTGATATGCATTTTAAAGTTATTTTATTAAGAAGTAGAATTTTCCTAACTGCATTGACTCCGTCGATAAAGAATATTTTTCCCTCAGAAAACGAATGGGTCCGCCTTTTTTATTATAATTAAAAAAATATATTTTAGTGTGGTGCTAATGACAGTTGTTAACGCCAACCTTGAATTCTTTTTTACTGATGTTGGTATTAATGGATAATTTCTAACGGCGGGGTTTTTCATCAAACTGCATTTGGTGAACCATTTTATAAAAACCAATTTTTTGCTCTTCAGTTGACAAACAACTTTATGAAACCTATTGAACGCATTAAGCCGTCTGCGCCGAATTGTCTAAAATGCTTCTGATATAATGACAAGACGCCTAGGAGAAACATTTAAAGATGACGGCCAACTGATGTTTAGTTAGTTTTTATCTAATTCTAGTAGTAAACGCTCTTTACTTAAAAGTTTATTTGAATAAAATATTAAGACTAATTAAAATTTTAAAATAAATGGTGTTTGTTTTTATTAATTAGAATATTAAAATATGGTTTTTTACCGGCAGGATTATAGGAAATTAAAACAAATGTAACTACAAAGACAGTTAGTCCGTAACACTGATAACACGTACACACAAACTACTCACTTATTACAAAGGATTTACTATGAATTTAACTTTAAACACAAAATTTATTATTAGTTATTTAGTATTAAACATTTTCCACTAATACTTACTTTAAATTGCGATTTTGATGCAATTGGAGTCGTAACGTCTTCTAAAAAACTTATGGCATTAAAATAGTAAAGGGTTGTGGTGAATAAATCACTAGATCCACTTTTTTTCAAACTGTTTTTCCTTTTCAATTCCCTCAAAAAATTTGTTCGCAACACATTTATTCTCTTCTTTAAATCTTGAAGGTTGCCCTCCGGATGTTGTTTTCTGTAGCATTTTAATAAAATTGCATATTGTTCTTCTTTTATATTACGGTCCCTATACTGTGCACATCTTACGTCCCAAAGTGCAGGTAATGAGTGATAAACTTTGATAAATTTCAGGATTTCTTTTTTTTCATCCGACATTTTTGACAAAAGGAAAACTTAAAACCCAACAGTACATATATCAAAGTTTAACATCCAGCATGCTAAAAATCAAAATTTTTTACTTTTCATCCAGCATCGTCTTTGTATTTCCCTATTCAAACAGGGAAATTTTACTTTGACATAGTTTTGTTTATTTTCTTTTAAACTTTGTTTGGTGTGCAGCCACACAAAGTGTTCTTTTACAAATTTTGTTTTCTTCTGTGTGATCGTTCTTAATTTTTGGACGTTTTACATTTCGGTTTAAACACCAAAAAATAATTATGTAGATATATACAACTGTGTACAAGCAACGAACGAAAAACAAAGCAACTTTGTGAGTACATCAAAGTGTGTACTGCTTATCATTCTTTTTCCCTCCCTCCCACATAAAATCAAAACTTTGCAAAGTAAACTTTCCCTGTGTAAATGCACTCCAGCTCTAAAACAAATACAACATTACAAAAACAACGTAGCATTTTATCGTTGCTTTGTGTCGTGGGAATGTCAAAAATACAAAAGAAATAAAAGATAATTGGCCTAACAAAAGCCAAGGAACATTTATTTTATAAATGTACCTTGATACACACGCATGCTTTGTCTTGCAAATGCTTGTTGTTGCTATTTTTTTAAATAAATAAATAAATAAATTATCCTTTTGCTGCATCAGAAATGTAAATTGAATACTAGGTATTCGCATGAGGACAAAAACAAAAAACGAGCTTTTAATTTTAACCATGGCGAAATAATACTAGGTGGTCTCGATAGCAAATTCATTGTTTTTCGTCGAAACGTTAAGTGTCAAACATCATATAGAAAAAAATTATACACATTTTCAAAGTACATTTAATTTACTAGGTAATAGCGGCTCTACAACATATACAAAATTTGTAAACACAACATGGTATTTATATGTTGCTTTGAGAGTGAAAATGTCATAAATAGAGAGAAAATAAAAGATAAACAAACGCTCTCTCTTTTCTGTATATGATTGTTGTTGGTATTTTTTGAAATTCGTAAACAAGTTGTAATATATAAACATTTTTTGACAACTCCATATACAAACCAGCTGGGCGGACGACACTACCTAGTAAAATAAATGTACCTTGGTTTGAAATTTAAAATATTTGAATGTAACAAAATTTTCTTTGCTCCTTTTTCAAGAAACATACAAAATATCAAAAAGGCGAGTAAAAATTTGGCATGCGAGATTTAAACAGCTGATGTCAAATTTGGCCTAGTAAGTTTGTTGTATACGTTTTGCTTAGAAAACTAAAAATGAAAAATTTCTTCGGAATGAAACCACTTTCAAATTTCAAAGTGGAATTTAGTTTCCTTGAAATTTTGCTATTTCCGTTTTTTCTTTCTTTGGTAAAGAGTGTAATTATACGTCCATATTTAAAATATGCTATTTTTTCAATTCCCTTCAAAAGTTTCAACGAGTTTTATCGCGTCCCTATACGAAATATGAACTTTTTTATTGCATCAGAATTTGTACATTTCACTTTTAATTTGATGTTCTTTTTTGTAGTATTTTTGTTGTTATGTGCTATTTGAAATAACATAAACAACTAGAATAACCAATATCAAATTAAAAAGGAAATGAAAAAATCCCATTGCCTTTAAAAATTTTTGAAAAATTTTTATAGTATGGGGATGCGATGAAACTCGCTGAATGTTTTAAAGAGAATTGAAGAAGATAGCATGTTGTAAATCTGGACTTACACAAAGCCAACAATTGCATTTGATTTGCCTTTACATCACATGTGTTTTAAATTCGCCTTGGATATTTTTTTTTTTTTTTTGGAAAAACCGAGTTTTTATTGTTGCTATTAAATGAAATACACCGTTGAATACATTTTATTTGTGTTTTCTAATATGAGTTTTTAACACATTATCTAGAAGTGTTGATGCACGCGAACTGCTAAAAGCAAGTTGGAAAAGAAAAATAAGTGTTATCATAATTAAAATTAAATCCGGTTATAAATTTAGTTAACATAAAACAAAACTTTAAATATAAAAAACCTCAAAATTAAGAAAAAATCTTAGTGCTCGTTTAAAATCAAATGTACAAACTAATATAAAGTGAATATACATTCATCTGTAAGTATAACATAATTTAAATAAGTTTTGAACAATATTTGTAATGTGGCCAAGTTATTATTAATTAGAGCTTTTTTTACAACAATATCAACTGAAGTAAGGCCTAAACCTTATGTGGCCGTAAAAATTATAAAAATTTAAAAGTTTTTGTAAAATTAATTTATAAGCAAAAAAAAAAAAACTGGTGGCCACCCTTGGTTTCGGAGTTACAGCACCCCAAGATACACTAATTTTACTAGTAATATAATGTATAGCACGACTCATATATGTATATCAGCTATTTCATGGAGAAATGAGGTAATATTGGTATATCAAGAATGGTAATAATAACTACTATCTAGTAACAGTACAACTAATGGGAGAAATAAAAAAAGTGCTATGATGTAGCCGTAAAATAAATTAAAAATAATAAATTATTTATGTATAAAAAATATAACGTCAGCTTAAGTACAGGGTGATATAAAAAAAATTGGTGCTTGTCTTTATTTTTCGAGTATATCGTAATAGCGCGGTGTCAGCGCTGAGCATGCGAGTTAAACTGAACGAATCACTCAAGTGAACAGAATGATCCGGTCATTTAAATCAGGACTTCTCGTTCAATAGCTTACGGGTTAAATTGAACGAATGACTTAAGTGAGCGGAATGAGCGAGACATATAAGCTGGATTCACCCACAAAATTTTTGTTCTGAAACAATTTTAGTTTTTTTGAGAGTTTGTTCTGAAACGATTCACCCACTTCGAACAATTTTTCTGAAAAAACAAAGCTACCATATGAAACATACTATGTGTAAGCGAGATGTGTTACTTTACAAGCAGGCAGCACTGTGACAGAAGATTGAAATCACAGAATGCCGTTATAGGCCAAGATTCACTATCATACACAATCGCACGATTTAATCGCACAAAAAACTGACAGAATTCTGTCCTACTTTGATAATCGTTTTAAAATGCTACAAGTAATCAAAATCTCTTAAAAACAAAGTTAAATAAAAAGGAGAAAGATACCAGATAAACGATGAATTTATCAGTCCTTTTAGAAAGACTTAAAAATAAAAACAAAATTATAAACAGCATTACATCAAAATTATCATGGTGGAATGCTCCGACAAAGTATATATATTTTAGAGAGCAATGTTATCTCTACACAAATACAACATTGCAAAAAAAAAAAACAACAAAATGTCTTTCTTTTGTCGCTTTGAATGTTTGAAATGTCAAGGCTATAATTGCAGGGGAAAAAAAAATCAGACACTACCTAGAAAAATATGAAGTGAGTCACGGATCAAGGTACATTTATTTTACTCGCTAATAGCGGGAAGAGATAAAAGATGATTGTTTTAAAAACAAACGATCTCTTTGTTCTGCAAATGCTTGTTGTTGGTGTTTTTTGAAATTCGTAAACAAAAGTTGTAAAATATAAACAACTTTTGACATGTTCAACTACAAACCAGCTGGGCGGACGACATCACCTAGTAAAATAAATGTACCCTGGCACGGATATTAGTTTCATGCTTCTTCTTGCTGTATCACCTATCCTTTTGCTATCTATCCCTTAAGCTTCTCTACATCATTCGACCGCAAACATCTGCATCATGACTTTTGTAGCTGACACAAAGCGAATAATGTAAACTGGCTTTAACAAAAACACTGGCAACACGTTTTTAATTATTGGTTTTAATGCTTATATCCATTTCAGTGTTTATTTAACTTGTCAGGTAAGCCTTACAGTCCACCCTAAATACGGGCGTTAGGCACGACGTAATTTAGCGTCTAGTTTTTACGCTGTAATGAGTAACTTAAATAAGAGCTCCAACGTTGTGAAACGAACAGTATTGTTTACTTATCTTATTTGCTAAAAACCACAAAATTATGTAAAAATGTGGTAATAAATGTAAATAAAGCATACCATTCCAAAATGTCGCAGGCAAGTATTAGAAACGTTGCAACCAAGCAACTAGCGCATCAGTTTCTAAATTTATGGTTTGTTTCGCAATTTTGTATATGTACAAGATCTAAACACCGCAGCAAAACCGCATACCAACATTGTATTAATAAATTTTAGTAGAAGTGCAGAATAATTTTATTTTTCTTCAAAAAAAAAAAAAAGCTGAAGTGTTTGCACCGGCAATAATTTATTACATAAATTGATGGTTTTTCTTTTTTTTCCCCTAAGGACCCGAGTTATTAATCAGTAGTATATTAAACCGCACAAATATATCTAAGTTTCAAATTTTAATTAAAATCGGTTTTATTATTTAAGTCCTCGTCCACACCTTGCAACTTCTGTTGAGCAATTCTTGAGTTTGTAGGTGAGATTGAAATTACGAATAGAAACGGGTACAATGTTTCATGTACTTGCAATTCCCTTTTGTCTTCACATTCGTCTAAGCACTCAAGTCTGAAATTGCAGAAAAAAATTTAAATGTGTAGACACGAATGCAATTTCATAAAAGAATTTAAAAAAATTGCAGAAACAAAAACAGCATGTCTGGACGGAGACTAACTGCTTAAGGATCTATCTTCGTTTGAATCTGTACAGTTGCTTAGACGCCAGCGACGTAACAACACACAAATTTATAATGAGATAAATAATGCAAATTATACCAAGTTAAATTTTGTTGCGATATTTTGCATATATGGATTTGATTAAATATATCTTATGATAAGTTCAAAAGTGTTTAATATGTTTTTGCTGTAAAATTTTAGACATTGAAAATTATCAGCAGTGAAAAACAGGGATAATTTGTAAATTGTGCCAAATGTTGTGCTTAAGGCGAATTAATTTTACAAATTAAAAATAATTCGCCTTGGTTGTGTTTTTTATGTTCGTAGGTAACAGTATACCAATTTAACCATCCCTGATTATTACACATTTTAGTTATAAACATTGGGGAATCCCACATTATAATTGCTTTGTTTGCAATTTATTTATATATTCTTTATAGCTTCATACTCAAAGAATAGTGTTGTGATTTACTACCATTATACCAATTACTTTTTTGCTACCGACTACCCAGCAATTTTTACTACATGCAACAATAGTGGAAAACGTTTGTTTTTGTTTTTGCTGTCAAAAGCTCTTATGCCCCCTGTGTATTTCGTATATAGCATACCGAAATAATGCATAGCAACGCTTTGTAATAGGAATGTCTGATTTTCACGAGGCGTTGAATAGTAATAATAATTAGAAATAAATAATTTTATTTTTTTATACAAAACTTTAATTTACACAACACACCAGAATTGTTATTCTTGTTAAAATTATTTATTTTATTTAGTTATGTCTGACAGTTTTGCTTTGATTTAAGAGTTTGAAATGTAAAATTAGATTTAAATTGTCTTTGCTTTTTTTTTTTTTTTTTTGTTTGGTCTTGGATTTTGACCGGTTTCAAAACGAAAAGTTGTGTATGGAGTTTCATAATTATTGATTTAGCAGTTGATTAAATCGACTTAATAATAATAAATTTTTTATTGTAGCAAATTGTTTTATACCTATTTTCTGTAAACGACTAAAAAATTCAATTAAGTAGAAAAATAAACTTTTGCAACAAATACCCTTCTTGTTATCAGCACCCGAATACTAGGTACATAGTTTAACAGCTCTATGAGCTGGTTTATCAACTCAAAGTGTTTTTGTTTGTTGCTGTGGTGGCTGTGCAAAAAGTCTGATATTAAAAGTAAGATTAAAAATTATTTTGATTCTATTATAAATAAACTTGTAAAAATAAGACGAAATAGAAACGATTTTATAAAAAGATATTATGTTTCTTTGTACAAAAGTGAGTGTTTATATTCTATTGGCAAAAAGCGGTTCACAGGTACAAAAATATTGTAGTGGCTCAGTTGTTCAAATATATTAAATGTTTTGAATGTATTGTATAAAAAGTGGAAAAATGGAAATGGACTATTTTTATTTAATACTTTTATTAAAAGCGTTCCCTGTATTCTTATTTCCTTGAAACTGCCCGTACATTAACCTTAACATTACGACGTTATCTAACTGGTGACAATTGAGGTACTTGATACTTTTAAGGCCGTGTCAGATAGAACTTTTTCGCTTTGCGTGACGTTTCAAACTTTGAAAAAAAAGTGTAAAACGCAAGAGGTATGTCACAATAAAAACTTTGACAGCGCTTAATTATTGTTTGTTTACGTTAAAAGTGCATAGTAGTTTTTATATTTTCATTAAAATAATATTAAAAAATGTTATTGGAGGACATATTGGAATTGGTTCTAACCCTAATCTTAATGAATGAAGCATTTTTATATAACTACATGTATATATTCTTATGTATAAAATAAACTATTTCCTATAGTTAAAATAATTTGTTACAAATTAATACTAGAAGCCTTTTTCAAAAATAATAAAGGAATAATATTTAATAAAAAAATTACATTTTAAAATACTTACCTCTTTTACTTTAGATTTTGCAAAAAATAATATACAAATGTATAGCAGCTAATTGTCAAAGCGCGCCAAAAGATGAGTGTTGACCAACTTTGCGCTTTGCTTTGCGTTAAAAGTGCTTTATGTGACATGTTTCATATAAGTTCATACATTTTATCTTAAATGTCAAAGCGAATTTGCAACGCAACGCAAAGCAAAAGTTTTATCTGACACGGCCTTTAACGATTTTTACGTCTTCCATTTCATTTATAGATGAATGCAATTTCTTGCAAATTCTGCATACGTATCTCAAAAAAATTGTCAATGTAATACCAGGTTCACACACACAGTTTTCTTACAGCAAGCAGTGATGTTAACTGTACGGTAATGTAACGGTTTGGAAGAAATCTAGTTTACTCCTTGTTTACATTAGACAATGCTGTCATGACAATAGCAATACGAACAAAGTTTTTCACTAGCTTATGTACACTTTTTCAATTGTCTAAATTACTGTCTTGAATTTTTTGAAGACTGTAAATAAGACAGTGATTTGACGTATGTATGCCGACAATTTTGTTATATTTTTAAGTAAATGATATTTACATATAAAATTATAAAATATAAATGAAAAGAAAGCAGTAAGAAACGCTAAAACAATTTCTTTTGTTTCCAAAGGCGTGAGGTTTTTTGCTTAAAAAAAATTGATAATTATTGTCTGGACGTCTACACTATAGAAGCAATTGTCAGCGTTTTTGACAACTTATATATAATGTAAACGCGGTGTTAGTAAATATACTCTAATATGTACACATACATACAGTGGTGAATTTAAGTACAGATACAACAGCCATGTAGCATTTAAAAATTAAATTTAAATGTGCTGTTTTTGTATTTCAGACGATCAATTCGTTTGAAAAATTTGTATGGAAATTACTCAAAAAATTGAGTGTTTTTCAGATAAATTTTTCAAACGAATCGATTGCCTGAAATACAAAAACAGCAATTAAGCAAATGGAATATTTTTATTCCCTTCACCACAAATACTGAAAAATTGGTGCATCTAAGTTTGTCATTTCGCTTGTAATTTCTACAAAATCGTTTTCAATTAAGTATAATACACTTATATACTTTTAATATATGAATATTATGTATTGTAAGCAAAAAATTATACAAAAATAATCGTTATACACAAACGTTATAAACAAACGCTTAAAAATTGGACAGAATGTCGATTTCTATGACCTTTCTAATAACAAGCATAAACTTTCATAATAATAAATTAGAGGGTGCTCCAATAGTTCATTTAACAAGTATACAATTTGGATTTGGAATTTAACGGGTATCTCAATAGTTTATGTAATTTTATGTGTATGACCAAATTGTTGAAACGTTATAGATAGACATTGCTATAACAAGCTTACAATTTGAATTTGGAAATTAAAGGGTGCCCATATACCTATTTGATGAAGTTTGATATATATGAACAAAGAGTTGAAAAATTTGTAGAAAGACACTATAACAAGTTTGCATACAACTTTAGAATAAATGTAATTTCACCTAAACGGTCATATCTTGTGAACTGTTATATACAAACGTTTAAAAATTATACAGAATGTCCACTACTTTGTGTGGTATAATAAGAAGTAGGTATAAATATTTAAAATTGTTTACTAGATGCATAATTTATAATATTTTTTTTAAATATTTTTTTAAAATTGATATTAATTTTTTCTCTATTCTTTTACTATTATGTTGCTAAAGGCTTTAAAAATTATTAAAAGTTTCTTAAAGGCAAGAAAACAAACAAAAAATAAATTAAAAGTGTGATAATTTTAAGTACTACAGGTTTGAGTTGTATCAAATAGAGTACGATTACATCAACTTTGCCATCCCTGAACTAAATTTTAATTGCTTGCAAAATTTTTAATAACAGCGAGAGAGAAAGAGAAAGAAAGCATATAATTTATTATTATTTTGTTTAATTTAAGGCTTTAAAAATATTTTCATTTTTAAATAACGTATGAAAATATACATACATACATACATATATACATTCACACAGCCATATATTATTAGTTTTAATATAATTATAATATAATTTTAGCACTCTTTTAGGAAAGTAAAATTTACCATGATAAATTAGTTAACATTGCACAAAACTTTTCCAGTCATTGATTAACTATTTATAGGTACAACAATAAAATTTGTACATACATACATTATTATATTACATACATAAACATACATATGTGCATTATATTTTTATAGAAATAAAAACAAAATGTCCAGCGACGACGAATCGATTTCAACAATTTCAACAATTTCAAATGTAACTGAATCCAGGCAATCCAATGTCCATACGCCCGGAAAATGGGGTACGTATGATTTGTTATTCCCATTTACAATATATACATACTTACATATGTATTTCTATTTTATATGCTGTTTTATATATTTTGTTTTTTTTTTTTTTTTTAATTTTAGAGATAAATTTAATTGGCAACTTTCTGCTTAATCTATATCATCGATCAATTTTGACGCTTAACGATAATTGGTGTATCAAGAAATCCGAGATGCGTAAAGAATATTTGCAGTTTGTAACAGCAGAACAAAGGCAAAAATTAAAACAACTCAATGATACAGATAATGTAAGTTTTAAAGTATTTTTAACATTTTTTATTATTTTTATTTAACTTTATTAAATTTCGCATTTAATTTGATGTTGGAAACTAATCATGGTCAATATTAATATTTATTCGTAACTTTGAATTAGTGTTTAGTTTCCGATCAAATTTTTGCAATAAATTATGAATTTTCGAAACTAAAAGCCGATTTCTCTACATGCGAACGAATATTTCTTTCGCATACTTGTATTGAAAACAAAAACAAAATATAAAATTTTTTTAAGCACACTCAAGGCAAAATTATTCTAGAAATTTAAGTTTTCCATCTATCTTAGGTTGTGTATATTTGTAAATACCATCTATTTAAATAACTTATTTTATAATTAAGAATAGGAGCCATATTCATAATCAATTAATATTTGTTTGTTTAGAAGAGGACTGCCCATACACACACACACACACACACACACACACACACACACACACACACACACACACACACACACACACACACACACACAAACAAACACACAACCTACAGATCCTTTGGTTGTTCTTTTTTTTATAAATCTTCACTTATATTTATTTTTTAAGTTTAAGTTTCAAGGCGAAATAAGTATTAGGTGGCCGTGTTCGGCTTAATGTAATTTTGTTGTTGCAGAGCTGACTAAACAAAAGGAAGACGAATTTACTTCGCCCTTCTATCATCATTTATTACTTTAAATGGTACTTTATTGTTGGTTTCTTTCTCCAGCAAAACCTCATATTTTATGTATATTTTTTAAATTTAATTGTTTTACTTTTTCAAATTATTTGAAAACTTTTTTTTTTTTTTTTTTAATTTTGACTTAAATTAAAACAATCTATCAAGGTACATTTATTTTACTAGGTAGTATCGTCCGCCCAGCTGGTTTGTAGTTGGACATGTCAAAAGTTGTTTATATTTTCCTACTTTTGTTTACGAATTTCAAAAAACACTAACAACAAGCATATGCAGAACAAAGAGAGCGTATGTTTTTAGAATAATTCCCTTTTGTTATATTTTTCTATTTTTGACATTTCCACTCACAAAGCAACAATAAAATGCCATGTTGTTTTTACAAATGTTGTATTTGTTGTAGAACCGCTTTTACCTAGTAAAATAAATGTACCTTGCAATCTATAAATAAGGAGCCGTAGAACGAAAGGTGCTTTTTCGTTTTTTTCAAATTTTTGGGAAATCGAGATTTATTATTTTTGCCCCTTAAAAAACTGCAAGAACTAAAAGTTAAAAAGCTAAAAAGTTTTTTACTTATCTACAGATGCACCTAAATTTTAAATGTTAAGGATGTTTTATATAATTTCATCTTTATTTCGGAGAAAGCACGGGGAAAAGGTACAAAAACACCATTTGTTAAAAAAAAGTAAAAAAAAACAGGTTTTGTTACTAGAAGGAAAAAGTACATTGTGTAATGCAAATAAACATATCTAATATGATCTAATATATTAAAAAATGTTAAGTTCAGTATAATAATTTTTTGTTTTATTAAATAAAATTGCAACTTAAACATTTCTGTCTTAGCCTTTAGTTAAAAACATATGAAATTTGTTAAATAGTTAATTTCTTGTTCCAACATCTTCTTCTAGGATAGAACATCCAACATTTTCGTCTATTGAATCCTCCACATCTTTATCCTGGTTATACAAAATATCCTTGTACCAAAATATTGACTGGTTTTTCACTTCAGTCTTTGCCAAACTGTTTTATTAAAAGACTTTCCACGCCTTTTTTTTTGTCAGCGCTAATATAACGGCCTGTTTGAGTTTCATTCAGAGAAAAGGAAAATGGTGTTTTTCCTCGTTTCAGCAAATTTAGATTAGTATTCCGTTTGTTTTCAGATTCAAATTAAAGGAATTCGAAAGTTTTAATCAAACATTTTTTTATAAAATGATTCAAGATCTTTTATATTAGGAAGGTTTTAGTCGTTTTCCAGCATTAAAACTCGTCCGTGATTGGAATAAATTTGAAAATACTTTTCTTCTGCCGTTAAAACAGCATGTTTTTTTAGGTTTTTCTCAACACGTTCAAATACTCTATCAGCTAGTAAAAAGCACCTTTTGTTAAAAACAATAAAAAAAAAAAAAACACCTTTTGTTAAGCATAAATTTTCAAGAACCCATTTACTTTTTAAAAATAACAATAATAATGCTAACTTGATTGTTTTTACAAATTTTAACCTTAAAATTTTAAAAATGCCAAAAAATCAATTTTTTCAGAAATGCGAAACAGCACCTTTTGTTCTGCGGCTTCTCAAATTAATTTGCCTTGGTAAAAATATATAAATTTAGTTAAATTATTTTTTCATAAATTTGGTTGTAATTAATTCAAGTTACCAAAATTAACACAACAAAACGTTTTTTATTTTTTTTGTTTCATTTTAAAATTTTTACTTTTCCAAAATATTTGAAAACTTTTTATTTGTAAATTTAGAAAACAACGTTGAATGTAAACAAAAATCAGCTGGGCTATAAGGACAACCCTTAAATTAATTCGCTTTGTTAAAAATGTTTAAATTTACTTAATTTATTTTATTCAAACGAAACGTTTATTTTAAAGTAAGAAAAATAAAATATAAATAATAAAGAGATTCCGGGGAATTTGTTTTGTACATAAAATTAAATTTGTTCAGCCAAACAAGACAATAACAACAAAATTTAAACGTTTTGAAAAAAGAAAAAAAAAACCCCGTTTCAGAAACGTTTACTCGTTATAAAAGAAAATGCAAAAGCGCTTGAAATGGAAAATTATTTCTTAGCGAACTATAAAACGCAATTAACAGCCTGTTTATAGAACACGTCAAGAGCAAAACGAAACCGCATGATATATGAACGAATACGTAATAATTAGCGTCCGTGTAACACGTTCCGGTTTTTTCGTTTAACTTACGTTGTGTTTCGTATGAATTTTTGTTATGTCAAATCGAAGTGTTGCCAATGTATTAATTAATATTTTTTATTTACTTTTTTTCAAATAATTTTTTTTTGCCATAAATATTGGTAACCCTGCTTTGGCGCTTAAAATGTAACAGGTGAGTTTAATAAACAAAACAAAATTGTCAAGGTGAATTCATATAAGGTGGGAGCACTGCTACAAAAATAAAAAGAAAAACTGACACTTTTCCTACCCTTTTAATCAACGTTTTTAGTAAGCTTTGTTTTTTAAATTTACTTAAAACTCTTGTTGTAATTATAATTTAAAGAATATTAAAAAAAGAACTTTTATAATATAAAATAATACACTTTTGACAGCTACTCTACACATAACAAAATTAAGCAAATGGCGAATTCCTTAATTTTCGCTGTTAGCCGGAATGTCACACTACATATAAAAAAATAGTATACGGATTTATTTATGGAGTTTGACAGTGAGGCTACCGGCGAAAAGCAATAAATTCGTCATCGCTTCCACCGTATATTTGTTCGCCTTGATACCACCTGATAAAATTAATTCGCCTTGAAATTTGTTATACAAGCGGACTATAAAATTTTATCTGTTAAATAAAAATTGGTACAAATAAAAAACGTAAACAATAGTTTCTTAAAAATTATTCAAGTGTGAGTGTACATATTATATGTATGTATAATTCAAATATAGTGGATGTATATATAGATATTTTCATTCATGAAAGTGTTATAATGTCCTCAATCACTGATTGTAATTTTTTTTTTAATTTTTTTTTTTTTAATTTTGGGAACTTAAAATAAATATAAATTAAATTTTTTAAAAGAATGGTATTTTTTCTTCGCACAGTTTTGATATTTCTGACACTACAATCCGGGATGCATAAACCAGAAAAATTTTCATTTGTTACGTTTTTACAAAAAAAAAAAAAAAAAAGTGACATTCGCGTTTCCAAAACCCAAAAATGAAAAACGGTAACGTTTTTGTGCGTCTGAACAGCAAATTGTGTTCTGTAAACAGGCTGTAACTGTTCTGTTTAAAAAACGGTTTGTTTGTTTTCATACCCTGGAACTTTTACAATGAATGTACAAATATTTTATTCTTTCTATTAATATTAAGAGATTAATTCTTAAGGGGAGTAGTAGAGTAGACTTTAATAAAAAAAAAGTATTAGTTGCAGAATTCGTTATATCTACTTTCTTAGTAATGAATCTATTAAATTAAATTTCATGCAGCTCATTTTCATTTTTGTATTCTTTATCCATTACTTGTCCCCTCTACTTCATTCAGTGAGAGCCATAACAATGTTTATTCTTTTATTTACTCATCGCTGTTTTCAATATTTTAATATTTAATTTTGAAGGATTATTTTATTATAAAAATAAATACATATCAACTAATGTTTGTATTTTTACTTCTCTAAAAAATATAATATTTTAAGCCACTGTTTTTGATTGATTTTTTCTTTGTATAGATTGGAACCTTGTTGCACCGTTGCGGATTTCTTTTGAATACCGAACGCGGAAGCCCCATGTATAAAATCAAAAGTAAAAGTTTATTTGAATTTCGCAATAACAAAGTGAAGGAACTAGATAACATGAAAATGAATAGTGATTGCATTAACAAGGGAATGACAAGTGACGATGAATCCTCCGACAGCATTCTAATAGACTTATTGGAAAACAAACCAATTGATTTTGAAGAAGGTATTTTTTTTTAATTTTAAATTCTACATAAATGCAGTCACAAGACATCAGAGTTAATTTTTTTTACACATGAATTTTTAGATAATTTGGAAATCGATGAAACTGAGCCGAAAATATTGTTGGAATACCAGGGTTCCACTATCCAGAGACGAGTCAACAACTTTTGTCCTACCAACATGAGTTGTTATATTTGTCAAGAAGATTATTCCACTATGGAATCGTTTGAAGAGCATGTACAAACTCATGGAGAAGATACAGATTTCGAATTTCTAACAAAAATGGATAAATTGTTTGTGTTTTTGTAATTTTGCAAACATATGGTTTAAAAAATTTTTTTTTCTTTTTTTTTGTTTAAATTGCAGCAACAGCCCAATATTTACCATGAGTTATAGATTGTGCAAGAATTCTCATAACTTTTGTTTTGAGTTCGAATCGAATTTAGAAGATCTTATAGTTGAAAAAATTATCATTGTACAGTCAAGTTCATTTTTTTATGTACATAATACGCGTGTTCCTTACAAATTCCCCGAAAATGGTGTAAATCGTTTTTTTGTGGATTCCCATTTGTTTACTAGACACGTGGAACAGCCCATTGTTTTGATATGTCATCTAGAAGATAGTAAAGATTCTCGTATGATAGAACAACATCATTTTATGGTAAATTTTAAATTCAGAATAATTTATTTAAATTTTAACTGTTATCTCGAAAAAAAACTAATTTTTTTTGTTTGTTTTTTTTTTCTTCCTGTTTAGCGCACTGAGGAATTTCCTAAAGTTAATTTTTCTATTAATCCCTATCGTTTACCTGACAAGAAGTAAGTATTTTTTTAAACACTTGTCTTTTGAATATCCACAATACAAATAACATTATTTCGGTTTCTTAAGTGTGGGTTGGTGCTGCTGTTAATGGCCTTTGTAACGTTCTTAGTTAGAGGAAAAAGGGAAAAGAGGTTTTGGATTAAAACTTATAATTTGTAACAAAAGTTTCTTATATTTTCAAATAGCTATCGATGTTTACAAGGTGGGCGGTAGAACAAAACAAAAAAAAATATATTAAAAAAAAAATGCGTTAAGTAGCTTGTGAGTAGCTCCCTAGAGTATTATATTATTAACGAATTTTAATCTACTTTTTTCGGCTTAGGTTCATTTTTTTTTAATTTTGAAAAATTTGTAGAATAAAAACTTATTTACAAATGTATGCGGGCGTTTTCCAAAGAAAACAAGAAAAATTAGACACCAGCAGAATGTTATGCCACATTTTCTAAATCGCAACATTTTTCGTCACCGTTTTTTTTTTTTTTTTTTTTTCATTAGACGTCGAGGTTTAGGAAGCTCCTATAGCTTAAATATATGTTCGATATACATGCAAGTGGAATCAGAGGAAAGTCTATGACTTTTATTTGCGCTAAAAAAAGGACCAACATATGATTATATTTGTGATATTTAACTAAATAGAATAAAGGGATAACTACGAAATAGCCAATCAGTTTAAAACTATTTTATAGAAAGTATTAAAATGGTCAGAAAACTATAGAAACTGTGCAATATACAAACCGAGTACCTGTTGTAAATAATAATTTTAAGTTTCGTGAAAGGCCCTAACTAATGTTTTCCCTTTTTTACAAGAAAAAAACTTGATAATAAGTACAGTTTTGCAGTTGGACATTTTTTTATTAACGCATTGTGTTATTTAATTTTCTAAGCAATTTACTACTGTTACAACTTTTTTAATCTATTAGTGGTGCATTGGAAAATCATTTATCGAAATATGTATAAACTTAAATAAAAAAAAAATGAGTAAGGGCCTTTCTATATTAAGGTAACGGTATGTAAGAGTTTAAAATATACAGACTTTGAAAACTTATCAATAAACATAAAGGTGCGAACAAAGTAGCCGCATGTTGCCGAGCCGAACCGACTGACCCCTATTGCGAGAACTTTTTCATGCTAGAAACAAGTTTGAGTGTGCTTAGTGGATGCGAGAATCAGCGCTGATATTTTATCTATTGTTTATGTTTTATGTATGTTTGAAGCAACAGACATCCATAGCATTTCCACTAAAACACGGTTGTGATAACATTTATTTTTCTGATGTTACAAAATCGCCCGAAAAAAAAAATTTCACTTATTATTTGTTTTACATTCATTTTAAATAAACCAAACCGCACAACTGTTTGTTTGATAGTGAAGAGTTTTTTGTCCACGAAATATTCATATCGCTGTATCAAATGTCGGCAATAGCCCTTTAAGTAAAAAAATTTCTTTTAAATTGACATACTAAGTTTTTTTTTAATTAAAAAAATATATTGATTCAAAACTCTTAGCCAAGGTACATTTATTTTACTAGGTAGTGTCGTCCGCCCAGCTGGTTTGTAGTTGGACATGTCAAAAGTTGTTTATATTTTCCTACTTTTGTTTACGAATTTCAAAAAACACTAACAACAAGCATATGTAGAACAAAGAGAGCGTTTGTTTTTAGACCAATTTTCTTTTATTCTCTGTTTCTATTTTTGACATTTCCACTCACAAAGCAACAATAAAATGCCATGTTGTTTTTACAAATGTTGTATTTGTTGTAGAACCGCTTTTACCTAGTAAAATAAATGTACCTTGCTCTTAGCTAACAAAGAACACTTTCGTACAATTCGAATGCCAGAAAGGCACTGCAACACATGACTGTACTTAAGAAAAGTTGAACAAGAATGCCATAAAATGGTAAAAGATAGTATAAAATTTTTGCTTTCACTTTTTTCAAAGAATTTTATGCCCAAAACTGCAACAACCGAAATTAGTTATTTTTTTTTAATTATTATTTTATTTAATTTTTATTATTTATTTGAATTTTTGTTCTTTTTTTTTTTTTTTGTTTAATTTTTATTTTATTATTTAATGCTTATTTTTTAATTTTTTCATTGCATGTTTTATTTACTTTTTCTTAAATTTTTGTTTTTAATTTTTTTTTGTGTTTTCCAAACAAGTTGAAATTATAACAACATAACATAAACAATGTTTTCGGCGCTGAAATACGCTTTGGAACTGTTTCTTGCATTCAATCAGCTTTGCGCCCACTATGACCTGTTCGCGCTTATTAGTAATAACTTGTGTAGTACCAGTTTTCTCGCAATAAGCGTCAGTCGGCTCGGCTCGGCAACAAGCGGCCACTCTGTTCGCACCCTAACTCTTGATAACTGGAACATTGTCGGCGTGTTCTGAATTCCATATGAAATTTTTACTTAATATTTTGCCAAGCATTGTTGCTGTAAAATTATTTAAAAAAACAATGCCTTGAAAATACTAAGCGAAAATTTCGTGTGGAAAAATTCGTCAGAATATGGCTGAGTGTTTTTTTTTGTGCTCCATTTTTTAAATGAGATTTACCTTAAGAACTGAAAAATTGCTTTAAGGTGGTTTCTTGAGAGATAAAATATGAAATTAAAATTGCCACAAAATCAAAAACGTATTAATTAACTTAGTCAAGATTTATACTATGCAATTTTTTGAGGTATTTTTTTTCAATTCTTTATTTGCGTTGCAGCAGTCTTGCTACGCCAACAAACAAAAATTTCTTGCTAGTTTCATGAAAAATTGCATGGTGTAAATGCAGTATAAATCCAGATTTACACTATGCAATTTTTTAGGCATTTTTTTTTACAATTATCAATTTAAGATGCAGCAATACAAGTTATTTTTAAATTAACATATTGCTTAGCCAACAAACAAAAATTTCATGCCAGTTTCATGAAAAATTGCATAGTTTAAATGCCGTATTACTTGAAATTATATAGATAAAAGAGCTTTTAATAAAATTGTGAAATAGAACTTATTTAAAAAAAATCGTGCTATTTTTTAATCCGATTAAATTAATAAATTATCGTTATTGATTATTAAGGGTGAAAGCACGTCTCGATGGTCATTTTGCTACTGCTTGCTTAGCTCTTCAGGAAACTTTTCAAAAATAAATAAATTTCCGGAACGGGTAATTGTGTGTTTTTTATTATTCACGGGGCTGTCAAATCGCTATAGGAGTATGTAGCCAACTATTGAGGACTTTTATGTTTCCTTATGTCCTTTTATGTTTCTTTAATCTGTGCTTTTTAGCACTCTGAGGAATTTTTAAATAATTTATATTTTTTTTTGTCTTTAAAATGGTTAAAAAAATATGGTAGTACAGAAGTAAATTTAAATTACATAAGCAAAAAAAGGGGAATACCACCTTTTTGGGAAAAATTCTTAAAAAAAACGGTACTTTTTACATTTTCTCAATTTAAAGGCTTGTAACTTTTTAACGAAAAATGCGATCAGAACAAATCTTGCAACTAGTTCATTCTAGATCAACGGTTCTCAAATAGGGGTCTGAGGACCCCTGGGGTTCCTAGCAACCATCTAAGGGGTCCGCAAGAAAGGCCAAAAAAACAGTGCTTTAAAAAAATAAAAGTTTTATTTTGCATCTTTTAATTTCTATTTTATTAGTTGATGTTTAAGGATATTTATGAATTTTTATAATAAATAAGTTCTTTACGTGTTTGCGTTTTTAATTCATAATAGAAAACAAAATACAACTTGGGCTTCAGAGGGGGGGTCCGTGAAAAAAAAAATTAGCTTACCAGGGGTCCGTGTGCAGGAATTTGATGAGAACCCCTGTTCTAGATTCTATTAAAATTATAGCAAATGTTTGTAAGTAATAATCCGGGCATTAATAAGCAAACTATGTCAAAAATATTAGTTTATGGTTGGCTAAAATTTAAGATAAAGCGCATAAGCAAGTGTTTTATAGATATTTTCAAGATCTAATTAAATTTAAAATAAAAATTAAAATCTTAACATTCGAGTTAAAAACAAAGTTCTTATGACATTTCCAAAAATTTAATGCCTGAGTTAGCCAACATTAGGTACCTGCCCAGAAAACCTCCCTTACCCTGTGTGAAATTTCATTGTGGTTTCATTTCATTCAGTGGTTTATGAGATACAGAATTATGTCCAAAATAAATCGTTTTCAAGCCACTGTAGTTTGCAGAAACAACCACTTGCACCTGTTAAATCTATTTGTAGGCGAGTAAAAGCGTCTAGGTTCTTCTAATATTTGAAGATTTGGCAACTTGTTTACGGTATTTCTTTTACACAAATGATGCTGCAACAATAACTAAGAAAAAACTTGCGTTTCGTTTGTGGTTGGGTTTTTGTGTAGGTTTTAAAATAGAATTAGAGAATTTTAAACAATCTTTCAGAAGTGTAAAGGTATAAAATCTACTTATGTATAATAAATTTTATTTTCTAGATTATTTAAAGCTAAATTTGAATTGGCTGATTATTTTCCTCCAAAAGAAATACAAGATGCCTTAAAAGATGATTTCTATTATGAAAATCTCATGAAAACATCAAACGAGTTTCGCGATTATGTACGCAGTGGAAAGAATCTACAGCCACAAACAATTGGAGCTTCGTTAAATATACTTTTGCAAATAGAAGATATGGACACAATACGCCAATATCTTAATTTAAAGCAACAAAATATTAAATTACGTAGCTTTGGTGATGAATATAGTTTTCAGGTATTTTCACATATTCATTCATAAAACTAAAAACAACATTCACAAACGTTTACAATAATTATGAAATTACAGCTCAAGCCTCAGCAGCGTGCATTTGTGGAGAATATATTGTCAGCTTATGATGAAGTTGTACTAACCACACGCACAGATATCTTTACAAATACCGAAGAAATCTTAAAATTAATGATGCAAAATAAATCCGACATAAAATGTATGAAAAAGACTTATGTTGGCCTGATACAGGCAGTCAATACAGGACGTATTTGTTTTAAATGTGATAAAAAAATTGATATACATGGTTCGTACACCGTTATATGTAGACCGTCGCGTTTAAATTTTCGTTATCAATATCGTTCGTTGGAATTGTTGCCGCATAATATGGAGTTTTTAAAAAAGTTTTTATTTCCCGCTAAAATAACTCCAATGCCCTTGTCCACTAAAACGTAAGTTGTGATTGTAAGTGAAGAAACACAACAAATGGTAACAGGGGTAACGGAACGATTTGTCGTTACTGAGAGTTAGTAAACAAAATAACGATGATTCTCTGAGAGCATTTATTTTCCTTTCAGTTTTGTGTTTGTTTTCAAAAACATTTTGTTAAAATATTTTATTACATTTACAGTATGTCAATAATGTCTTTACGCACATAAAAAATTTTAATTTTTTCATATTTTTTTAGGGAAAATACTCTTTTTATTTTAGGAAATATACAATTTTTTTTATTTATTATAATTATTTACACTATTTGTAAATGTATAAAATAAGACACACAATTTTTACAAAAACATAACAAAAAATTTAAAACAAACAAACAAACAAAAAAAAACACGTTCGTAAACACTAGACCGCCCATTAAGTCCATAAACGTATCAGATTAACATTAAATTTCTATTTACTAGTTAAATCACATTTAGCAAATAGTTTACAGCCATACATTAAAACGGGACCAGATAAGTTTTGGAAAGTAGGATTCTTATTCTCATAGGCGTACAATGCTGCTTCCGCCAAAGAGTTCTTATCATAGAGAAAGTACCATCACAGCATAGTTATAATGGTTCGGCCACGTCAAAGTGTCATTAAAAAAAATTTCAAGATTGGTAGCAGATTTTACTATTTCAATTTGTTGTTTGTTTATAAATATATAAAGTGAAATATGAAGTTTGGCAAATCGCTTTTAAATAACAATACATTTTTTTTTTAATTAGGATCAGCACTCAGGGGATGACCCCTACTTATGCAATGCATTGTGCTAGAACTAGGGAATTAGGTTGTGGGATGGGGGGATAGAGGGAGTAGTGCTTGTGGACATGTGATTTGAATCTTTGCACATTGAAAGTGACAGGAAAGACCTCTGCAGGGAGTTTATGTAATGCGTAATGCGATTCAATGGCCAATCGATCACAAAAGAAAGCGCTCTTGATGCAGAGCGCGTATGAAATTACGGTTTTCAGGAACGAGTTCCCTGATTTCATAAGAGCACATTCCGTTGTAGTAACGATAAAACAGTGAAACACACCCCACATTGCGTCGATGCTTCAGTGCTCCTGTACGCGGTCGAGTAACTCCAAAATAGACTTTGAAGCACCGGCCCATACATGAGAGTTGTATTCCATTTTCTGATAAAGGTGACATAGTAAGGAAATTAGATGGAGTAAAGTATTGCTTACACCGTTTCTGAAAACCAAGGCATGAAACATGAAAAATATGCTTGTTCTAATGAACTTCGTATTGAATTTTCATGCCAAAAACATCAAGAGCTTCTGATTCCTTAATATTATATATCACCAATAATTACAGATGAGGGTAGCATGTTCAGCAGTACGCCTGTGCGAAAGCACACAGCACTGGGTTTTAAAAGCCTTAAACTGAACCCTGTTCGCCAGGCCGCATTTGGAAATTACCAAAAGGTCGCGATTAAGGTTATCGTCCATGTGCTTTCTCATAGCCTCAATTTCCCGAAGGCTTGGTCGTTACAAATATATTATTCTATGCAGGTTATTTTATAAAATATCGTTTAAATAAAGGCTTTAAACCAATGATGAAATTAAAATTGAATACTGTGCCAATAATTTAGTTCTGCACTGTATATCAGTTTTTATTTTGTTATTTTTATTTCTGAAATTTTTTTCTATTTTTATTTAAATAATGTACCTTTGCTATTATTGTGAATTCAAAAGCTTTTAAAATACAAATATTTCTGGAAATATGTTTCAACATTGTTAGGAGAGTAAAAAATTAAATATGAGATAATAATGAAAACCGACAAGAAAATAAAATAAATTTTATCTCAGTTGCATTATCGTTGAATGATAACTTAAATCAAATTTGTATAAAAATATCGTTACCGTCGTGTGTTGTGTTCCTACACTAAAGCTATAATTCTGTTACGATTTCCTGTTTTCTTTTCTTAAATTTAGTTTGGATTTATATAATAAAAATTTAAACCCTGAACAATTGCAAGCTGTGCGTAATATAGCTGAAGGGCCGCGCAATGATGCCACTTATGTTATATTTGGTCCACCAGGTAAGAATTTATTTTGTTTTTGTAAAATTTCAATTAAAATTAAAGCTGTTATTTAAACATTTTAATGATCAGTCTTCCTTTAGTAAAATAATAGGTCTGTTCAGTAACTTTACTAGCAAAAACTAGCAACGAGAGAGTAAAACAGAAATTTTCAAAATTATTCTTTCAAATGAAAAAAGTAAATTAATGCTTTACTAACAAAAATTAGCAAAGCGGCTTTGGAAATGATATGTAAGACTTTAAAACTGTATGTTATGACCACTTAATAGTACCATTTTTAAGAAAATGTACCAAAGTGCAAAAATATATTAAACAAAGAACACTAAAACCCAGCAAAATGGTAACTACACGAAAAAATTGAAAATAGTACTCTAATTAACCAAATAGAAAAAATATGTCATAAAATGTTTTAAATTTTCTTTTAATTATAAGGTAATTTGCAAAAGCGTTTTATGATTTTAAGGGCATCATGAAAGTATTTTGTTTTCAGTTAGTTCTAATAAACATTCTAATTGTGAATTAGATGTAAAACATATTTATATTCAAAACAATTACAACTTCAAACATGTTAATAATTATACATAATAACTATACTACTCTTCTTTAAATTGCACCGAAAAAAAGTAAATTGCATTGAATGTGTCATCACTGGCTTGTTTACTTTTAATTCTAAAAACAACACAAACTTCTGCAATGCTCGAAGATTCTAAACCAAATTTCTGTTGTTTTACACTTTTTTCCTGCGCACTTTCATAGCTAAATTAATGAAAAATAACAAAATAATATTATTTTTTATTCTTTTAATTCCCAAATCTTTTCATTATCCTTAATGTTACAAAGATTTCTTTTATCAGGCATTTTTAAAGTAAATTATTTTGTAAACAAAAGTAAGAAACAGCCGTTTGGCTAATTCTTGCAAGTAAAAATTTTACAAGTACGAATTTGCAAGATATTTTTTGTATCTCATTTTTTTACTCTCTGTTTACACTCTCTCGTTGCAAATTTTTTGGGTTAATGAACACTTTCCGGTAACAATTGTTACAAATTCGTAACAATTTTTAGTAAATGAACAGACCTAATAGCAGATTTCACGGTCGTAAATATGAGCGACTTTTTATTTGGTTTTGTAAATAATTCAATTGAGCAAAAAAAAAAAAAAAACAGCATCGTGCCAAATATGCCATCTTTTTAAACACTTGTAAATAGAGCTGTTAATAAAAAAATAAATAAATGGAAAATAGTTGTCATTCCGTTTGTAATTTCTACAGCATCCATTTCCGATCCCTCATAAAGTATATTTATTCTAAGTTCTAATGCATAGCGAATTTGATTAAAAGATGTGCGTCTGTCCGTCCTTGTTCGGGTTAAAATCAAGGCATTAAATGAGCTAAATAAAATTTAAATACGCCAATCGATCGGACATAGTTTTTATTTTTAACATTTTCCCATTGAAAATCAAGAAGATTGTTCTATGTCCTTCGAGGCAGCGGGCAAAATATCAGGCCTGTCTCTAATTATTATTTGGAACAATGAAGTAACTCTAATAAAAAAAAAATTAAAAAATGGGTCGATAGAAAGATAGATATTTTCAAAATTATATGTGTCCGAAAATTTCATAGAAAACTACGTCTTTGCACCTTAGTTTTTTTTTTAACATATCAATATGGATATCATGTAAAAGCTTTTGAAGAGATCTTTCGAAAATGACAATTTTTTTTGTTTTAATGATTAACCCATTAAGATATTTTTATGTAAAAAAAAAAATTAATTTTGCAATTCTCTGCCATCCTTAATTTATTGGAATTTTAATTAGAATTACTTCTCTAAAATAGATTTACATACATGGTGAAGGGTTTATAATATTCGGCATAGCCGAATATAACTCACTTGTTTGTTTAGTGAACTCGTAAGGGATGAGTTCACTAAATTTTGAATTAATTCTTTTTTACAACACAAAACAATTAAATGAAATTTTAATTACTTCAAATGAATTAGAAATTAATTTTAATTCGCTTGCAAATCAAATGAATTTGTAGGCTAAATTGCAATTGATTTTCAATTCGTTTGAATTAAATTTGATTTTGAATTCATTCAAATGAGTTAGAACAATGAATTGTAATTCAAATAAATGAAATAAAAAGTGAGTTGCAATCAATCAAATCAATCAAGAGCAGATGTAGAGGGAATTAAAAATGGAAAATTATCCCACCAAACTGAAAATATTCAATAATCAAAGAAGATATGGGGATGTAAATCAAAATTTAATAAATTTAATTCAAATGAGTTGGCAATGAATTGCTAATTATTTTTTAAAATTCATTCTCAAATTAATTGAAAGTCAATGATTTATTATAGCTCAGTAAATAAATACAGTTTACATCTACTGCAGCTTTTAGAATTATAAAATTAAAGATGTATACACTGTGTATTTTAAATCTATTAAGATTTTCTAAAGCTAAAAGATGTAATAACTAACAAACCGTGAATTTTACAATTTTTTTTTTTTTGTTAAGTTGTATATGTTTTAATTGTTTCGTTCACAACCTATTGTAAATTGTATGTTGTATCAAATTAGAGTAGCTGTGAATACGTGCTTTACTTTTGTTTTTTTTAATATCTAAAAACTTTGAAATTTAAAAAATAAATACAACAAAATTTTAATAAAAGAAACAAATTTTTTAAGAGTTAATTGTCTGGATTTTCTTTTCAAAACTTGACTGTTCCACTTTCGACTAAACTGATTTTTTCTTGCAACGTTGAATTAAAGCTCTATAATTACACCAGAAAAAAAGAATAATAAAAAGCATAATTTCATTAAAAGTAAATTATTTCCCTTAACAACCTTATGAATCAAAAAAACTTGTTAAAATGTGGAACACATAAATATTGCAAGCAGCAGTTTACTACTTTCATCAAAAAAAAAAAAAAAAAAAAAAAAAAAAAAGAAGCTTGTTATAACAAATGTCCGTTGTGTAAATACTTTTGACCCACCCCTGTATGTATAGAAAAAATGGGAAAATAAATTTAATTTTAAGTTTTCTGTTGCCACATTTAGTAAACATATTAGAATTATTAATATTAGAAGTGTTGCAACAAACTTTGAATAGAAATTACAAATAATTTTTGTATAAAACACTAACAGATTGTGAACTGAACAAATATGTTTTATTTTTTATTTAATATTGTTTAAATTCAATATGAATTTTATTAAATTCTGTGCTTTAGGTACTGGCAAAACGACCACTTTAGTCGAAGGAATTTTGCAAATTTTAAAAAAACCTAACACTAAAATATTAGTTACTGCATCTTCGAATAGTGCATGTGATGAAGTCGCCTTAAGATTGTGCAAATATTTAAATCATTTAGACATTAAACGTGTTATGGTACGCATTTATTCACGTTCAAGTGAAGTACGCACAGATACAATTGATGACGAACTATTGGAAAATTCCAATATGTATAATGGCCAATTTTATCCGGATATAGAAATTTTACATGAATATCGTGTTGTGATTTGTACACTTTCTATTGTGGCTAAATTAGCTACAGGAAAATTTGGACGTAAAGAAAATGGTGCCACATTGTATACACACTTATTTATCGATGAAGTGGCCGCTTCAATGGAAGCTGAAGCTTTGATGGCAATAACAACAGTTTTGACTTCAAATTCATGTTTAATTATATCCGGTGATAACAAGCAATTGGGACCAATTTTGCAATCAAAACGTGCCAAAGAGTTGGGCCTTGATGCTTCGTTAATGGATCGTTTGTTAGCACGTGATTGTTATCGTGTCGATGTCGATACTGGTGATTACGATCGTACCATACAAACACGATTAATACGAAATCATCGTTCGCATCCAGCAATTGTTAAACTATACAGTGGTTTATTTTATAATCACAGTTTGGAAGCTGTTGCTGAACTAAGTAAATATATATATATTCCATTTTTTGTTGTTGTTTTATTTAAAAAATCATATAAATAAAAATGTTTGGTTCTTTTTTTTTAAGGTGATGTTTCCTTGTCCGAAAATTGGCACAAGTCACGTAATAAGCAATATCCGATCATATTCCATGCTATATATGAACCTTCTAAATGTGATAGTCGATCGCATAGGTAAGTTTGATCATATATATATATATATATATATATAATTTTGTAAGTCCTGATTATAATATTAAATAGGAAATTAACATTTTTAATTAGGCTTAAGTTTATATTATTGTACCCTTCACCACAAATGGATAAAGGGTATATTTAAATTTGTCATTCCATTTGTAATTTCTATAGTATCCATTTCCCACCCCATTTAATATATATATTCTGACTTCTTATGCATAGCAAGGTCGATTGAGCGATGTTAGTCTATCCGTCCGTGTTCGGCTTGAAATCAATTTTGGCAAGGCACTAGATGACCTAAATAAAATTTAAATATGCCAATCGATCAGACATAGTTTCGAAAACTGATATTGAAAATCAGCAAAATCGGTTCATGTACTTCTAGGCCGAGGCAAAACACCACGCCCGCCTCTAAATTTTCCCATATCATTTGGAAAAAATCTAGTTCACTGAAGTAACTCCAATCATAAAAACAAATATATGGGCCGATAGAGAGTTAAAAAATAAAAACTAGGAAACACATCAAGTAAAAAATTGGCGCTTGTTCATATTTTCCGAGCTATGTTGCACTATATTTTTAAGACATAAATATGGGTATAATTTAAAAGCTTTTAAAGAAATCTTTTAGTAATTGCCAAAAATTAAAAAAAAAAAAATTAGAAGCCGGTGACGTTTTTATGTAAAAAAATCTTTTTTTGTTTTTTTATATATTTCTAGTTCTTTCTAGTTTTCTAATTAAAATAATGAAAAAAAGTAGTGCATTTCTGGATCGCTGCACCCTCTCTACATTCAACAGCTTTCTATCTATCTTCTGGGTTAGTATTAGCTTTTCAACCAATCAATTCAAGTGAACAGCACTTTATGATTATTTAATTAGAACGGTATGTAGAGGCGGTAAGAAATAGTGATAAAAAGCTTCATTTTACAGAAACTTGAAATAGCCTATTTTTATTTCTAGAACACTTGTGGTTGAGGTGTGCCTCAGGTTTTATTAAATATAAAATATTAAAATTTAAATCGATTATTGTTAAATTGATTTTTGTCTTTACTTTGTTGCTTGGACAAAAAATTTTAGTTTATTTAAAATGTAAGTGAGAAGTCTTTTGATGTGCTAAGTAAGCGGTAGCGAAATGGCCATCGGGACGTGCTTTCGCCCGGTATAATCAGCACAATATTTTAATGTAAAATATTTAATATTTCAGTTCGCTGATGGTTTAATGTTTTATTGCAATACAAACGAAATATTTCGAACTCACAAACTTTAATAAGTAATTCTCAAATAGTTTATGAAATTGCCGATTTCACTAAATGCGAACGAACGCTTAAACAAATTTTTATATTTTGAGAAAGAAATATTATATTTTAATTATTTTTTTTTTTTTTTTTCTTTAGTTTATACAATCTTAAAGAATTAGAAGTTGTTATGGAATACGTTAAGGATTTCATGTATTTTGGCATTAATGGCGAGCCCGTGAATGAAAGCGATATCGGCATCATATCGCCATATAAAAATCAATATAGACGCATTGAAGAAGAGCTTAAATTACGCAAATGGTTTAATATTGAAACTGGTTCTGTTGAAATATTTCAGGGCAAAGAAAAGAATATAATAATTGTATCATTTGTACGTTCCGGCACAGAAAATTTGGGTTTCTTAGATTGTCCAAGAGTAAGTAGTAAAAAACACTTATTTTTTATTTTTAATAAAAAAAAATATATTTTTAGCGCCTAAATGTTACAGTATCACGTGCTAAATCAATTTTAATATTGATTGGAAATCCAAAAACATTGAGTTCGAATGCTGATTTTGATTACATTATAAAAGAATGTCAGCGAAATAATACATTTATTGGCTCAAATGGACCACCTTCAAGAGGAGTAGGAGGAGGAGGAGCTCAAGAAAAATTTACACAATTAAATGAAAAAATGCAAGGTCTTAGTCTCGAAAATATTAATCAGTACGATGTCATGAAAAAATCACAACGTCGTCGACGAGGTCGCGGAGGAGGAGAAGGAAGAGGGGGACGAGGAAAAAATGTCAGCTCTAAAAACAATGGAAAGTCAAATGAAAGAAACAATATTGATAAAGATAATGATGAAAATGAGGAGGAAGATGAAGAGAACGAGAAAGATGAAAACGAAAACAATCGCCTTGCCAAAGGTACTGAATCTTTAAACCCTGACAAAAGTTCCAATAAAAGTAAATGCTTTAATTCAAAATACAAACCAAAGGATAACAAACACCACAACTTTTTTTGTTTTGTTTTTGTTTTTGTAAATATAGATCAGGAGAAAAAATGTTCCCGACGAGCTCGTAATAGAGGAGGTAATAATTCACGACCTAGAAAAACGAATAATAGAAATGAAAATAAAGACGAAAACGAAAATCGTGGAAGCCAGGACAATGACAACAAAAAACCTATAAATTCTGCTTTGTCTCAGAAAAATTCAAATTCCAACAAAAACTTAAAAAAAGGTAAATATTTTTGAAAAAAATAATTCATTAATTCATTGTTTTTTTTTCGATACCCTAAAAAAATCAATTTATTTAATTTTATACAAAAACTTATTGCATAATCTCTTGATAAAGTGGGAGGCAAAAGTTATAAAAGGTTTAAAAGGAAACGTACAAAGTTTTAGCAATAAAACTTTAAAGCTTTAACAACATAATTATTTCATAGAATTTCTTGGGGCCTGCAACGGCACATTAAATAAGCCAGACAAAATGGTCGGAACTAATCGGTATGTGGGCTTAAGCGGCTTATCTGGTTCAGACTACAAACATGTTGGTTGTCCAATTCAATCAATTGTGACGACCTAACAGGTTTGGCGAGTAATTCAAAAGGATAAGTATAACTGCAAATGACTATTGCAGGAGCTGTCATAGCGAGGTAGAGTAGGAAAATAATTTTCACTTTATATTTTCGCCTGTCCTGCTGTACAGGGTCTGCGAGATTTAAGCATTTTTCGGATCACTTATTAATGATAACCCATCCAGGGGAGGTTAGTCTGTATGTCAATGTAGAAATCAGACTTTCCGATGCGAAGTTAATCCCTTTCGGTTTTTTTATCTCTATTGCCTTATATTTTCTTGCAGGTAAAACAAGCGGTTCAAATTAATATCCTCTCCTTTTTTAAAGCTGCCTGTTACCTCAAGCTTATTTCTCAAGGATCAAAAGTGAAAAACTTGTCCTCACTTCTTCTTTCTGAGTACTATCACTTTCATCTTTTTCAAACATTAAATTAAAATCAAATTAATGACACGAAACGACATGGGCCGCCACATATTTTAAATGACTTACAAGACTTCCAAACCCGTTTTAATTCAAAATCTATATAGACTCCTCTCAGTGTCTGTTAAACACAAACTAAATTTTGACAGATGCCAAATAAAACGAATAGGAGTAGTGTTGCCATTTCAGTTAAGAGGCGGGAAACTAAAAGATTTACAGACTTTTTACCCGCCCTCCTCATATATTGACGACATGAATTGTATATAGAATTTTTAATGTTAAATTTATATCGTGGAACAAGATAAAGAGACCACAATGTTTCCGTTTATACAAGATAATGAATGGCACGTCACCTGCACAGTTACCATTACCACGGGTTGATAATCCGACAGAACTTCAGGCGTTATCGTAATGAAATACGTGAAATAAATAAACCGGATTATAATTGTGGATACTCAAAAGCAATTGCATCAGCTTAGGAGCTTTAAATGCCTATAGATACAATAAGGTACTAAATGAATACTTCCCCAAAGATTTCAGAGAATGGATATTTTAGCGGGGCAAACAAAATCAATTCTGACACAATTGAAAGCTGGATGGTGCAGTATACTCAACTTTTACCGTGAGCTATAAGATCCTGGCTCTTTAAAACGCTGACCTTCACGACACAGTGCATTAAAGTTGCGCTTCAGCTCCAACTACCATCTGATGGCTCCTAAAAATAAAATTATTTTTTTTTTACCTTTTTAAGGAAAACTCTCTAGAGCAACAACAGATGGCCTCAATATGTAATAGATTTTTTCCATAGCAAATGCCTTTTGTACAACTCTAATAATTTTTATTTTCTTATTTTACCAAAATAGAATTATTTTAAATGCTGGGGTGGGCAGATATGAGATTAATATTATCTTAACATGTTATTGATGTCCTTCCCTTAAATTTCAAAAAGAAAAAAACAATACTTATTGAAAAGTCTTGTTTTTTTTTTCCTAAAAAAAATTAACTCAAGAAAAAATTATATTCTTTTTAGGCAATGACATGCAAAAATCAAGAAAACACGTTGCAGCAAATGATGGGAAAATTTCAAAACAACATGGCAGAGAACGTGGCCAGAAAAACATTACTGACAAAAACAAAATCGATGCAATATTTAATGAACTGCCGCAAGTACCGAAAACATCATCGCAACCAAATAAAATTTATACGAACAACCAACTTTTTCAAATGCAAGAACAACAGCAAATTTATCTTAACTTGCAGAAAAACAACAATAACAATAACAATCCCTTCTTTAATTCACCAACAACAACAACAACATATGCTAATAGACAAACAGGTCTAGTGCATAATCCTTATCTAAACCAACAACAGCAAAATTTCAATCCAAATTATCCGACTATGAGTTACATCGCTCCAAACCAACAGAGCAATTTTATAAACCAACAACAGCAAAATTTCAATTCACAGCCATTTAATTATTCTAATCCAATAATGAGTTATAACACGAATTTAGCAGGTTTTGGAAGTTTCAATTCTACTGTTCCAAATAAACCAAACAACTATGCTGCTGGCAGTACAGTTACGGTTGGAGCAAAAAATATTTCATCTACTAAAGATAATTTGCGTAAAAATAATTCAATAATTAAAAAAACCTCTTGCAATTCGACTGGCGCAATAAAGAAACCACCTAAAACTGGCGTCAGCTTGAAAGAAACTGCCTTAAACACAACTAACAATTCAAATAGCAACAGTAGTACTAAGACGTTAGCTAACAGTGGCAATATCTTTAGTAAGGCATCATCTACTGGCAATACAGTTGCTCTTGACAAGAACAATATGAATAACAATAAAATTGCTAGTGCACTTAATTTAAATATGACGGCTTCTACGTCAGCAAAACCATTTGCTGAGAGAAAACTGGAGAATCCTGAACGCTCTACGACTAGTGAATTTAAGAAACCATTACAGCCCAGTGGTTCAATAAATCTAGTTTCAAAAGCTAACGGTGATAATACAACCACTACTACCACCTCCACCAACTGGATATCTTCAACTAACTCTAATAATTCCTCTAGTTCCACTAATAATAATCTAAAGTCGGTTAATAATGCAAACTTAAGTGGTAGAACAAATCAAATTTCAAAAGCTAACGGTGCTAATACAACCACTACTACCACCTCTACCAATTGGAGATCTATTAATAACGCAAACGTCATACGTCCAAATAGTACTTCAACTACTCCTAACAATTCTTCTACTTTAAAGAGTAATTCAAATGCTTCAGCTAGCTCAACTACAATACGAAGCTCTAATTTTCCAACCACTTATTCTAATAACGCTCGTTTAAATAGCAATTCAGTGAATTACGGTTATTCTCAAAATGTGCAGAGAAAGAGTCAACAATCCGATCGTAAAGATAATTCGTGTGTTATTTCATAAAAAGGTATAAAAGTAAAATTTATTATTTTATTTTATTTTTTTTTTAATTATGTGAATTATGTGAGAGAAAATATGCAAATTTCACCTTTATTTTTTATCATTATTTTAATCTTTATTTTTTTTTTTTTGGTAAATAGCTTTTAATTATCCTTTAATGTTCTTTACCTAAAGACAAAGTATATTATTATTTTTTATCTATAAATATTTTACATTTAAGGGAAAACTACACAAGTGGATTGTCAAACACATTTTATATTTCATTTGCAGCCAACCCCATCCTACAGAAAAAAATTACTCTTTACAAACATGAAATTTTTATGTAATTTTATGTCTGTCAATGGACCTGCCAAATCTTGTCATGAGTGTAGAAGACTTTTTATTTATTTTTTTTTTTGTCTTAAGGTGTGGTCAGATTAGTCAAATATTTGACAAAAAAAAAAAAGCGTAACCATCATTTTTATAAATGTTTATTCCAATATTTCTTTAGACGTTTCATTGCGAATGGCGTTTTATAAGATAATAAATGTGATATTTTATCTTATATATTGAGCAAGATCTTATACTTCTTAATAAGGATTTGAGAAGGACATAAATTGTTTTCTGCAATTTAGTGGTTACGTCGGTTTTTTTTTTTTTTTTTTTTTGACTAATCTGACCTTCCTAAGTCATGTTAAATTTCTTTAAAATCGCGTAAAACTAGCCTTCCTTCTACATTTTTAGGGACGTCCGCATTTTTTATTTTGTTTCATGACAATACACTAAACAAACGGTTTGACCGTTGACCATGACAATTGGATCTTCGCCCCGGTACCACTCAAGTCAATTTTCGCCAAAGATTGTCAACTCTGCTGAGTAGCTTTACAAACCGAAAATTTATTTCTCAGAAAAAAACTATCTCGGCTACGCAGAGCTGTACAACAGCAATGACGGTTTAACAAATATTAAAAATGGCCGTCAAAAGAATTTTTTATTTTGATTTTTAAGGCTATAAAAATACCGAAAATATCGTAAATTATAAAACTGGGTAAAATTGTTTGCTGTCTGGCAATTCGTTAGTGAAGTTTATTGAGCTGCTTAGAAATCTTAGCCGTAAATCAGCGATCGTCAGAGCACAATGCCCTTATGTATAAGTAAGAGAGAGAGAGAGAGAAGGATAGGTAGATAAATAGAAATTATATTGAAGAAAACGAAAAATGGTTTTAAGCCAAAATGAAATTGGCACGCAAAAAGCTATTTAAAACATTTTATAATCGAAAGATGAATCAAAATGTCATAATTTAGGAGTTTTTAAAACAAAGTTTTTTTCTTTTATCATCTAACTTTTGAGCCCTTGTCTTTCTACTCCATTAATTGCTTTCTCTTAAAACAAAAAACAATTTTACAAGTCTCAGTTTGATGGAAAAAAAGAAATATCACTGAGATTTTTGAATTGTATAGGAAATATTTATAAAAAGTATAAAAAACATATTTCTTGTTTACAAAATCGAATCAGAAGTTTCCAGAGAAGCTGTTATAACTAAACTAAATAATTAAACTACAATTTTAACACAGAAACAAATGTTTATTTTACATTATTATCTCAGTGATAAGTCGCTATACATTTTTCAACGTAGTTAAAAAAATAAATAACATTTAATTTTAAGTGAAAAGTAGACGAGTTCCACTAAATGGGATCTACGGAGTAGTAATAAAATTAATTTTGCTCACTTGATTTATTACTTTTTGCAGTCGAACAATATTTACTAAGTTCGAATGTTAAGTTTTTCAGTCAGTAAAAGCAATTCGCAATAACTTTTTTTGTGTCTTGCTTTTCGCTCCCAAGAGAGAATGGTTGTGATGGCAAGTGAATAAGTTTTACTCTAAATAAATCAGCTTTAGAAAATAATAATACAAAATTGCCAATTTGGAATTAGTTCTCTGCTCTCTACAAGTAACAGAATGATATCAAATGTGTGAGTTGAGTTGTATTGAAGATATTTCATTTTCAGGCAGGCTGCTGGTAATAAAGGCAATCAATCTATGGTTCGATTAATGCCAGTTTTTTGCTTTGTACAAAAATACATTCTGCAGACTGCCAGTAAAACAATCTGGCTCTTTTTTTTTTAGAGTCCATTTTGTGTAATTTATAATTGAGATGCTTAGACTTATGGTGAAAACAAGCTGCTTCGGTCACTTAATGAGAAAGTGACATTTATAATTTTCAAATTTGATCACCCTAGTTTGATTAAGTAGGGCAGGTCTTTGGAAGGGCGCTTGGCTGAAGTCAGTTCTTTAAGAGAACAACAAATATGTGAATTTAATTCAAGATGGTGTGCTTCACTCTTTGCGTTTTACAACTGTTGGCGATTTGATTGTAATGGCTGTCATGCCCGTTAAAACCATCAAGTCTCTCAATAGCGATGTAAGTCTTATGTGGAAATCAAGCTGGTAAGAAAGTGTCAGTGACATGTGGCAAAATGATGTCATATATTTTATTTAAAGTTGTTAAGTCTGTTAGTAAAATAAATCTGAATCACCAGATGGGATTTTACAGGCTGTCGGTAAGAGCTATATCTGTCAGTTTTCCACCTTTCGATCGATCGAATATGTGAGTTCGAATAAATAAATAACCTTTAGATATTTAAAGTTTTACTTGTTTAGCTTTAATATAGCCTAATAGTAAACTGCGAGCTCATTTGCTGATGTTGCAATTTCTATGCTTTATGCTTGTAAAAAAGGATGGTGATGTGTCAATTTTTTGCTCTACTCGTACACAACTGAGCTAGCTAAGCTATAAATAGCAAGCAATGCCAGTCATAGGCATCTATCTCTGGCTTTCTGTTTCCCAACTATAGTAAGTAGGTTTGTTGTTAAAAAGTCAGTGCTATATAAATAAGTGAATTCGCTTTAAGACTGTCTAACAAGTGTTACAGTACAGGGAATGGGTATAAGCCCCGCCCTCTTTTATGGCTTGAGAGCCAGTTAAAGATGTATAACAAATATGTTTTAGACGCCTAGTGATACGAGGATTTAATCTAATCAGTTAAATATGGTACTGCTATGATTACGTCATAATGGGAATTATATAAAGAATTGTACCCTCTTTTCGTGTTAAACACGTTACCTCTCTCTTTCTCTCTATTGAGCATGTATGTGTTTTCTCAATGTTATACATGTCAAGTAGTGGAAGATTATGAAAAAGCCTTCAATAATTTAACAGCTTTTTATTGCTGTCAATTTATAAATAAGAAAAAGAAAGAAAGTAATGTTTATATTTTAAGATGCAATAAGAAAATTAAATAAATCATTTTTTTTTAGTAAGGTATCCTTTTAAGAGCTATTTTTTTTTTATTTAACCAACATTAATGCAATCAATTATAATTGTTTTTATTTTTTAAGTAAAAAATCATTGAATTTTTATGTTTAATTTTATTAAAAGCGCCTTAAATTGAAATATGTACGATTATTCTATGTTGTGTCTTTTTATTTAAGTATAAAGTCCGTAGGACAAAATATTAACACAAGAAACAGCTGAATATATTGTCAACATTGTTTTATACATAAGTAGCATATATTCATATTCAGCCTAATAACAATGCCGTTACAACATTCCAATATTGTACCGTTTTCTAAAAATTTATAACAATATCGTCTGCATTATTTTGGTGTAGGGTAATTACATAATAATGTGAGTAATAAGGCTGCTTACTTATACATACACACATATTTAAATTGGAGTAAAATCAAAATATTTAAAATTAATTGTCTTTTGTAATGTTTAAAGTTTAATATACTGTATTTAAATAATAAAAAAAATTAAATACCAGTGTGTTCATTACAAATAACAATTAATTAAATTATTGTGTTTTTTTTTTATTATAACACCAAAATTTTATTTTTTATATATTTTATTAAACAATGTTAATCTTTTTATCTATATATACATACAATATTACAATTACAATTAATAAAAAAAAATAAAATCCATTAATGAATTACTTTTATTTTTAACAGACTTTAAAAAAAGAAGAAGGTTATCAATTCGTCTGAATGTTGTTTTTTTTTTTTCAATGTTTGGCTCGCAGAACTCAGTCATTTCTGAAACCGATTTTGAATTTTTTTTTATTATTTATTTGAAAGGTGTTGCTTACACATGAGTCCCGTTTTAAAACAAGTTCATAGTCTTAAAAATTAAAAAATGTCTTGGTTTTTTTAGTTTCTCAACTTCTTGCTGTTTAGACCTAAGTTTTTTTTTTTGTTATAAATTAAAATGCAGGTCTAAACAGCAAGAAGTTGAGAAACTAAAAAACCAACAACAAAGTGGCCAAATGAATACACATAAAATTAAAAAATGTCTGTTTTTCACGTGCATTACTAAAACCGCAAAGGAACCACTTTAAAACCAAAAAAAAAAATGCGTTTTGTTATAGCTCCCAATGGCAAAAGGTAATACAAAAATAATTCTAAAAATTAAAGGGTGTCCCATAGGTGGCGTAAGTTGACCTATATATGGGCCTATCTTTTTAACCGTTGTAGACAAACGCTTGAAAATTAACCAGAATGTCGATTACTATGATCGTTATAATAACAAGTATGAATTTTCAAAATTATAAATCAAAGGGTGGCAAAATAGTTCATTTAATTTGATGCTGTGGCAATAGAATGACAGACAGATGGTGGAAATTTACAAAGAATTTTATTTCTTAGCCTGCTTTAAAAACAAGTAAAAATTGGGATTTGGAAATTAAAGGGTATTCCAACAGTTGATGTAATTTAATGTGTGTGGCCAAACTTTTGAACCGTTATAGACAGACAGCTAAAACTTACAAGGACCTGCATTGATTAGATCGCTTTAGCAACAATTATACAATTTACATTTAGAAATAAAGGGTGTTTTAAATGTAATTTGACAAATATGGCTTTATTTTTTAATTGTTATACACAAACACTTAAAAATTAGACAAGATTTCCACTACTTTGTTTGGTATAATAAGAATATAAATATTTCAAATTATAAATTAAAAGGTGTGTTGAAACGTTATAGACAGATGATTGAAATTAACAAGGAGATGTAGTGCAAAGTCCGCTATAACAAATATAAGGTTTTAAGATGGAATAAAAGAGTGTCGCAGTCGTTAATGTAATTTGCAGTATGTGGCCATACTTTTTATTCGTTTTGAAGTCGGTTTTTTGCAATAATTGTTTTACTTTTGACTTAAGTTTGTTAATAGTTGTGATAAATTGTACGAGGGCTGCTATATATATTTCAGGCCTGGCAACATTGAGTGCTGCTAAGTGCAATCTGACATTTCCATTGGAAAGTTTGTCATATTTAAGCATAATCCTACTCAAAACGTTTTGACGTACGACCATTATTTGTGTTGTTTACAGTGACTTGAAAAAATTAATATAGAAAAAAATGGAATTAATTCGTGAACATTTTCGTGCCATCATTTTTCACAACTTTCGACATGGATTATCACGACAAGAGCGCATTGATGAACTTAAATCTTTGTATGGCATTAAAGCACCATCCTATAGCACAGTGAAAAATTGGTATAATGAATTTAATCGTGGCCGAAACTCGCTCAAAGACGAATTCCGTGAGGGTCGTCTAAAAACGGCTTTTGTGCCAGAGAACATTGATGCCGTGCGTGAACTCATAATACAAGATCGACATGCGACATACCGAGAGATAGAGACATCCTTGGACATTTCTTCCACCAGCATACATTCGATACTGCATGAACACCTGGCCGTAAAAAAGGTTTGTTCTCGTTGGATCCCGCACAATTTGAAAGTCGCTCAAAAAAAGGCTCGTGTCGATTGGTGCAAAGAAATGTTGCAAAAATACGATTGCGGTGCTTCAAAAGACGTTTATGAGATCGTCACAGGTGACGAATCATGGATCTATGCGTATGAGCCCGAAACGAAACAACAATCGACCGTATGGGTCTTCAAAGACGAGCAAAATCCAACGAAAGTTGTTCGTTGAAGAAGCACTTCGAAGCAAATGGTCGCCTGTTTCTTCGGCAAAACTGGTCATGTGGCGACTGTTCCGCTTGAGCAACGTAGGACGGTCACTTCTGAGTGGTACACTACAATTTGTTTGCCTGAAGTCATCGGAGAAATTCGAAAAACCAACAAGAGAAGACGAATTATTGTTCACCATGACAATGCGAGCTATCACACATCGGCTCAAACCAGAGCGTTTTTGAACGGCTAAAACGTCGAATTAATGGGTCATCCGCCATACAGCCCTGACTTGGCATCTAATGACTTCTTCTTGTTTCCGCACATCAAGAAAAAAATGCGTGGTCAACGATTTTCGTCGCCAGAAGAAGCTGTTTAAGTGTTCAAAAACCATGTTTTAGAGGTGTCTCAATCGGAGTGGAAAAAGTGCTTTGACAACTGGTTTGAGCGCATGTAAAAGTGTATAAATCATGCTGGAGAATACTTTGAAAAACAATAAAACCATTTTTGATTATAAATATTCGCATTTTCACTATAAGGCCAGAAATATATAGAGCAGCCCTCGTAATTGTGCCAGAGAATATATAAATTATAAAAATTAATAGGTAAAGCATTTTATAAAAATTTTAGCATTTCCTGAAAGATCTCTTAGAAAGCTTTTAGATGATACCCATATTGACAATCGAACTTTTTTTTTTTTTTGACAATTTCAAATGTCCATAACTCGGAAAATATGAGCGAGCGCCAATTTTTTCACTGAGTGTTTTTATGTCCTTCACGATAAAAAGGAGAAAAAGGGTATATCTAAGTTTGTCATTCCGTTTGTTAGTTCTACAATATCCATTTCCAACGCCTCTAAAGTATACATTTATATCCTGAGTCCTTATGCATAGCGAAATCGATTGAGCGATGTCCGTCTGTCCATCCGTGCTGGAGAACTAAGGCTAATTTTTCGGATTTTTTGTACTGCTGGTAACTGCTGATTTCTTACATAAATCTTTATGGAAAATCTTAACTTTGTAACAATCTGTTTACCATCTGCCACCGATAATGTTGACTCTATTTTGAGAAACTCAAACATTTTTTTAAAAGTCATTTCGTCAAAAACACGTATTTCAAAAGTATGTTATCTCAGAGAAAATGTCTTTTATTTTTTAATTCTAATGTTATACTTGATGTTCCTCATTTGCTTACAAATTCTCCAGTATCGGGGATAGAACAATCGCTAGAAGAAATACTCGATTGTACGACTACCAAAAACATCATGAAGATCAACATGAAGATCAAAAGAAGTCTACAACAACAGAACATTTAGGACCTCTAGGTCAAAATTTTATAAAAATGTGTTTTTTTTATTGTATTTCAATTTTTCTTTTTTCATATTTAATGGATTCATTTTCGAAACTTGTTTATATGTTGAAATTTAAGTATCTATACAAAGTTTTCCGCTATATCTTGTAATACGAGCGCATATGGTCTTGTCACCGGCGCTCTTTTTCTATCTTTTATTAATTTATTTTGTAAATAAATAAGTAAATATTTTATGTGCAAAAATGATCATGTTACAGTTTTATTATTTGTATAGATAAAAGTAAAATAAAACAATTAATAAAATACTTTGAAAATATTTCTCTAGAGATACGCTATTATACCCTTCACTAAATATTAATTTTCGACCCTATAAAAAAGTATAAATTTTTTTAAATACCGAAAATTCCCAAAAAGAAAAATTATAGATTAGCAAAAGAAATAAATTAAACGATTAAAATTTCACAGAAATTTCACCAAGTTAAATCTTTCCAAAAAAGTACTTAAAGCAAAAATTAGAAATTTCATTCAAAACTGAAAATTCACAAAAATAACTAAAAAACTATAGACCAAGGCGAATCAATTACTAGGTGGTAGAGTTGTGCCTGGTCGTTCGTTTCAGTTACCGGTCTTTTTCGGTCATTTATTAAGGACTGATCCGTTCGTTCAAAATTGAGCGATTGAACGAATTTGGATAACAATCCTTATTGTATGTGATTTTTTCTTGTCTTTTTTATCAAAACCACAAGTAAGAGAGGTAAAACCCTTGACACGTAGAAAACAGTATAATCAGATTTTCTGTAGGTTCTCAAATATAGTGCTTTTTACTATGAAGAAAACACAAAGCACAAAAAGTTTTTTTCCACAAAAGAAATAATAATTTTTCGTAAAAGTAAGAAATTTAATTATTAAATGGCATAAAAATTTCATATACTGTGATTTTAAGAGATAATTCCAGCATATGCAAGTAAAAACGTCCTTAAATCTGCAGTGTTTTTTTTTTTTTAATGCAGAAATTGTGCTCTGTGGCAGAAATGCACCATCATTGCTTATGTGTTGACACATAAAATATTACAAGATTTGGATTTTCTCCATCCTCTATAAAATCCAATTAAATTTTGCTTCTTTTTTTCTGTAACATTTTATTACTTTATTTATAATCGCTTTTTTATAAAATTTAAATATTACAACTTTTTCATTAAAAAAGAAACACAATATCAGATAACTAAACTTTTTGAAAAAAGTCGGTTAATTCAAATAAAAATGAAATATGTTCTTAGAAACGTATATATACATGTACAGCAACTGATTTTAATACACTAAAAACAACTAAAATAACGCCATGTTTACATTTGGCAATGCTGTCACGACAATGAAATAATACGTATTAATTTTTAAAAATGCTGACAATTGCTTCTGTGTTGTAGGCGTCCAGACAATAATTATGACAATTCATTTTGAGCAACAAACCTCACGTTCTCGAAAAGAAAAAAAAAATTTAGCGTTTCTTCCTGCTTTTTTCCATTTCCATCGTTATATGCATTATGAAATTAAAATATCATTTACTTTAAAAAATTATAATACAATTGTCGGCATACGTCAAATCACTATCTTATTTACTGTCTTCAAAATTTTCAAGACAGTACTTCAGACAATTGAAAAAGTGTACATGGGATAGTGAAAAAGTGTGTATGTATTGCTATTGTCATGACAGTATTGTCTAATGTAAACAGTGGGTAAAACAACATGACAAAAAAAAAACGAGAACTAACTAGGGTGTCAGACGATCAAATTTTCATTCAAGTTTTAAAATTTCTTTCATTTTTTAACCAATACACTAACACGTTAAAAACTTGCTTAGAATTTGCTTTCAAATTTTCGTTCAATTGAGTCTTTCAAATTACATTCAAGAAAACAGCTGATTGACGTTTTTCCCTCCAAATTTGTATTAAAAATTCTGCTGTCAGTGTTTTCTTGACATCTTGCTTAAAAACCTGCTTTGAAATTGCGTGCAGCTACGTCACAGCTTTCAATTTTTGTGAATTTTGACAAGCAGTATGTGTAAATTTCTTGAAAGAGAATTGAACAAAAACTTGACCGTCTGACTGCACTGTAACACCTAAACGAAAGTGATCCATACACCATATTCACCCCTATTCTGCGTTTCGATTCGAATTGAAATTTTCTCCGTCTGACAACTTTGGTATTCTGGGTTTCGATTCCGCTCAGTTTCTTTCGATTGTATGTATTCTGCATTACGATCGGAGCTCCGTTTTTCTCAGTTGTTCTTTTGTTAACGGAGGGGTTTTCTTTATTTGTGTTTTTTAGTTAGAAAGTTAAAAATTGAACAAATGTAAGTAGAAAATGAGATATAATTTTGAGAAACGGTTTAAAAAACACTTAAAATTATTTTTAACTAATTTATTCATTTAATTAATAACATTTTCTTTTGTTTTTAATTGTTAATTTTTGTACCCGAATCTGATGCGTTTTTTATGTATTAAGGGTCAAAAACAACAACTGGCAGATGTAATGGCATCTAAAGCAGACATTACATGTGGATACCACCAGCGATCAAAGGAAGAAGTAGCAGCGTTCTGAGAGGAAGTTGCAGGAATCCTCAATGCACTAGGTCCTCCAACAAAAAATGTTAGCGCAAAAATTAGTTGCCATGAACAAATAATTTTTATTTTGTTTTTATATTTTTTTATTTTATTTAACAATTTTTTTATTAAACTTAATCAATAAATTATTTTTAAGTATGTAAATATACAACATTTTGTATTAAATTTACATTTGTTTATGAAAATGATATAAAACTTGCTTATTTTGCTATTTCATTTCCACATTCCACAGTGATGCTATTAATTTTGTACACATTGTTGTCTTCTTCTTTTTCTTTCGATTCAGTTTTTCTTCAGAATACCAATTTACGATCGCAACGGAACTGAATGCGGAGACTTAATCGAAACGCAGAATAGGGGTGATTATAATCCGTACACTATTGAACGAAAGGAGCCGGTTAAATGTTTCGTTCATTCCGTTCACTGAAATCAATCGTTCAATTTATAACCCGTACACTATTGATCGAAAGGACCTCAGTTAAAAGACCGGATCATTTCGTTCACTTGAGTGATTCGCACAAATTAACCCGTTCGTTTGCGAACGACACAGCTCTACTAGGTGGCAGCGTAGGAGAATTCAGTATTTTTTGCTGGTGTACACCACTGTCAAACTCCATATATAAAAAATATGTGTAAATTTTCTCAAAACTTCCACACATTAATTTAATCGTTTTTGTACCCTTTACCAAAAGTGAAAAGTTTGTCATTCTATTTCCAAATGTATGTATGTATATAGTATATTTCGAGTTGAAGAATACAGCTTATGAGCTAAAGAAAGTTTAAATACGCTAATCGATCATCGAGACATAGCTTCGAAAATTTTGCTATTGAAAATTAGCAAGATCGTTCCATGTCCTTTAAGGCAGCGGGCAAAAAAGTACGCCTGCCCCTTAATTTTCCATATCATTTGAAAGAATGAGGTAACTCCAAAAAAAAAAAATTATAGCGATAGAGAATTGAAAAAATAAGAAAAAACATCTACTAAAAAAATTGACGATCGCTCACATTTTCGAGTTATGGGCCTCTGAAATTTTCATGAAATACTAATTTTTTTTAAATGTTTAAGAGCTGATGACATTTTTGTGTAAATTTTTTTTACATTTTTTTCTCTGTCACCTCAATATATTTTTTATTGGATTTACTTCACTAAACCAGATTTACATACATATATGATGAAGGGCATATAAGATTCGGCAAAGCCGAATATAGCACTCTTACTTGTTAAAACTCTCTTTGTGGATAAAAGTCATTTTGTTTATGCTGATGTTTACTTTTTTTAAGTAAACTAATATGGATTTGCTATAAATAAACACAAAAAAAAAAAAAAATAAAGAAAAAAGAAATGATAACGAATTCATATGTATATGGATTCTTTTTACTACTAGATTAAACATTTTGAATTGTTTAGCAGAAGCATGTAGAGAATTAATTTGTGGAAATTGAAATTTAGTTTTTAAGCCGTACTCAACGAAGTCAGTTAATTTTTAAATAAGACGCAGGATTTATTTCAGAATATAAGAATAATTAAATTAAAAATCTTAAATTAATTCATTTTGCGAACATAACGTAAACATTTTGTCAAAAAATTGAAAAAAAAAATTAAAAAAATGAGTTTACACTCAACATCATTCACAATTAATATTGTGTAGTGTCAATTTAGTTAAATTACGTCCAAAAACTATTATTATATATGATCATATATATGTACATGTGAGTATAAACATAAATTATTAAATATATACATACTGTGAGCGTCATGCTGATTGAAAAATATGTTCATTTTATTTATAAAAACAGAGTGTAAAATTAACTACGTTCAAATTAAGGACTAAAACTTAACCACTAATAAAATAATTCATTTTTTATAAAAATATACAAATTTTTTCGCGTCAAATCCAAGTAAACAGGAAACTTGATAAGACAAAGAAGTTTATCCTTTTTGCTTTTTAATATTTTGTTTGCCGCCCTTTTGATTTCAATACGGCTTCTAATCTTCTAGGCATCGAGTCAACCAGTTTTTGGGTGAATTCGAGGGTAATATTCCATTCATCTTGCAAGGCCACATTTAAGTCATCTTTGCAGGAAATCTTCCGTTCCTTGATTTTTTTATCAAGATCTTCCAACAGATGCTCAATTGGGTCAGGTCTGGGGATTGTGGTGGATGGTCGAGGGTTTTGGGGTACGGTAAAGCAACCATTCCTACACAACTTTGGAGGTATGTTTAGTATCATTGTCCTGTTGAAATATCCAGTTATTTTATAATCCTAATTTCTCCACACTAGGGGCAACGTTGTGTCTTAAAATGTTTAGGTAGTCTTCTTTTTTCATTGTTGATTCGATAAACACAAGATTGCCAACTCCCGATGACGCCATGAATCCCCAAACCATTACTGAGCCCCCACCATGCTTTACAGTTTTAATGACACATTTATCTCTAAAGGCTTTATTTTTACTTCGCCATATTTTTGGTGGTTTTTTTTTTTGCACCAAATACGAGGTAATTTGCTCTCATCCGTATAGAAAATGTTTCTCCAGAAACATAGAGGCAAATTCTCCAAAGTTTTGTATTTAGCGTACTTATCTATAATTTTTTTGATGGCGCTATGGTTCCGTTCTACAATATAAGTACTTATTTCGCGTAAGGATTTCCCTTTTTCATGCAAATCTAAAACGATTTTGCGAGCCTCAACTGAAGTTTGCTTCCCCATTTAATTTTTTTTATTATTTTTACATAAAAATCGATATTTTTTTGGAGTTTAACTTTGTAAACAATTCGGTAATTCCCCGTTTTATTTATAAGCAAATTATTAAAGAGTTGCCACATCTTTAAGAATTGCAGCAAATTTGTCATAAAGATCACAGATAACAAGGAATTTTTGTTTATGATTGGGCTGAAAAAGTATGAGCACTTAAGAAAGTTTGTAAATTAAACCAAATAAGTCATTTGTGGGTTTGATTTTTTTTTAAATACCATTGCACTAACTTAGCTAGCCCTAATTTTTAAATGTTTGGGAATTTCATAAATCATAGAGTTTATAATTCGTAAATGACTTAAGGTCACTTGAACTCAGGGCTTAATTGATCTAGGTGGAGTGCCGTTTTTACTGAGTGCTTTTATCTAGTTTATTATTATTGATATTAAAGCAAATATAAAATTAAAAATTAAAACTTAGCGTTTCAGAAAAAAATAATTATATTTGTTTTTAAAATTATTTGAAAATTTTGACAACAACGTTGAACATTAACAAAAATCAGTTGGTCTTTTAAGATAACCTTTAATTTAATTCGCCTTGGGCACTAGTTTTAAAAGCAAATCGTCTTTAAAAATTCGGTTTATACATTAATACTTCAGAAATATTAATCTCCATAAGCAATGCATTAACTTGTTATTAATTCGCCTTGTAAAAAATTGAAACAATTTTAGAATTAAAAGGTAAAAGTGCTATAATAGGCAATGTCGAATTTATACCCTTCGCCATATATGTATAACTACATGTACTATACAGTAAATTTCTCATTATGGAGTTTTAAAAAAATCGGCATAAAAAATTCCTGCCTACCATAAAGTTTTTCTGTAAAAAAAGTTTTTTTTTTTTAATTCTAAGATTTGCTTGGGGTTGTTGTCCCAACTTAATAAATGAAAAGATTGCTGTATAAGATGAACGCTCATTAATTTTTCATACCTTTTTCAATTATTTTTATTATAAAAAAAGCCACCTGCAGAAACGAAAATTGAAAAAAAGATATGGAAAAGTTAGAGGCAGACGTGGTGTTTTGCCCACTGCCTCGAAGGATCTTTAACAATCTTTCTGATTTTCAAACTGAGTAAAAGCATATCAAAATTGACATGGTAAAGACAATAATTCTTAATTTATTAATAAAGTCTGTTTTAAATTAAAAAATTTCTATTTTTTAATCTTAATCTTATTTTAATTTTTTTAAATAATTCTATTTAACATTTTTTGTCCAAAAAAGTATTATTGTTTTCAAACACTTAACAATTTAAAAATATTAATTTTCCAGGTCTGCTTTGGAATGATTTTTCTGCAGGAATCTCTGAATGCATTGAAGCTGCTTTTAAATTAAATAAAAAAGAGTAAGGATTGAACAAGAAATAAAATGCTAAATTAAATAAAATGGCATAAATCATTAATTGTTTTAATTAATTTTCGTTATTGTAAAGTAATGCTTGCATCTAATATGCTTAAATTCTTTTGACGCTGACGCTGTTAACGCCTCATTGTATTTATAGTTCCAAAATATTTTTAATTGTTCACAAAGCATTTGTGTGGGTTAATTCTTCTTGGTCGCCGGCAAAAGGTCGAGGAGAAGAAAACAAATTTTTTGGCAAACTTTTTTTTTGTTTTGGCAAACTTTTTTCAGAGTTGCATGGAAAGTACTTTTTTCTATGCGTGTTATAATCAGGGTAAGTATTTGCTCACTCACTCATACTCACTGCACATGAGTGAAAATCTGCTTTGCTTTTTTTTCCTCACAGCACATGTAAGAGTATGTGTGCTTTTTTTACTTTTTCATCAAATGATAATTTTTGTTTTGCTCATTTTACTTTTCTTTTCTCATGGATGAGAAATTAGAATATTTTATTTTGCTCATCCTCATGTGTGAGAAATGTGAATAATTTATATTGCTCATCCTCAAGTATAAGAAATGTGCGTTTTGGCAGAAACATAATAAAAACAAGTAGGTATTTAGAAAAACAGCACGAATAAACATGCAAATTAAAAGGCCATCAAACAATTGGACAAGCAAATAACCAAAAAAAAAAATTAATTAATTTGTGATAACAATAAACAACAAAAAAACCCTTCACAATTTATAACTGTTTTCTTGCAAATAGTTGAAAATAAATAAATTAATAACTTTTATCCTCACTTTTTGCAGTATTGCACATTTTCACTGATGAGAATTCATAAATAATGAAGAGCAAGTAAAATATTTATGTATATTTTACAACAAAAGATATTTAGCTACATCTTTCGAGTTCTGTAATAAAAACATTAATTAATAATAAAATTTCATTACCTGAAGCATTGTCATATAAAATGTTAATAATTTTATAAACAAATAAATACGTGCATCCTTAAAATCCAACATATCTTTTCTTAATACCTACTTGTTTTTATTATGTTTCTGATAAACGCACATTTCTTATACTTGAGGATGAGCAAAATAAAATATTCACATTTCTCACACATGAGTATGAGCAAAATAAAATTTTCACATTTCTCATCGATGAGCAAAAAAAAATTTACACATTTCTCACACATGTGGATGAGCAAAATAAAATATTCTCATCCATGAGAAAAGTAAAATGAGCAAACAAAAAAAATCATCATTTGATGAAAAAGAAAAAAGCACTCATACTCTCACATGTGCAGTGAATAAAACAAAAGCAAAACAGATTCTCACTTATGTGAAATGAGTGAAAATGAGCAAAAATGAGTAAAAAAAATATGAGCAAATACTTACTCTGGTTATAATGTTTTTGTTTTTTTTTAATAGAGTATTAGTGCCACGTTCTTTTATGTTTTACATAAAAAAAATGTAAACAAACTGAGACAAAATATAGCATTTTTCATTTAGATCTCCATTCGTTAGTTTAATTTTAATACAAAAAAAAAAAAAAGAATTAAAAGCCTATAGTTGATAGAATCAAATTTTGCAACTGTCACTTTTGATAATTAAGAAATAAAGGTGCTGCACATCATGCTATTTAGAGTAATTTTTCGCTTATATCTCGGAAACTATTCCGCGTGCATATATACCGCTATATACGATCGAAAGAGGACAAAAATACGAATCGATCGTGGTATAGCTTGTTTTCTGAAAGACTGTACGAAAAAAGTTATAAAGCGGCAAACTTTAATTTAAACAAATTCTGCAAAAATTTATTTTAAAACAAATTTGATATTAAAATTTATTTGTATGTCTAGGCAGTATATGTTTAGTTTTTGATAGTAAGTAACAAATAAAAATTAAATATGCGCATATTCGTTTAACTAAACATATATAATAATACACTGTATATTAGAGTGCATAATTAGACATATATTAAGCCACATATCAACATATTTTATAGACAACATATCAAAATATATATTTAGGTTTTGAAAATCAAATTCATTTCTAAAAATATATTTTAAAAACTTATTTTACAAAAATATGTAGTTTCACAAAAATTTTAAATAAAATTCTACTTGCAATACGAAATTTCAAATTCCATTTATAACTGAAAATGCACAAACAATAACTTACTGCTATTAAAAATTCCAATTTAAAAGTTTTCTAAAAAACCCTATTTTTTTAAAATAAAACATTTACCTTATTGATTTATTTTTCAGCAAAAATTTTAATTTTTGCAAAAAATTCTACTTGCAAGGATCAAATTAAGTTTACGGTCACCGCTCCAAAATAAAAAAGTTGGTGCAAAATGCAATTTTAAGCAAAAAGTGTGAAGTGATAAAATTGGCGGCAACCCTTAGTTTCGGAGTTACGGACCTCCTAAGTTTTTATATATAAGATGGTATATATCGAGTATTCCAAAATTTGAATTAAATTGACCTATATTGCCCTACCATTTAAACCGATACATACAAACACTTGAAAATTGAACAGAATATCCACTAATTTGTCTGGTATATTAAGAAGTCTAAATATTTAAAATTACAAATTATAGGGTATTACAATAATTGCTGTTATTTTATATATATGACCAAACTGGTGAACTGCTGTAGACAGTTGAATGAAATTTGCACAGAACCGCTATTACAAGCAGCAGACTTGAAATTAAAACTTAAAGGGCATCCTTATAACTGATGTAATTTGACCTATACGAGTATGGCCCTATCTCTGAAACCGTTACAGTTAAACTTTTGAAAATTAGACAAATTGTGCATTACTATATTAATTTTTTCTTTTAAGTGTCTGCCTTGAAATCGTTTTTTTTTTTTTTTTTGCAAGAATTATCACACAACTTTTCCTTCTTAAGATTATTTTTTCAAAGCCTATTACAACTTTTTATTTTATTAATATCTACTGAATTTTTTCCAATTAAATAAAAATTAATAAAACAAATTTATCTTAAGGGTGGGGTTTCAACACGTAAAAATATCAATGTAGAACTTGTTATTCGAATACTTTTTATTTTGTCTATGAACAAATTAAAAAAAAACGTATTTTTTATTAACAAATATAATTACATTGCTTTTTCGTGTACTTTAAAGATTGTTTTTACTAAACATAAAATAAATATAAAGAGAAACCCGTATTTGGGTTAAATAAAATTTTATTTTTAAAAGTGCTAAGTAATAATTGAATAAAGAAATTTCCATTATTTTCATAGAAAAATTAAGTTAATAGAAACAAATAATTTTCTGCTTTAATTTACAATTCCTTTATTATATTTTTTATATGTAATTGCTCCTTTTTATAATAAAAACATTTTTTTATAAGTACATAGGCATGTTTGTATGTAGTACTTGCTCAAACTCGATTTAAGGGCAAGTTTTTCAATTTGAATGATTGAGAATCTGTTTAGTGAATTTCCAATTATGCCTATATTACAACATTTCACCACCAAATACTCAATATATACCATACTGTTTGTACAAACTCCGAAACTAAGGTTCACCCCCAAATTTTGAATTTAACATTTTTTGCTTAAAATTAAATTTTACACCCTGTAGACAACTTTTTTTTAATTAAGCTGCGTCCGTAAACTAGATTTGTTGCCAATATTTTAAAAAATATAAAAATTTCAGAGCCCCGTTACTCGGAAAAATGGTCAACTTTTTTCTCCTCTTTCGGTCGTTTATAGCGGTTTATGTGCAGTTTTCGAGATATAAGCGAAAAAATAAAGTTATATATTTGAGCGATTTTGAAAAATTTTAAAAGTTTGCCGCTTAATAACTTGTTTTGTTCAGTCTTTTAGGAAACAAGCTATACCACGATCGATTCGTATTTTTATCCTCTTTCGATCGTATATAGTTGTATATGTGCACGCGAAATAGTTTCCGAGATATAAGTGAAAAACTAAACTTATATTTTTTTACAATTGAAAAGTTTGCCGCTTAATAACTTTTTTCGTGCAGTCTTTCAGAAAACAAGCTATACCACGATCGATTGGTATTTTTAGCCTCTATCGATTGGCGTCAGTGGCTATGATGCACGGCTTTAAGTTTTGTTTTTATAACTAAAAAACCATCACATATAATGACTATATGCTTTAGGTGAAGCTCCTTCATTTTTAAAATGGCGAAAGTGACAACCGAAAAATCAGATTCTGCAAGATAACAGCTATTTATTTAACATTTTTATTTTACAATAAATTAAAAATTGACGAATTGTGACCGCTTCTAAAAACTCTTATTATTTGCCAAATTTTGTTACTTTTTTGTTTTGAACAACAAAAATACTCCTTTTTTTACAACTCTGTTTACCGTTCTCAGAGTTTGTTTTCTTCTCCTACGTCCGCAAAAGAAAGTATAGGAGGAACATATGTAAATATTTATTATTACATTGTTGTTGGTGATAGTTATACTCGGTGGTGATGGTGTTGTGGTGTTTGTAAAACGTCAAGTTTTTTTGTAATACTAAAAGACAATACTTTTTTATCTTCTTTTTACAAAAAGTAAATATTTATGTATTAAGATGTCTACTGCGAAATTAACTTTGGCAAATATTTCAACGCCTTCAAATCAAGATGAAAACAGACAATTAAATTTTCCTAAGCCGGAAAAATTTGGTACGTACTACAGGATTTTTGTTTACATACATACATACATATGCATATATTTGAACCTTCAATTTTGTTTGTTTATTATAAATATTTAGAGATGGATATAATTGGAAACTTGGTGCTCAATTTATATCATCGATCAATTATAACACATAGTGGCGATTGGTGTGTGAACAAATCTCAGTTACGAGAAGAATATTTACAACTTGTAACCAAAGATCTTCGACAAAAATTAAAAAAGCTTTGTGGAACTGATAAGGTAAGTTAAAAAAAATTATGTATGTATACCTATGTACATTTATGTAATACATATACATATATGACTTAATATTTACCATTTTATTACAAAAGATGATTTCCTTATTTTGTTGCAATAGTTTTACTACTCAGTGTCAAATCAATCCGATTTAGCCTAGTTTTAATAGCAAAATTTTCGAATCTATGTCTGATCGATTGGCGTATTTAAATTTTCTGTAGCTCATCTAGTGCCTTGGTAAAGTTGATTTTGACCTGAAAACAGACGGACATCGCTTTGCATATAATTTATGTGGTCGGAAATGGATATTGTAGAAATTGCAAACCACCTGTGTTGAAGGGTATAAAAATAACTTGTTGTTGTTTTTGTAAGGTTGACAGACAGTTCAATTGGACTGACGTCGAACATAATTTTTCTGTTAATTTTTTTATTTGGTTCTTGTTGTTGTTAGGTAAAATTATGCTCTTTGGCAATTTTGCAAGAGTATAATTGGAGACGTGAATACCATTATTGGTTTTCGGCAATAACCTAAATGCCCAGGGTCCATAAAAAATTAGAATATAAAGTTGCTCTAATTAAAAACAAGTAAGAGTGCTATACACGGCTACGCCGATAATAAATATAAAAAAAACAAATATTGTAGTGATAGAGGATTAAAAAAAAAATTGCTTAAATAAAAATGTCACTTGCTCTTAATGGGTCAATTATTTATTTTCTAAAGATCTTAAAAAAATGTGGTTCACAATCGTACTTTTCTATGAAAAGTTCAGAGACCCATAACTCGAAAAATATGGAAGAGCGCTTGAGTTATTTTTTTCTTATTTTTTAAGTCTCTAACGCCCCATATAAACGCGATTTATTGTTTAAATTAAATTAATTTCTATCACACATCTGAGTGAATTTCTACAACAACTAAAGGTACGGTCAGATTAGTCAAATATTTTATTAAAAAGACGTAACCACTAAATTATGGGAAACAATTTTTTGTTCTTCTCAAATACTTATTAAAAAATATAAGATCTTACCTAATATAAGAGGTAAGATATCAAAATTATTAACTTATCTAATACTTTTCTTTTTCTGTTGCAGTAATTTTTCACAAATATTAAAAATTGAATTGGTTTTAAAAATAGAATAGAAATGAAAACTTATAAATATCAAGTCATTGCAATAACATTAATTTAAGATCTACACATAATAGAGCAACATATCTACCTCTGGAATTGAAACTAATTTTATTTCAAGTGTAGACTACATGTTAAACTATGTGCGCACGACATGTTTTTTCACTTTTATAGTGTAGGAACACAACACACGACGGTAACGATATTTTCATAAAAATTTGACATAAGTTATCGTTCAACGACAATGCCGCTGAGATAAAATTTATTTTATTTTCTTGTCGGTTTTCATTATTCTCTCACATTTAGTCTCTCACTCTCCTAACAATATTGCCAGAAATATAAGTATTTTATAAGCATTTGAATTCTCAATAATAGCAAAGGCACATTATTTATATAAAAATAGAACAAAATTTCAGGAATAAAAATATTTTAAAAAAACTGATACATGTATGTACGTAAATGAAAAACATAATTGAAAAGGTTAAAAATATGAAAATAAAATTGATTGAAAAAATAACTGAAAAGGTGAAAAATATGAGCCCATGTCTCATCTTAAGTCAGTCATCATTTATTCTTCGTCCCGCTCTTCAATTTGTGTGAAGGTTTTGAAAAGACCTATTGAATCTCCTACAAGGTTAACCAGTCCAATAGACTCTAATGCCATGGACACATTAAATGTACTTAATATTCTTTACGTTTCATCGAGTTTTTAATAGAATTTATCTAATTCATTTAAATGTAATAAAATATTTTAACACAATATTTTTGAAAACAAACACAAAGCTGAAATGAAAATAAATATGAATGCCGTCAGAGAATCGTCGTTATTTTGTTTACTTACTCTCAGCAACGATAAATCGTTCCGTTACCGTCGTCTGTTGTGTTTCTACACATAGTCTGGAAGCAGCTTAACCACTTTTCATCTTGTTGTAATGTGTTGGATTAGATTAGATTTATATAGCTTAAGATATCTCATAGCCTATTTGGGCCTACTGAGATGATGGTAAATTTATGATAAATATTTTTTTTTTATAGATTGGAACTCTGCTCTGGCGTTGCAGATTTCTTCTTAAAAACACAGGTGATAGTAAATTTTTTAAAATTAGATATAGATCACTATTTGACTTTCGCAACAGTAAATTAAGAGAACTTGATAATCGGAAAATAAATAGTGATGGCATAAAACAAGGAGTTACAAATGAAATCGATGCAGATAGCATTCTAGTAAAAAGCAATCCCATTGTTTTGGAGGAAGGTAATTTTACATATTCAATTTCATGATATAAAAATAATTAAATTTAATATAAAAATTATTTAATTTAAAAATTTAGATAATTTAGAAATCGATGAAAATGAGCCAAAAAAACTTTTGGAATATCAAGGCTTTAGTATTCAGCGACTATCTAATAGCTTTGTTCCTACCAACATGAGTTGCTACATATGCCAAGAGGATTTTTCTACTATGGAAACATTTGAAGAGCACATACAAAAACATGGCGACGATACAGATTTTGAATTTCTAACGAAAATGGATAAATTGTATGTACAATTGTAATTTTGTAAACATCAACAGTCGTATTCTGTAGTTCTTGTAGCGAAATATAAATCTTGATTGCTAAAAAGCTAAATATAAATTAAAGCAAAAAGTGTTACAGAATAAATAGCATTTGCAGCCCAAAATCGCTAAAGTTTAAGTGATTTACAGAATAAGGCTGCTAGTTGTAATATTTCTTTTCTTTGTTTTAATTGCAGCAATAGCCCAATATTTACCATGAGTTGTAGATTGTGCAAAAATTCTCATTACTTTTGCTTTGAATTCGAATCAAATTTAGAGGGTCTTATAGTTGAAAAAATTATCATTGTACAGTCACGTTCATTTTTTTATGTACATAATACACGTGTTCCTTACAAATTCCCCGATAATGGTGTAAATCGTTTTTTTGTGGACTCCCATTTATTTACCAGATATGTAGAACACCCCATTGTTGTGATATGTCATTTGGAAGATAGTAAAGATTCTCGTATGATAGAACAACATCATTTTATGGTAAATTTAAATTCAGAATAATTTAATTGAAACTTTTATGAAAACCCTAATTTTTGTTTGTTTTTTTAAGCGTTTTCAAGAATTGCCTAAAGTCAATTTTCCCATCAATCCTAATCGTTTACCAAACAATAAGTAAGTAAATGTATTTTTTAATGTATATAATTATCTTGACCACAGGTGAATAAAATAATTTATTTCTTTCTTTTTATTTAAATAATAATTTCAAATATAAAATATTTTGTATGAAAATATACAGGAATGTCACAAATTCCGTTCGGAATTGGAATGATTCCGAATTTACTATTTCGATCGAAATGGTTTTAGCTTCTATAGATTCCGTTCGGTTTTAGTAAACCGAAGAAAGTTCAAAATCACTTATGTTTGTTTAAAATATGGCAACATAACATCGAATGTAGCAAAACAAAAAAAAAAAAAAAAAAAAAAAAAAAAAAAACAGCGGCATTAAAAAAACAATAAATATTCAAGAAATCTTTGTGTTTAAGTGCGAATTGCTAAAAAAGTTTAAATAAAAAATATCAAACATGCCCGGAATATCTATAATTGCAACGGCAGAAGAAAATATAAAGAATATTATTTGTGTGCTGTAACTACGGAATTTTTTGAAAAAGAATAAAAGTTCGGCAATATCTTTTAAACAAATTCCGTTTATTTTTTTGTTTTTTATAAAGGATTAAGAAAAAGTTAATTTTTTTATTAACATCATATTAAAATAAATTTATTTTGGATCAATAGCAAGATAATAAATAGCGTTAAAAAAGTTAAAAAAAGTTTTAAATTGTTTTTCTGTTAACAAAATGCTCAAAATAACGATTCCACATAACAAACTGAAAGTGGTTTCGTTCCGAAATTTTTTTTCGTTTTACGTTTTCTATAAAAGCAAAATACGGAATCAATTCCACTTCCGAACGGAATTTTGTTCTGTGACATGGCTGATAAGTTGGTTTTTTGTATTTCAATATTTTTCAACAACTAAAACTAAGTTTAAAATAAATAACAATCCAAAAAAAATAAATTTATAACAGTAAATTCAAACTTATAAAAAGAAAATACAAATATTTAAGGTATTTAAGGGATAGAGTATAAAAGAATATATATTTATATAACTGATGGAAGAAGGATACATTTCGTTATATTCATTTCGTTTGTAATTTTTACAATATCCATTTTTGACCCTACGAAGTAAACTAACAAATATTAGGGCGACAGAAATAAAAACTAAGAAAAAAAAAATAACTATTTATAATTTTACATAAAAATGTCACCATCTCTTAATGGGTTAAGCTTTTTTAAAAAATCTTAGCATTACCTAAAAGACCTCTTCAAAAGCTTTTAAATGATACCCATATTGATATCTTAAAAAATATTGTGCAAAGTCGTACTTTTCTATTAAAAGTTCAGGGGTCAATAACTCGAAAAATGTTTTTTTCTTATTTTTTTTAATTCTCTATCGTCCCATGTCTTTGTTTTTTTTTTTTTTTTTTTTTTTTTATCGGGTTTACTTCATTGTTCCAAATTATGTGGAAAAATTAGAGGCAGGCGTGATGTTTTTCTCGCTGCTTCGAAGGACTTAAACCGATCTTGCTGATTTTCAATAGCAAAATTATCGAAACTACGTCTGATTGATTCACGTATATCAATTTTCTCTAGCTCATCTAGTACCTTGGGAAAGTTGATTTCAACACTAAAACGGACGGACAGACGGACATGGCTAAATCGACTTCGCTATGCATAAGAAGTCAGAATTACAAACGAAATGTATATCTACCTTTTTCCACCTGTGGTAAATGATATATCCGTTTGCAAATTTAAGACTCAAACAAAAATAATTGAACTTATTTTTTTAAACTTCTCTTTTTTTTAGGACATTTAAACCCAAATTTCAATTGGCAAATTATTTTCCTCCGAAAGAAGTTCAGGATGCCTTAAAGGATGACTTTTATTATAAAAGTTTATTCCAAACTTCTAATGAATTTCAAGAATATGTATATAACGGAAAGAACCTACAACCCCAAACAATAGCAGCCTCATTAAACATACTTTTGCAAATAGAAGATATGGAAACAATCAGGCAGTATCTTTGTTTAAAGCAAAAAAATATAAAAATACGCAGTTTTGGTGATGAGTATAGTTTTCAGGTGTGTATAAATGTATTATACACATATATGTATGTTTGTATACAAGTTCATTAATAAAAATGCTAACAATATAAAATTCGTATAAAAAAAACAATTACAGCTCAAACCCGAACAGAGTGGTGTGACACTGGATAACATATTAACAATTTATGATGAAGTTCTTCTAACAACACGTACAGATATCTTTACAAATACTGAAGAAATCTTAAAATTAATGATGAAAAATAATTCCAACATAAAGCGTATGGAGAATACCTTTGTCGGCCTGGTACAGGATGTTAGTGTAGGACGCATTTGTTTTAAATGTGATCAAAAAATCGATATACATGGTTCGTACACCGTTATATGTAGACCATCGCGTTTAAATTTTCGTTATCAATATCGTTCGTTGGAATTGTTGCCGTATAATATGGAGTTTTTAAAAAAGTTTTTATTTCCAGATAAAATAACTCCAATGCCCTTGTCCACTAAAACGTAAGTTTTGTTTTGTAAAGCTACAATTCTGTTACGATTTCTTATTTTCTTTTCTTAATTTAGTTTAGATTTATATAATAAAAATTTAAACGCTGAACAATTGCAAGCTGTACGTAATATGGCTGAAGGGCCGCGCAACGATGCCACGTATATCATATTTGGTCCACCAGGTACGAGTTTTTTTTTTTTTTTTTTTTTTTTTTTTTTTTTTGTTTTTTAAGTTTTTAAAAAAGTAGAAAAAAGGTATATCTTAGTTTACTATTCCGATTTCCGCCTGTCCGTCCGTGTTAGTGTTGAAATCAACTTTGCCAAGGCCCTAGATGAGCTTAAGAAAATTTAAATATGCCAATCGATCAGATATAGTTTCGAAAATTTTGCTAATGAAAATCAGCGAGATCGTTCCAAGTCCTTTAACGCAGCGGGCAAAACACCACACTTTTCTCTAATTTTTCCATTAGCTTAGTGAAGTAATTCTATAAAAAGAAAATCCAAAAAAATAAAAAACATCAAGTAAAGAAATTGGTGCTCATCAATGTTTTCCGAGTTAGGGGCACCACATTTTTTTAAATATCAATGTGGGTATCATTGAAAAGATTTTAAAGAGAACTTTTAGGCAAAACTAATTAAAAAAAAAATTATTAACCCATTAAGAGGCAGTGAAATTTTTATGTAAAAAATTTGTTTCTTATTTTTCAATTCTCCGTCACTCCAATATTAGTTTTTCTTTATTGGAGTTACTTCACTAAACTAGATTTACATAAGTATATGGTAAGTTTAAAATAAGATTCGGCATTGAACTCTTATTTGTTTTATATTAGAGTGACTTCATATTCTACTTTTTAATGGAGCTTGGCATTCAGGGTATCGACGAAAATCAATAATAGCATTTACGTCACAATTTACCTCTTTTGAAATTGCGGAAGAGTATAATTTTATTCATCCATAACAAGCACAAAACATATGTTCGGCGTCAGTCTAATTGTATTGCCAACCTCCAAAAAAAATTAAATTTTTGGTCCAAACGCTTCAGCGAGTTTCATCGCGTCCCTGTACTATAAAATTTTTCATAGCATCGAAATTTGCACATATTGCTTTTAATTTAGTATACCTTATTGTAGTTGTTTGTATTATTTTAAATAATACACAAAAAAAAGGAATGCAGAGAACGTACCCGAAGCAAGTGTAAAAACATTCCCATAAACAAAAATTTCAAAATTTCACGGAACTAGTTTTATGCAAAATGCCGTAGAGTAAAATGGCTCTTAAGGCCAGAATTTACTATCATACACAATCGTACGCTGTAAACACACAAAAATCTAACAGAATGCCGACCTTTTTTTTATCGTTTTAAAATGGGATCGCAGGTGCCACGCTATTTCGAAATAGATGCAAAAAACATATGGTTTTAATATTTTGTTGTTTTTTTTTCGCATGGAGAAAAAGCTTTTATGAATGTGTTTTTAAAGATTATAAAATCCTACAGATCTGTCTGTCACACACATACCCTTTTAAGGCCAGGGTTAACTAGCATACACAATCGTATGATTTAATCAAACAAAAATCTGACAGAATTCTGTCCTACTTTAAAAATCGTTTTAAAATGGCGTCGTACGTGCCACACTATTATACAAAATAGATGCAGAAAACAGATGCTTTTTATATTTTGTTGTTGCTTTCTCCTCATCTTCAAAAAAATCAACTCTGATCGCATAGAAAAAAATAATTTTATGAATTATTTCAAAAGATTATAAAATCGTACAGATCTGTCAAAAAGTCTGTCACACACATACACTTTTAATCCACACTATCATGTTTTTTGAGGGCACGTGCAATTTATGACAGATCGTATGGCTGAGTATGATAACAAATCCTGGCCTTTAGTTACGATGGGATACATCCATACTTTGTTTTCATACGATACTTTTCCTTTGAGATACCAACAATTTTTCATTTCAATATTTTCGCATCGAGTCTGTGCTGCTAGATTTGAAGATTTTATATGCTGAATATGTAAACTTTCCTGTCGAACGATCAACAAAGCAAACTATTTTTCTAAACATAAAAACTTTAACTTCATTGCGTAAATCAATTTTATTTAATGAAATTTAAGAAAAAAAAATTCACTTTTTTTGAAATTTTTTTTTAATAAATTAATCTTTTGGAAAAACCCATTGCTCTTCTTTATTATTAGACATGCATTGCTGTTGGCATTCTTCTTTGCTAGAAAAAATGTTAAAACTGTTTGCACAATGAGCTTTATATTCAGCACATTTTTTTTCAATCTTATCATATGTCCAGACTTTATTTAACGGCAGTCGGCATAATTTATTTGGCTTTCCTGAAAATGATATATCTTGACAAGGATCTAAAAAAAAAATAAAATAAAATATATTTTTAATAAAATATATAATTTTATAAAAGCTTCTTCGTTTCACATACCAATATTTGCAATGGCAAATGCCGAAGCAGCAAAGATGAAAACAGACAACACCAAAATAAAGATTTTCATATTTTTTTTTTAATTTAATTTAACACTTCTAACCACTTTAAATTTTACACTGTTTTCAAAATATGATCATTGGCAGCTTTTATATCAATAGATTGAGTATGCGGCACAACCTTTAAGTAACATATTGTTGTTACTTTTAAAGAATTTGTAGCAGACATTTTAAATAAAACTTGTGCAAATATTTTTGAAAAACACAAATTTATTATTTATTAATTTCCATGGATTTTTTACAATTGTTTTTGTTTTATTTATTTAATTATTCATTCACTGAAGTAATACAAAGCGTTAAGGCCAATCTTAATGCGTATTAAATATCTGTTTAAATATAAAATAAATTTGAACGTGATGTCTAGGCGAAGGTCAAAGTCAACGCAAAAGAAAACACGTGTAAGTGCTATATTCGCTTATGCCGAATCTTATATACCCTTCTCCAAATATGTGAATCTAATTTATTGAAGTAACTCCAATAAAAGTATTGGTGTGGCAGAGAATTTAAAGATAAGAAAAAATTTAAGTAGTATATAAAATTTTACATAAAAATGTTACCGGCTCTTAATAGGTTAAGCATTTGGGGCACCCTTTAATTTCTACTTTTAAATATTTGTAATTCTTATTACACTTTCAAAGATTGCGCCATATAGGTCAAATTACATCAGTTATAGAGTCACCTTCTAATTTCTAATTTCAAGTTTGCTACTTAATGTTGCGGACTTAGCAATTAAGGTTCTGTGCAAATTTTTAATCAACTGTCTACAATAGTTCAACAGTTTAATTATATACATTATATACATCAACTATTGTAACACCCTATAATAAATAATATTAAATATTTATTATTTAAATTATCAGACAAAGTAATGGATTTTCTGTTTAATATAACGGTTTAGACGATAGAGCCATATAGGTCAATTTACTTCAACTATGGGAACACCCTTTAATTTCTTAATTCAAATTTTATACTCGTTTTTATAGCGGTCTTAGCAACACATTGTCTTCGTAAATTTCAACTGTCTGTCTATAACGGTTCAAAAGTTTGGCCCCATACATCAACTATTGGGACACCCTTTAATTTCGAAATACAAATTTTATACTTGTTGTAAATTTTAAGCGACTGTCTACAACTGTTCAAAGTATGGCCATACACATAAATGAACTTTTGGGACACCCTTTAATTTGCAATTTTGAATATTTATACTTGGTATTAAAACGGTTATAGTAAGCGCATATTAGTAAGGTAATGAATTGTTTTTAAAACGGGACCAATTCGTAAGCATAATCTATCAAATTAAAAAAAAATTTAAAATCAGTTCAGAAATAACTGAGTTCTGCAGGCATAAACATAAAAAAGCAACATTCAGTTGAATTGATAACCTCCTTCCTTTTTTTTTTCAAATCAGTTATAAATTAGAGGCAGGCGTGGTATTTTCCTCGCTCTTTTGAAAGACATGGATCGATATTGCAATGGCAAAATTTTCGAAACTGTCTGATCGATTGGTGTATCTTTAGGTCATCTTGGCAAAGTTGATTTCAAACCGAACATGGACTTCGAACTTCGCTATGCATAAAAACTAAGAATATTTATACTTTATGGGGCCGGAAATGGATATTGTAGAATTTACAAATGGAATGACAAACTTAGTTATACCCCTTTTCCACTTTTTACTTGAAGGGTATAATAATCAAAAAATGCTTATACAATACGATTAATTATGGTAGTTTGAGATATATGTGCTGTTTCCGTATTACAGGCAATCAACTGGTCTGAAAAATTTGTATGAGAAGCACTCAGTTTTTTCAGTTATTTCCATATAAATTTTTCAGATGAGTTGATCGTCTGTAATACAGAAACAGCACAATAATCTCTCCTCTCTTAGTTCTCTATAAAACTTGCGACATCATTAGATAATAAAGTCAATCGATATATTAACGAATCGAATATAAACTACAGAATATTTTTATATTCCTTTTGCCTTTATTTTCTTGTAAAACTTTAATTTTGGCATTTTGTTAAATTATTAAATCTACTTTCATTAAAGTTTTAAATTACTAAACACTAAAATATGGCTTGAAGAAAAAGTATTGAGATTAAAATGTAACCGTTACATTCGTTACATTTCCTAGTTATGACAGTCCTGCAACAAGTTGGTACTTACAAATATATGTTGTGCAGGATTTATTTCTTTTAAAGTTTTTATTTTAATTAATTTTTTTATTTCTTTGCATTAGGTACGGGAAAAACGACCACTTTAGTAGAAGGAATTTTACAAATTTTAAGAAAACCTAACACTAAAATATTAGTTACTGCATCCTCGAATAGTGCATGTGATGAAGTCGCCTTAAGATTGTGCAAATATTTAAATCAATTAGACATTAAACGTGTTATGGTACGCATTTATTCACGTTCATGTGAAGTACGCACTGATACAATTGATGACGAACTATTGGAAAATTCCAATATGTACAATGGCCAATTTTATCCGGACATAGAAATTTTACATGAATATCGTGTTGTGATTTGTACACTGTCTGTGGTTGCTAAATTAGCTACTGGAAAATTTGGACGTAAAGAAAATGGTGGTACATTATACACACATTTAATTATCGATGAAGTGGCCGCATCAATGGAAGCTGAAACTTTGATGGCAATAACAACAGTTTTAACTTCCAATTCATGTTTAATTATATCCGGTGATAACAAGCAATTGGGACCAGTTTTGCAATCAAAACTTGCCATGGAGTTGGGCCTTGATGTTTCGTTGATGGACCGTTTGTTTCAGCGTGATTGTTATCGTGTCGATGTCAATTCTGGAGATTACGATCGTACTATACAAACACGATTAATACGAAATTATCGTTCTCATTCGGCCATCGTTAGTCTATTCAGTGGTTTATATTATAATCACAGTTTAGAAGCTTATGCCAAGCCAGGTAACTATATAAATTGTTTATATCTACATATTTTCTTTGTTTTAATTTTTGCAATAAAACTACTAATCATAATTTTGTTAACGTTTTTTTCTTTTCTTTAGAAGATGTTTCTTTGTGTGAAATTTGGCACAAATCGCGTAATAAACAATATCCGATTTTATTTCATGCCGTATATGAACATTCTGAATCTGATAAACGATCGTATAGGTAAGCTATTCATACAAGATACAATTTTAAAGTAGAATACCCAGATTAAAAGTATTAATCATTAAAAATTCCTAAAAAAAACTAGTATTTTTATTCCCAAAAACTCCATCTAAAAATATTGTATTTATTAAAAGTAGACTTATTCAATCTAGTGATCGCTCTTTTTAGTTCAAAGTTTGAAAATGAACTAGTTCAAAATTTAGTTCAAAGGCTCTCTTTAGTTTAAAATCTCTCTTAGTTCAAATGTTCTGTTGACATATTGTTCGCACTTTCAACTTTTAGTTCAAACGCTTTCTTTAGTTCAAAAGCTCTTTTAGTTCAAAAGTTCTTTTCAAAATATAATGGCAACAATACCATAGCATTGCCTAATGAGTGTTAAATAAAACGCGTGGTAGCACTAATTTCATGTCGTTAATAGTCAACAAGGAAACACAGTTATGTATTCTAGTTTATCTTGTCTGGTATTTTAATTACAAATTATAGTTCAAAAATGAACTAGGTGTACTTAAAAGTATGAACTAGTTAACTTAGTTCAATCGATGGAATCGTTTATATAAATTAGTTCGTTTATGAATTACACAAGTCTAATCAAGGCGCATTGATACCAGGTGAATGCATTAACTTTTACGTGTATTTTGTTTTTTAACAACTTTTAAGCTGTCAAAAACGGATGGCAATATGTGTGTATGTGTTTTAATATATTTTTAGTGGCTTTCATATTTTTCACAAATACATACACACGTATTTCTAGACGTTTTTGACAGCTCAAAAGTTTTTACAAAAACAAAATACACGTAGGGGCTAAAACATATGTTGACCGCATGATCTAATGCAGTCACCTGTTCAATGCGCCTTGAGTCTAATTTAATGCTCTGAACACATTCGCCACAGCAGGCTACACGAACACACGACAGCAAATACCATTGCCACCATATAGCCAGCTACAAAATTATTTTGAACGCAGCAGCTACATAATAAAAATATTATTATAGTGTATTGCAGTGATGTCACTTCAATATTTTTTTAGCGTTTTTTAAAAGAATCAGTTCTGTTATTTGATTAAAAAAATATTTAGATTATTGTGTAAGAGGCTATTGGAAGACTAAAACAATATTTTTTAAGAGTGCGTCTTCAAAATTAATAAAAAATTTGGAATATTTCCCTTTAATGCAAACGAAGTTACTAGTCTACAGCAATAAAAAAATACTCGAAACAACAAAAGGTTGAAAGCTATACAATATCATAATATCTGTCAAAAACACAATTGTGTTAAAAACTAACAGGTTTCCCATACAAGAAACCATCTACTAATAAAGATAGACAAATTGAAATTATCGTAATAAAAAGTAAATATATATCTAACTGAATGTTTTCCACATAAAAATAAATTGTAATTTGATATACACTCGAAAACATTCCTTTAAAATATTTCGAGTTATTCTTCGTATATTTTCGCCACCACGATTGAAGTACTTTTTATAAAAAAAAAATACTTGAAAATACATATGCATACACCTAAACTTAAAAACTAATAAAAATCTTTAAATATAAAAATAAATCCTTTAATAAATAATGCATGATTATTTTAAGTTCTTATTGTTTTTTCTTTTTTTCGAATAAGAGGTTTTAAGCATTTATTAGTTTACATGACTTATAGTACTGACATCACTCAACTGACTATTGTCGTCAAAAAAAAAAAAAATAGAAATAATGCTCTGAACACATTCGCCACAGCAGGCTACACAAACACACGGCAGCAAATGCTGCTAGCTACATTTGCCGCCATATAACCAGCTACAAAATTATTTTGAACGCAGCAGCTACATAATAAAAATATGATTATAGTGTATTGCAGTGATGTCACTTTAATATTTTTTTAGCGTTTTTTAAAAGAATCAGTTCTGGTATTTGTCTAAAAAAATATTTAGATTATTGTTTAAGAGGCTATTAGAAGACTAAAACAGTATTTTTTAAGAGTGCGTCGATTTTTCGTTTCGCTTGTCTTCAAAATTAATAATATATTGAACTATTTTCCTTAAATGCAAACGAAGTTACTAGTCTACAGCAATAAAAAAATGCTCGAAACAGCAATATCATGATATATACCAAAAACACAATTGTGTTAAAAACTAACAGGTTTACCATACAAGAAACCATCTACTAATAAAGATAGACAAATTGAAATTATCGTAATAAAAAAGTAAATATATATCGAACTGAATGTTTTCCACATAAAAATAAATTGTAATTTGATATACACTCGAAAACATTCCTTTAAAATATTTCGAGTTATTCTTCGTATATTTTCGCCACCACGATTGAAGTACTTTTTATAAAAAAAAAATACTTGAAAATACATATGCATACACCTAAACTTAAAAACTAATAAAAATCTTTAAATATAAAAATAAATCCTTTAATAAATAATGCATGATTATTTTAAGTTCTTATTGTTTTTTCTTTTTTCCGAATAAGAGGTTTTAAGCACTTATTAGTTTACATGACTTATAGTACTGACATCACTCAACTGACTATTGTCGTCAAAAAAAAAATAGAAATTAGTTTAATTGGACTACACGGCAAAATCAGTTTAGACAACAACCTTTCGCCATATTGCCTTGCTGTCTTCGAAATAATCATTTTCGTATGCACACATGTTTTCTATTTTAGAAATTTTGCAGTCGGCAGTTGCTGTGGTGAATGTGTTTACAACTTCAAGCTTTGATTTCTCCAACATATGCGGGTTAGGGATGACTTTTTTCTGTATATGCTCACATTTGTCTTTATCGTCCAGATGTATTCGCTCTATGTGAGACTCAGGTATCTAAGGATGTTGATCCTTTAATTTTTAGATTTATTTTTGTATTACTTTTTTCTTTTGTGAACTATAGTACTACGCATTTTGTTACAATTTTAAAGAAGTGCGCTTTACATTGCATAATACACTTACAAACAAGTATGTTGTATGGGGACACCCTTTAATTTTTAAAATTATGAACTGTTTTTAAAACGGGACCAATTCGTAAACATAATCTATCAAATTAAAAAAATTTTCAAAATCGGTTCAAAAATAACTGTGTTCTGCAGGAACAAACATAAAAAAGCTTCTTTTTTTGAAGTCGATTAAAAAATGAAGAAGTGTAAGGCAGCAGAGTAAATAAAAAATAAATCAATAAAATACTCAAAATTTTAAAAAATAATTAAATATTATTGTATTTTATTTTCAGTATGTACAACCATAAAGAGTTACGTGTAGTAATGGACTACGTTAGAGATCTTATGTATTTTGGCATTAATGGTGAGCCCGTCCAAGAAACCGACATTGGCATTATATCGCCATATAAAAAACAATACAGACGTATTCAAGAAGAGCTTAACTTACGAAAATGGTTCAACATTGAAACCGGTTCAGTAGAAACATTTCAGGGCAAAGAAAAGAATATAATAATTGTATCATTTGTACGTTCTGGCACCGAAAATTTAGGTTTCCTGGATAATCCAAGAGTAAGTACATAAATTAAATAAAATACAAAAACAATTTATTCAATAATGAATAAAAATAATTTAAAATATATTTTTAGCGCTTAAATGTTACCTTATCACGTGCTAAATCGTATTTAATATTAATTGGAAATCCCAAAACATTGAGTTTGAACGGCGATTTCGAATTCATAATTAAAGAATGTCAACGAAATGATACATTTATTGGATCAAATGCTTATGCAAGAAACAATCTAAGCCAGCAGACAACAGAAAGTCTTGCCGGATCTCAAGAAAAATTTACACATTTAAACCAAAAGATGGAAGGTGTTGTTAGTGTCCAAAACAATGATCCGGAAAAAGTTATTAAATTAGAACATCATAATCAAAACAGAAGAAGAAATAGTATTAGACTTAGAAAATGGAATGAGGAAAATGCTGATAAAAACAAGAAAGAAAACAAAAATAATCAAAGCCAAGATAATGGAAATGATAATTCTATAAGAGCTGTCTTGTCTACAGCAAACTATTCAAAAGGTAAACAAATTAAAAATTTTAAGATACACAATTATTTTCCTATATTCAATAGATAAATTTATTCAAAGTAGGGTTTTCCGATATATCGATTTTGGCGATATTTTACTCTCGATAGGCCGATACGTCTTATATTTTTGTTTAGAGTTTTTTTTTTAACAAAATATTCAATTTTCAACTCTTTTTTTTTTTGCATGACAACTATGAGACATTTTAAAAGCAGAACATAAAATTCAAATGAGTTCTGTCTCATCTGAGAGATTATTTTCCACTGGAGGTCTGCTTTAAACGGATTTGAGAAATCGTCTATCTCCGTAAAATTTTAGAACACTTTGTTTTTAATATCATTCTTTAATATTAATCTTTTGCAAATGTTGTTTTTATAATTTTAATTTAATTTTAACATGATCTCAAGTTCAATTCGTTGTCTTTTAAATCTTATTAATATCGATTTTAAATCTTGAGCCAATCTTAACTGAATGACAACGTTTTTTTTTTTTTTTTTTTTTTTTTTTTTTTTGTAAAATCATAAATATTGCAGCAGACGTTTTTTAGTTTGAAAATTTTAGAAACTGAAATGTATTGAAAATTTTGATGATTTGAATGGCTCATTAATAAATACTGTTATTTTGTATAAAAAAGAATTACTCTTCTTGAGTTTTGTTAATTTTTACTTGAGCTCAATTTCAATATGCGTATCGGAATCGGTAGTGGCGATATTTATTCTTGAGTATCGGTATCGGATCGGTGAAATGGCTTATCGTTACATTCCTAATTAAAAAGCATATATTTACAAATGAATTTATTAATTAATAATGTCTTTGGAAAAAATGAATGTTTGGAAAATGAATATGAAAAAAAAATAATTTCTAATATTCGATTACTGCACACGATAACTACCTTGTGGAGAGATACAAAAAAAGAAGAAGATAACGATTCGAAAATAAAATTACATTCTGCTGCAAGTGTCTGAATTTTTGCTATTATTTCTTTGTCAAACTAATCACACTTAAGAACGAACTTAAGCCTAAGTCCGGAGATGGATCCATAAGAAGTTCCATATGATAAGATATTTTCAAAAAATGTTCGCGTTTGTTTGGGCATTCCAATATGATGTGTTTGACGCTGAGGTTGCCTTTTGCAACGAACACACATTTGTGCTTCATTTAGTTTTTTTGGAAGTCATTAATTGAAAAAAGGCGTTGCGACTTAATCGTAAGCGGGAAAATATTCTTATTTCTTCCTTTCCAGAATAGTGATAGTGATAATAAGAGAGAGTATTTTCTGATTAAGTTAATTACTGACTTGATTGTGAATATAAAAACGTATTAAAACGTTTAATTTTTTTATTTTATATTGTAAGATTTGTAATTTGTAATGGAGCGTAAGGCGCATACTTGGCTGCAATGTGAGCCAACATGACTCGGAAGCAAAAATAGTTTTTAATATTTTGATTCATTTGTTTTGCAATTATATTCCAGCTAACAGCAGCTGCATTCATTATGGATTTTACAACATCCAGGCATATAGTCAGTTACTAACTGCTTTAGAGCCCAATTGTCGAAAAAACGACGCATATAATGGTCTCGTGGCGTTAATTACTGCACTAGCTGTATCTTATACAGGTGTAGACCAAGATTTTTGCGCAAAATTTTTAACGTAGGGGACGAAAAGAGCCCCAATTTCTGCGATCGTCGACGAACCGATAAATTTGGATCCTCTTCAAAACTTTTGTTTACAGCAACGATATTTTATTCAGTACGCACATTCTTTCGACGTGTAAGTTTTGTTGCATCCTCTAGAGAGCATGTGGTACGAAATTTATCCACAGTTCGACGGATGGCTTTGCTCAGACGGGCGATCATGTGCACCATAAACATCACAAAGTCGTCTATTGCTCGAATTGATAACTGATTTGCAAAGAAAACTTGGATGATTTGATAGCGTTGCTTAGACATGAGTCTATTTATAATAATTTAAAAGCAATAAGAAAAAAATGTTTCATCAAAATTTAATTTTTAGTGTTATTTTTTATAACTTAAAGTTCTATCGAACTTAAAAAAACACCCATTATATATATTTGCACAGTTGCTTAAGTTGACTTAAGCTACCTTATGCACATTTTAGTTTGGCCTTTAGATGTTTAAATTTAATATGAATCGTTAATTCTATTAATAATTTTATTAAAACAAACTACTTTATTTTCAGATTATAACGATGAAAATGGAGAAGGTGAAATCTTAAAAGAACAAAATGAAATTTATAACGAAAATAAACTTGATTTAATAATTAAAGAATTGCTACGATGGCCCAATACATCTAAACCATCAATTATAACTTTTACCAAGGAAAAACTTTTAGAACTGCGAATACAACAAAGCCAACAACTATTAACTGCTCAACAGAAACAGCAACAACAAAATTTTATTTTTAATTTGGGAAATAAAATCAATTTGTCTTGTTTTAAGAATGTGCCCAATTATTATAATGATGATAAAAATGCTAGATCTAAACAAAGAACAAACATTTCACAAGTAAACATACAGAATTCTACTAGTGCTGAAGCAAATAATGTATTCACTTCTGAAAAAGATAAATTTGTTGAACATAGTTCGTCTCATAATAGCACTTCTTACTATTCTACTTCGAATATAACAACAGATGCAATTAAGAAGGCTCCAGATACACATGGCATTTTTGCAAATCCCAGTGATACCTTTAAAATCAAAACAATTGAAAATAATGATGCATTTAATCGTAATGAGATATTTACAGGTGCTAAAGCTGCAGATATAATTGAAACATTTAAAACTAAAAGTGATAACAATGAAATGTTTTTGACTTCAACTAAACACAGTATTAACGGTAAAGATACAGCTATTGCAAAACCATTTACATATGAAACACCAACAATTTCTGGACCATGTACGGAAGTCTCTAATAAAATTTCAGAACAACAAAAATCCTTAAACATGAGTGAAACATTAAATCTGAAAATCAAAGAAAGTTCATCATTAGCTTGTAAAGGTAACACAACAAATACAACAACAACAACAAACTATAAAGATGATAAACCAAAAGCAAATGTGTATCCCATGCTAAGACACCCCTTGACTTCATTCACTACAATGTCTAGCAATAATGTCAATTCATTTGTTTCATCTTCGGCTTTACCATCATCATCATCAAACGTCATACGTTCAAATAATTTCACTTCAGTAAATAATTCTCTTGATACAACTTTCAAATCAAATATTTCAACTTTAAACTCCTCCTCCTCCTCCTTGTATGCAAACAATTCAAATTATTCATCGGATAAAAACAACTTTAATAACACTCATTTATATATGATTTTTGAAGAACAAGCAACTGAGTCCATGTGTACTATTCCAAAACAACCCGTTCGCAATTTAGATTTTTATAGTGAAAATGAAAAGAAAAACAAAATAAAAGAAAAAAAGAAAAAATCCTGTGTCGTTTCATAAAATAATAAAACAAGCAATAATATTTTCAACAGCAGCATCATAATAAACTCACAAGCATTTTTAGAACCAGCAATTTGGTACTTTTGCCTTAAACTGTTTTAAGTGCAATTAAATTATTTATGTGTGAATGTATGTATATCAAAGTGAAAAAACAAGTACCTATTTTTAATATTTTTTTCTATTTAATCGTTCAAAATATATAATAAAATAAAAAAAATATAAATATTAAATGTTCAAAGATTTTTAATGTATTCAATAATGTTTGCAATTGAATATAAAGTGCGTTCGTTCCTAAACTCAACTTTGAGATCCTACGGTATACAAATTCTTCTGTTTTTATACCGTTCACCACAGGTGGAAAAAGAGTATATCTAAGTTTGCCATTTCTACAATGTCCATTTTCGACCCCATGAAGTATATATATTTTAAGGTCTTAGGCATAGCGAAGGCGATTGTGCAATGTCCCTCTGTACGTCCGTGTTGGGGTTGAAATCAACTTTGCCATTCGATTAGACACAGTTTTGAAAATTTTGCTATTCAAAATTAGCAAGTTTGGTCAAGTCCTTCAAGGTAGCGGGCAAAGCTCCACGCCTGCCTCTAATTTTTCCATATCTTTTTTAAAACTTTCGTTTTTATTCCTGCCTTCAGCCTATTGTTCATGGAAAATACTAATTTTTCTTTGACTTCTTTTGAAATTCGATTCCATTCTTCAGTTATTTTATTCTTCAGATCTTGGTTATTTTTTATAATTTTTTTTTAATTCTGCGACCTTATTTTATTTATTTATTTATTTATTTCATCATCTTGTAATACAGAAAGCCTACAAGGCCAAAGTCGTATTACTAAATTACAGCTGTAATTATAAAATAAAGTACAATATAAAAAATACATGAGTTTTGAATGAATTTGATCAAATTAATCAGAATAAAAAAAGAAAAATACGTGGATAAGATAATGTCGGTATATTCTTGAGAGAGGGAGGGTGATTAAAGTGTTAATAAGGTATAAAGCCCCAATCGGTGAAAATGCAATTTTTTTTATTTTTTTTTTTATTATTTTTTTATTAGTTTACAGCTGAAATATGACTAAAAATTCGTACTTTAAATGTGTGGCAAGAGCAGTCAAATGACCGCAGAGAGCGTGGTAAAGAGTTCCAAAGTCTAGCAGCTCTGACCACAAAGGATCTTTCAAAAATGGAATTCATAATTACCGATACAATGATTTGGGGTGATCTCCGTGATCGAGAGAACGAAAATTTGTTAAAAAGATAATTTGGAATTCCATATTTGATTACTTTGAAAAAATATATCAGAGTCTTAGCTTGAAGGTATTGTCTGAAACTGCAGCCTAAGAAATCTTTTACAAAATCAGTTACATCATCACGATATGAAACATTGTAAACGAATCTTACAATGCGTTTTACATTACGTTCGATAGCGCGAATGTTATATCCAAGAGTACCAGAGTATACCTCAATGCAGTAGTTCAGATGTGACATTAGTAAAGTACTTGCAAGTATATGCCTAACCCTGGTTGGAAGATACAAGCCGCAATGATAGAGTTTCCTGAGCCCGAAAGTAATACGAGAGGAGAGAGTGTCAATATGTTTGCCAAAATTTAAATGCTGATCAATTACAACTCCAAGACATTTGATGGAATGGACATAGGAAACGCTTATTCATCCCATAAATGTTCGATGGGGCTTATCGGGCGACTGAGGTAAAGAGTGCAGTTGGTATGTTACATTATATTAAAGCCATTCTTTACCGACGCCTGCAGTGTGCTTGGGATTGTTGTCCTGCTAGAAACACCAGTTATTATTTAGTCTGAATTTTTTAGCAGATTGATTAACATTTTCTTTGAGAATATTTAAATAAAATATGTCTATCGTCGTCTCAACAAATACTAAATTGCCTACACCAGCAGTTAACATGTAACCCCGCTGCCACCATGTTTTACAGTTCGAAGTAAATTTTTTGGTAATAGTTCAACATTCTTTTTGCGCCAAATTCTCTGTCTTCCATCAGATCCGAACAGGTTAAATTTGCTTTTGCCGCTGAACATAACATTGGCCCAGAAAGAGCTTTCTTTATCAATATAAGTTCTCTCGCAAACTCTATACGTTTTGTTTTGTTAACCTCACTAATGAATGGATTCTTCCTGGGCATACGACTATTAAATCCACTATTTCTAAGGACACTTTCGACTGTTTCAGGGTGAACTGACACAATATTATTTAACTCTATTTCCCTGTATTTCTTGAATTTCTTTTTTTTTCTCTCACAAAGAATCCACTGTTTTATACGAGCATTTACGACCACTTCTTGCCTTACTTTTAAGGCATTTTTTTTCTTTTCTTTTTTTTTCTCGAAAAGAATTTCCACTTTTGTGGTATTGAACAATTAGACTTCGTAACTCCAAAATAAAATTCTTTTCTTTTTCATTAATTTTATTAATATTATTAACGTTTTCGAAAAAATATAAGTTATGTTTAAAATAGTAACTGTAAATTTCTTAAGCGCTGAGAAATGTTGGTAGCATTGTTTATTGTACATGGTTGATAATACTCGTACAATACACGCTCGAAAACTCGAACTAATTAAAACCAGCGCTGTTCGAGTTATCGAATTTTTCGAGTTTTCGAACGTCATTTTTTTTATGTATGTATTTATACATTTTACCTGATTTTTAGCTTTATCCAAGGCAACAATATTAAGAATAATTAAAATTTTTAATTTTCAACAAAAAATACTTTTATTTTTAGTATTTTAAAACAAGGTTTTTCGCTTTTTTACAAAATATACATGAAATATATGTATGTACATATGTTTATGGATTCTTAGAAAAAAATGAAGTTATTGTTGTTTGACGTGTTTTGCTTGAGACTTCATTTAGTACAGCTTTTTCGCGCAGCGATTGCAGAACATTCATTTTTCTTGGGCTAATCCTTTCAAAAGTTGCCCATTGTATGGTTTTGGTTAAAAGTTTTACAGCTTCGGATGAACTTATGCGCTCTGGTGCATTCTCATTCAATTCATCTTCATCCTCGGAACTGCTTTTTTCAATGAAAGTTTCAATCGGACTGTCTTCATTAACACAATTATCATTATTCCATTCGTTTATATCATGTTCAGTAAAAGTAATCTAAAAAGAAATTTGTTTTTTATGATATCATATTACATATTGATATGTATGTTACTTTTAAATGTCATACCTCAGGATTTAAAGTTTCAAGAATATTAACGGTTTCTTGTGACAAACGTTTTGCTTCTGCTTCTTTTTGATTTATTAAAATGCTTAGCGGAATATTATCTTCATCATCCTCTATTAAGTTCGTAAAATTCAGCTAACAGCGAACTTCGATAATGTAGTTTTGTTATTCTTATGGCATTTTGATCCATTGGTTTAATCAAAGGGGTCACGTTTGGTGGCATAAACATGGCTGTAATTAACCCGTCCGAAGACTTTAATTCATGCTCGCCTGGATGCGATGGGGCGTTATCAAGTAACAGTAAAGCTTTTTGTTGCAATCCAATTTTTTTTAAATAGGATTGTACCTAGAAAATTAGAAAATATTTTTAGATAAATATCTGTAACGTAATTAAAAATGATTCAATTTACTTACTTGTGGAACAAACGAAAGATGAAACCAGTCTTTGAAAAGGCCTGAGGTCATCCAAGCTGTCTTTGAATTTTTGTACTCCACTGGGCAGTTAAAGTTCTTAAAAACTCTGGGATTTTTAGATTTTCCAATCACGAACATTTTAAGCTTGTGTTTTCCAGTAGCATTAGCGCATGCAAGAAATGTGAGACGCTGCTTTTCAGTTTTTCTTCCTGGAGCCTGCTTTTCCAATGTGGATTCGTACGATTTCTGCGGAAGAAGCTTCCAATATAATGCAGATTCGTCTGCGTTATAGATTTGCTCTTGGCTTAGATCAAACTCTTCTATTTTAGATTTAAGAATTATTTTAAATGGCTCTACCAGTTCAGGACGCGCAGACAATTTTTCACCTGATATTGTAATTAAGCGTATACCATAACGCTTCTTGAATTTTTGTAACCATCCGTCGCTGGCAAAAAATGATGTGCTGCCATTGCTCATACGGCTATGTAGCTCTTTTGCTTTTTCCTTTTAATGAGCCCACTAATAGGATAATTCTTGGCACGTTGCGATAAAAACCAATTGTATAGAGCTTTTTCCATTTTAGGGAGCTCCGAAGTGCGAAGAGTTTTGCGTTTTCCTGGTCCCGTAAGCGTGTTGTTAACACATTCTAAAATTTTTGTTTCTTTTTTTAAAATTCCACATATAGTAGACTTTGCTACATTATTTTTTTTTGATAAACTTGTAATGCTTTCACCATTTTTGGCTGCATTAATAATGTTTGCCTTTTCGGATAATGTGAAAACTTTTAATTTTCTTTTCATTTTAAATTACACGTGTTTACTGCTCAAAATTTTTTTCAACAATAAAGTCTGTAAATCAATTTTAAACAATACAAATGTCATAAGGTAACGGTGAATTTTTAACATAATCAAAACAAAACAAGAAATTGAAGCATAAATATATATGTAAACACAAATATAAGAGTAATGATGTAAAAAAAAAATATAAAAATTTTGTTCGAGTTTTAGAGCCATCAAATTTTGTTCGAGTTTTAGAATAGTCAATGGAGAAAAAAAAGTGTTCAAGTTTTGGAACGTTCGAGTAATCGTAAGTTCGAGTTTTCGAGCGTACACTGTATTAACATTTTTAAGGTAGCATTTTCTGTGCCCCAAAATTTGTTTTTTTTTCTTTTAAAAATATCACTCAGGCTTTCCAGAATTAAAATATATGAAGGGGTATGTAGAGTTTTCTGTGCCACAGTATATGGGGTAGAAAATGAAAATTGCATTGTGGTGAAGGGTATAAAAAATATGCATATTTTTTATATATGGAATTTGCTAAATATTGTTACCTGCAGTAAATTACTTTTCATATTTTTCGATATTTTTGATTTCTTTCTTTGTTGCAGTCACTATCTGCAGGCAGTATCGTACAAGTGGTTAAACATATGTATATGGTGAAGGGTATATAAGATCCGTTAAATATTTGTAATATTCGCAACGTCCGCGAGAAATAAAAACGTCAGTAAAATTTATGAAAAATTTGTTTTCACAAAATGGTGTTTTATAAAGATTAAGAGCTGGCCTAAAAATTAGAAGTTGATTGCTTTTCTAATTCTTATTAACTACCAAAAGCATTTAAAAGTGATTTTAATCGGCGAACGCTACATCAAGATTTAAGTGAAAGTAAACTCAAAAAACTTCCGTTATTGTTTTATTGTGTGTGGTAATTGTTAGCAGGTAAATTAATTGTATTAAAATAACGAAACGGCTCAGATCAATAGTTTACGAATAAATCGAGTTTTAAGGTTTTTAATATAAAAATTATTATTTTTTTTTTTTTTTTTTTTTTTGTTTAAAACCAAATTTTTCTTAATTTTTTATTCTTTTAGTTTTAGTTTATTTTATAGTTGATCACAGATTTTGCTTATTTAAGCTCTAGGACGCATAGCTTATGGATAAATCAAGTTTTAAAGTTTTTAATATAAAAATTGATATTTTTTGGCTTAAAATCAATTTTTTTAAAAGTTTGTATTTTTTTTATTATGAAAATTCAGTATTATACTTTTTGTAAGTGATCACAGATTTTACTTATTTTAGCTCTAGGAGGAATATTTATGTTGCTAAAGTTTCCACTCTGAAATGTATCGAATGTGCTTAAATTTTTTCAAATATGTTACCCACTGAATGGAACATAAAGTTAAATTTTTGGCTGGTCATTTCAACTTGCTACCTTGGGTGTTCAGATTTGCATTTTGTGTTGCGATTCTTGTTTAATAGGACAGATTTTTCTGAAAAAATCATACGCCAAAGTAGTATAGTAAGGAAAGGCCTTTAATACTTTTTCGATTTGCACTTATAGCTAACTTTAGACGTTAAAAAATATTGCCACTATGTCATTCTTAAATACGTGCCCGTACTTTTTAGGTTAAGTTCGGTAAAATAAGAGTAAACAAAAATTATTCTCAATTATAGGCAAAAAAGAAGCAGGATCCCAAACTTGAGTACGGAAACTTACTTATTATGTGTCATTTTTCCATACTTCCACAATCTTATATCACATTTGGCGCCTATGTCTTTTGGAAATATTTAAATGTATCGTCCGGCTTTTAAATCCTATATGTCATTGGGGAATATTGTTTAAGATATAAAGGTACTAAGCATTTAGAAGACACTATTTTATTTGATTCTATTTGTGCGTAGCAAACATTAAGCGAACATTGTACAAGTTGGATTGTTTTTCCAGATCCAATTATTTTGTGACTTATGTTTTTTTCGTATCACCCTAAAACTTTTGGAAAAATTATAATTTTGTCGTGCGATAGAAATCTAAGGTACTGCAGGAATCAGCTCATACCTTTTATATAATTGCTATCAATTTATATCAAGAACGTTCAAGAGCATATATTGTTTTTTTTTTGGTGCCATAGAACGCACTGGAACAGTGCTACACTGCCTTTCTTTGGGAGATTCTAATAATGTTAAAGAATGAGTAACAAGGTGTGGGTACCACCTCTATTTTCCAAAAAAAGGACTATTTATACTATTTTATATGTTATTTTTATTATATTGATTATTATTATTAAAATTGTTATTTTTAAATATATTATAATTATTATATAGTTTTTGTTTACTATCAACTGTTATTTATAACTAACCAACAATAATTATTGGGCAAATACCATCCAATGTTGAAGGAAAATATAGCGATCTAGAAAACGCATTTCATTAGTCTGTGTCTTAAATGAAGTTTTTCTGTTATCTTTAAAAAGTTTACTTATTTCAAATAGAACTCTTTAAAAATAAAAAAGGTACAAATTTAAGCCTGGTAAAACTTTCTTATGTTAAAAATGCTTAAACTCTTTTTATTATAATGAAACTTAGCTTTTTAGTTGTACAGCCGAACCAAGATATATTTAGTTGATATGCTTAAGCCGAACATTATTATTTTCAGTGTACTTCGCTGTATAAAGTCTGGCAGCCCTTTTTCCTTGTACAGTTTGACAGCCACTGTGATGCAGATTTTATTGTATTTTTAAAAGTCAGCGGTTTTTCAAGGAGGAAATCAATTAATTAAATAAAAAGTGCAAAAAGAAACTCTTAAATATCGTTAAATCAACTTGATTTTGTGAATATTTCGATTTAATAGTTTATTAATTAAACATTTAGATGACAAAAAAAGAAAATGTAACTTATTCTCATAAATAAAAAATTCAATATGTGTGTTTGGCATTTGTATCGTTTGTGTGTGTGTGTGTTTGAATAAATAGGAAATTTTTTAATTGTATTCCTTCAGATGGAAATTTAAAGGCTTTTGGTTTTTGTATGATAAAAGTAGGGGACGAACATGGACTTAGAATCTTTAAATTTTACGGAATTGCGAGATGCTGAAATAGTTGCACGCATGCGTAAATTTAACTATGAGAAATTTAAAACATTGGTGCGCATGCATTTATCATTTGCATTGGATTTAAATACCGATGAGTGGGTTTCAACTGCAACAAGTTGTTAAAGACATATTCGTATATGTAATTAATTCTGTATTCATATTTTTCATAGATTCGATTTACCCTGCCACGAAATTGTATATGAAGATAAGGGTAAAATTAAAAAATGGAATCGCTTAAGCAAAAAGCATAAACATGGAGTTGTGGCTGCGGCGTTGGCCACTGGTTCGGCAGGTTGTGCCTCTGTTAGCCATAAAAGTGCCAATGGTAATTGTAATGGGAGCCCAACTGAAGGCTTAAGTCAACAAATTGATCCAGGTTTTTTGTTTCATTTGCAGGAACTTAAAGAGTTTCTTATGTTAGAAAAAAGTAAGTTCAATGTCATATAAATCAAATTTCAATAACATTTGCTCTAATTGTTAGAAACTATATTAACAAATTATTACTTTTTTTTAAGATTTACAGCAAGAAGGAATTTTTCGAAAAACTGGTTCGACTTCGAGGCAAAACGAATTGCGATCTCAAATACAAAATGACAAACCTTTAGATTTAGAAGCTGGAGGTTACTCTGCTCATGACTGCGCCACTGTGTTTAAAGGTTATTTGTCAGAGTTGCCAGAACCTTTACTGACTGATGCCCATTATCCAGCTCACCTCCAAATTGCTCCATTATGTGTGGGCATTAATAGTCACATCGATGATAAACCTAATCAAGAAAAGTCAACATCTGCTCACAGTGCAGAACGCTTAAAAAAAGAATTACATGTTTTAAATTCTATACAATTATTATTACTACTGTTGCCTGACGAAAATCGTCAACTATTACAAGATATTATTGATATGTTGCATGCTGTAGCCAGACAACATTTAATCAATAAAATGGGACCCGATAATTTGGCCACAATATTTGCACCGCATCTAATATGTCCGCGTAATTTACCGCCTGAAGCTTTACACTATTTGGCCAAGAAAATGTCTAGCATTATTGCGTATATGATTATAAAAGGGCAAGATATATTTCTAGTGCCCGCTAAATTGGCAACTGATATCAGAGCTTATTTCTTAGAAAGAAAACGTAAAAAGACCATGTCTCCGGAAATGGCTTTGGACGAATCCATATCAGATATATCAACTGTTAATACGGTTTATACATTTGTTGATCGCGAGAAAACCGCAGCTGCACACAATACTAATACAACCGATACCGAATTGGCTCAATTATATGCTCACATTCAATCGCTGCCAGAGTCCTCCAAGAAACGAAGATTGATAAAACAATTTAATAAACAAAATGGTCAAGGTTTGTATAATATTAATTTAAAAAAAAAATAATAATAATAATTGTATTGAATTTCATTTGCATTTCTAACGAATATGTATTTATTTTTTGCCTTCCTGTTTTTTTAAGGAACGCCTCTACAACTGCAAGCAATGAATCGTGTTAAAAATTCAGAACCTTCTCGTTCAGCTAAATCTTTAAGTGATTCGATTAAGAAACATATATTCAACAAGGGTATAATCTCAAGGACACCAAAACGTCAGCAAATACCTGCAGCTATATTAGAAGTACGTTATTTTATTCATTAATGTTTTTAAAATTTAATTCACTTATGCATGTTACGAAATAACAAATCAATTTTTTCTTTCTCCTAATTTTACAATTAACTTGAAAAATACCACTTTATCTAGACGCCAAATAACCCCAGCATGAAACTACATAAACAGAGGGTTTTATTTCAAAGTCCTAATCCACAAAAATTTGCCACACATTCTTCAATTGCAACAACACCTTTAACTTCATCATCATCATCATCAACAACATCTTCTTCATCCTCAACATCTGCTCTAACAGCCACCATTTTAAAACCTAACAGTAGTGTATCGTATAATATACAATCACATCCTTTGCAAAAATCCATTTCTTCTACTTCATTACTAATGAGTCAACATTACACCGGAAATATAAGAGCAACACCATCAAGTTTAATATTAAATAGTGAACAACAGGAAACTTCATTATCATCTTCAACGAATATGATTTATAATCATAATAGCACCACCAGTCAGGGTAGTAGCGATGATGGTTTTGTTTCTAAATTTAAATCCTTATCTGCTCCAGTTAGTCGTCAAACATCTTCAGATTTACAATATCATATTAACACTTCCATTAAATCGACATCATCGGGTTTGGGACAATCTACGGAACCAAATTGTTGTGTTTCTCCTTTAAAATTAATATCAGAAGTGGCTAAGCATTTAAGAGCTAGTGATGGTGACGGTGATGGCGACGTTGACAAAAAATCTGTTGCCTGGGATGATTCTCATCTTAACGACACTGCGCGCATTTCCAATCCTTTAACGCCATTAAAATCATCAAATTCAAATGATTTAAAATCTCGTTACAAGTCAGAGCCAAATTTAAGTATATCTCATAGCATTAATGATACTCCCAATTTAACTGAGGCTCATGAACAGGATGGCTATGAAATGTTTACGCCCCTAACGAAATATCTAACTGGACGATCCCTAACGCGCAAGTTAATGAAAGGTGTCAGTATGGGAAATTTAAAGTTTCCATTTAATACACCCGATTCTACAAAACGTTTAGTGCGTACGGTCTCCTCAACCTTAAGGCGACGTTCTAGTGACGATTCTCAGATTTATGAACAAGCCGAAGGTAGTTTTGCTGCAGCTATACGAACTGGCAATGCTCCGCTATTACAGCACATGGATGATAATGACGATGAAGATAATTTTGCAGATGAAGACTGTTACTCAGAAACAGAAGCCGAAACGGAAACTGAAACCGAAGCTGAAGATAATGAAGTTGGAGATATGTTTAAGAAAAACATAAAAGAGGCTGATTGTGGCAGCAGAAACTTTCCCGAAATGACAAACTGTTTTGCCGGAGGGCCGGCGGCATATCAGCAGTTGCTACTGCAACAAAGTGGTTTATACAATCGCAATTTGGACTTAGTAACTAGTACACCATCACTACCTCTGGGCCGCAGATCTATGTCCCCCATAACAAAATCTACTCAAAGAATGCCCAAAGCTATGCAGGTACAATTTTTATTGTAAGAAAACTGAAATAAAATTAGTTGCAATAAATGTAAAAACATATTAAAAAATATTTTTTTTTTAATTAATATCAAATATTCTTATTTCTCTATTAATTTATTGTAGGAATCTATTATGACACCTCGTTCCCGCAAACCTGTTATGGTTCTAACAACAGCCGCCAGTTCTAGTGATCAAAATCCGACTTTAAATAGCACAGATATTAAAGATAACAAAGAACATGATGATCATGATGATAATGATTATTCTAACGATGACGAAGATGATGACAGCACTAGTATAGGCATGACAACTTTGCCAACCTCTTCGTTAGATGTACAAAATATTACTGCACCTCCCCAACCGGAAGTTATTAATGAAGATGCTACATCTTTAGGTGGGTTTTCGGACATCTTTAAACGTCAACAGTTACTGCAAGCTAATCAAAGTTTTGTACATCAACATGCAGTCTCCGTAGGTCTAAGCTCTGACTCATATTTCCAAACAAGCTCTCAAAGTAATGAACCAAAGGATTTTAACAAGCAGAAGCATAACATAACTAACGCAGATGCTCTTACGGATAATTTTAAGTAAGTTCCTAATAAATCAAGTTGGTCTCTATGGTAAAGTTCTTAAAGGGGAAACTAATCAAAACTGTTTGATCTCTATAGAAAAATATTTTTTATGCACTTAATTATAAAATATTATAAATTAAGTGCATCACTAGGCAATGAATGCAGACTTTATAAGTAGAAAATCTCTGAAGGCCTTAAATATCATTCTGCATTACCCCCATATGGGAAATTTAGGTAGGTTAAGGACAACAAACCATAGGATTTTGATTAGACTTAATACTCGGTCTTCTTACTACAAGCTCAATAAAATAAATTTTGACAAAACACCACCAACATAACTCCCGGATAGGGACTTATACTGCATTGGAGCTAATGACTGCTCATGTATGCATTCAGATGTTTCAGGTCGAAATTATACCAGGGAATTAGTATTCAAGGACGTGCACATTAGCAGAGGGAAAAACTTGGCCATTTATACTGATCGTCTGGCAGCGCTGAGGTATTTGAATGGTCAGAGTACCAATTTAAAAGCGCAATGATGAAGAAATATAATCATAAATTAAGTAAGGGAGATCAATAATCTGGTAGATCTCACCAGTCTTATAAAGGAAGGGAGGATTGAAGGGCCTGGGATGTGACCCAAACTGGACATTGCAAAGACTAACATGCTTTTAGTTTAGGACAGGAAAATTCTCATCTTGTGTAAGGAATTATTTTTCAGTAAGCGCAAGGACCAGTTAAATGCCCTAGAAGCCAGGACCAGAGGCTACGTAGGTGGGACGAACAAGAGCTACCAGAAGTTGGAGGCTTCATCATGCCAATCAGGTGAATTAATGATAAATAGTAAAATTTGTTTAGAGAAAAAGATCTAGGAAGTTCTTTTTGAAAAATTCAGAAAAACAAAAACACAAGGGAACTTTAATTCTTCGAGTGGCAATTTAATTATCCTACATTTAAAGTTTTTCAAAATTAAACAAAATAAGGCGACGACTTCTGGAATAATACGTTTTCACACAATGGGTACCCCCTCACAAAGTAACTACCTTTTTGTAAGATGTCCATTATCTCGAGAATGTAGTACGATTTTCCCTCAAAGACTGAAATTTAAATTGTTGGAAGATGGTGTACTCTCCCCACACAAATTAATTATATACATGCAAAAGTGAGGTTATGTCTAAACTTATTACAGATCACTTAAGTATAGAGTCTGTTTTTTATCCCCATGCAGAACATATTCTGTTTTATTTAAAACGTTTTTAAATAATTTAAATAATTTTTATTTCTTAATAAATTTAGAGATTTAAATGTACATGAACTTAAGCCAAATTATTTGCTATTTATTTTTTGTTTAATCCCAGGATATACTTAACAATTATATAATCGACTGAGAAATTAATTACAATAATATCGTGTTGATAAGGAGTTTAACAATGCGACAAGATTGAATGATGTCTTATAATAGTCAATTTCGGAAATAAGAAATATCACAATTTCTTCTCTCTAACTCTGAGGCATATATAATTGTTAACTGTATCCTGTCTAAGCAACTTACTTTCCTTTAAAATAATAAAATTTCGAAAGAACTTCTTTATGTATTTCTAGAGTATATCTTCTGACTCGCAGTGTTTTAACTGCTCCACCAGAGGACACTTCATTTACAAGCCATTCCGATGATTTTAATAGTTCCCATGAAATCGAAGAATTGGACGAAAATCGTCTTAGCTCCAGTTTACTATACTGTTTGAATGGTAATAGACCAGAAGCTACAAATGATTCAAACATAACAGCCACAGATGAATTTAAGGAAAATGTTGAGGATGTAAAGAATGCAACCCATACCAATGACAATAGTAATACACAAACATCAGCGTTGCTTAAAACCTCTGCTAGTAGCACCAGTACCAGTATAAGTACCAACAGTAATAATAGCAGTAGTAACAGCACAACTAGTAATAATAGTAATAATCATAGTTATACACCAATAAGAATAACAAATCGTTTAGCTAATAATCCATTTGTTATACTCAACAATGCACGTAAACGTGCTGCTACCCAGGATTTAGATAAAATCTCTTCTACTTTATTCAAAAGTCATGTAGATTCGCCAACTTCTTCGACTTATAATTCATATCAAACAGGTTTGCAAAATCTACATGCGGCCACAATAAAACAAATAAATTCTACGAATAGTAAAAATCATAGAATCGGTAATTTGACGACAAATTCGAACTCATCTTCGAACAAGGAAAATTATGAACAAAATGAGAATTATGTAGTAAAAAAGAAATTACTTATAAGTGAGTATCCTGGAGAAACTTCTTTTTAACTCTTTTTTTTCTTTAATTATAATAAGAAAATTATAAAATTTTTTATTCTTTATTTTCAACGTTAATAAAAAAAGAAAATTAATTTAAGAAACCGTTGTACGGTTAGTTCTTCCGAAATATATGTTTCTTTGATAAATAAAGAAATTATATGTTAAAATTGTTTCAATGGAATAGATCAAGTTAAAAAACAACAATATATCAATAACTTATTTTCATGTTTAATATTTTAATTAATAAAATATTGTAAAAATAACAGAAGAATTAAACTTATTTTCATTACGAAAACTGAAAATTTAATTCTTAATATCGTATTCAAAGCAGTTGAAATCAGTGAAAAAATCACTTAACGAAAAACAGGTGGCAGCATGTTTATAAGGTGTATGTGTAGCTGCCAGATTAAAGGATCTTAAGTGTTTAAAATGGCATGTTGACGTTTTGCCATAAATTAGACGATTTTAGGAATTAAATTTGTTTGTGACCGTTTTTTTTTTAATTTGATTTGTTTTTCGATTGCAACCCGCCGTCTTGACGAGACATTAAATTGTTCAACAATTGCACATTAAACAAACTTAGGTAGACCATCGTTGTCGATGTCATGTTCTTGTTCAAACAGCGTTGTCAGAACATTTGTTTAAACAACAATGTCTGCCATCAAACGTCACTTTCATTTTAAAAATTCTAAAAAAATTAAATTGAGGCAATATTTAAACCAAAAAGATTATAAATTTTTCTATTCATATGTAATTGTATATCATTTAAAAAAACAATAATAAATAAAAAAATATATGTATAATTAAAAACTGTGAACGAACAATACATGAACATCGCCACGTTTTCTCCACATAAAAAAATATGAACCAATTTTTGTTCCCTATTCTGCCGACGTTTTGTTCATGTGGGAACAAATCAATGGCTCGTCAAGACGTAGTGTTAAGACAACCATTTAAATATGCACTAAAGCTGGATTCACCCATTTGTTCCGAAACATCTTTTTTATATGTAGTTTGACGTGTCTCTCTCTCTCTCTCTCTCTCAAAAAGAAACACGTCAAACTACATGTAAAAAAAAATGTTGCGAAACAAAAATTTTGTTCCGAAACAATGGGTGAATCTAGCTTTACAAAAATATTGAGTTGTATTCAAATTTTAACAATTTTTTTTTTAATATTCACTGTCCGATGTTCTACCCATATTGATGTCGAAAAAAATATGACGCACAATCGTACTTTTCTATGAAAAGTTCAGAGACCTATAACTCGAAAATTATGGGCGAGCGCCCCATATACTTGTTTTTATACCATCTATTAAGTCTGTCCGTCTATGTTAGTGTTGGAATCAACTTTGCTAAGGCATTAGATGAGCTAAAGAAAGTTTAAATACGCCAATACACGCTACCATCTGGTAATTTATTATACTTCATTTAAATCAATCATTAAGCGGCGAAAAATTATGACATTCTAATTATTTTCTGCCAGCAATAAAACGCTTGCTGTATCGATGCTCTGACCATGTAAAGAGTGCCTTGATTTATATTTAAATTTTTTTTTAATTGTTTAAAATTTTCTAGAAAATGTATCGAAAAATTGAAACTCTACATAGAAAACAAAAACAGATTTAAAAAAATACAAAGTTTCTCTTCTCATATTAAAAAAAAAACACGATTGCGAAAATATTTCTCAGTATTTGATTTGTATTTTTTGTTTTTTTTTTTCAAATTTTAAGGATTACTTTCTTCTTCCGCGCTTTGAGATTAATTTAAAAAGACAAGGAATTAAACACTTAGTTCTTCACTTCTAGGTTAAAATAATATTGCCTTTCTAGCGCTTATTTTAAAAATAAGAAATAATGTCTAAGAAATGTGAATTTTTTTTCACAATCGAAAGTTACATTTTTACGAACGTATTAATATTTTAAAATATTATTATATTAGCAATAAGAAATATTCAATAAAACTATATTGATAAACAATTGTAAAATATTCTTAAATATAAAAATGTTTTAATTTAACCAATTGACTTTAAAACTGCTTAAAAAGACACCACTAAAATTCATCGTTCCGAAATGAATCTATTTAATTTTTGTCCTTTATTTGTTTGACTTGGCAACATGGTGCTTCTAGAAAAGAATTACAACTTATTCTGTCATTAAACTAATAATTTCTGCTATGAATTTGTTTAATTTTTGTTAGTTTATTCAATACTGTTCTGCGCTTGTTACCTTGAGGGTTCCATTTTATGGCTGTTTTCGTGATGCTTTCTTTCAATTTTCTGCGAGTATGTCCCATCTAACTTTATTACTGTCATGCCAAGGCGAAGCAATTACCAGGGGGTCACGATGACGAATTTATTTTTTTTTTCCGGAAGCCTAAATGTCAAACACTATATAAAAAAATTGTAGAAATTTTTTATAGTTTGACCCATGGCGAAATCATGTACCAGGTGGTAACAATGGCGAATTTCATTCATTTAGCCGTTACAGGAAATGCATGAATTCGCTACTGCCCCCACCTGCTACATGATTTTGCCATGGTTTGACCTTTAAGGTTCATCTGAAAATAAATTCGCCATCGCGAACACCTAGTAATTGATTCGCCTTGTGTTGTGCTTTTTGTCTTCGTAAGTTATGGGGCAATAAAGAATAAAAAATAAGAAAAGAAAACATCAAGTAAAAAAATTGGCGCTTGCCTATACTTTTTGAGTTATGGGCGATATCAATATGGGCATCATTTAAAAGCTTTTGAAGAGATCTTTCAAAAAATGCTAAATTTTTATGAAATTTTTTTATTATCTCTTATCCCAATATTTGTTTTTTTATAAGAGTTTCTACCCTAAACTGGAATTACTAACATGGTGAAGGGTATTAAAGATTTGGCATAGAATATAGCACTCTTATATGCTTTTTTAATCATTTTTTTTGAGATATTAAGGCCGTGTCAGATAGAACTTTTTCGCTTTGCGTGACATTTCAAACTTTGAAAAAAAAAGTGTAAAACGCAAGAGGTATGTCACAATAAAAACTTTGACAGCGCTTAATTATTGTTTGTTTACGTTAAAAGTGCATAATAGTTTTTATATTTTCATTAAAATAATATTAAAAAATGTTATTGGAGGACATATTGGAATTGGTTCTAATCCTAATCTTAATGAATGAAGCATTTTTATATAACTACATGTATACATAAGAATATTAAAATAAACTATTTCCTATAGTTAAAATAATTTGTTACAAATTAATACTAGAAGCCTTTTTCAAAAATAATAAAGGAATAATATTTAATAAAAAAATTACATTTTAAAATACTTACCTCTTTTACTTTAGATTTTGCAAAAAATAATTTACAAATGTATAGCAGCTAATTGTCAAAGCGCGCCAAAAGATGAGTGTTGACCAACTTTGCGCTTTGCTTTGCGTTAAAAGTGCTTTATGTGACATGTTTCATATAAGTTCATACATTTTATCTTAAATGTCAAAGCGAATTTGCAACGCAACGCAAAGCAAAAGTTTTATCTGACACGGCCTTTAACTTATTGGCAGCTTCCAATTTGTGTCAACATTTTTATTCAATATTTCACAACAATGAGAAATGTTGCCAGAAACATTTGAAATGTTTTTTTTTTTTACAATAAAAATAATACTACTGCAACATTTTTTCATGAATTTTTCATACACATAATTTACTTGTATTTGTTTAGCAGCATGCCGCATGAAAAGCTGAGCATAATACCAGGCTTTAATTGAGAATTGGTTTTTAAAATCACTAAATATTAATTCATAATAGGAGTTGCCAGATAAAAAGTTGTTGAACCCTTATTGGGTGTGTTATAATGTTTTCAATAACTGCTGTTAACTTTAATTCTAAAATCAGAACTTTTTTTTTTATAAAAATGGCTTTAAAACTAAAATAATAATTTTTTATCAATTAAAAAGTTGTAGAAAGAAAAATTAAAACGATACCATTGCAGAAACTTTTAATAATTACAAATTTGAAACTTGTAGATGTTTAACGACTGGTCTTGTAAAAATGTTTTACATACAGACTAAACTGCTGAAAGTTTTCTACTTAAAATGTTGTTGGTATTAAACGAATTGCACTTTTATTAAATAATATTCACTTTAAATTCAATTTAAGTATAATTTTCAATTCTTGTTCAGGAAATGTGATGTCACAGACAAATATAAGTGTGTAGGTATGTATATGCATGTCAATGTTCATGCAGGTCAGGTTTAAAACATTGATTGTTTAGACTGTTTAAATGAATTGATTAATTCAGCTTAAAATCATTTTTATTAAAATTTTAAAATAAAACAGAAAAAATTAGACACCAGCAGAAAGTAATACAGCATTTTTTAGATCGCTACAACCGTCATCAGCATTCTTATTTCCTAATAAAAATTGAAGAAAGTGAAATACAAATTAATTAAAAAATAAGAAAAAAACACCAAGTAACAAATTGGCGCTCGCCCCATATTTTTCGAGTTATGGGCCTCTGAATTTTTTATAGAAAAGTATGATTGTACACAATATTTTTTTGGGATATCAACATAGATATCTTTTGAAAGCTTTTAAAGAGATCTTTCATAAAATACTAAAAATTTTTAAAAAATGCTTAACCCGTTAAGAGCCAATGACATTTTTATTTAAAATTTTATATAGTACCAAAATTTGTTTTCTTAAATTTTAAATTTCTGTTTGTTTATTTTTATTGGAGTTACTTCACTAATCTAGATTTATACATATGATGAAGGGTATATATTATTTAATTCTCTATCGCTTCTATCTTTACTAAACTAAATTTGTTCTAAAAGATATGGAAAAATTAGAGGCAGGCGTGGTGTTTTTTCCGCTGCTTCAAAGGTCATGGATCGATCTTCTTGATTTTTAATAGCAAACTTTTCGAAAATATATCTGATCGATTGGCGTGGATTTCAACCTTAAAACGGACAGACGGACATCGCACAATCGATTTCGCTATGTTTATAAAATTTTATTTTTCACAAAACTACAGCTGAAGAAAAACAGCTGATTTCGATTTTTTAAATTTCATTCTTGGGGAAAATAAATTCCCAGGAAACTCTATTCCCTGGTAATATTTAGAATTGAGGTGATATACTTTATGAGATCGGAAATGGATATTGTAGAAATTTGAAACGGAATAAAGTTAAAGGGTATAATAACGTATTTAACGTTTAAAGCTCTTTGAATCTGTTGCTGCATATTATTATTTTAAAACAGTAAGAAAACATTTGTTTTTAACCCACCAAATGTTTTTATTTAATTAACCTTTTAATTTGCCTTTCCTTTTAAATTATTAATAAAAATCAGTTTATCAAGTTTATTTTTAGTTATTTAAAATGCTTTTCCATTATGAAATAACTAATTTATATTTCGAGAATAACTGTTAACTTGTAAATTTAAAAATAAACTTAGCAAATTTATATTTATGAAAGAACATTAATAAAATTGAATTTAAATTAAAATTTTCCCCTCGTTAAAAATATAAGACATTAATTCAATCACAACTTAATACTCTTTTACTTCTTATAAAATTTTTAATGAAGTAAAAATGAATTCTTTAATCAAACAAAAATTAATTTGGCATATGAAATTTCCTTTGCAGCTCAAAGCCGATCAATTTAATCTCGGTTAATAGCCGCCTACTGTTTTTAAGCACAAACAGAATGAAATGCATTTTTCAATAAATATTCATATAACCTTAACCACAAAAAAATTGGAAAAGTTTGTCATTCTCTTTCTAACTTCTATAATATCCCTTTCTGACCCCATAAAGTACATATATTCCGACTTCTTATGCATAGCGAAGTCGATTAAGTGATGTCCGTCTCTCCGTCCGTCTAAGTGTTGAAATCAACTTTGGCAAGGCACTAGATGAGCTAGAGAAAATTTAAATGCTCCAATCGATCAGACATAGTTTTGAAAATGTTGCTATTGAAAATCAGCAAGATCGGTCCATGTCCTTCGAGACAGCGGGCGACACACCACGCCTGCGTTTAGTTTTCCCATATATTTGAAACAATAAAGTTACTCAAAAAAACAAAAATATGGAGCGATAGAGAATTAAAAAATTAAAAAGAAACATCAAGTGAAAAAATTGGCACTCGTTCATAATTTCCGAGTTATGGACCTCTAAACTTTTCATAAAAAAGTTCGATTTTCCATATGGTTAATATGGGTATCATTTTAAAGCTTTTGATGATATCTTTCAGGAAATGTTAAAATTTTTTAAAATTCTTAACCCATTAAGAGCCAGAGACATTTTAATTCTTTGTCAATATTTGTCTTTTTGATTGGAGTTACTTTACTAAATTAGATTAACATACATAGTGAAGGGTAAATAAGATTCAGCATAGCCGAATATAGCACTCTTACTTGTTATTAAAACATTTTGACGGTTGAAACAGTTTAACAAGACCAATTGAATTAAATTAAATCAAAGCTGTTTTCAATTTTAATGTTCGTTTTTTATTTATTTATTTATTTTGTTGTCGTCTGTTATTTTGTGCCAGTAATTTTTTTCAATCAACATTAATTAATTTGTTTTCTCTCTAAATTGAAGCAACAAAAAGAAAATACATTTTGACTCTCCCTCGCTCTCTTTCTCTCTTAATGATATGCAATAGAAAATAATAGCAATGTGTATTTCTTAACAGTTAATTATACATATGTATGCATGTGCGTATGGAGTGGTGCTCTTAGTCTATTTTATATAATTGTTTACAATCCTTTAAGAATCTTACGGAAACGATCCAAAACAATGTTTGCATGTCTTTCAGTAAAAATAAGTGCGGGTCTGAAACGTATAGATAAATCTCCGCAACCACCAGTTTGTAGACCTTGCATCTTAAGTTTGTTAATAATATCGTCACGAGCTTCGGTGTTTTTGCAATTAAAAGCCAAAAAAGTGCCCCGACCTCGGGTAGAGTTAATTAGGGTAGGGAATTCCTTTTCCAAATCCAAAAGACCGGATTTCAATACTTTGCCCGATTTTCTTACTTGTTCCAAAAGATTATCCTGCTTGATAGTTTTAATTACCTGTTCGAGCATAAGGACCTTTGCTGGTTCACCCATCCAGGTGTTAAAAATACGATAGGGTTCTTTGGGGCGGAAGGAGGAAGTGTGGAAAAAGCCTCCCAATTGCATTTTCTTACTAAAAGTGACTACATCGGGAGGAGATTCTAAGTTAAAATATTCGTGACACCACATTTTGCCAGTACCACCGCCACCAGTTTGAACCTCATCTATTAACAAGGCCATGCCTTTGGCTTTGCAAATTCGTTGTAGTTCTTGAAAGAATTCAGGAGAAGCTTCATTATCACCGCCTTCACTTTGTATAGGTTCAACTACTATACCGGCTACAGGAACATCTTTTTTGCGGTATTGTTCAATAAGATCCTGTACTTCGGCTAAGCTGGCTTTATCTTGGTCCTTGTTGTAGGCAACATTTTCCTCCAAAGGATAGCGATATGCAGGAAAAGATGCCACCGGCCAGTCAAAAGCGGGCACATCAATTTTGTGTATATACTTAGAATGAGTAGTGGACAAAGATCCTAAAGTGCGACCATGAAAAGCACCCTTAAAGGACAACAAACTCAATTTCGGTGCACCAGGAGCCATATTTATCATACAAGAACTCTTTTCCTCTTCAGTGAATGTGACATTTTCGCCACGTTGATTTTGCCTGTACCACATGAAGATATTTTTGTAGGCATTTTCATTTGAACACGAACCACACATCATGGTCGTTATATTATCCATACCCTTAGGTGCCACCTCCAACAAAACAGTTCGTAACCGTTCGGGCCAGTCCTTGTTAGGGAACACACCCAAAGCAGGTCGATTGGCCAAGGACTTAAGGTTGGCTTCATTACGGAAGACATTTACTAAACTAGGATGATTATAGCCCAATGGCAAGGAGGATATTTGAGTATAAACATCCAACAGCATGTTTCCGTCTACGTCACACAAATAGTTGCCTGTCGAACGTTCATAATCAGCAAACAATTGTACGCTGCCAGCATGCTGTATGGCACTCAATTGTTTTTTTAATTCCAAAGATTTAGGACCAGGAATAGTGGCTGTTTTTAGTATCGGTTCCTTAGGCTCGGCTAAGTTGGCAAAATGTTTAACATTTTTTAAAGTGGAAGCTCTAGTTGCTTGTTTAAAACTTAAGGCAGCACGCATTATTATTCTTTTTCTTTTCTTTTTAATTTAGTAATTTAAATATATTATTTCCTTTTTTTGCTCGTTTGGCAAATGTTTGGCAATCGATAACTTCACAAGGAAAATAAAAAGAAAAAATTATTTCAATAACCAAACACCACGGAGTATAATTCAATACTAAACAACGGTGTACAATAATTCCTTCCCATTGCAGTAATAAACCACAATGAAGCTGAAAAAAAAGATGATAGATAGAAAGAAAGAAGAGCAGATCCAATAATTACAATAATAACACCCAAAATGTAAGTTACCACCACACAGAATGATAACTACTTTGTGAGAAATTATGTCGTTAGTGAGAACCCCAACAGTTAAATTCAGATTCGGCGCACATTTGTAAATAATTCAGTTATTTGAGTGTGTGTGTGCATATGTGTGCTTTAATTTATTTCGTTAAGAAAGACAATTTCGACGAAATTTTTACTTTGTTTTTTGTTAAAGAACGTTTATTAAACAATAATAACGAGAACAGTGTTTGTTTCACGGCATTGAAAATTAAATTGTGAATACTTTCTACAAGTACACTGCTTTGCATCACTATAAATACACTTAGTTTTTGCTTTTTAATATTTTATAAAATTTCAAATTGTTTAAAAAACTGTTATCATTTTGAAGAGCATGATAATTGAACTTTTGTTTAAAATAATTCTTCCAAAAAAAAAAAAAAAAAACAAACAAAAACAAAAACAAAAGACGACTTGAAAGCAGACAAACTTAAAATTATATTTCTTTAGGACGGTAATTATACATTAATTATATTATATTCAAAAAAGATTGCATCAGGATTTTTTATTTGTCGTAGACCAAAACAAGAACGCAGATTAAACAAGAAAATTCAGCAGTTATGTGGTCACCCTTTATTTTTTACACTTTGCTGACACAGTAAAACAAAATTTGTTTAAATTTCAAGCGTTAGTCTATAAGTGTACAAAAGATTGGCCATATACATTAAATGACAACCATTGGGGCACCCTTTAATTTCTAATTTCAAGTTTGCTAGTTTTTATAGCGGACTGAGCAATTAAGATTCTGTTAAAATTTCAATCAACTGTCTTCAACAGTTTGTTATAGGGTGTTACAATAGTTGCTGTTATTTGATGTATATGAATCAAAGCAACTATTGTAACACCCTATAATTTATATTTTTAATATTAATACTTCTTAATATAGCTGACAAAGTAGTGGACATTCTGTTTAATATAACAATTTACTTTAAATATAGGTACATCCTTTAATTTCTAAATTCACTTAGCGATACTGGTTTTTTGTAAATTTCAGCTGTCTATAACAGTTCAAAAGTTTGGCCACATACATCAACTTACATCAACTATTTGGACACCCTTTAATTTACAAATAAAAATTTTATTGCAACCTACATCCTGTCCAATTTTTAAGCATTTATCTATAACGGTTCAAGAGATAAGCCGATATAGGTCAATTAACATCACCTAAGGGAACACCCTTTAATTTTTAAATTTATTTTCCGTATTAATTTTCCCTATTGGGAGCAATAGTAATACGCATTTTTTTAATTTTAAAGAAGTGCGCTTTACGGTTCACAATACACTTAAAAAAATCGTATGTTATATGGGGACACCCTTTAGTTTTTATGAACTGTTTTTAAAACGGGACCAAATCTGTAAGCATAATCTAACAAATTACAAAATTTTTTTAAATCGGTTTAGAAATTACTGAGTTCTGCAGGTTCAGACATAAAAAAGTAACATTCAGTTGAATTGATAACCTGCTTTTTTTGAAGTCAGTTAGGGAAAAAAAGAAAATTTGTATCCATTGGCGTAGATAAGAAAGGGGTAAACCACTCTTAGAACAAATCAAACTCCTCGCCAAATTTTTGTTCTTATAGAAATTTTTGCACATGACAATTTTTCTCTACATAGGTTCTGCTTGTGATAGAAAAAGTTTTGTAAAGAATAATAGATTTGTCAAAGAATTAATATATTTCGGTAGTAGGACATCATTTGCGTGATTTGAAATCACTTTGACAAAAAGTGATTTGCAGAACAGTCCTGATAGTTTAAGGAGATTTTTAGGCAGCTTGTACCTACGCTAAATTTTACATCTCATTCCACTAGAGTAATGTTTAGCAAATTGTATGGAATGTTACCCCGTCGAATTCATAGTTTTGAAGAACTACTTCATGTCATTTTTTCTTTTAAATTAAAAAAAAAAATTGTTTTTAAATTTTATTTTTTTATACTTTGAGCCAAATCAAGTAATTTCTTTTATTTGATTTCCTATACATTTTCCATGATATCAAATCTACTTAAATCACTTGATTTCCTTTAAAACATGTCGAAAATTTATTTTTTTCGAACTGATCATGTCTTTGCGGTATTGTGTCTTGTCTGAGATATTAAAGTCCAACTCAGCTATCGATTTATACTGGATGTTTTTATTTAAAGAGGGACATTTATTTTCCAAATTTTGGAAAAATTAAACCCTTCTGTTACAAAAATTGTGATTAGAAATATAATTAAGAATTTGTAACAGTAAAAAAAAAATAAAAAAGAAAATAGAGTACTATATTCGGCTATGCTGAATCTTATATGCCCTTCACCATGTAAAATAAGAAAATCCGCAATATAGTTGCACGTCCTTTGAGGCAATGGGTAAAACACCTGCCTGTCTCTAATATTTTCATATAATTTGGAACAATGAGTATTAAAAAATAAGAAAAAAAACATAAAGAAAAAAATTGGTACGTTTTTGCACCATATTTTTTAAGATATCAATATGGGTATAATTAAAAAGCTTTTAAAGAGATCTTTCCGCCTAATTACCAACTGGTTTATTCAACTCATTTTTACAATTAATCACGTCGTGTAGGGGTCGGATTTTTCCATAGTTTTTAACAAGACGTACAAAAAAAGCAAATTTTTATTTATTTATTTTTTTTTGTGGTTCATTCTACTGTTTTTTAGTGTTAAATAAGTGAATTTTTTTTTAAATATAAAACCCCAAGTTATAAAGCTCCTTTTTAACATAAACTTATTCCTTAAAGTCTGGTATTATTTTTAGTTCTTCATGCGGAATGCTGTTAAACTACGTACATACATAAAAAATCTATAAAAAATGCATGAAAAAAAATTATCTAATGTTTCTGGCAACATTTTTTAAAGCTGTGAAATAAACCAAGTAGATATTGCTTCGTGAGGAACTTTGACCATCCCACCTACCATTTTCATTTTTGGTGTTTAAAGAAGTTGGAAGCCTTTAATGATTTTAAATATCTAAAATGATTAAAAATATGTTTTCAAAATAAAAAAAAAAAAAAAATAATCTAAAAGAAGTATAGTTTCCTTTTTTTGTTTATATTTATAATAAAAACATAATTTTTTTAAATAACATTTTAAATGTTATGAATTAATCAATCTTGCGCAACATTTTCTACTAATTCGAACTGAGTACTAGGCTTAAGGTTCCAAACAAATTCTAAATGGATGTGAGAACTCAAATCACAATAACTTCGTGTTTGTATGTACTGTGTGTTTGCTTCTCTACAACATGTTTACACAGTGAATAGTACCGAGTTAACACACGTCAGTTCTGAATTTTGTGGGTGAGAAAACGAGAAAAAAATGATTCTGCACTCCTTTCTCTTCCAGAAAATTCAAAATTGTTGCAAGAAAAATTGATGTGTGTGAACTCGGTATAACATTACGTTGATTTGAATACTCGCACCCTGCTTTAAAAAAATGTTTTGCAACACTACATGAAAGTGTTTTAGTTTGTAAACAGCTGTGATTATTATTTTACAGTTAAGGAAGCTAAGCTACATTCTAAACGAAAATTTTATAAAAGTTGCTTAAAATTTAGCTCAAACAATTTATAAGTTAAAATGGGCAATTGGACTTTGGAAATCTTTAAAATGGGAATGTATATGACATTTCCTGTTGCTATGTTTCACATTTTTAATCAACCGGCCTTCTTTGAAGAGTGGGTGACACAAAAGAAACGTGAAATTTATCCGCCAGAAAGTTTGGGTCATCGTGAGGCTATCCAACAAGTCATACGAGAACATCGCGAAAAACAAGATTTAAAGATAATGAAGGCTCTAGAGGATATAGAGAAAAAACAGAAAATATAAGCATACATACATATGTTGCAAACTGATGTCATCTTGAAATTGGTTTGGGATTAAGGAAAATGCAAAACAGAATGTTATGTAAGAATGTTTTTAAATGTTTTATTAAATTAATTTTATTGTAAAACAAATAAATTGTTTTAGTATTTTCGCATATACAAAATATATTATTGTAGGGTTTTCAGCAAAGGTAACATACATAAATTATGTGGAGCAGTGGGGTTGCCAGAAAGTCAAAAAAGCTAAAAATTTTATGAAAAATAAAGTTTTTTTATACTGAGTACAAAAAAAAAGAAACAATGAAAAGGATAACATTATTTGAGTGGTCTAGATACGGTCAATATCCCTACAAGAACAGTGACCATCATTTGATCGATCAAATGACAATCACTGTTGATGGAAATCACAGATATAAACAAAATAAAATGTCATTAACTCCTTAAAAGAAAAGAGACAGAACCATACAAAATAAAAATTTTCTATCTTGTAAAAACGAAGGGGTTAACTAAGTGATGCCACCTATCCTTCCGTGTCTAATCTAGTCGGTTATCTATGATTAAAATATCCATCATCGCGTAGAACAAAGGGTCTCATGCATAAAACGTGAGGTTGACCTCGGACTCGATTTTTTGAGTTAAAGGTACTTGTATGCAAAATAAAGTTTGATGTATTCGCTTTTACTCATTGCTCACGTTTGATCTCGTCTTGCTCAGTTTGAATTAAATAAGATAAGCTTGTGCTCATGTTCATATGCATAAAAACAAGCTTTTGCTTTCTTTTGTGGGCTTTTGCTAAAATTTTGTTGAGCATGCCTTACAGTTGAGTCGCGTACACTAAAATGGAAAAATGGGTGTATATTTTGTGCCTTAAAGAAATACAAAATGTTATCAACAGCGTAAAACAAATTTACACTTCAATAACAATTAGATGTTTGATCTCCCTTTGCTCAAATAATTGCAATTGGTTTGAACTAATTCTTATGCATACGAAATTGAACTCGACTTACGAGCAATTGCTCACCTGACTTAGCGCTTTTACTCGTTTTTATGCATGAGACCAAGGTACATTTATTTTACTAGGTAGTGTCGTCCGCCCATCTGATTTGTAGTTGGACATGTCAAAAAATGTTTATATTTTATTACTTTTGTTTACGAATTTATTTTAGACTTCAAAAAAACATTACAATGTATATAATTAAAAAAAGATTACAAAGTAAACTTAAATGTATAATGTTTTGAAATAATCAGGCATGTCAGACATTCCGCTCGGAATGGTTTTAATTCCGTATTAAAATTCCGATCGATTTTGTTTTACCTTTTTTCAGATTCCGATCGATTTTGTTTATTCCTGAAAAGTATCAGGCATGTCACAAATTCCGTTCGGAATTGAAATGATTCCGAATTTACTATTCCGATCAAAATGGTTTTAGCTTTTATAGATTCCGTTCGGTTTTAGTAAACCGAAGAAAATACAAAACTACTTATGTTTGTTCAAAATACGGCAACATAACATCGAATGTAGCAAAATAAAAAACAACAAAAAATTCAAGAAATATTTGTGTTTCAGTGCGAATTGCTAAAAAATTTAAAATAAAAGAATCAAATATGCTCGGAATATCTATAATTGCAACGGCAGAAGACAATAGAAGGAATATTGTTTGTGTGTTGTCACTACGGGATTTTTTGAAAAAGAATAAAAGTACGGATATATCTTTTAAAAAAATTCCGTTAATTTTTTTGTTTTTTTTAAGGGATTAAGAAAAAATTAATTTTTTTTATTAACATCATATTAAAATAAATTTATTTTGGATCAATAGCAAGATAAAGAATAGCTTTACCTATAAAAAAGGTTTTGAATGGTTTTTATGTTAAAAAGATGCTCAAAATAACAATTCCACATAACAAACTGAAAGTGGTTTCATTCCGAAATTTTTTTCTTTTTACATTTTCTATAGAAGCAAAATACGGAATCAATTCCACCTCCGAACGGAATTTTGTTTTGTGACATGGCTGTATAAAATTTCCATTATTTATTTAAAATGTGGCAATATTTTGCACACCAAAGGAAACAACAAGGCAGGGGTTGAACACTGAACAACCAGATTTGTAGTCAACGTGCTTACCACCTCGAACACAGCAGCCACTTAGTTTTTTCCGGCAGATAACTGCTATTAAACATACTTTCAAATAACATTTTAACTCCCTGGGCTTTAGTAAGGACTGATCTAGCATGATGATTAAATTTAAGCAATTTGTTAAAATTTACTCCTAAATATTTTACATTATCAACAAAAGGAATATTTTGTCCATCCAGATTTAAACAAAGTTGCTTGCTTTCTGGAACAACAAAGTATTTGCACTTTCCTGAAACATTCCTCAAACAAATAGCTTTACTTTTGCGTAGATTTATTTTTATACCCCAGGGCTTATAATAGTTATTGACTTCACTTAAATCTGATGAAATTGATATAAGAGTATTTATTGGAGAAATACCGTGAGCATACAGAAGTTAATCGTCTGCGTAAAGAATTCCAGTTGCAAAGTTAAATGTGTGTGGAAAATCATAGATAAAAATATTATATAAATGTGGTGCTAAGATAGAACCCTGAGGAACACCACAAAAAACGTTGCTAAAGGCTGAAAATTCATTTTGTAATTGAAAACAAAATGTTCTATTTGTTAAAAAATTGCGAATGAGTTTAATAAGGTGAGTACTAAAACCAATATTTATCATCTTAAAAATTAAACCATCATGATAGATGCTGTCGAAAACTTTTTCTATATCAAGAGAAACCGCTATTGTACAACGTTTTTCCCTAAAATTATTTACAACATCGTTCTGAAATTTAAGCAAAGCATGATTTGTTGAATGAAATTTCTTAAAACCAAATTGATAATCTGGAATACATGAAGTTTCTAAATTGTTGTTCAACTTTATTCTAATGACTTTTTCAAAAAAGTTAGAAAGTACCAACTGTTAATACAGTTATTATAAATAATAAATAAATAGTCGAAAGCAATTGCGGGAAGTTTTTGTATAATAAAATTAGAAACGCCATCTAAACCAAAAGATTTCTTGTTATTTAACGATTTGACAACTGACAGTAATTCATCAGCATAAGTCAGAGAACTAGCCCTATGAGTGTTAGATGATGGAACCATGTTATCAAAATTAAACAGCGAATTTGGAAAGGCCGATAAATCTCGAATTGAGTTTTCAACAGCTGAAACAACCCCATGTAGACCTGAATCTGTATATATTGAAGAAAAATGATTTTGAAGATTTGATAATTTTTGAATATTATCCGTAATTTCAATGTCGTTTACCGTTAATTTTGAAAAAGCACAATTTCTTGGAACAAACGTGTCAATCAAATTTGTATTTACCAAAAAAAATCTAGAATTAAATTTCCATTAGGAAATGAAGGCAAAGTATATGAAAATCTTACAAAGTCTTAACAACAATCTGTTAACCAATTGTATAACAAAAGTAGGAAAATATAAACAACTTTTGACATTTCCAACTACAAACCAGCTGGGCGGACGACAATACCTAGTAAAATAAATGTACCTTGTTTCGATCGTTAGGCTGCGTTATATATGACTCCGAAACAATAGGTCTGTTTAGTAGCTAAAAATTATTACTAATTGTTACTAGAACGTGTTCACGTACTCGAAAAACTTGCAAGGAGATAGTAAGTAAGAGCTATGACGAATCTTATACACCCTTCGCCATGTACATATGTAAAACTAGTTAATTGAAGTAGCTCCAACATACATATGTATGCATGTACTTATGTATTTCAATTCTTTACTTTTTCTATATTTCTGTATTCTAAGAACTCTTGCAAAATGTTGTCAGAAGTTTTTTTTTTCTTATAAAAAAAATCAATTTATTGATTATTGAATTTGAATATAAATTTGACGAAATTTAACGATGTCTGAAGCTAAAGTTTTACCACAATATGTGGCTGGTTTATCAGCGGCTATGGGCTCCTTTGCCCTTGGCGCAGTTATCGGATGGACAAATCCTGTTGAGCCGTACATTGAAGACGGTAAATTGGGATTTGCTGTTACAAATCAAGAATATGGCTGGGTCGGCTCGTTAATGGCACTAGGTGCCGCCTTTGTTTGCGTACCAACCGGCTATATAATCGATAAAATTGGCAGGAAGCTAACGATGCTGTTATTAGTGCCACCATTCATACTGGGCTGGATATTAATAATATTTGCTAACAATATTAACATATTGTTTATTGCACGTTTCTTGCTTGGCATGTGCGGTGGAGCATTTTGTGTTACAGCACCTATATACACAACGGAAATAGCACAGACACAAGTGCGCGGTATACTCGGTTGTTTCTTTCAAATGCTAATCACCAGCGGTGTTCTATATGGATATGTAGTGGGTGCATTTACAGATTATGTAATCAATTCTATTCTTTGTGGACTTGTGCCATGTGTTATGGGTATATTATTCCTTTTGCTGCCAGAGTCGCCAGTATATTTTGTGATGAAGGGGAAAATGGAAGATGCACAGAAATCATTGAAATGGTTGAGGGGTGAGGATTATAATGTTTCAGATGAGTTGGCTGTATTTGTGGCCAACGATAAAATGACAAAAGAAAATCAAACATCTTTGGGGAAAGCTCTTGTAAGAAAATCGACTGTTAAGGCATTTGTAATATCAATTGCTCTTATGTTGTTTCAACAATTTAGTGGCATTAACGCAATTGTCATGTACTCTACGGGTATATTTAAAGATGCCGAAACCGGTTTTGGAGATACTACTTGTACCATACTCGTAGGAGCTATGATGGTTTCGGCTACATTCATTTCCTTATTTTTTATTGATCGTGCTGGCCGTCGACCACTTTTATTATTGTCGGCCTTTTTTATGTCCATCTGTACTTTTGGTGTCGGTTATTATTTCTACGTCAAATCCAATGATGCAAATTCTGCAGAAGGTATAGCTTGGTTACCGGTTTTATGTTGTTGTTTATATGTGATAATGTTTTCCTTTGGCTTTGGCGCCATACCTTGGCTTATTATGGCAGAAGTATTTTCCGATGATGTGAAAGGTATAGCTGGTTCAATAGCTGCCACCACAAATTGGTTATCTGCTTTTATAGTAACAAATACTTATCCTTTTGTCAGTGGTGCTATCGGTATCGGTCAAACATTTTGGATATTTTCATTGTGTACGGTGGGTGCTCTTATTTTTGTGTTAATGTTTGTACCTGAAACGAAGGGTAAAACATTTATGGAAATTCAAGCCATGTTTGAGGGTTAAATATATTTTAATTATTTAAATATTGTTGTAAATGGAATTAGTTATTTCTTCAATAATATTTGATTTTTTTTATTTGATACAAATGCTTGGCTTTTTAATGTAAAATTTATTAAATTCTTATATTTTAATAAAGATTTTATCGGTAAAATTGTGGATATTAATTCATTCGGCTTTTTTTTTCTCGTTATTCCTGTAGTGATTTGCTTGGAAGCTCTTTAATTGAAAGATTTGAAAAAGAAACGTTTTCAAATTGCGAGTAATTTTAAAGCGGAAAAAGTAAAATCAAATGAATTTTAATTCTTATGAAACCAAGATTTCAACTGCGAATATTATAAATGAATAAAAATTTTCGGCTTAAGTTCATTTCTTATTTTAATTTCTAAGAACAATTTTAGAAAGGAAAATTATTTACAAATGTATGCGTGTTTTCCAAAAAAAAAAAGAAAAAAAAACAAGAAAAATTAAACACCAGTAGAATGTAATGATGAATTTTCAAGATCGCTACATCCTTCATCAGCATTCTTCGCATCTCTATATCTTAGGTTGGGTACATTGTAAACATCATATATTTAAACAATTAACTTAATCAATATTAATTTTGTTAGACAAAGTTCACACACAACCCAAAGCATTTCTTTGTTCTTTTCTTTGGAAATCGTCTTCTACTTTTGTTTTTGATTTGTACAAAGCTTCGGTATGGCCGCGACCAATTATAAAATGTAAAAGCTAAAATAAAATTTAGAAAAACTGAAAAAATTTCAAAACGTTATGCTAGGAAAACAATTGACACGAACGACGAATTTTTGGTCGCGAATATTCGTCGTCAAAAAAAAAAAACACATTTGTGTATATGAAAATGGACACAATTATGAGGTCTGACGAAATTCGTCATACGCGGCGAACTTTGCTACGAAAAAAAAAACAAAAATAATGAGAAACATAAAAATATTCTCAGACAGATTATACTCATCAATATTTTTTCTTCATATGTGATCGATGATTTTTGGACTAACCGATCGATAGACTTCCTTTCATAAACCTGATTTTTTTTTAGATTAAACTATTTTGGAAAAGTATTTTGATGGTCTTAACCCATAACATTCTATAATAAAATTGTAATTTATTAGTTGGAGGAAAAGCTGTTACTTATACCTATTCCACTGGTCGCCTAAGTCAGATCATCAAGAAAGCCAAAAAATGTTTTCAGTGATTAAAGAAACTTTAAGGGCACAATGAGCGCGCAATAAAAATATTCAAATGATAATAATATACTGATCATAAATTAATATCCTTTCAGAATTAGAATAAGTTGTTCAAAAGTTAAATGGTGCTTTTAAACCGACTTAACAAAAAGAAGAAGGTTTATCAATTCGTCTCTATGTGTTTTTCTTTTTTATATTCAAATCAGATTTATTTGTTCCCGTTTAGAAAATAATTTTATGATTTTAACGTATCTTTTAAGTGGTAAAAAGCAGAAATTTCAAATTTTCACAAAGTCCAAAACTTTAAAATTAAAGGGCATCTCTTCAATAGCTGGCGTTATTTTAGGAACATAATTTTGTCTCTGAAGCAGAATACTTTTGTGCGTAAAGAAGACGTGAATTTATCTTATGTTGTGGCCTTATCCTTAAAACCGTTGTAGACAGACGCACTTTGTATGGAGTATGTATAACAAAGTCCACAAGTAAAGCAATAGCAGAGCTGTAAATTCAAGTCAATTCAAATAAATTTGGTAAAAATGAGTTGGAGTTCATTTCTAATTCAAATGAATTTATCAAAGTGAATTGCAATTCATATCCACTTCATTTACATTTCATTGATCCTGATTTAATTCAAATAAATAAAAGAAATTTTTAGCAATTCGCTACCAACTATTTGAATTAAATTGATTGAAATTTAAATTGCTTTTGTAAGTAAAAATGCAGTGAACATTTCCACGTTTTTTCTTTTTTAATCTTTGAATATTTTCAGTTTAGTAAAAGAAATTTAAATTTTTCATTCTCCCTAGATCTGCTCTTGAATTTGATTGATTGCCGTGTTTTATCTAAGTTTGTCATTCCGTTTGTAATTTCAAAATATCTATCTGTGACCCCATTAGGTATATAAAGGGTCATCCAAAAACGCGCCTACATGTTTCTTTGAAATAAAACACAAACTATTGCAATTTTTTTAAGCTGTTTTTTTTATTAAAAGTATGATCGATTACAATTATAAGTGGAATAGAATTACATTCAAATGTCCACCATGACTGTGTCTGCAGACATCAATCCGAATATCGAAATTTTCAATGACTTTCCGACATGTTGCTGATGTCATTTCACGAATTGCAACTTGAATGTTGTTCTTTAGATCATTAATTGTTTGTGGCTTGTTAGCATACACTCGACTTTTCAAAAAACCCCACAAAAAAAATTTAATGGTGTTAGATTACATGACCTTGGAGGCGAATTGAAATCTGCATTTCGTGAAATTACACGTTGAGGAAATTTTGATCGCAAAAGCGTAATGTTTTCTCGAGTTGTGTGACATGTAGCACCGTCTTGCTGGAAATAGACGTCAGACACATTAATATGATTCAACTGTGTCCATAAAAAGTCTCTCAACATTGATTGGTATCGCTCAGCATTCACAGTAACAGCATTTCCAGCATCATCTTCGAAGAAAAATAGCCCAATGATTCCATTTGCCCACAAAAAGTTACTGTTTGGTGTAACTTTTTGTGGGTGTAGAGATTTTCCATGAACAACACGAGGATTTTCATCACCCCAGATACGACAATTTTGCTTATTGACGAATCCATCCATTCTGAAATGAGCTTCGTCACTAAATAAAATTTTGCGATGGGTATTTTTCAAAGAACGCCCATTTTCATAATAACTTTGAATGATGTAAACGCGTTGTTGCAATGTGTACCTGTTCATGGTTAAAACTGTACTACCTTCTAATAAAACAAAATGGCTTATGTCACTTGAAAAGGTGTCACGTGTAAAAATTATACAGTGCTGACATCTAGGCGTCGCATTTGGATCACCCTTTATATTCTAAATCCTTATGCATAGCTTACTCGATTGAGCGATGCCCGTCCGTTTTAGTGTTGAAATATACTTTGCTCAGGCACTAGATGGGCTAGAGAAAGATCAGATCAGACATAGTTTCGAAAGAGTTGATATTGAAAATCAGCAAATTCAATCAATATCCCACGAGGCAGTGGGCTAAACACCATGCCTGCTTCTAATTTCCCCACATTTGGAACAATAAAGTAACTCTAATCCAAAAAACAAATATTTGGGGCGATAGAGAATCAAAAATTAAAAAAAAAAATATTGAGTGAAGAAATTGACTCACGCCGATATTTCCGACTTATGGACCTCTGAACTTTTCATAAAAAAGTTCGATTGTCAATAAGATCAATACGGGTAACATTTAAAAGCTTTTAAAGAGATCTTTCAGGACATTTTTATGTAATTTTTTTTTTATCAATCAGGCATGTCACACATTCCGATCGGAATGGTTTCAATTAACAATTCCGATCGATTTTGCTTTACCTTCTTCAGTACCGATCGATTTTGTTTATTCCTGAAAAGTATTGAACCTTAACTATATCATTTAAACGTGGCAATACTTTGCACACCAAAGTAAACAATAAGGCTAATCTTAGTGGGACACATCATAATAGTAAACTTAATAAGCGCAAATAACAAAATTTCGAAGAAACTAAATTCCACTTTGAAATTTGAAAGTGGTTTTATTACGAAGAAATTTTTCGTTTTTAGTTTTTTTAAGAAGCAGTTTACGGAATTGAAACCACTTTCGATCGGAATTGAATTCTGTGACATGCCTGAATAGTTTTAAAGTTACTCAGCAACAAGCTTATCAGTTTGTGTGGATTGACAGTAGCAATTTTTGTGAATAAAGTGCTTGCTTCCGGCACAATACAGAAGAGTTTTAATTAAAAAAAATGGACCTTTAAACTTAACTTAAAACTAAGAAACTAAAGCAAATAAAAAAAATGTTGCCCCTATGGGCACCTTGAATTTTCAAGACATAAAATTTTGCCAGTAAATTGTTAACACAAGCAATTTTTTGTTCAACATAGCCCAAGGGAGAGTAGTAAATAGTGTTCAGCCAATTAAAACCAACTTTCGATCGGAATTGAGTTCTGTGACATGCCTGAATATAAAAATTTTTTATTCGGAATATTTTTTAATTTTCATATTGATGTACTTATTTGCATGTGCACATTTATTATTTGTAAAAATGTTTACAATTTTTATTTTTCCATTAAATCTTTCAAATACATATGATTGGTTTCCAAAGGGAACCCTTATGTAGAAAAATGGAAAAATAAAAATAGTTACTGAATGTTTGCTGTGTTTTTGTAATGAGAAATTTATTGAGTTTCTATTGTCTTTTTGCTTTGTTAATTTGATGTAGTTCTCATTTAATCTACTTGGCATTCGATATAAGACTTTCTAGTTTTGAATAAAAAATTTGGGTACAGTCCACTGATGAGTAGCAAAATGGCCATATGGACATGCTTTACCCGAAGTAATACATTTCATATATAATTTTTTTTTAATTCTCTGTTATTTCAATATTTATGTTTTTAATTGAAATTACTTTTACTATCTTAGTGTAGGAACACAACACACGACGGTAACGATATTTTCATACAAATTTGACATAAGTTATCGTTCAACGACAATGCCGCTGAGATAAAATTTATTTTATTTTCTTGTCGGTTTTCATTATTCTCTCACATTTAGTCTCTCACTCTCCTAACAATATTGCCAGAAATATAAGTATTTTATAAGCATTTGAATTCTCAATAATAGCAAAGGCACATTATTTATATAAAAATAGAACAAAATTTCAGGAATAAAAATATTTAAAAAAAACTGATACATGTATGTACGTAAATGAAAAACATAATTGAAAAGGTTAAAAATATGAAAATAGAATTGATTGAAAAAATAACTGAAAAGGTGAAAAACATGAGCCCATGTCTCATCTTAAGTCAGTCATCATTTATTCTTCGTCCCGCTCTTCAATTTGTGTGAAGGTTTTGAAAAGACCTATTGAATCTCCTACAAAGTTAACCAGTCCAATAGACTCTAATGCCATGGATACATTAAATGTACTTAATACTCTTTACGTTTCATCGAGTTTATAATAGAATTTATCTAATTCATTTAAATGTAATAAAATATTTTAACACAATATTTTTGAAAACAAACACAAAGCTGAAATGAAAATAAATATTATGAATGCCGTCAGAGAATCGTCGTTATTTTGTTTACTTACTCTCAGCAACGATAAATCGTTCCGTTACCGTCGTCTGTTGTGTTTCTACACTTAGCCGAATATAGAACTCTTGTTTTTTTTTTTAATTTTATACGAATTTCACTGGGACATACATGCTTACCTGAATGCTTCAAAAGTTTTTATGTTAAATACATTGCTGTTTTGCTAAAAAAAAATTTATTATAATAAAGTTTTTATTTTGTGATAGAATTTTGATTTAGATCTTTTATTTAAAATTTATAAAAAATTTTCAATTTCTAAATGAAAGATATAAAAAAATGAAGATATTAACATATAAATAATGAATTAAGTTTTATGTTTTAACAAATTTTTAGCCTTAACCTGGTTGGCTTGTAAATCCACAAACAGATTAAAATCTTTTAATTCACAACAAAATGTATAACCTTTTTTTGTATCTCGAAAGTTTGCATTATCAAAACCAGATTCTTTACAAACGTTGTCACAAAATTCTTTTGCTCGACCATCTATTATATAGGGATTATTGACGGTTATAAAAACAATAGCCGAATCACTAGCTCTGTGTATTAAAACTTTATAAAAATATTCAGGAGCTTCGATTTTTTCCATATTGTCGAGATAAATTTCCATTAGATCACCATTCTTTTTGGACAATTTTAAAACTCCCTTATATCCATTGTATGATTCTATGTCATCTTTGTAAGAGACTGCAATATCACGTGCCAATTCTTCGATCCTTAACCAATTACCGACATTAATTACTTGAAATTCGGGCGCTACATTAACGTAATAATAGGTGGCTAATTGTTCATAAGGGAAAATAAAATCAGCATCGGCTGTCAAATGACCACGAGCAAGAAAATTTTTTGCATTCACATAAGTTTGATCACTGTCAAAATAATTCTTAAAGCGTTGAATTTGATTTTCCTTTGTGTAGAACGAATTTGTTCGGGATGTGCTGAAACGCATGCCATCAGCGGTAAAAGGACGTCGACGACTTTCTGAAATAGAGTCTGGAAGAGAAGTTTTATTTTTAATTTTTCTTTTATTACAAATAATTAAGAAGTACAAAAAATCGTAAGTCCAGATTTACACTATGCAATTTTTTGAGGCATTTTTTTCTCAATTCCTTATTTAAGTTGCAGCGATATGCGTTATTTAAAAATAAACATAAGCAAAAATAGTATCCCCTCAAAATCCCAGTAATACCATATTGTTTACTCCTCTTGCTTCACCAACAAACAAAAATTTAATGCAAGTTTCATGAAAAATTGCCTAGTCTAAATGCGGTATAACTCAAAAAAGGCCTGTTGAGCACGATATTTAAAGCATCCTATTAATAATTTAGTAAAACTTTTGGAACTTTTTATCAAGATCCTAATGATTAGAACAATTCACGGGAAGATATTTCAGACTAAATAATTCTTGCAAAAAAAAAAACCCCGAATTCAAAACAGACTTCAGTTATCTGTCTATAACATTTCAAAGGTTTGGCCACATACATCAGATTACATTAACTATTGGGGCACACTTTAGTTACCAAATTCAAATTTTATACCTAACAATAAAGTTTTTTTTGTAAATTCAAAATTTCCATAGATATCAAATTACATCAGCTATAGGAGCACCCTTTAATTTCCAAATTCAAATTGTACACTTGTTGTTAAAGCGGTCATGGAAATACAGATTACTTCTAAATTTCAGCTGTCTATCTATAAGGGTTCAAAAGTTTGACCACATACATCAAATTACATTAAGTATTGGGATACCCTTTAATATCCAAATCCAAATTTTATACTTGTTGTTATAGCGGGCTAAGCAAAACAGGTTCTTCGTAAATTTAAATTTTTTGTACGCAACTGTTCATTAGTATTACCATATAAATCAAATTAAATGAACTATTAGGGCACCCTTTAATTTATAATTTTAAATATTTATACTTGTTATTATAAGGATCATAGTAATCGACATTCTGTCCAATTTTCAAGCCTTTGTCTATAACGGTTCTAGAGATAGGCCCATTTAGGTCAATTTACGTTATCTATGGGGACACATTTTTTAAATTTATTTTTGTATTACTTTTTGCTATTGGGAGCTAGAGTTATACGCAGTTTTTTTTTAATTTTTAAAGGGCCGCCTTTTACAGTCCATAATATACGTAGAAACATGTTTGTTGTATGGGGCCACCCTTTAATTTTTAAAATTATTAATTGTTTTTAAAACGGGACCAATCTGTAAGTATAATATTTCAAGTAAAGGAAAAAAATTTAAAATCGGTTTAGAAATGACTGAGTTCTGCAGGCATGAATATTAAAAAAAAGCAACATTCAGACGAATTGATAACCTCCCTCTTTTTTTTGAAGTCGGTTAAAAAATATCTACAACACAACACTGAGCAGTTTTACCATAGTACTTTTTAGGATAAAATCTTACCAACTTTATCATCCCTGCTTGAAATGCTTTAAACGTCCCGCCGCTTTTCGCTTGTCGTACGCTGCCTTGTTGTTTCTACTGTATCTTATTTTTATGCCTTACTTTTGTTACAAAACTAAAGCAGCTGTTAGACGGCCTAACTTTACATGTGAGAAAGGTTTGATGAGAAAGAGTTTCAATATCAAAAATTTTTTTAATCCTTTTAGCGTCACTGACAAACACGAATTTTATCCTATTGCACGAGTATGATGACATGTCATCAAGCCGTGCTCACATGCAAAGTTTGACCGTCTAATAGCCGCTTAAAACGTTTTTTTTTTTTAAGTTCTCAAATACTTACGGTGTAAGGCAGCACCATTTAGTATGTTGTGTGTATAGAGTGTATGCTCTGTAACATTATTGTAGCATATTTCAAATACTGGCCCATAAAACTTATCTCTGATTAGAAAACCAATTTTATAAATATAACCATTTCCATGAGAACATTTCTCATTAGTCATTTTCATTGAAGATGATGGCATTGTCTTGCAAACCAACTTATTTAACGGTTGGACATTATTGTTCGAATCCACAAAATCGCCTTTAAGACATTTAAGCTGCAGTGTATCAAAAGTTGTATTCTCGAAAGCATTCTTGTGACCGTTACAGACCAACATTAGCCGAGATCCATCTTTAAATTTGGTAACTTTGCCAGCAGGTTTAAAAAGTTGATAGTCATTGGTCTTGGTTGAAGTTAAAATAACTGGAGTCAAACTTGCAATATCGTCTGGTAAATTAATAGTACAACCGGATTTGGCTTTGCCAGATGAAATGGCTTTGAAAAAAAATGTATTTAATTAATTAAAGTATTAAATTTAGTTCATATTTGTTTCAACTGCTGCTGCCTCCTCTTTAACCCACCTTGTGTTATTAAAAAGCTTTTAAAAAGACAAAACAACAGCAACATAATGTTTTCACTAGAAGTTTTTATAATTTGAAACTGCTTTCTTTAATAACAGACGGTATTTATATGAAATATTTAAGTTTAATTGCAAACTTGTTGTTTTTACTTTTCAAATATTTACTATTTTTCATACAGGTGTTTAACTGAACTTATATGAGAGCTTATTTACTTTAACATAAAAACACTGAAATAAAATACTCTGAACAAATTCCCCCTCCCTTTTCTCCACTGCACTTTTGTGTAGAAGGCAAGTGTTTTCTTTGTTTTATCAGATCATTTTTATTTTTTTAACCAACTAAAATTAAGACGAATGTTATCAATTCATGTGAATGTTGTTTTGTTTGATGTTTGTGCCCGCAAAACTCAGTCATTTCAAAACCGAACTAAAAAATTATTTTTCTTTATTTGAAAATTTATGCTAACAGATTGGTCCCGTTTTAAGAATAGTTCATAATTTCAAAAATTAATGGGTGCCGCCATAAAACAGCATATTTTTTACGTTTTTAAGCATCAATTTTTTTTAAAACCACTTTAGTCTAATGATGCATCCAGCCCATAAATGACGGTCAATTTAAATTTTGAGGCAACTTTCAAATTTAAAAAAGAAGAATATTTAAAAATAAAATTGTATTAAAGTACGGTCACATTAGTCAAATATTTACCAAAAAGACGTAACTACTTAATTATGAAAAACAATTTTTATTCTTCTCAAATACTTATTAAAGCCCGTTTCACACTATAATACTCAGTATTAAGATTTGCCAATACCTAAGTATTATGAAAAAGTGTGATAGTGTGAAAGCAAATGTAATGTTAATGTCAAATAATATGGAAAGAAATTTTACATTCCAATATACAAATTCATTTTTAGAAAATTTTCTAAAAACTATAATTTTTATGCATATCCATTTTTGACCCCATTAAGCATATATATTCTGTCTTCTTAGGCATAGCGAAGTCGATTGAGCGATATCCGTCTGTCCGTTCGTGTTAGTGTTAAAATCAAGTTTGCCGAGGCACTAGATTAGCTAAAAAAAATTTTAATACGCAAATCGATCAGACATAGTGTCGAAAGAGGTGCTATTAAAAAACAGCAGGATCGGTCCATGTCCTTCAAGGCAGAGGGCAAAACACCACGTCAACCCCTAATTTTTCTATATCATTTGGAACGATCAGGTAAATCAAATATATGAGGCGATAGAAAATTAAAAAAAAAAATAAAACAAAAATCACCAAGTGAAAAAATTTCCGCTCGCCCATATGTCCCCAGTTACGGGCCTCTGAACTTTTCAAATTTTTTTTAAAATATCAATATGGGTATCATATTAAAGCTTTTAAAGAGATCTTTAAGGAAATACTATTTTTTTTTAAATGTTTAACCCATTAAGAGCCGATATTATTTTGATTTAAAATTATATTTATTACTTAATTTTTTTCCATATTTTTTATGTCTCTGACACACTTAAATAAATAAATAATAATCTAGGTTAGTATTAAAAAAGCCGTAATTTCTAAAGGTTTTCGGAAGGCAAATGAATGTTTTTTGGAGTCTTTATGAGCACTACGGCTCTGAGAAATAAGTAAGTAAATTTTCGTTTCCCATTCATATGGTTTGCTGGCAGTTTTTATTCCATTTGAAGTGTGTGAAAGGCTGACTTCCAAAATGTTAATTGCTTTGCATTCGAACAAAGCATACTGTTTCATAAAGCCGCTGTACAAAATATTTACAATGTATACGACAAGACATATTAAACCAGGTGGCAGCGCTACGGCAGGTGATTTTTTTTGCTACATTTTTTGTTTGTGTATACAAACGTCAAAAATATTTGTTTTACAACAATAAAAAAAACCTGTATAATTTATAGTGACGTTTTCGTGAAAAATTTTTTCAAGTTTTTTAAAAGTGCGGAAAATTGTTTATATTTTAAAAGTTTTTCAAGTTTTTTATTACAAATAATTTGTGTTGAAAGTATTAAAAGTGCGGAAAATTGTTAATATTTTAAAATGCGTTGTGTTTTATGCCCTAAAAAGTGTGTTCCCGGAAGTGGTGCTTTCTTTGGCATTCCTCAAGATCCAAGACAAAGAGAAAAGTGGAAAAGTGAAATTTTACACCACCTAGTTAACTTTTTTTTTAATTTTTAAGCTGCGTGCGTAAACGAAAAGGTAAACAAACTTTTAAATATGTATGCCTTAAATTCTCAGATGTTTGTGACAGGCGTATACATTTTACACAAACAAAAATGCCTGGTGTTGTTGTATTGTTGTTTTAATTTTTCTAACGCTGCCACCTGGTAATTTATATGCCTTGGTATACGATTTCAAAACGTCAACAATGAGTATTTTTAAGGCAGTAAAAAAGCAACCAGGCATCAGTTTTTTAGTTGATGCTTTGTTTGGCGTTCGTTTGTTTACTCATAAAAAATAAAAAAACAACCACAAATAATGACCGACTTACATAAGTAAGTTAATTTGTTTTTAATAATTAATATATATAAATAGAAAAGAGTTATTTTTAACATATTGCAGCGAAAAAGCGCAAGAAGCGCACCGTTTTGTGGGAAAGTCTTGAGAGAAACTAAGGATGTGGATGATACCTTTCTCTTCTCGAGGGATGATGTCACCAGAAAGTTTTTAAAATTCTGTTTGACTTATAAAAGAATTAAAAAGCGCAACAACACTTCTGGAGAAGCAGCCACATCTTGGCATCCGGCATTTTTGCAATAATTTCTCAAAAATTAACAATTTTTTGTATTCTTCTGCACTGTTTTTTGGCTACAGTAAAACATTCCTTTTTCTTTTAATAGATTTTATTACAGCGACGAAATTTTGTGCAGAGTTTCCACTCAAATTTTCCGATAGCTTAAAAAAATTACCAAATAAAAATTTTACTCCCGACCTTTCCATTTTCGTGTTTGTCAATAATAAAAATGGTGCATTGCAACATTCCTGTTTCATAATGAAAATTTAAACAAAGCATAAAGTTGCGTTGTATCGGAACTTTGCATATGAAAAAAGTTTAAGTGCTGCATTAAAACTGTATACAAACTTTGTATTCATACATTTTGAAAGTCAGCCAAAGTGTAAAAACAAATTATAATATTAAGTTGGATTTTTGGACAATCACAACGAATGTAAATTTTAAGACTTGTAATCCTTATCAAAATAAAAGGTAAAATATCACATTTATTACATTATAATTTGTCATTCCTAATGATACGTGTCAAAACATACTGAATAAATATTTGTAAAAATAGTGGCCACTTTTTTTGGTCAAATATTTGACAAATATGACAGAACTTTTAGTCTCAATTTTTAATTTACAACAAAATATAATTAATAAAATAAATAAATAAATTTATAATCATCTTTATTACAAACACATTTGCTCTTTTTTTAAATTAATACGAAATAATAAAATTTTTTAGATTTTATAATAAAAGAACTTTAACCTTAAAATATTTGTTTAATTTTATGTTTTTTTTCTTTTTTGTGGTTTGTCATTACAAAAATTATTCAATTTTAGTTCAAGTTTTAAGTTTATTAATTTATAATTAAATATTTTGTTTCTTTTAATTTAACAATAAAAAAGTCTTTTACTTATAAAATAAGTTAAAGATACAAAATTTATTTAACAACAAATAAAATTTCATTAAAATTACATCACATTAAGCTGCCAGCAGCAAATTTTTTTTAACATTTATTAAAAATTCTGTAAAATTAAATTTATTTACACATATTAAGTTTATAGTTATTATGTACAAAATTATTTTAACACATTTAAGCAATAAGCAAATTGGTAAATTTTGATTTATTAAGCAGGCTTTCCAGCCCTGATTAAACTGGCGGCCATTGTAACCTAAACTAACTTTTAGTCGAAACTTTTCCTTTTCTTAGTCCCAATTCGCACGATGCAAGAAAATAAGACTGCTTATTTTCATTTTCTTCTTTGAACTTTCATAAGCGTTCGCACAGTACAAGTCTTATTGCTTAAATTGTTCAGATTTTTGCATGAATGTACACACACACATCTGTGTTTTTTGTTTTACGAATATGGAAGCAAAGCGAATTGAAAGTACAAGCAAGTCTGTACTCATTTAATTTTACCTCACCCTGTTGCCTACAACCTAATCAGCTCAGCTTAAATACTTGCATCGTGCGAATTGGGACTTAAAGATTGAAAAATTCCTTCAAATTTATCTAACAAATATATTTACTATTAACTTATAAAACAGAAAACAAATATCCACTCCAATGCCAGAATTTAAAAACCAAATTTTTTCACGATGACGATGTGTACCGCAATGCATTTTTAAAGACCATACACACACACACACATCACGGTCTTTCCTTGTGTTGTCATGAAATAATCCATGAATGTATGATTCCTGTAAAAATAAAAAACAAATGTTTATAAATTAGTAAATGATATTATTTAATGAAGAGAAAATTTTTCTTTTTAACCGACTTAAAAAAAAGAAGAATGTTATCAATTCGACTGAATGTTGCTTTTCTTATGTTTGTGCCTGCAGGACTTACTCATTTCTAAATCGATTTAAGATTTTTTTTATCTTTATTTGAAAGGTTATGCTTACAGATTGGTCCCGTTTTAAAAACACTTCATAATTTTAAGAACTAAAGGGTGTCACCATACAACATACATGTTTTCACGTGTATTATGAACCCTTAAAGGCGCCACTTTAAAATTAAAAAAAAACTGAGTATCACTATAGCTTCCAATTGCAAAAAGTAATACAAAAATAAATCTTAAAATTAAAGGGTGACTCCATAGGTGACCTAAATTGACTTATATGCGTCTATCTTTTGAACCGTTGTAGACAAACGCTTGCAAATTGGACAGGATGTCGGTTACTATGACCGTTATAATAACATATATAAATTTTCAAAATTATAAATTAAAGGGTGCCCCAATAGTTAATTTAATTTGATGTTGTGGCCATATTTTTGTGTAGTTATAGACAAACGTTTGAAATTTACAAAGAACTTGTATTGCCAACAACAAGTATAAAATTTGGATTTGGAGATAAAAGGGTATGGCAATAGTTAATATAATTTAATGTATGTAAAAGGCAGAGATAGACAGAGAGTTGAAATTTACAAGGAACTTGTATTGCTAAACCCGCTATAAGAACAGGTACACAATTTGACTTTAAAATTAAAGGGTGTTGCCATTACTCATGTAATTTGACCTATATGCTGTATACAATTACTTGAAAATTAGAAAAAATGTCCTCTACTTCGCCTGGTATAATAAGAAGTATAAATATTTAAAAATAAATATTAAAGGGTGTAACATTAGTTGATGTAATTTAATGTATATGACCAAACTGATGTACAATTTTAAACAGAGGGGGTTGAAATTTACAACAAAAAAAACTGTATTGCCAAGGCAGCTACAACAAGTATAAAATTTGGATAGTAAAGGGTGCCCCTATTGTTAATATAATTTGACGATAAGACCAAACTGTTGAACAGTCGTAGACAGACGGTTTAAATTTACAAGAAGCTGCACTGCTGAGTACGCTATAATAACAAGCATAAAGTTTGGATTTTTAAATTAAAGGGTGCCGCAATAGTTGAGCGATGTCCGTTTTCCGGCCTTGTTAGTGTTGTAATTAACTCTGCCAAGGCACTAGATGAGCTAGAGAAATTTAAATACGCCAATCGTTTAGACATAATTTCGAAAATTTTGCTATTAAAAATTACAAAATCGTTGCGTGTCCTTCGAGGCAGTAGGCAAAAAAACACGCCTGGCTCAAATTTTTCCATATCAGTTGGAACAAAAAGTAACTTCAATTAAAAAACAATTATATGAGGCGATAGAGAATTAAAAAATAAGAAAAAAAACCAATGAAAAATTGGCGCTCGTCTATATTTTGCGATAACAATCAATATGACACTGAAACAGCATCTATAATGTTGTGAGGAAACAAGTATGAGTGATAAAAAATAAAAATTGCATTTGTGACCATACGGAAGCTTAGTACAAAAAAAAAAAAAAAAAAATGTACAAGTTACAAAGAGAACAACAAAGAAATGCTTTGGGTTGTATGTGGACTTCGTCTAACCAAATTAATATTAATTAAATAAGTTGGTTAACTACAGGATGTTTACGCTGATGAAGGATGTAGCGATCTAGAAAATGCAGCATTACATTCTGCTGGTGTTTCCTGTTTTTTTTAACGTCCGCATACGTTTATAAATAATTTTCCTTTCCAAAAATTTTTAGAAATCTAAATAAAAAAATTAACGTAAACTGAAAATCAATAAGATAATTCCCCAGATATGGTAACAATAAATACGACAGAAAATAGCCTTTTCTAAGTCAGTTAATTTATATTTTACACATATTTTTTTATTATTTTAAAATACTTACTATTTTCACCAGGTGATAAAGTTATTTGTATATCTTCTCTACTAAGTACTGGTTCTGAAAACAAAATAAATTTTAAATAAAAGTATGTATGAGAAGTATTCTTTTCATTTATTTTTTTATTAAACATTTTAAACGGAAACAAATGCTAATTCTTTTTTCAGACATGCAGTTTTTGTTTCTGTTTTGAAATTGCATGCATTTGTGTTTTCACAATGAAATTTGTTTTTAATTCCTGCTTGATTTTTTTCTGCTTATAAATTAAAATTTACAAAAAAAGAAAAAATAATAAAATTGCCAGAATATAAAACTGTGTAATCATTTTACTATGTCTGCTCTCTCTCTCTCTCTCCCACCTGTAAGAATAGCGCAACAAAAGTTGCATGGTGCGGACGGAAACTAAGTAAACAAAGCAGGATTTTTTTGATTTAAATTTAAAAACGAAATTTATTAGAACTAGAGGATTGCACATCAAAACACACATTAAATTAAGTTAGTAGCAACACAAATTATAAATCCTACAACAATCCAACAACAACAAAAAATAAGAGTTTTTTTTACAAAACCAAGGCATGCTGTCAAAAAGAATTGTTTAGAAGAAAAAGAAATAAAAGCTGTAGAAAATTAAAAAAAAAAACATAATTTCTATAGAGTTGTTAAACCTCTTAATATATTTTTTATCATATTTTTAATCACATTAAAAATTTATCTTAATTTCCAATAACTTTAAAAATTTTTATCTTTGCTGAAAATATTCATTCACTTACTAGAAACAAAGATGACCACAAAAATGTGGCCGTTTCTTTTGCAATAACGCAACGTTTTGGAGCACTTTCTAGACTTTTAAATTCTAAACGGATGTTGAAACGTATGATATCAGTTCTTCGGGCACAGTTCGTGTGTTAAATATTTCTATTTGCTGGAGAGTTATTGCAATTCGTAGTATTTTGTGTCCACCACTGCGTTCCTCATCTGGTTGGATGTGTCACAGCATGACATTTAAAACTTACTACAGTCTACTTTCCTCAAATTCTTGCTTGAGTATATCTAAATTTATCATTTCGTTTGTAATTTCCGATGTCCATCTGTTCGTCCGTGTTAGTGTTGAAATCAACTTTGCAGAGGCGCTAGATGAGGTAGAGAAAATATAAATACTCCAATCGATCAGTCATAGTTTCGAAAGAGTTGCTATTAAAGCTCAGCATGGTCGGTCCATGTCTCTCGAGGCAGTGGACGAAACACAACACCTGCCTCTAATTTTTCCTTATCATTTGGAACAGGGAAGTAATTCCAATAAAAAAAAAACAAATATATGGGGCGATGGAGTTTTGATTCATCAAGTGAAGAAATTGTCGCTCGCCCATATATTCCGAGCTATAGGGTTCTGAACTTTTTATAGAAAAGTACAATTGTGCACAATATTTTTTAAGATATCCATATGGGTCTAATTTAAAAGCTTTTAAAGAGATCTTTCAAAAAATGCTAAAAGTCTTTAAAATGCTTAACCTATTAAGAGCCGTTGACATTTTTATGTTAAAATTTTAAATATTTCTTAATTTTTTATTTTTCCTATTTATCTCTGTCACCTCAATATTTGTTGTTTTGATTGGAGTTACTTCACTCAACTAGATGTACAAAAATGATGAAGGGTATTAATATAAGATTTGGCATAACCGAATACACTAGAGCCCCGATTTGCGTCGTTAATGGGGACCGAATAAACGCGACGCAAATCGATTCACCTTTTTCTATTTAAATGCACTGAAATTTAATTTATTGAGGAAAATATTCAAAACAAAGCAATAAATTTATATTTTTGATAAAAAAAAAAAAGTATAAATACATTTTTATTTATTCCATTTACTTTAAAAAATGTTTATAATTATTATAAATAAATACTAAAACAATACATTAAGAAAATACATAAAACGAAACATAAAGAATTTCCCTTATTTTACGCAATTTGAAACCTTTTTAACGCACAGGTGACGATCAGTGTTGTTGTAAAAATTCTGATGCTAAATCAGGCACTACAAATGAAAAAATTGTAATCCACAATGCTGCAGCAAAAAACTTAACCATTCTTAGCGACGCAAAGCGAAATCAAAACAAGGCAAATCGGAAACAAAACGACTCAAATCGAAATCAAAAGGATGCAAATCGGAGTAAAAAAGACGCAACTTGAAATGGCAACGACACAAATCGAATTTTTCCAGTTTTAAAAAAGCACTTTTGTTTTTATTTTTTTATTGCCAAGCTGTTCTCTTAATGCAATAAACACAATCAAGTCTACTGACCATCGACTACAAGATGTCAAAAATAGAATACATGCGTTCTTATGAGAATAATTCTTTTAGCCGCTACACGACTACCGACTACACGGCTACTTTTGTAACCCGTAGCCAACTTAGGCCAATTTTTCCTGACTACAAAAAACAGATTAGTGCTGCCAATACAATAAAAGCGTGAATTGGTGGTTTTAAAAACGCAATACATTAAATATCGCTATTAAAAACGCGAAAAACTATTATAGTGGCACCATTGAAAAATAATCATCACTGTTCATTTGTTTACATTTTTCATTTACGTTTTATTTGGCGCATTTTTAGGTTTTTTTTTTTTTTGTTGTTGTGCTTAACTTTAATACATATGTGAAAACAGATGTTTATTTTTTGTAGTAAGTGGTCGGTAGTCGTTAAAAGAATTAAGTAGCTGGCGACTTGGCTATTTTTGTAGCCAGCTACTTTTGTAGTCGGTAGTCGATGGTCGGTAGCCTTTGATTGTGTTTATAGCATAAAGATGCAGCGAATTTCAGCGTTTAAATTTTTTGCCATATTGCTTTTAATTTATATTTTTATAGTTGCTTGTGAAATGTATAAAAGAAAACAAGCCATGCCTTTTTGCTTACCCCGCTTGTTTTTCTACACCTCTTACTAACGAAAAGAAAATTCATGCAAGAAGTTTCATGAAAAATTTCAAATTAAGTCTAAACATTCTCAAAATAAAGAAGGCTACCTTCTATACGAATTTTATATGCCAAATTGTATAAAAAGAAAGCGCTAGAGAAGCCCTAGATTCTGTTTCACCAATAAGTTTTAAAAAAAATCGACCATTTTAACAGTTTTATTTTATCAAGAATTTTAATAAAATACCATTACAACTAATTATTTTTGTTTTTTATAATAACTTTATTTTTTTTTAATTATAGTTGAAAAATAACGCCTAATTATGTTTATGGAAGTGTGGCTACATATATTTTTACATATGAAATAATTATTTTTTTTAATTTTTTTTATTATTTTTTTATAGATTCTTTTTAATGATACGATGAAAAATTTGTTTATAAAATTTTCTTTAAACCACTTTATTGTTTATATTAAAATTTTTTTATATAACTATCACAGATTAATGATACACAAACAAGAAACAAAGATAAAATATTAAATATATATTTTTATTAAGTCGACTTTGAATTTTAAATACAAAAAAAAATATGTACAGAGACGGATAAAATTATTCAGTTTTTGTGTCGACAGTCCACTTTATCTTAAAGAGTTAAATTTGTTTTATGTCAGGCAATTTCGGTTGACATGGCAAAATGCGAAATAAATCATAAATAGAAAATATTTAACATCATTGGCAGAGTATTTCTGGTCACTATTTTGTTGAAAGTAAAGCTTGTCCCAAATAACTACATTCCCGACACTTTAAAATGAATTTTCTTTGATAATACTTAAGCAAACATTTTCATAAATAGTACCACTTTATAAAAATTCAGTCTATCACTGCTGCAGCCGTACATCCCCATACACTGGCATGTATAAAAGCACTTATAATATTGATTTTTTTTCTACTTCTGTATTTGAAAACCTCCAAACTTTAATTATTCCGACCGATTTGAAAGTATAAAATTAACTTACGTTAGACAATTCTACGCCGTCCCCAAGAGTCATCGTTGCCCTTTCTAAAACTAAAACGCTTGACTTGTGAACTTTATAGAATAAAATATATTTTTCTTGAAACTTGGGAACTGTAACCAGCATATTGGAGGGTACTACGTAAAGTTTTTGAATACATTTCTTTACTCATCTTTCATTTACTATCTATACGTGTTAATCTAAACATATTAAGCCAAAGAGCAGGTTCTTAGGGACAATTTTTACTTTTAACAAAAGAGTGACCCGAAATACTGTCTGCCAATGATGTTAGAATATGCACTATTTACCATGTTTCCCTCCTTCTAGCACGTCATCCGCAATTGTCTGATGCAGCATATTTAACATCTTTGAGATAAAGTAGACGGACGAGAGAAAAACTGTCATTTTTTAAGTACAGACCAACTCATTTTAATTCTGATACAAGAGGGACATAACAGTGGAAGTGAAGTCGAAGAAAACTAGTTCGTTCATAACCAAAAAGATTAAAAGACGGTAAGAAAGAAAGGGTACATTATAAAGTATTACACAATTTTAAATATTATTTTACACCCAAACATATTCGGCTGTGTGAATAATTTTACCCACTTGAATTAGCGCCTAGAATTTAATTTTGCTTTATAACTTTGCTATAGAGCAACGGTTCTCAAATGGGGGTCCGTAGCAACCATCCAAGGGGTCCGCATGAAAAACCGAAAAAACAGTGTTTTCAAAAATAAAAAAAGTTTTATTTTGAATTTGGGCTTCAGAGGGGTCCGCGAAAAAAAATTAGTTTACTAGGGGTCCGTGAGCAGGTATTTGATGAGAACCCCTGCTATAGAGCATAATTACTACAAGTTTTTTATGTTTTATTTTTGAATAAAAGACTTGTTAATAAATTATTTTGTTAGAAACTTAACAGTCTGTGCTTTATTAACTTAAAAATATGAAAGACTAAAGTTCTCATTAGTCTTTACTTTCTGTTGCTGTTCTGTGCCGTTCTGCTTTTTAAATTATTTTTTCTGTAACAACAAATCAGCTGTTTATAACAAACAAAGAATACACTAAACACAACAAAAACAACTACAATTGCAATGACAAAAATGTTTTGTCTACAATTTCACACTCACACTACCAAACAACTTCCAAGTAACTTAACGTTGAATTCTGTTTTCTACTGATTCGAACGGAACGGAACGGAACAGAACAGATCGTCAAAGTAATAACAAACCACAAATAAATATTATCCATTTAACAGAAACTGATCAGCTGATTCGTCACAGAACGTAAAGTAAAGACTAATTCTGCCTTAATTATAAAATTGGTGCCTGTGTGAGTAATTTTGTCCGTCTCTGTATATGTTTAATTAAAATTTTTGTTTTTTCTACACTAATAAAGAACGGAATGAAGTTAAATTAACCGAAACTTAATGAGAGGCTGGCTGTTGTAGGTATAACACTAGAAATGAAAACATTTCTTATTTATTATATTGTTTTCATTGCCAAACGAAAATGTAATTAATTATATTTTAAAAGCCTAAAAAATATAATTTTAAAATATCCAATGGTAAACACCCACAAGTTTTATAAAATTAAAACAAAAAAAAAATCCAGAAAAGGAAGCATAATTTGCAAATTTTATGGGATTTACACGTGCGAGTGATTTAATTCAATTTTTGTTGTTGTTGATTTTTCAAATAATTAACATAAATCATAATGACTATTAGCGGCATCGTGCAGCACGTGTCAATAAAAGAATTTTTTAATAAAAATTATTCCATCATCCTTCTTTCCAGACAAATTCTATAATGTAATTTAAATTGAAATAATAGAAAATGGCCGGCCACACTCTAATGAAATGTATGACCTGTCATAACATCGCATTTGTACATAAGAAAAGGCAGAAGATCCTAAAATTTAGTCTATACAGATAATAAAACAGTAACGGTGTTATTTCTGTACATGAAATATTTTTTTAAAATTTTGATGTTGGTGTAGATAGAAATCGATATGGAATGCAAAACACCTATTTTTGGAATTTTTGAATTTTGGAACCAACTCTACAACAAATGTTTGAAAAAATATTTTTCTAAATTTTAAATTTAAAAAAAATTAGAATAAGCGGACAATAACGTGGGCACTGCTAGTTTAGAATAAATCAGCTAATTGCGAAATGTAGAGCTGTGTTATTTATGAGCGAATTGCACAACTGAACGAAGTGCTGCGGTAATTTTGTTAAGCGCTTTTTCCGCCTTAAGGTCACTATTTTTTTTTTTTTTTAATTTTATCGCTCACATTTTTTTTGCTTCAATTGTACTTGTTTTTAATTTAGAACTGTATTTTTGTTATCAAGAGAATTTAGAGTGCAGGATTATAGAGTTTTGCTGCTCGTCTGTGAGAAGTTTTCTTTAAGATTTTTCACGAAACTTTGCTAATGCCGAAAACTTATCAATTTAAATTAACTTTTTCTACAAAATAAAACAGTCGAAGGCAAAAGAAATTTGTATTAAAAATACTAAAGTGCTGTTTCTGTATTACAAGTGACCAATTTCTACAATATCTATTTCCGACCGCATAAAACGATGTTTGCCTGTCCGTCCGTGTTAGTGTTGAAATCAACTTTGCCAAGGCACCGGAGAAAATTTAAATAAGCCAATCGATCAGTCATAGTTTCGAAAATTTTGCTATTGAAAATCAGCAAGAGTGGTCCGTGTCCTTCGAGTCAGCGGGCAAAACACTACTTCTGCCCTTAACTTTTCCATATCATCTTTCAACTTTCGTTCACAGGTGGTTGTCTTTACTTCTTACTCACATATTCACCTCTTCCTACTTAACAATTACAATTTGAGTAGCTGGGACGAAAACCCTGAGAAAAACTTATGACTTTTATCGTTTGATTTGACTAGAAAAACTTAATTGTGGGAAAGAATGCCGATTTATTCGTACACTAGCAGTGCACACGACTTCGTCAGCGTGTCATTTATAATTTTCTTAAAATTTTAAAATTTAGAAAATTGCATTTTTATTGTGGAGTTCTGCCGTCTTATTCTTTAATTCTTATAGCTAAATCTAAAGTTCTACCGCTAAAAAATAATATACGACAAAAAGTGTTACAGAAATAGCATTTGTAACCAAAGATCGCTAAACAGATTTTTAGCGATGGAGACTTAGCTTTAGCGTTTTATAAAAGAAGACTGCTGTACTGACAACTATTTTAGTACCATTATTCAGGTAAAATTGGGTGCTTTCACATTTATATCTCTATTTTTTCTACAAAATGATTTATTGTTAAAAAAAAAATATTCTATATTTGAACCAAGATCCTGGGGGAACTCCTCAAAAATTTTATTTAAATCCATCCAGCGGTTTTTACGTGATGCAAACACAGACACATAGAAAAAAATTCCGAAAATATTTCATGAACAGAAATAACCCTGCTACAGTTTTATTATCATCCCAATCACAAACAAAAATTCCGTTTGAGTTTTCCACTTTTTTCTATTATAAATTTGTTCCTCTTTTTACTGACTGACGAAAGTAAAAAAAAAAAATCGAGAGAAAAAGTAGGTATTATAATAAAAATAAATATAAATTAAATGTAAATAAGCAAATTAGTTCCGTTCAAATTACGGTGATGCCACTTTTTTATTTTTTTGTTTCAACGGAATTCATAAATGGAGAAATCTTTTTTCGAGAAAAAAATTCCGTGAGAATATTTATGATTGGGTTGTAACGGTACAGAAGTTGTTATATATATAAAGTGAAGGGTATATAAGATTCAGCATAACCGAATATAGATAGTACTCTTACTGTTTTTGTATGAATTTGTTAGTCGGAGCTGATTGCTTGCAATACAGAAATAAAAAATTCCTTTTATAATTTTGAATTTGATTTAAAACTTTTCACTTTATAAATTAATAAATTAAATGCAAAAACAAAGGCCCATGTTCATAGTTAAAATAAAGTCTACTTTAAGGGAACTAAAGTCGGTTTTACTTTAGAGTCGACTCTAACTTATTCATAGACAATTCAAAATATACTTTTGGCGTTGAAGTCAACTCTAAATTTAAAACTAGCTAAAGCTGTTTTTAACTCATTTTCCCATAATTATTTTATTTGGTTTAAGAACACAATACTTTGTATCTGATTTTTATACCAAATTTAACAAACTAAACAGGGTTACTTTTTTCTAATGTTTGTTTAGAATTTGTATGAAAACATTTTTCAAACTAAAGTTGACACCCAGTTAAAGTCGATTCGACTTAAAGTATGATTTATTTTCGACTATGAAAGCAAAAAAGATAATAAGAGCTTTTTAGTTTAGAGTATATTTTAGCAAGAGTCGACTTTAGTATATAACTATGAATATGGGCCAAAATGTTTTCATAATTAGTATTATAACACACATGCCTTTCAATAAACAAACAAAAAAGAAAAAAAAAAAAAGAATTATTAATAATAAGAATTTTAAGAATAAAATATTTAAATAAAATACAACAGAATCAAATATTAAAAAAAAACATGACTTAAAAAAAGGTTAGTAAAATATAAATTTTAAAATCATTGTTGTAAATGATTTTGTTTTCTTGTTGAAAATATAAAAATGCAAATAACAGGGTGTAACAAATATATTAAATATGCAAGGCAAAATGCTGTAACTGTTGTTGCACTAAATTAGTGGTGTCATGCTCTAAATTTCCATTAGCAGCATTTAAAATATTGTTGTTACTGTTGCTGTTACTGCTACTGTTATTGCTATTGTTATTGTTAATGGAATTATGAGAACCAGTGCCTCTTAAGAGACCCAGAGGAGTTTGTGATACATTTGAGGCTGTTGTTGCTATGCCTGTCGTTGCAGCAACTGTGTTAGTAGTGTTGATAGTAGTAGCATTAATAGCATTTGATGATGTTGAAAACATTCTAGATAAATTTGTTAGCCTACCGGGTATTATTCTAACATTTTCACACGTTTCACAAATATTCAATTGTGGATGGTTGCGGAATGTACACATATTACATTCCCATGGTTCGATTACTTCTTCATATTCCTCATAATCATCATCGTCTTTGACTAGATCTTCTTCACCATAACTATTCTGTGGATCTGTGTACAAATTATTGTTGTTGTGGTTGCTGCCAAAATTAGCATTCATCGTTGCTGCTAATTGCTGTTGTTGTTGTTGTTGTTGATAAAATGGGGGCGATGTTAAAGAAGAAAAGTTTAAATGATTTTGTGATTGCTGTTGTTGTTGTGAAAAATTATAGGCATTTAAATTTGGTAGCGAAGCGGCAGGTTGTGTGTATGGTGTTGAGGTTTGACTATGATGCTGTATTATGTCTAGACTAGTTTGATGTGGTGTTAATGGCGCTCGGATTGTGCCTTGTCTTGGGAATGGTTGGTATTGTTGCTGTTGATACATCTGCTGCTGGTGCGGTTGATAATTTATGGCCAATTCTTGTTGTGCTGCAGGCTGTGTAAACGTGTTACCTATTTTGAGAGCACATTTAAACAAATAAATTATTTAAAATTTGTCTTTTGTGTTTGTGCTTGTTATTGTTTTTAGTTTTTATATAAAATCAACTTACTGCTTCTAAGCATTTCTTGACAGTCTCTTCGTAGTTTGATTATTTCCTCATCCAGTCTTTCGGATAGTCCTTCAGTGGGTATTGTGCCCGTTAGTAAATTTATTTCTTGTTCAACGTTGCCTAAACGTTTTTTGTATTCACGCAATGCTGCTGCCAATTTGTCACGTTTTTTCTTTTGACGCTGCAAAATTTCCTGTGTTGAGGCTGGAAAAAAAAATATAATTATTTTATTTGATTTTTTTTTAATTGTGTTTTATTCGAACTATTTTTGAAAATGATTATTATTTTAAGTTTGGCTAAAATCGTAATTTTATAAGTCCCTCCTTGATTTTTTGATTAAAAATGTACTCCTTGAGTTCTTTACACAAAAAAAAAAAACGTTAAGGTATTCTGAACATCCTTGAGTGCTGGCAACAAAGAAACAACGCTCATATTCTGTGGCATTCCTGCAGAAAAAAATCTTGCCCAGGTTAGATGATCGAATAAATCGATCTGTTTTATAGTCAGAATTATTTGGTGCTAAGTGAATAATGACAGAAAAAGGATTAGTTACTAAGTAACGGGACTCTGCTATACTATATAACGACTTTTAGAGAATTTGCTATGATAAGGAGAAGAAGGAGGCGGTCACGCACTAACTCTACCTCTATCTTACACTGAAGTGTCGGTATCTAAAGTTGTTGGGACAACGGTACGTCTGAAGCCTTTCCGATGTAAAAAAATTATCTTAATTCCATTTCCAACTTATTTCTTTAAGATACTAACTAATTTTTCATTACTCTTCCCCTTTCCATCTTCCACAACTCAGCTGATAAAACAAAGGGACCGGAATTGTCGCACCTAAGTGAGGTTAAAAATAACCCAACGTAACCTCAACAAAAATTAACATTAAGAGTCCATGTTCGGCAATGCCGAATGATCTAATTGCAAAGTTGTTAAGAGTGGAGCCTGTTCGTAAATGCATCTCTGCCCCGCTGCTCAAGATAAGCAACCGTGACCTTCCAATAGAAAAACCGATTTTGCAAAAGCCATTACTGATGTTTGAAAACGATTATAAATAACGTTTTGGTTTAGAGAGTTACCTTTATCATCCATCCGTTTTTACCCTGACTAGCCCATCAGTACACAACAATTAATTTTTTCCTTTCTACTTTGGTAAATTCTTAATTCCTGTTCACTTTTGCAGGCCTAACAATTTTTTTTTTATTCTTAGGGCTCCGTTCGGAATTGAACTCACGATATTGTTTTTTACTTCTCAAATAACTTGAAAGTTATGATTTATATCAATTCTAGAAGAAGAATATTTCGTGCAGATAGATCATTATTCCTTGACTGAAGCTTCCACGAATTTTGAAAATAATGAGAATAAATTATCTTTTAGGAAAATAATTTCATTTTAACGGTAATAAATTTTCTGCCTCTATGCCAAGGAATTCTTTTTGGTGGATGGGAACCATTGGCATAGATAGACCTGCCTTTGGAGGACTAAACCGGCCCCATAATTTGTTCTGCTATATAACACAAGTATCCTCTTCGTTTAAGGGCTAAAGCTTTCTCCAGCAGATATTGAGAACTACCCTCGCGTAGGTCCTTTCAACAACTTGTCAAACCGCTTTTCTAGTGAGCTATTTTTAAAATTTTTGTTATTCGTTTTATTTACATATTTTTTATTTATGAATTAACTTTATGCTTTATAAATAAACTAACTTATAGAAATCTTTAGTATTAAAATATGTCTTATTTTTTTAGCTAAAATTATAATTTTCCCTTGACTTGATGGTACATAGCAACAACAATAAAACCTATAAAGTCTTTGGAAGTGTGAGAAATTAAAAAAAAAAAAAAAAACATCTAAAATTTTTAATAAAACAAAAAATTATTTGTCAAAAAATTCCCACCAACAGTGTTGCCAGCTTTCCCGCCAAAATCGCCAATATAAAAAAAGTTTCTTTTTATCACTACTAAAAATTTTAAAATTTATAGATATAATAAAACAAGAACGGGATCGTTTCTGTACTTGAAATATATTTTTAAAAATTTTGTTGCTTTTTTTGGATTTTTGTTTATCTCTTTTGGCATCACATAAAAACTGATGCATGGATTTGAATAAAGTTTTGTGAGGAGGGGTCTTAGACACTTGGTTTAAATATAGAATACTTTTCTTCGTAAAAATAAGTCATTTCGTATAGACAACAGAGATAATGTAAAGCATCCAATTTTACCGGTTTAATGGTACTAAAACAGTTGTGACAGCGTATTTTAATTTTTTACACTTTATAATAAATAATTTAAAAACACATTTCCAAATTTTAATTTGAAGAAAATTATAAATAAAACATTGGCGAAGTGGTGGACACTGCTATTGTACATATAAATTGGCATAAGAAATTCTTTTCTACCATTAAGTTTTTCTGTTTAAAACAAGCGGTGAAAATTGTAAGTTTGTCTTAGGGTTGTTATCCCAGCTACTATAATCGGGACCATCGAGTGGCAAAGGTAAATATGTGAATTGGTAGTAAAAACAACCACCTGCAAAAGAGGCAGGCGTGGTGTGCGAAGGATATGGATCAATAGCAAAATTTTCGAAACAATGCTTGATCGATTGGCGTATTTAAATTACAAATGGAAAGACAACCAATTCTAAAATAAATTTTCGAGTTCAGTTAGTTTTATATGACATTAAAAAAAATCGATAAACATTAAAATAAATTTTAGTTTACTTTAATCGTGCTTGATTTCTTTAAATATAAATATTTTAGATATTCTCATGAAATACTTATTATTTAAAAACACAAACTAAAAAGTATTACTGCTGGATAGACTTGTGTAGTTCATAAACGAACTAGTTTATTTAAACGATTCCATCGATTGAACTAAGTTAACTAGTTCATACTTTTAAGTACACCTAATTCATTTTTGAACTATACTTTGTATTTGAACTACCAGACAAGATAAACTAGAATACATAACTGTGTTTCCATGGCGCAATAATACCAGGTGAATGCATTACCTTTTACGTGTATTTTGTTTTTGTAAAAACTAATTCGAGCTGTCAAAAACGTCTGGCAATATATTTGTATGTATTCCAAAATATTTTTAGTGGCTTTCTTATTTTTCACAAATACGTACACACATTACTAGATGTTTTTGACAGCTCGAATTAGTTTTTACAAAAACAAAATACACGCAAAAGCTAAAACATATGATGAACACATGATCGGATGCAGTCACCTGTTTGATGCGCCTTGTGTGTTTCCTTGTTGACTATTTACGACATGAAATTAGTGCTACCACGCGTTTTATTTAACATTCATTACGGCAATGCTATGGTCTTGTCATTATATTTTGAAAAGAACTTTTAAACTAAAATAGCTTTTGAACTAAAGAAACCGTTTGAACTAAAAGTTGAAAGTGCGAAGAATATTTCAACAGAACATTTGAACTAAGAAAGATTTTGAACCAAAGAGAGCCTTTGAACTAAATGTTGAACTATTTTAATTTCAAACTTTGAACTAAAACTATATGGCACAAGTCTACTGCTGGAAAAGCATATCTATATGACCATTTCGCTACTGCTCATAAAGCTCATCACTGGATTCTACCCAAATTTTGTATATAAATCCTAAGAGTCTTAAATCAAAAGCCAAATTGATTAAATGAGAACTACAACAAAGCAAAAAAAAACAATAAAAACTCAAAAATATTTTATACAAAAACACAGCAAACATTCAGTAACAATTTTTTATCTTTTCTTTTATTTTAAAATAAGTTTCTTTGGGAATAATTATTTTATATTATTTAACTATAAAATTGATTATCGGTGGTAAAGCTAGTTCTTATGGTCATTGAATTAAGTGCTCAACTCAACTCCTCAAGGAGCCTTTTAATCACATTTTTTGGATAAGCTAAGGCGGCCCATTATTAGTTAATTTCATTTAACCAACTGAGACGCTCACAAAAAAAAAAACCACAAACACTAGCATACATTTCTTAATTTTTTAGCTTTGCAGCTTGTGTTTATTGATGTTTTAGGTCCACTGCCCACTTGGTTAAGCAAAGTTCTTATAAAAAATAATATCGCTAAGAATATTTAATATTTTACGTTTGTCGACAAATCGTTACAACTGAAAACACTGTCCACCGATTAAACAAAAAGAAAAAAATTGATCAATGTGTAGAAAAAAGAAAAATATAATAAAATAAAAAATATTTTTTCTATATTGCAAGCTAATTGGAAAGATATTCGCCTTATTTATGGCAGAAAACAAAAACAAAATAAAAATCAAAAATACAACATCTTAATAACAAGAGGAAAAGAGAGAGAGAGAGAGAGAGATAATAGAATTCTCTTATCGAGGAGGTTAACACAAAAATATTTTATAGAAAATATAAATTTAATAACAATAAATAAACACAATAACTATAATATAAAAAATTTTAAAAAGATAAAAAATTTGAACACAAATTTGTAGAAGAAAAAAAAATGTTAAAAAAAAATTCACCATGAACTTGAAACAAATGAAAATGCGGGTGGTTTAATTTTCATTAAATGAAAAATACTTAAGCAAAATATAAAATAAAAGAACCAGAGAGGAAGAGTGATAGGGAGGTAGATAAGTATTAAAATTTTTTTATTATTTTCTGAATTGTGGAAAACATTTATTTTATTATAAAAAATATAGAAAAATTAATGGAGTATCTACGAAGCATTTTGAAATATTTTTAGAAAACGCAAAAACTATTTGCGATAACTAAAACGCTTTTATTTTTATTTATTTAATTTTTTTTTGTACAAAAATATTTCCTAAAGTTTGTTTGTGTAGGTTGTTGTGTTTATTTTTAAATTTAGATGGGAATACCAGGAATTCTTCTGTTTGTGAAATTTTGTTTTTATCAATGGGACTTAAATAATAATATTTATTGGATACAAAAACAAAAAAATATATACAGTGGCTTAAAAAAGAAGCCGAACAGTTTAAGTTTCAACCATTTGCAGTCATCGCATTGTTACAGCATCTAAATAACAAAATTTGTTTCTCTGAAGAAATTATTCGAAATCAAAAGTCTTTTTGAACAAGTCTACGCCAAACGATGCAGCTTATAAGGAAAACCAAAGCTGTGAATTCTACTTGGTCGTATGTCAACCCTTTTGGGAATCCTCCGAAACTTAAGTGAATAAAAAGGTATTAAAGCAAATAGTTCCACACCTAAAGTGCTGGAATGGGAATTGAATTATGTAAAACCGCCTCTAATTGAGTGTTCTCCTGGTTTGTTGTTTTTTTTTCTTTTATGAAATATTAGGTCTGTTCAGTAACTTCACTAGCAAAAACTAGCAATGACAGATTAAAACAGTAAATGAATGCTTCATTAGCAAAAAACCAATTAAGAGTGCTGTATTTGACTATGCCGAATCTTATATACCCTTCACCATTTATGTAACTCTAGTTAAGTCAAGAAACTCTTATCAACAGAACAAATATTGAGGTGGCAGAGAATTAAAAAAAAATTGCACAAGAATGTTACCGACTCTTAATAGATTAAGCATTTTTTAAAATATCCTGAAACATATCTTCAAAAGCTTTCAATTGACAATCGAACTTTTTTATGAAAATTTCAGAGGCCTATATGGGCGAGCGCCAGTTTTTTACTTGATGATTTTTCTTATTTTTTAATTCTCTATCGCCCCATATACTTGTTTTGTTGTTTGGAGTTACTTCGTTATTCCAAATGATAAGGAAAAATTAGAGGCAGTCATGGTGTTTTGCCCCCACTGTCTCGAAGGCATGGATCGATCTTGCTGATTTTTAATAGCAATATTTGTCTGTTCGATTAGCGTATTTAAATTTTCTCAAGCTAACATTTTCTCTAGCTCCTCGAAGACTAACACGGACGGGCATTGCTCAATCGATTTCGCTATGTATTAGAAGTTAGAAAATATTTACTTTAAGGGGTCGGAATGACAAACTTAGATACACCCTTTTTCCACCTGTGGTAAAGGATATAAAAATTGAAAGAGCCATTTGTTAATAATTTTTAAAATGTTTATCATACACTTTACCACAAAACAATAAAAGAAAAAAATGGCGCTCGCCGATATTTTCAGAGTTACGGATCTCTGAAATTTTTATCAAAAAGTTTGATGGTCATTATGGGTATCATTTGAAAGCTTTTAAAGAGATCTTTAAGGAAATACTAAAATTTTGTAAAAATGCTTAACCCATTAAGAGCCAATGGAATTTTTAAGTAATTTTTTATTTTTTTATTTTTCAATTCTCTATATTTGATTTTTTTGTTGAAGTAACTTCACTAAACTAGATTCAGATAAATGGTAAAGAATATTTTAAATACCTTAATTCGGCATAGCCGAATATTGCACTCTTATTTGTTTTTATATTATTTTAAATTCCAAATACTTGCATTCTCTTCATTGTAAAAAAAATTATTTTATAAGTCAGTTTTTACGTAAATTATTTTGTAAACAAAAGTAAGAAACAGCTGTTTGGGTAATTCTAGCCAAAATTTGCAAAAAAAAAAATTTTTTTTCTTATATTTTTGCGCTCTTTTTTCAATCCCTTTTTGCAAGTTTTTCAAGTACGTGAACACGTTCTCATAGCAATTAGTAACAATTTAAAGTTACTAAACAGACCTATTATATTTAAAGATCGTTTTGTTCCTTCCCAATGAACAATCTGTTACAAAAAACATTCTTTAGTTTTTACGTTAAAGGCAAACAAGTTAATAAAAGGTCTTCATATTAATTATGGGCCCGTGTTTATTATTCAAATAATTCATATTAACAAAATAATAAAAATAAATAAAAATTCAAAGAAGGAAAACACAATCCAAAAGGGTTTTGATAAATATGCTACCAAACATGAAAACTGTTAATTTACTCGTATTTGCGACGTTTAGACAAGTGAAACTTGTTCAAACAATTTGTTTTAATATTTTAAACACAATATTTACTTAAAAAATATGAAAACTAATTTTATTGTTGATACACATGAGTACATATTTTTAAAAACACATTTATTTAAAAGTTATCTTTGGTTTTTCATTTATAAATTCTTATCTCTACAATGACGAAATCAATTTTGCTACAATAAATTTGTAAAGAATTTTATGATTTACGTAGAAAATAAAAATTGCAAAAGACAAATCAATAAAATACAAATACGTGCTTTCTTTCTTGGAATAAATGTTAAAACGCAAAAAATTATGTATAAAACACTTGTCTTACCCTCAAAAAAAAAAAAAATAAATAAAATTAATTATTTTTTTTTCTGGTTTCTGTTGTTTTAATTAAGTCCATAATACGCTATCATACTCAGCCATTCTATCTGTCAAAAATGACATGTGTGTAGGGTTCCCGGGAAAAGCTATCCACAATTTCCCGCGAAAATTTTGGCAAAATTCCCGGGAAATGGGAAGTTTCAAATCATTAGCACTTTAAATAAAATACACTGATTGTTTTTCAAAAATTTTTGTTGTGAAATTTAAAAATTTTCAAATATTTCGTTTCTGGGGGCAAATTATAGCATTCGATATCGATCGAAATTTACATTTAAAATCTATTGAATTTTCGTTCGATAATTTACCGCAATTTGACCCCTGTACATGAAATATTTTTTTATAATTAATTTTGATGTTGATTTTTGTCTGTCTGTCTGTGTTCGCATCACGTAAAAACTGCTGGATGGATTTGAATAAAATTTTATGAGGAGGTCCCTAAAAACATTTGTTCAAATATAGAATACTTCTTATTTCATAAAAATATGTTATTTCATAGAGAAACTAGAGATACCAATGTGAAGTCACCCTATTTTGTTGGTATAATGGTACTAAAGCAGTTGTCAGTACATTTAATTTTTGTACATGGACAAAACTCTACAACAAACGTTAAAAAAAAACATTTTTCTAAATTTTAATTTTAAAATAATTATAAATGATAAGTCGTGGGCATTGCTAGAAAGGCGAATTAATTTTACCAGGTGGCATCGTTGCGGCAGCTGAGAATTTTTTATTTAATTTTGTAATGTGTAGAATAGCTGTCAAAAGTGAATAATTTTATATCACAAAATTTCTTTTTTTATTATTCTTTAAAAAAGAATGGTAAGAAGTGTTTTAAGTCCATTTAAAAAACGAATCTTAGTAAAAACGTTATTGAAAAGGGTAAGAAAAAAGTGTAGTAATTATTTGTGTTCTTAAGTTTATCATACACTTAAGTGTCTGTTTTTCTTTTTATTGTTGTATTGTTGTAGCCGCGCTGCCACCTTATGTGAATTCGCCTTGATTGCTAGTAAGATATAAGACAAACCAAAAGGTTACTAATTTATTTAACCTGTTAGGCTTGGAATTTAGTTTTAAAATTCGTCCACCGTGTGCGTAATTAAAATCAGACTATGACGTGTATACACGTCGAACGCAGGGCAAAATGATCCTATTATAAGTTTTATGAAAAACGAGGAAGAACTTAATTTTTATTTTGATAATAACTTTGTGTTGATACTGTTTCCCGCTAAAAACTGAAGGAAGCTGTTGTCACAAAACGGGATAGTATGTCACCGGCATTGAATTCTGTGAAAAATGAAATGATGCTCGTAATAAGGTCTGAATCTCTATCTAAGGTAAAACCAGCATTGCACAAGGGGTCAGAGCTTTCATTTTTGTGCGAAATTTCCAGTCTCTAATGCGGAGACCAAACATGTACTAACAATTTATTATCACACCACCCCCTCTGTATAAAATACTCAGCAGGTTCTATTGGTAATATAAAGCAAACATTCCATCAAATAATATTCTTATTGGATTTCTTAAAATTAAGAGATTTTATAGTCAGTGGTAATGTTTTATTTCTCACGACGTGTATACACGTCGAACGCACCGTAACTGGTTAAAAAGGAATTTTAGTTATTCGAAGCCATTAACATTTGAAACACGAACATGGATAATCTTTATAACGCATTGTTGACAACAAAGCCTACCTCAGTAGAAAGTGAAAGTTCAAGAAATAATTTTTAAAATACTTTTTCAGTATTTTTATCTTTGCTATCTCTCGTTATATAGAACATATGCACATATGTATGTATGTCTTGTCACCTGAACTGTTTTTAAGTTTTATAAAGTGTTGAAACTATTATTTAACAATTATTTTTATTGTTTATGTTTTAATAAACCCATGAATTTTTTTTATTATTATTTCATTAAATAAACTTGTTTTCTTCCATAATTGCTTTTTTCCCGGAAATTCCGAGAAGTACTGGGAATGCTACAACATTTTTCCCCGTTTCCCAGAAAATAAAAAATTCCGGGAAATTCTCAACCCCACTTTTGAATTATATTTTTCTTGTGTGACAATGTGGCTTCTAAACACAAATCTTTCTTGCGATTTTTTTTTTATGTAGGAAAGAATTCCATTAGATTTTCTTGTGAATTAATTGTACGATTGTGTAGAATACTCGTCGTAATAACATTTTCTAACTAAGAAAATACAGGCATGTCACAAATTCCGTTCGGAATTGAAATGATTCCGAAATTACCATTCCGATCGAAATGGTTTTAGCTTCTATAGATTCCGTTCGGTTTTAGTAAACCGAAGAAAATACAAAACCACTTATTTTTGTTCAAAATATGGCAAAACAACAACGAATGTAGCAAAACAAAAAACATCTATTACTGGATAAATAAAGAAGCTTTTATTATGGTGTTGAAAAAAATATCTAATGATCTTCCGAGCTCGACAATGGCATCAGTGCCTGTTCAATCTCGCTTAGATGTTAAAAAGTATGTGCAGAAATTTTTTTATTTGGTTATTCGTTGTGCCTTTTCGTGTTTGTTCGCTACGGAATTTTCCAAACAAAAAAAAAAAATTAAAGTACGGAATATCTTTTAAGCAAATTCCGTTCGTTTTTTTTTTATTCCTTTTTTTAAGGATTAAGAAAAAGTTAATTTTTTTAATAACACCATATTAAAATAAATTTATTTTGGATCAATGAGCAAGTTAAAGAATAGTCTTACCTATAAAAATATGTTTTTAATTGTTTTTCGGTTAACAAAATGCTCAAAATATCAATTCCACATAGCAAACTGAAAGTGGTTTCATTCCGAAAATTTTTTTCGTTTTACGTTTTCTATAGAAGAAAAATACGGAATCAATTCCACTTCTGAACGGAATTTTGTTCTGTGACATGGCTGATAATTTTGCTTTTCATTTTTATGTACAAACTGATTTTTACGTTTAACAAAGACGATTTTTTGATTTATGGCATCACAACAAGTCTTTGGTTACCACACTCAAGGTTTACCCTTTTGAACAAAAATATTGTTTTTCAATTCAAATGTCTGTTTAAGGAGGAAACCTTAAAAGAACTCTAGTGTTTATTGGTGGTGGTACCTCCCATACAAAGTTAAAAATTTTTATCGTGCTGCTAGAGAACTATAAATAGGTTGACTCTTAAAATTTTGCACAAATAACATAGTATTAGCTTAAAATAGTGGGCATGGTACCGCCCGTAACAAGTAAGAGTCCTGAATTTTTGTACTAGAAATTTCAACTCAAACTTAAAAATCAATATAAACCTCAATTTATCAATCTCAAAAGATTTTTCTGTAGTCTAGTGTAAAACCGAATAAAAAAAGAATATGCTTAATATACGCGAATAAAAGAGAAAAGAAAATAACAACAACAACATACCATCCATTGTCTGCTGAGGTGAAAAACACATGTTGCCACTTAAATGTGTCAATGAGCCAGTAACACAATCACCGCTACCGCCAAAACCAGATGATGTATTTGTAGGCCCACTTGTTTGTGGCGATTGAATACTATTTTGTATGTTTTGCTGTAAAGCCACCACGTTATTATTGTGAAATTGCTGATGTTGTTGTAGATGTAAGTGTGGCTGTTGCTGTTGCTGCTGCTGCTGTTGAGCATTTAAAAAAGAATTTAAATAATTATTTTTATTATAAGCTGTTGTTTCTTTATCCGTAGTGTTATTGTATTGATTTTCTTTTTGAATATTTACATGATTTAGACAACGTTGTTGTTGTTGTTTTTGTTGCTGCTGCTGTTGTAGATGGTTATATTGAGGACGTATACGAGATGCACTAAAAACACCACACTCGTCTGTAACAGTTATTTGAAAATTTTGCTGATAACCCAAACGAGCATCGTACGATGTACTGGAATAATGAAGACTCTTGCCACCACCACCACCACCACTGGCACCGGAAAATCCCGGCCCAGCTGTTATATCGATAGTGGAGGGCTGTAATGCTGAATTTGCACCATTTGGTGTTATGGGCGGACGCAAGGTGAGATTAACCGAAGTAAAACTTTTTTGTGAACCTGCTATAGAGGCTGTAGGGGAAGAGTTAGCCGAAGAGGAAGAGTTTGTTGCAGTTGTTTGTTTTGTTGTAGTAGGTGTAACTGCTGCCAGAGAAGGTGACGACGGAGTTGACGATGCGTGCGAGGCAGGCGATAAAAGAAAATCGCGCGTGTATGGAGGCTCTGGCTGTAAATTAATAACTGAACGATGTCGAATAGGTGATTTTGTTTGCATATGTTGTTGACGCGTTGTTTTTGTTTGTGTGGGTTTATTGAATGAGTGGTGAATTGTGGTATTGGGTGACGAGGATGATGATGAAGGGGATGGTGTCGATAATGATACGCTAACAGAAATTTCCGATTCTGATAGGGGACTAGTCGCTGTATGATTAGTTGCAAGAGAATTATTAAAAAAGTTATTGATGGCATTTGTATTTGTGTGATTAATTGATTGAAATTGTGAGGGCTTGGGTGCAATGGGGGGCAGAGGTGCTTTACGCATTGGTTTTGTTGTTAGAGTTGTCGCATTTTGTTGCTGTTGCCTGTTTCGTTGTTCTTGAAAACGTTGTTGTAATTGTATATTTAAACGTTGTTGTCTCTGCTGTTGTTGTTGCTCTCGAAATTGTGTATTTAAATTGAGAGTAGTTGGTCGTTGACGGGGTAAATTTTTCTCATTACTCTCAATACAACCAGCAAAGGCAATCTTATCGTTATTACACACCTCAGCTTGTGTTGAATTTGCTGTATTTGTAGATGTGCGCGGTGTGTGATGCGGTGTGATTTTTGTTGCTTTATCATTTACATCAACACTCTTCTTATTACCTTCTTCAACCACCACAACGTTGTCATTATTAGCGAAATTTGTACCACCATCACCACCACAACCCAATTTTTTAGTTGTTGCTGTATTTGACGCTGTCGTTTGTGTTGTTGATGTGGAATTTATTTTTGCATTATTATCGTTATTATTGTTGTAATTTTGTTGTTGATTTGGTGGTTGCAATGGTGCTGTTCGTATGGGTTTTATCGGTTTTAATGGTGGTTTTTGCTGTACAACCAACGGTTTTTGTTGTAATGGAGGTCTTGCTGTGTTATTGCCATTTGTTGAATTTTGTAAAATATTATTAATATTTGGTGGATGTAAGACTTTGGCAGGATAACTCTGAGCCGGTATTGGATTTAATTCTAATTCATTTTTTAACATTTGTATGCAATTTTCACGTTGATGGCAATTTTCATTGACACATTGAGCTACAATCGTATCGGGTATAGTGGGAAATTCTTGTTTCATTTCATGAAATAAGTGCATTATACTAATATTGCTACAATTACAGTTAGTTTTCTTTGTTGCAGCAATTGCTGCCGTTGTATTGCTGTCAGTGGAATCTGTTGTTGTTTTTGTAGTAAAGAGTTCTTTATTGCCGTTGCCTTCTTTATTATCGTCGTCTTCGTTATTATTTTGCTGTTGAAGTTGTTGTTGTTGCTGGTTTTTGTTAGTGTTGTGTTGATTAAGTAGAGATTTTAAAAAATTTCCTGGCGGCTTTGGTAGTTTAGCCGCCATCTTTTGCCATCATTTAACAAAATCGCAAACCTTAAAAAAAGATAAGAAGATAAATTGCTGATGTATTTATCAAAGCAAAATCAAAATATTCTTAAAAATTAAATTATTAGTTGTAAAGATTTAAATTTGATGATTATAATAGAAATTTTATTTACATTTAAGATTTTTTTATTTTAATAATTTTTTATCAGATTCTAAATAAAATTAAAAATACCGGCGACAGTTTTTATTTCTGGCCGCGTACGACGCTTAAAAGTCTGTAAGCGCAGGACTCTTGATGTTTATAAAAACAATATATGGGCAATTCCATGAACATGCCAACTACACCTGAAAAACAGAAAAATATCAAAAAAAAAAAAAAAAAAAAAATTAGAAGTGAATTAGGGCTAATAGTTGATGTACCGAAAGTTGGATTTGGATATACCGAAGATAGTATCAATAGCAGAAGAAGGCTACAATTGGTATTTTAGAATCTCTTAAACCCAACTTTATTTTTTTTAACAATCTTTGACCTTAAGAGTTGCAATTGCTAAACAAAATGACAGGAAAATTAAAAAAAAAACTTGCATTTCTCAGAGGTAGGATTAGTTCTTCTAAGGGGAACTTTTTCCTCCTTAGTTTGATTTTTGTTATTTTAGAGCTTTGACATTCTATCATTAAAACAATTTTTTCTGTTACATTTCGTTAATCTAAGGCCAATCATTAAATTTTTAGAGCCAATATAAGCTAAAAAATAAAGTAAAGTAATGTCCGGCTTGATTGACAAAATTCCCTTATGAGCGCCGGGGACCTAGCATCACTTGTTTAATTCTTAACTTTAAACAAAAAATGTCACAAGAGAAAACCAATAAAAGTTCCTAATTAAATTAACAATTATTGTGAAATTGACTTACGAAGCCATATAATTGCGTTATTTAAAAAAAAAAACTCAAAAGAAAATCAAACACCTTTCAAATATCGTAAAATCAAAAATTAAAATAATTTTTTAAATTGTTTTATTTTCCAGATTTAAAGCAGACACAGCAACAACAGGCCAACAAAAGAAAAAAAAACAAAAAATTTAAATAAAAAAAAAAAATATTAAGGAATGACAAGAGAATTTAAAAATATTTTATGACACCACAACAACATAAAACAAACACAAACAATGAAAATTTTTATGAAAAACAGCAAAACGAATTTGTTGTTGCTTTTAATTCTTGTTTACTTTCTTTGAAAACAAAAATTATATCTTGTTTGTATTCTTTGCAAAATTAAATTAAAATAAAGTCCAACTGCGCCAATCATACCCCGTTACGTGTATTCATACATACGTACATACAGACATACATATGTGTGTATGCCTGAATGTATATTCGTGTACTTGCACGTGTGGGTGGGTGTGCATGTTTCTACAGATGTTCAAGTCAAAACATGCAAAATTTTTAATTGGAAAAGTGGTTTTGTCGTGATTTGAAAAAAAAAATTTACTTAAAATTTATGCTAAAGAAAAGAAATTAAATGTATTTTATACTAAAAAAAAACTAATAAAGAAGAAAACTCTTGGAGAAATTCAGTTAGTAAAATGGTTTCAAAGATCAATGACATTTTCAAGGTAAATTAAAAACATTAAGACAAGCGATAAAACTTTATGGTCCAACTTACAAGTAGACAGACATGTTTTTAAGGATTGAAAGAAAATCAATCTAAAAGTGAAACAAAATCAAACTTAAGCATAAGAACGTATCGCCAAACAATCGAAATCATTCATTTACAAGTAAGATCGCGATATCCGGCTTTGGTGAATTTTATATACCCTTTACCATGTATGTAAATCTAGTTTAGTGAGTAGCTCCTATCAAAAAACTAAATATTGGGGTGTCGGAAAATAAAAAAAAAAAAAAATTAGTACGAAATATAATTTTACATAGAAATGGGTTAAGCATTTCTTAATAGGTTAAGCATTTTTTTAAATTTTGATATTTTTTGAAAGATCTCTTCCAAAGGTTTTCAATGATACCCATATTGACAATTCAACATTTTTATGAAAATTTCAGGGGCCTTTAACTCGGAAGATATAGGCGAGCGCCAATTTTTTTTACTGAATGTTTTATTTTTTAATTTACTATTGCCAGTATATTTGTTTTTTTTTTTTTTGTTTTTTGAGTTACATCATTGTTCAAAATAATAAGGAAAAATTAGAGGCAGGCGTGGTGTTTTGCCGCTGCCTCGAGGAACATGGACCGATCTTGCTAAATTTGAATAGCAAAATTTCTGAAACTGTCCGATCGATTGGCGTTTTTAAATTTTCTCTGGCTTATCTACTGCCTTGGCAAAGTTGATTTCAACACTCACACGGACAGGAATTTCGAAAATGAGAGGCTTTTACCAAGGCAAACAAGATCTGTTCTAGCACAATAAAGAGTTGGATGGCTGCCGTGAACGAATAGTTTTTGGCACTTTAAATCGTTGCCCAGCCTGCCTGAATGAAAGGTTCAAAAGTACTAATATTATTTTTCATAACGTAAAATAAAATTTAAGTTTGTACGTGTACAAATATAAAAGAACGTTTTAACACGGAACTGTTACTTTATTAACTCAGTCACCGCAGTGACCGGTGATTTTTGAATTACAGAGATTTAATCACAGGTATTGAAATATCGCTCATTTCTAATTATATGTCTGTAATATGTTTTTTTATGGCAACACTGAAAATAACTGTTATCTCTTTACACTAATTTCTACATTTAATGTTTTGTTTTCTTTTTTTTTTTTTGTGTGTGTAAATAGGGTGTCAGACGATCAAAGGCCCAACTATAATGTGCTTAAGCTAGCTTGAGCTTATGTCAAAAACCCAACGAAAAGTCTGTCAAATGCTTAGGTAATTCTTTAAAGATTTTTATGTTGCTACAATGTACTTACATAAATTTAAAAAATGATTTGCCACAGTTGCACATTCATGTTTAAATCGTACTTTCCCAAAAATATATATATATTTTTAAATAAATAAAACTTGTAAAGAAAAAGGCATCGAAAAAATATATTATATATATTTAATAACATTGATTTAAATAAATGTACTTTCTTTTACTAGTTTTCAATTAAATTCGATAAAAATGGCATGTTTTTTATGTATTTTTGGTCAAAAGTACCAAAAGATGCAACGGTGTCACTGATTTAATTTAAAAGCAATTAAAAAAAATTATAGCGAAGTGTTATATTAAAAAAGCATAATTTTCATTCATATAAACCCTTCTTTTTTCTACATTTTCTATAAAATTAAAAAAAAAAATCTTTTTCAATGTCGCTCTCCACTGCAATTTTTCTTTATTGATTTATGTATGTATACACCAAGCGCAATCAGCTGTTTCTGTACGGAATGTACGATCAGCTTCGTACATTGCTTAAGCAAATGACATTTGACGAAACTTGACGAAAAGTTCTTTCAAGTACATTATAGTTTACCACATTTGATTTATATGTATTTGCACAGTTGTATAAGTTGGCATAAGCTTGTATATGCACATTATAGTTGGGCCTCAAGTTTTCATTCAAGTTTTAAAATTTCTCTCATTTTTTAACCAATACACTCACACTTTAAAAACTTGCTGAGAATTTGCTTTCAAGTTTTCGTTCAATTGAGTCTTTCAAATTACATTCAAGAAAACAGCTGATTAAAGTTTTTACCTCCAAATTTGCATTAAAAATTCTGCTGTCAGTTTTTTCTTGACATCTTGCTTAAAAACTTGCTTTGAAATTGCGTGCAGCCTACGTCACAGCTGTCAATTTTTGTGAATTTTGACAAGCAGTATGTGTAAATTTCTTGAAAGAAAATTGAACAAAAACTTGACCGTGTCACTGCACTGTTAAGTACGTAGGAATTTGTATCATCAGCTGATCAGAGGTGGAAAAGTCACTTGGTTACAATAATTCTGTTGCATGGAGGCTTTACCAAGCAAAAGTTTGTTCAATATAAAATGTAGGTAATCACCTACAATAATCAATACTGGTGAATTTCAATTATTTAACCAGGAATTCAGTACGTAGTTTATTTAGAATAACCTTCGTCGCAGGTGGAAAAAGGGTATATCTAAGTTTGCCATTCCGTTTGCAATTTCTACAATATCCATTCCGAGTTCTTTTGTATAGCAAAATCGATTGAGCGATGTCCGCCGGTCTGTCCGTGTTAGTATTGAAATCAACTTTGCTAAGGCCCTAGATGAGCTAGAGAAAATTTAAATACGTCAATAGATCAGTCATAGTTTCGAAAAGTATGCTATTGAAAGTCAGCGAGACCGGTCCATGTCCTTTAAGGCAGCGGGCAAAACACCACGCCTGTCTCTAATTTTTAAACAATTAAGTACCTCCAATAAAAAAAAACACACACAAGTATATGGGGCGATAGAGAATTAAAAAACATCAAGTGAAAAATTTTGGCTTTCGCCCATTTTTACCAAGTTATGGGCCTCTGAACTTTTCATAGAAAAGTAAGATTTTGCACCATATTTTTTAAGACATCAAAATGGGTATCATTTTAAAGCTTTTGAAGAGATCTTTCAAAAAATGATAAAATTAAAAAAAAGGCTTAACCCATAAAGAGCCCGTTATATTTTTTATGTAAGTATAAACTTATACTTACTTTCACTTTATTTTTGTTTCGTATTTTTTAATTTTCTGTCACACCAATATTTGTTTTATTTTTTTATTGGAGTTACTTCACTAACTAGATTAATATACATGGTGAAGGGTATATGTATTAGAATTGGCATAGCCGAGTATAGCACTCTTACTTGTTTTTATCTTTATTTATTCTTTTCTTTTTGCTTTGTTTTTAAGTTAAAAAGCTGTTTGTGATGATTTTGTATCCAAATGAGTTGCAGAAAAATGTTGTTATTTTCTTACGAAATATTTTTAACAAAGCATCTTATGTCAAGATAAGTTCGAAATATTTTTTATCATAAAGTTAAATTTAAGACAAATTTTAAAACAAAGTTAATTGATAATAAAAAAAATTTTCAAGCATAAAACATCTATTAAAAAAAACAAAAAGTTGTGTCTCTATTTTGAAAAACTTGAAAGAGAAACTTAATTTGACAGTTTGTAAAAAAATAATGTGTGTGAAGATAAATTTTAAAATTTATAACCCTAGCCACATTCTGTTACGATAACAGAGCTCTGTTAATCACTTAACATAACCAATGTTAATATTAAAAATTTAATATTAGAGTTGCAGAACAATATTTAAATATAATTTAAAGTGGATAGAACAAAAAAATATATTTTAAAACACTTGTACTAGTGTCGTTATTAAACTCCAATGGTCAAATATATTAAAATTTTGTTTTTTAAGAAATTATGGAGGTTTTTCCAAAAACACCACTTTTGAAATTTGAAAAAGGACTTTGGTCCTTTTCTCGTAAACGAAAGAGAGTGGGCGAAAAAAATTTATTGGAGAAGACTTCTAGTAGTGTCTTTATTAAACTCTAATGGTCAAATATATTAACATTGTGTTTTTTCAGAAATTATAGAGGTTTTTCCAAAAACACCACTTTTGAAATTTGAAAAAGGACTTTGGTCCTTTTCTCGTAAACGAAAGAGAGTGGGGGAAAAAATTTATTGGAGAAGACTTCTAGTAGTGTCCTTATTAAACTCTTATGGTCAAATATATTAACATTGTGTTTTTCAGAAATTTTAGCGGTTTTTCCAAAAACACCACTTTTGAAATTTGAAAAAGGACTTTGGTCCTTTTCTCGTAAACGAAAGAGAGTGGGCGAAAAAAATTTATTGGAGAAGACTTCTAGTAGTGTCTTTATTAAACTCTAATGGTAAAATATATTAACATTGTGTTTTTCAGAAATTTTAGCGGTTTTTCCAAAAACACCACTTTTGAAATTTGAAAAAGGACTTTGGTCCTTTTCTCGTAAACGAAAGAGAGTGGGCGAAAAAAATTTATTAGAGAAGACTTCTAGTAGTGTCTTTATTAAACTCTAATGGTCAAATATATTAACATTGTGTTTTTTCAGAAATTTTAGCGGTTTTTCCAAAAACACCACTTTTGAAATTTGAAAAAGGACTTTGGTCCTTTTCTCGTAAACGAAAGAGATTGGACGAAAAAAAAAACCGCTAAAATTTCTGAAAAAACACAATGTTAATATATTTGAACATTAGAGTTTAATAAAGACACTACTAGAAGTCTTCTCCAATAAATTTTTTTCGCCCACTCTCTTTCGTTTACGAGAAAAGGACCAAAGTCCTTTTTCAAATTTCAAAAGTGGTGTTTTTGGAAAAACCTCCATAATTTCTTAAAAAACAAAATTTTAATATATTTGACCATTGGAGTTTAATAACGACACTACTAGAAGTCTTCTCCAATAAATTTTTTTCGCCCACTCTCTTTCGTTTACGAGAAAAGGACCAAAGTCCTTTTTCAAATTTCAAAAGTGGTGTTTTTGGAAAAACCTCCATAATTTCTTAAAAAACAAAATTTTAATATATTTGACCATTGGAGTTTAATAACGACACTACAAGAAGTCTTCTCCAATAAATTTTTTTCGCCCACTCTCTTTCGTTTACGAGAAAAGGACCAAAGTCCGTATTCAAATTTCAAAAGTGGTGTTTTTGGAAAAACCGCTAAAATTTCTGAAAAAACACAATGTTAATATATTTGACCATTAGAGTTTAATAAAGACACTACTAGAAGTCTTCTCCAATAAATTTTTTTCGCCCACTCTCTTTCGTTTACGAGAAAAGGACCAAAGTCCTTTTTCAAATTTCAAAAGTGGTGTTTTTGGAAAAACCGCTAAAATTTCTGAAAAACACAATGTTAATATATTTGACCATTAGAGTTTAATAAGGACACTACTAGAAGTCTTCTCCAATAAATTTTTTCCCCCACTCTCTTTCGTTTACGAGAAAAGGACCAAAGTCCTTTTTCAAATTTCAAAAGTGGTGTTTTTGGAAAAACCTCTATAATTTCTGAAAAAACACAATGTTAATATATTTGACCATTAGAGTTTAATAAAGACACTACTAGAAGTCTTCTCCAATAAATTTTTTTCGCCCACTCTCTTTCGTTTACGAGAAAAGGACCAAAGTCCTTTTTCAAATTTCAAAAGTGGTGTTTTTGTAAAAACCTCCATAATTTCTTAAAAAACAAAATTTTAATATATTTGACCATTGGAGTTTAATAACGACACTACAAGAAGTCTTCTCCAATAAATTTTTTTCGCCCACTCTCTTTCGTTTACGAGAAAAGGACCAAAGTCCGTATTCAAATTTCAAAAGTGGTGTTTTTGGAAAAACCGCTAAAATTTCTGAAAAAACACAATGTTAATATATTTGACCATTAGAGTTTAATAAAGACACTACTAGAAGTCTTCTCCAATAAATTTTTTTCGCCCACTCTCTTTCGTTTACGAGAAAAGGACCAAAGTCCTTTTTCAAATTTCAAAAGTGGTGTTTTTGGAAAAACCGCTAAAATTTCTGAAAAACACAATGTTAATATATTTGACCATTAGAGTTTAATAAGGACACTACTAGAAGTCTTCTCCAATAAATTTTTTCCCCCACTCTCTTTCGTTTACGAGAAAAGGACCAAAGTCCTTTTTCAAATTTCAAAAGTGGTGTTTTTGGAAAAACCGCTAAAATTTCTGAAAAAACACAATGTTAATATATTTGACCATTAGAGTTTAATAAAGACACTACTAGAAGTCTTCTCCAATAAATTTTTTTCGCCCACTCTCTTTCGTTTACGAGAAAAGGACCAAAGTACTTTTTCAAATTTCAAAAGTGGTGTTTTTGGAAAAACCGCTAAAATTTCTGAAAAACACAATGTTAATATATTTGACCATTAGAGTTTAATAAGGACACTACTAGAAGTCTTCTCCAATAAATTTTTTCCCCCACTCTCTTTCGTTTACGAGAAAAGGACCAAAGTCCTTTTTCAAATTTCAAAAGTGGTGTTTTTGGAAAAACCTCTATAATTTCTGAAAAAACACAATGTTAATATATTTGACCATTAGAGTTTAATAAAGACACTACTAGAAGTCTTCTCCAATAAATTTTTTTCGCCCACTCTCTTTCGTTTACGAGAAAAGGACCAAAGTCCTTTTTCAAATTTCAAAAGTGGTGTTTTTGGAAAAACCTCCATAATTTCTTAAAAAACAAAATTTTAATATATTTGACCATTGGAGTTTAATAACGACACTACAAGAAGTCTTCTCCAATAAATTTTTTTCGCCCACTCTCTTTCGTTTACGAGAAAAGGACCAAAGTCCGTATTCAAATTTCAAAAGTGGTGTTTTTGGAAAAACCGCTAAAATTTCTGAAAAAACACAATGTTAATATATTTGACCATTAGAGTTTAATAAAGACACTACTAGAAGTCTTCTCCAATAAATTTTTTTCGCCCACTCTCTTTCGTTTACGAGAAAAGGACCAAAGTCCTTTTTCAAATTTCAAAAGTGGTGTTTTTGGAAAAACCGCTAAAATTTCTGAAAAACACAATGTTAATATATTTGACCATTAGAGTTTAATAAGGACACTACTAGAAGTCTTCTCCAATAAATTTTTTCCCCCACTCTCTTTCGTTTACGAGAAAAGGACCAAAGTCCTTTTTCAAATTTCAAAAGTGGTGTTTTTGGAAAAACCTCTATAATTTCTGAAAAAACACAATGTTAATATATTTGACCATTAGAGTTTAATAAAGACACTACTAGAAGTCTTCTCCAATAAATTTTTTTCGCCCACTCTCTTTCGTTTACGAGAAAAGGACCAAAGTCCTTTTTCAAATTTCAAAAGTGGTGTTTTTGGAAAAACCTCCATAATTTCTTAAAAAACAAAATTTTAATATATTTGACCATTGGAGTTTAATAACGACACTAGTACAAGTGTTTTAAAATATATTTTTTTGTTCTATCCACTTTAAATTATATTTAAATATTGTTCTGCAACTCTAATATTAAATTTTTAATATTAACATTGGTTATGTTAAGTGATTAACAGAGCTCTGTTATCGTAACAGAATGTGGCTAGGGTTATAAATTTTAAAATTTATCTTCACACACATAAAAAAATATGTAATATCGCATGTCTTTCAAAACTGTTAATTTACAGGCGAATTATATTTGTTTTTGTTCAAGCGTACATGTAAAATTACATTTGACACAACCATTTTTAACAAATCAAATGTGAAAAAAATGTCGCCTGAAAGCAGCCTTAAGATTTTTAGTAAAAAGCGCTTGCATATTTACACAACTTTATATAAAATTTAAAACTTACATTTTTTTAAACAACAACAAAAACATAAATTTTTTGCTAAAATTTTTTTAAGTTTTTCTACAAAATCTCAAAACTTGAAAAATTTCAAAAGTTGTTTTCATATTTATTCCATTGAAAATTTGTTTTGTTTTAATTTAAATTTTAATTAACTATTAATTATAATTGTATAAGTAACACAGATTAAAACGATAATAAAAACAAATTAATTACACACACTTATTAATTTTAATTAAATTTTTATATTTTTTTTTTCTCTTTATTTAATTTGATAAATTTATTTGTTTTTTTTTTTTTTTTTTTTTTTAATACAAATTAATTTTTTTCACAACAATGTTATTTTATTTAAAACAACAACAACATCACTTTTATGTAAAATATTTGATTCATAAATTTATTTATTTCGTTTTTCTGAGAAAATGCCGTAATTATAGTATTTTAATTAGAAAATATTTAGTTTAGTGCTAAATTTTCTTAATTTTTAAATAAAATTCTTTTCCCGTTTAACGTCGGCTGTCGTCAACGCTTTAAATGCTCGAGAAAAACTAAAAAAAAAATCTCAGCAAAATAGTATTGAGTAAAATTAAATATGTACTCAACAATATAAACAAATATGTACAGTGGTGTTCAAAAGTTAGCAGATTGATTATAATGAAGGAAAGAAACAACTATGTTTTTTGACCGTGATACAGGTTTTCATAGCTTAAATGTAAAAGTCATTTAACATTATCTTTCATTTCCAAACTGTATGAATAAATGGCTTTAAATTCATACAGTTTGAACATGATTCAAGATCGAGAGTTAGCAATAGCCCCTTTTTAACTTTAATGGGTATCTGTCCTATCGTCAGAGTTCTTAAACAAACCGACGACCATAAAATACTTTTGATGAAAGAGAACCATTTAAAAATATTAATAATAATTTTACTACTAAACTACGTTGGTTATTAAACAAAGTTGGTTATTTATTTTATTTTAGTTACTTTATCTACAAAAAACAAAATTAAATATCTATTGAATTTAAATAAATATCTATCGAATAAATAAATTGAAAAAAAAAAAAACATTTAAGACTTTAAAGCAAAGCCACCTGTTCTCAATTTTAATATAAGATTTGAAACATTTTTTACACCGTCATGCATTTTTTAATTTTTCTTTACATGAGAACTCCTGCTGCATCAAAGATTGATATCAGACTCAGCAGTGCGGTACATTTTTAAAATATAAAAATTTTAAATCAAACTTAAAATAAAGTTTAACTTATTCAAAATATATTTTAATTTGTAGCTTTTTTAAGGTGCCTTTAGACGAAATGTGTTTTACATATGACTTGTTAAATTTTCTATAACAAAATACATATGTATCAAATTTTCGTTTAGAGTGTGATCTATTTTTATATGACAAAGCATATGACTTCCAGTGGTGCAACTTTTCCTTTCTTCACTTATGCCGTTTTTAAATGATCAAAAAGTGCAAAAAGCACTAAAATCGTTAAAAGCAAAATAGAGTTGACATCTTTATTAGCATTAACAGAGCCGCTCACCAAACAACTATTGTAAACAATGATTTACTTTGAAGGTTATGTCAAAAGTAATTTGCATGTACATTTAAACGCAAAATTTAAAGCCATATTACATGTGGATTTTCAAACTGACAAGTCATATGTAAAAAACATTTCGTCTAAAAGCACCTTTACTTTTGTTTTAAAAATATATTAGCTGTGGCAACACCGTTGACGGACTGTAAATATATATATAATTCTTTTTGTAAAACAAATACTAAAATATCAAACATTTACATAAACTCTTTTGGTGTACGTCGATTGTTGCACCACACTGTTATTTAAGCAGATATCAAAGATGGCAAACCGCATCTAATTTGTACCAAATTTTATAAACTTGAAATTTTTGCTTTATTAAAATCTAACAAAATAATAATTTAATTTTAGTTACATGAAAGTTGTCAAAAATATAAATTTAATTAATTTTAATGAAGCCATGTAACTTTTTTATATCATTTTTTTATATTTTTTTCTACAATAATAATTGAATTTTTTTTTAAGATCCGGAAATAGTTATCTTTTGGATCTCCAGTATTAGGATTTTAGGAATTTATGATAAAAACCACGGAACTGTTAATTAGGGAGTACTGGTGCTTTCTTGCACGTGGGGTTCCTAAATTTAAAGTCTGCAGCCATATGAAAAATCTTTTTATTTAATTTATTATAAAAATTGCAACATTGCGCCGGCACCAATTAAATTTTTTTTTGATAAACTGCCATGTTATGAACCTCAAGCCACTTGATGTCGTACCATAAACGGTACGAGGCTAAAAGGGTGGAAACTAAGAGGAATTTTCGAGGTCACGAATATTAATTTCAAAAATAAAAAATTATCATTAAAAAAGTGTTGAATGTCGTATTAAGAAAATAGCTAGTTAGAGATTATTGAAAATAATAGGTGGCAACACCTAATGGGAAAGTGAGAAATATACAGGGCGTAAAAATTAAAACACATAAGAGATATTCCCAGATTCTTTTCGCCGTTAACTCCCAATTAAAAAGTTTTTAACTTCAAAAATCACATGAAAATAATATTTGAAATTAAATCTATTTAAGAATTAACATAGTTCTATTTTATTTGTATTTGAATTATTTTTATTTATTTGTTTATTTTTTGTTTGTACGAGGGCTGCTATATATATTTCTGGCCTAATAGTGAAAATGCGAATATTTATAATCAAAAATGGTTTTATTGTTTTTCAAAGTATTCTCCAGCATGATTTATACACTTTTGCATGCGCTCAAACCAGTTGTCGAAGCACTTTTTCCACTCCGATTGAGACACCTCTAAAACATGGTTTTTGAACACTTCAACAGCTTCTTCTGGCGACGAAAATCGTTGAACACGTATTTTTTTCTTGATGTGCTGAAACAAGAAGAAGTTATTAGGTGCCAAGTCAGGGCTGTACGGCGGATGACCCATTAATTCCAAGTTTTGGCCGGTCAAAAACGCTGTGGTTTGAGCCGATATGTGAGAGCTCGCATTGTCATGGTGAACAATGATTCGTCTTCTCTTGTTGGTTTTTCGAATTTCTCCGATGACTTCAGGCAAACAAATTGTATTGTACCACTCAGAAGTGACCGTCCTACGTTCCTCAAGCAGAACAGTCGCCACATGACCAGTTTTGCCGAAGAAACAGGCGACCATTTGCTTCGAAGTGCTTCTTCCACGAACAACTTTCGTTGGATTTTGCTCGTCTTTGAAGACCCACACGGTCGATTGTTGTTTCGTTTCGGGCTCATACGCATAGATCCATGATTCGTCACCTGTGACGATCTTATAAACGTCTTTTAAAGCACCGCAATCGTATTTTTGCAACATTTCTTTGCACCAATCGACACGAGCCTTTTTTACGGCAGTATCGAATGTATGCTAGTAGAAGAAATGTCCAAGGATGTTTCTATCTCTCGGTATGTCGCATGTCGATCTTGTATTATGAGTTCACGCACGGCATCAATTTCTCTGGCACAACAGCCGTTTTTGGACGACCTTCATGAAATTCGTCTTCGAGCGAGCTTCGGCCACGATTAGATTCATTATACCAATTTTTCACAGTGCTATAGGATGGTGCTTCATCGCCATACAGAGATTTAAGTTCATCAATGCACTCTTGTCGTGATAATCCACGTCGAAAGTTGTGAAAAATGATGGCATGAAAATGTTCACGAGGTTATTCCATTTTTTTCTATATTATTTTTTTCAAGTCACTGTAAACAACACAAATAATGGTCGTACGTCAAAACGTTTTGAGTACGATTATCCTTAAAAATGACAAACTTTCCAATGGAAATGTCAGATTGCACTTGGCAGCACTCAGTGTTGCCAGGCCAGAAATATATATAGCAGCCCTCGTATATTTTAATTGTATTTTAATTATTTTTATTTATTTATTTATTTTTCTTGTTTGTAAAAATATAAAAATATACTTAAAGTTTATTAACAAAATCATATTCGTTGTCAGTCAAATATATTTATGTAATTGAAATGAAAATTTAATTGCAATAGTTTTAAAAATAATTTAAAAAACAAGTCAACGAAAAATGTCCAAAACACCTAAAATTTCTCAAAAAAATCGCTAATCCCAAAAATGGATTTTATAACACCGTTTTCATTTAAAAAGATCTCCATTTTAGGGTTAAATCGCCTAATCAACCGCACTAAAATACAAACAATTTTTTACTCTCTGCGGGTTTTTTTTTTCAGCAAACGTATTCGTCGTAATAAATATAAACAATGAAATGTATGTAATTTATAAAATTATACGTCACTGTTTTAAATGCATTGCAAGCGTGATTTAATTAAAATTTTCGTTGCTTTTATTCTCATGATTTTTTTGGTGTTTACCTTTGTTTTCAATTTTTGTTTATTTTTTATATACAAAAATAGCAATTTTTAGAAAATAAATAAAAATAAAAAAAGAAGTGCAAAAATATAAAATTAAAATGTTTAAATAGTGTAACTCTGTTTTCAGTATTTCGCTTAAAAATCATAAATGATTTTATTTTATAAAAAAGAAATATTTAAGAATTTTTATTTAATATTTTATGTTGTTTATACCGTTATTACATATAAAAAAGAAATATGAGTGGGTGTTAGGTCGTATTAAAAAAAATATTTATAAACAAAAATAAACGTTAATTCAATAATATATGTACGTATGTATGTAAATATACATATATATCATGGCAAATTATTTATAAAAATAAAAATTAAGATTTTTAAACATTTTATAAAATAAAAAAAAAAAAGATTTTAAATTAAAAAAAAAACATTTTCCTAATTTTTTGAACTGCAAATAATAAAAGTTTTAATTAAATGATGCCATTTACCAATTCGTAATTAATGGTTGAGTGGACAGCCATAAGATATCAAATGCATGATATATAGAAAATATTTCAATTTTCGTGTGTAAATCTGCTGCAAATCAGTAGTATCACAAGGATGGCACTATGGTGCCACAGATGTTGCTAACATCGATCCCTTCTTGTCGAAAAAGTTCATATTTCACATGTTACCCTATTTACGTCATGTGGTCTTATGAGGTTACCTTATCGATTTAAAAGTTTCTCCCCTAATACGACCGTGAAAGAAGTGGGATATCCCAGTGTGGATCGCTCGGGACCAGCCAGCCCTTTAAGTTGCTGCCTCAAATTGGTACTGTTCTATTGGAGCTCGTGGACTGAACCTCCAGTTTAACGATTTTTGGTAAAATTTCTATGATGAGGGAGAAGAAGATATTTTAAACAACAACATCGTTGTGGTTCAGATCGAATTTGAAACTGTAGAGGTTGTGCGGCGTCCTGTAATCACCTGCTCGGATATTTCAAACGGACCATTAAAACTCAAGTGAGCCCGATAGACTTGCAGGCAGCGCGATTAACCAATAAAAAATTTCTCTTCAACTCCTTAAACTATTCATAAAAATCGCAAGAAATTGTTTGTTTAGATTCTAGTAAACTCTGCGCTACTGAAAAAGCGACTCTGAGTGTATAGAAATTATTATTTCAAAATAATAAACAAAATGTATTTTCTGTATCTTTGTACAGAATTATTGATTTACGCTCACATATTTTAGTCACTTTTTCTTAGTTTTATTTAAGCAAAAAAGTTTAAAAAATAGCTCTAAAATTCACTCGTATTATTTTAAATATTGAAATTTTGATTATGAGTGTTTTGTTATTAACGTCTGATTAAATTAAAAGGGGCCGGCGACAGTTTTTTGTGCCGGCTTCTGCCGCCGTAAAATTTTATAAGCGCAGGATTTTTGAGGGCTTGTAAATATGGCATAAGCATACGCTAATACATTCACCTGTTATCAATTCGCCTTGCTACTGACTATCACCGAGTATAAGACAACTATGCGTAAAATACAAAAAAAATACTTGTGAAAAAAAAGTTGCTTTGCAATAAAGTAATGAAATAATTCAATTCATTCAATTTTTAAATTTCAAACACAAACACAAACACAAAATAGCGACCTTCACTCGTAGAAAATTTCGCTGTGAGGTGTATTTTTTACCTTTTTCCTAATTTATTATGTTCGTTATTTTTTTTTTTGTTTTTTTTTTTGTTTTTGCAACAAGATATTTACGTCAAACTAGAAAAACAAAATTGATGGTAATTATTAGGAGGAGGCAAAAGTAAAGACAAGAAAACAAAAAATTTCTTGTTGTTGAATTTCGTTGTTATTTTTCTTTTAAGTAGAATAATCAGACAGACACAGGTTGCCAAATGTTGAAAATATATTTTTAATAAAATATGAAAAAAAAGTAAAAAGAGCGGATAAAATCATTTCTATGATGAAAAGCGATATGATAAGGGGAAATAAATGCTTTTTTGAAATTATTCTTCAGCCTCTGAGGTTTGTATAGGGCTTAAAACCAAAGGGTCCGTTTAGTGTTATCACGCTCTGATACAACGGGAACCGAAGCTCTCGATACCAATACACTCTTTTACAGTTAAGAGCAGGAAACCAAACGTAAGGCAAAATGAAACTTCACAAGAATTTTTGAAGGTACGCCGAACCTAATTATGTAGTGCACTTTAGCTGATGGGTGACTTTAAATTCTTTCTGTAATTTTATTAACAATTTTTAAGGTAACAACTTAAAGTTTTAAACGAATTTAAAATTTGGGCATTTATGGCTTTCTAAAAGTTCATTTACTCATTTGTAGATAGTCAGATGTTCAGCAACCTACAACTAACAATACTTTAATTTCTTAGGTGGCTGGCTCTTCTAAGTAAAAAATTAATTGATCACAAAAAAATTCAATTGGTTTTTAAAATCTAGTTAAAATTATTGAAACTAATCTCCTGTTTTTGAAAACGCACAATTTTTGCAATCACCTTACGAACCATTAAAGATTCCCTTTCTTTTGTTTGCAAATGTTCAACTACCCTCGTATTAAAATTATTTATTTGAACAAATGTACTTTTGAACAAAGAAACAATTTTGTTTTTGATTTGTCGTATAAATCAAATTAAATGGAAAGAAAATGAATTTTTTTACGAAAAACAAAAAATGTAGAGGGTGTTCTAAAATTCACATAAGCTTATGAAGCCGCATTTGTGGGGTTGTCAAATCAAAACACAAAAACGTTTATTCGTATAGTTAGCAGAATTCTGCTTTTTTTTGGCTCTACTTATAACTGTCTGACTTCTTCGCAAGCATATTTACCTAATGAGAACTAAGGCGATCAGTGGAGTCACCATGGTGGATCAGCAGTTATCTCTTCACATAGAGAACATGAATTATTTTTCCTACTCTCGAGTCAAATCGTATATTCAAAAAAAAAATGTGTTCTTTAGATTAAAGTGCCTTAAAGACTCTAAATTAAATTTGGGTTAAATCCCGTAATGAGTCTGCAAGCAGTACCAAAATGGCTATAATAAAAGTCCACTCAGCAGTTTATTTTCTGATAAAGAAATCAAGCACTATAACGTTTATAACACTAAATAGTGATTCCACACAAATTTGAGTTTTTTTTAGTTTCCAATTCGAAAAACATAAAAGTATAATGAAGCATCTAAAGCTTTTCCATACTTTCAAAAATCTTCGTTAATAAAGGGAAATTAAGAATTTCTAAAATGTAGATAAATTGTTAAATCTGGCATCTCAAGTCACAAATGAAAGAAAACACGTGTTAAAACATGTAAACGTCCACGATCAATATATTCGTCCAGTGTTATGGTAGGATTTGTGAAAATGTGTTAGTATGTGTTACACACATGCGTATATCAAATCGTCTAGCACACGTACACAACTTTGACAGCCAGCATTTTGATCGTGTATAGATTGCTTTATATTTATTTCTATATGTATGACCAGTGTTGCCAATGTTTGCTTATAATAGAGCTTGTTTAAATAACGCTGGAAAAATAATGCCCGTGGTAGAAAAAGTAGAGAAAAACTGTAAAAAAGTAATTATCACGAAACAATCTCGCTAACTCATGAAAATTGATTTAATGCTCACACTTATCTATGCTCACGTGAGTAAAATAAAAAAATGAATAACGATCCTGAGTGCGGTTTATTTTTTATTTAACAAAAATCTTGCGTAAATTTTGGGATAACGTTTTATTTATATTGAGGCAAATATTTTTCTGAATTAAACTATTAAAGAATAGCCAAAAGAAAAAGATCTTTGATATAAGTTAAAAATGAAAAGAAAAAGACTGTGTTTCTATTTTTGGCACATTAAAACACCCACCCACATGCCAGCCAGGGCGGCGTTAAAAACGTTAAGAGAAATATATCAGCAGCGCAAGAATTAAATAAAGAAATATGTATAAAATGCAAAGACAGACTAACAAATTGATAGACAGACAGGTGATATTTTCGTCTTTTAGTTGCTCTAATGGGCTGTAGCAAAAGAAACACAAGAACAAGAAGCACCTGGCCTACAGCAGCACACGAATAACACAGCAACTGCACAAATATAAAATCGATAAAAAAATTATAATTATCGTTATTGAAATATATTTTATATTTACAAAAAATAATAATAATAATCTTAATGAATAGATACATCAAACTAATTTTGTAATTTTCAAATTCTGTTTATTTTTTTTTTTCTGGTTCATTCTCCTTGCTTTTTGAAAAAGGTGTTAGACCGGAAATAACAAATTTTTTTTAGCTAAAAGATTATTTTCAAAGAAATAAATAATAAAAAAAAATCAAATCTAAATATTTGTACAAAGAAAACTAGAAAGATAATAAATTTAAACTTTCACTTCACAAATGAACCTTTTAAATTATAAAAACAAAAAACGAAAACTAGACAGCAACAACAATTCAAATGAGTCGTGAATAAAAATAATATATAAAAAAAAAAATGTTCTAATTTTATGTTATTTTTTAATTGTTATTTTATAAATTTTCACAAATCAATTTAAGAAAATTAAATCACAAAAAATAAAATTTGAAAAAATAAGAAGGTTGGCAACACAATAACCGATAGTCATAGACTTAAAATTATGCTACAAAAATAAATAAAAATATTATGAGTTTAGCTTCAATTAAGCATATTTTGAGGAAACTCCGTTGATTCTGTTTTATTCACGGACCAGTGTTGCTGAGAGACTATCCATTACTGACATAATAAATCTATTAAAGCTGCATCTGTAAGTTTTTAGCAACTTGGATGCGGAGTTTCCAAAAGCTCATGCAATCAATTTCAAATGAGGCATAATTTTTAAAACGAATCATGATAATGGCTGAGGTATGAAAAGGTAAATGATTATTCCGATATGATCTAAAACAAAATTGAATCGCTTCCAGATAGAGCAAAAAACTTTCCGTCTGAAAGCAGAGTCTTAGCTTCAATATTTTGATTTGAACGCACTTTAAGTTTTCTTTTTTCAAAACGTTTAATTGAAAGATAAAAAGAGATAAATTTCTAGTAAATCGGGAACTGACCTTTTGTATATAAAAAATTATAGCAATAGCGTAAGAGGAATACTAAAGCTTTTTCTTTCATATAAAGTTACCATACTCTAAGCATATTTTGACTGTATAAAGATTTCAGGTTTTCTTTTGTAGACAAAGGTACCATGAGTACCATTCGAGACCATGCAGTCGTTATTCTTCTGGCTCAATCCTTAATAAACTTCAAAATAATTTTTGGTATGGTTTACAAAAAGTGGCAACTAATTTATTTTCTTACAAAGATATTTGCTACTTTTTAACACGAAATTCTTTTGGTATTGGAAAAAGCTTCTCGCAGTATATATACGAGGGCTGCTCTATATATTTCTGGCCTAATAGTGAAAATGCGAATATTTATAATCAACAATGGTTTTATTGTTTTTCAAAGTATTCTCCAGCATGATTTATACACTTTTGCATGCGCTCAAACCAGTTGTCGAACCACTTTTTCCACTCCGATTGAGACACCTCTAAAATATGGTTTTTGAACACTTCAACAGCTTCTTTTGGCCACGAAAATCGTTGACCACGCATTTTTTTCTTGATGTGCGGAAACAAGAAGAAGTCATTAGGTGCCAAGTCAGGGCTGCACGGCGGATGACCCATTAATTCGACGTTTTGGCCGGTCAAAAACGCTCTGGTTTGAGCCGATGTGTGAGAGCTCGCATTGTCATGGTGAACAATGATTCGTCTTCTCTTGTTGGTTTTTCGAATTTCTCCGATGACTTCAGGCAAACAAATTGTAGTGTACCACTCAGAAGTGACCGTCCTACGTTGCTCAAGCGGAACAGTTGCCACATGACCAGTTTTGCCGAAGAAACAGGCGACCATTCGCTTCGAAGTGCTTCTTCCACGAACAACTTTCGTTGGATTTTGCTCGTCTTTGAAGACCCACACGGTCGATTGTTGTTTCGTTTCGGGCTCATACGCATAGATCCATTATTCGTCACCTGTGACGATCTAATAAACGTTTTTTGAAGCACCGCAATCGTATTTTTGCAACATGTCTTTGCACCAATCGACACGAGCCTTTTTTGTGAAAGACTTTTAAATTTTGCGGGATCCAACGAGAACAAACCTTTTTTACGGCCAGGTATTCATGCAGAATCGAATGTATGCTGGTGGAAGAAATGTCCAAGGATGTCTCTATCTCTCGGTATGTCGCATGTCGATCTTGCATTATGAGTTCACGCACGGCATCAATGTTCTCTGGCACAGCAGCCGTTTTTGGGCGACCTTCACGGAATTCGTCTTTGAGCGAGCTTTGGCCACGATTAAATTCATTATACCAATTTTTCACAGTGCTATAGCATGGTGCTTCATCGCCATATAAAGATTTAAGTTTGTCAATGCACTCTTGTCGTGATAATCCACGTCGAAAGTTGTGAAAAATGATGGCAAGAAAATGTTCACGAGTTAATTCCATTTTTTTCTATATAAATTTTTTCAAGTCACTGTAAACAACACAAATAATGGTCGTACGTCAAAACGTTTTGAGTACGATTATGCTTAAAAATGACAAACTTTCCAATGGAAATGTCAGATTGCACTTGGCAGCACTCAGTGTTGCCAAGCCAGAAATATATATAGCAGCCCTCGTACGCCAAGCTTTTCCAGGAAGTTGGCCATGATGGCCTAACGTGACGGTGGTCTTACCACTGAGTGAAATACAAAGCGTCGACAAGCGCCTCCTGCAGACGTAGCCAACAGAGTTGCAATTTCAAGAGCATGGCTTGCAGGATCATGTTATTCCCCTTGCTTGTGAGTTGGAGACTATCCAACCCTGACTGCTGTATGCACATTAAGAACGGAAACCAATAGCCACCACGTGTACCTCGAAGTGACCTCACAAACAACCGGGCTATAGGCCACCGGTTCCCGTGACTCCATTATACTTAAGGAAAATGGTCAGTCTTTCGACAAGTATCTAACATGTATATTCATATTTGCTGCCTGGACACCGGGGGACTGGTTCCCCCTAGGTTAGCTCGGCCAGACTTGTAGTACATCCTGGCATCCTCATTAAATGAGATGAGGCCAAATACAGAGGTGTTTTCACGATTGTTACAGGGGTAATGTTCCTTTACTTCCCGCCATCTGTTACATATTCTTCTTGCTACTCCCTCTAACCTACGTGCCTCGATCAATTTTTCTTTGTCCGGTGCATGCATCAAGTCGGAAGGGGTAAAAAAATAGCCTGCTGAGCTTCAGGACACCTTTTAGAAACAATTTGTATTTAAAACACAGTAAAAATATTTGCAACTACTAAAAAAATCAACATAGAATTTTATAGCTTTTTAATAGAGTAAGCAAATGATCGCAGTCATGTTTAACTTGAGAGAAGCCATAAGCCCTTTTCGTCTTATTTATTTATATGTTTAAGATCTGTAAGAGAAATTATTTTTATAAACTTCCTTTCTAGGGTTTTCAGTTGTCCAAATGCGGCAATTTTGCTTGTTGACAAACCCTGTTAAGTGAAAATAGACTTCGTCTAAAAAATGGTTTAAAAAAGCAGCGGGTTGTTCCTGAATGAGTTTTAGTAGTAGATTTTAATTACTTTAATGCGATTTCAGAGCGAAATTCAATTCGCTGCAACAAATGCCAATGCATCTACTGAGAATACACCCAAGGCGAATCAATACTAGGTGGTCGCAATGGCGAATTCAATAATTTTCGCCAAAACCTGGAATGTCAAACTCCATATATAAAAAACGTGTATAATTTTTTTATATGGTGTTTGAACACTTAACATTTTAGCAAAAATTAATGAATTCGCCATTGCGACCATCTAGTATTATTTCGCCCTGAATAAACCAAAAAACTAAGTGTCAAAACTATCATATTTTTGGTGTTAAAAAACAAAGTTCTTTAGATAGAAAAACACAAAACATGAAAATGGAAATGGAAAAACGTTAATCAAATTCAATAATAATAAATTGATTTAATCATTTCATTGCAACAAGAACCACTGAATGCAAAATTGTAGGATAAAGAGGAAGGAAAACAAAACATCTCTGCTTTTGCGCGCGCCACACTGACTTGAAGAGGCGTTATATGGAATTTCAGACGTCAGTCATATGCCAAACTGACGTCATTTATAATATTTTTAAAAATATATATTTTTTTTAAGTCTTTGAATAAAAGTGGAATTAAAAACAAAAAACGACAAAATGTTATTTTAAGAAAAAGTAAAATTAAAATATCTCTAGAGATTAAATCTAAAAATATAATTGTACAATTTTTGTTTTCTTTATCAAGCAGATAATAAAAAATTGTTTTAAAGAAAAATAGATAAAAAAGATTTCAATAATTTTATATGTATATTTTTGATTATTTTTTATTGAGAACAAAAATAAATTGTTATTTATATTGAAACTGATGGAACTTTTTAATTATAAACTTTTTCTGATTTTGTTTAGTTTTAGCTCTTTTCTCAATTAAAGAGTTCTGCAATTGGGATGAGTAGATGTTATTAATAACGCTGTTTTACCTCTTGTTTGCTTTTCTGCTATTTATTGTTAAAAAAAATATTATTAATTAAAATTGCTGTGTACCAGAATTAAATTTATACAACTACTTCATACTAGAGGAGATAAAACACTATTCCTAAAATAAACATAACGTGGAGTTCCACTGTTGTTAAAAAGAAAATTTGGAATCGCACTCCCTTATTAATAATTTATAAAAAGCTATTCAATTTTAGCAACCAAATCAAGTCAACTGTTTTACATAAAAAAATTCAATATCGTCTAGAGAGCGAGGCCGATAAAATAATACTTGCCTTACAGCCGCCGAGGTGTGCGAAGTCAGCTAGAAAATTTTAGCCGCCTTAATCTGTTAAGTCAGGTTTTTTTGTTTTTGAATATGATTCTGCATTCATATGGTAGCAAAAAAATTTTAAAATCTATTGTAATTTTTTGCCTTAGCCGAACGTTAGCCGCCACCGGTTGTCATATACCATCGGCTTCGCTCTCTGACATGGTTTAAAGATCAAAAGTTTGTCAAAAAAGCCATGGTTCACTATCGTACTCAGTCATACGATCTGTCACAGTAAGAGCGAAAACAAAAGAAGAAGAAGAAGCAAATGATAGCAGACAAAGTTTTGAAAGTACGTCAAAAGTTAACAGTTGCCAAACTTCAGTTCTTTACGTTGACGGAGACGTACTGATTAAAACTTGTCTGTTAAAAAAGACAAAGTATAACGTATGACGAATTCTATTGCCCCGACCTTAAATAATTTATAAAATGTTTTTTTCTATACGAATAGAGTTGATTTTTTTAGGATTTGAAAAATGTCCATATAGGGAAATGCGTAATTTCACATTTTTCTTAGCTCTATTACTAAAAACCTATACAAATTTTGAATATAACCTATACACTTCTGAAATCTACAATGCCTTGGCTTTCGCCCCCTGCTAAGCCGCACCTTTTCATTTTTGACCCATTTTTCGGCATTTGATAAACGCCTGTCTGTATTAAGAAAGAAAAAAAGCATGAGTTCTTCGATCTGATTTTAGAAATTTTTATATTTTGACTTTTTATGTTTTGCTATAAATAAATTAAATAAAATTTTTAATAAATTTACATACTTTTTTTATAATTTTTTTAATTTTCACAAGGAAATGTTAAAATAATTCAATTCTGTTAACTCAACATTTTTTGAGTGAGAGGTATGTGAACTATAACAGGGTTGTCAAAAACGAAGCTAACTGACTGAGCTATCTTCACACCCTTATTCCCGAAGACACAACAATTATCTTTACTAATTATTGCTAGTAAAGCGTTCATTTACTTTTTTACATTTGGGAGAATAATTTAAAAACTTCTGTTTTACTCTTGTTGCTAGTTTTTGCTAGTAAAGTTAATGAACAGACCAAATTTTCCGCATGGATATCAGAAGCGATTCATAATTTTTTCAATATCAATTTGATTTTGTTTTCGGTTCATTTAATTTCATTTAATAGGTGATTGAATACTTGAATTATAACAAGTGTAAATTGAAATAAAAGAGTTATTAGAAAACTAACGGAATCTGTCAAGTCGCTATATTTTTCATTTTACTATTTAAAAATTATGTTTACTTATTTACTCAAGTTTCACACAAAACTATTTCCGACTTTTAGTGATACCAGATAGCAATTTTATATTTAACTGGTAACATTTCTATAGGAAATTAGTGGGTACTTCATTCTTATAGCCGTCAACATCTTTTCAGCTTAATATTTTATATCCAAAGGTTTTTATGCACAATTTTTTGTTTATAAATATTTTTTTTTATCTAGTGATTTAACTTTTTAAAATTTCATGTTATTCTTATCAATGTTAATAAGACCTGATGAGCAAAAACTGTTACAAAGTTAAAAAAGTGGCAGCATTTCAAACCTCTTTTGCAAACACTGTTGTTAATCAGTAATATTTTTCGTTAGTAAGCTATTTGCAAATAAAAAACTAATTCATCACTTATGCAGCAAAATTTTCATTTGCAAAATTTCTATTTACGAATAAATCGTATGTACCAATAAACGTAGTACCTATTTGAGTGCCAAAAATTTAATCTTCCATAAAACGCACCATAAATTAAAATATAATTTTTTTTGTCTTATAAAATTTTGAGTTTAACTCTTTAGTTAAACGTCAAATATCTTAAAGACAATATTATCAAACTTTAGATAAATTCATTAATTTTTACACAAAGTTTCCATATTTAAGTATATGGAATAACTTTCAGTGTCAATAATTTATTCCGGCACAGTTCATACTACATTTTTATGCACAAACATAAAAGAAGTTTACCATAGCAATAGATAAAGATATCAGGGAAAGAGTAAGGAAGTTTTTGATGTGCAAGGATCCGTTCCACCAATATTATTTTTTTTTTTTTTTTGTGCATTATGAAATTTTTTAAAGTTGCCAGATAAGCAAATTTAGTTAAAAGTAAAAACTTGCTCCATCATAACGCTTTAATAAGTTTACGTTTTTTGCAATACAATTAAAATCATTATTTTTATTAACTTATTTTAACCAGTGCATACATATACACGACATACAAATGTATGAAACTGTTAAACGCATTAAAACTGTTGAATGTAAATAAAACGGCAAGAAAAAAAATCGGAAAAACCTGCTGAGAAAAAACCACACATACCGTAACAAATAAACATAAATAAAAAGAGCAAAGCAGTAAATATTTTATAAAATTTATCTTTATTTGCTATGATGAAATATGCATAATTTTTGCTTAACAGCGGAAATGGAATCCAAGATGGCAAGTAATATAAAAAAACAATTAAAAATATCATAATAATTTTGATAAAATGAAATAAATAGCCTTAAGCCCTGTCAAGGAATACAGTTTTTTTTCTATGTGGTAATTTTGTTGTTGTTTTTTTCTTAGGTGAAGTAAGGTGTCAACCCAGACAATATAAAAAAAGGATTTAATATAAAAAATATAAAAATTTTCTAATTTAAAAATAGAATAAATGTCTTTGATAAACATTAAACAAAAAACTATACTATTAAAAATAAAAAGGCAATTGTGGGTGACAAAAAATTGCCACAAAGCAGAAAGTCAAACAAGACAAATTAAAAAACACCAAGAAATGTTCCCTTCCACTTACCGTAAAAAATAACTTTCGGGTGTATGGTAATATTTAGGGGTATATAAAGTTATCTTATCCTTTAAATACAACTTAATAAATACTGTGCAGTTTTTTTTATTATTTTTTTTTTTAATGAAATCACACAACTCGTTATTTTCGCTTAACTTTTGCTTTTTTATTTTCTATATGTGTTACTTCATTTTCTATTTTACATTTTTCTTTAAGCACTGATCATTTCAGATTTTCCTTTCTCTTTAAATCACCTTTATATATATATATATTTTTTTAATAATCTTAACAAATTCTTTACAAAAATTTTCTTAGTTTTAATAAGAAATCTTATAACTCTAAGCAATAAATTAAAAAATTTACAAATATTCTATATTTATTCCGAAAGCAACAGGCGAAACTTGTAAAAAATAATTGTATTATAATCGACTAAAGTGAAAACGAATATGGCATTATACACAGGGTGCTTCAAATATATTTAGCCGTCTAATTTTTTACCACGGATTATTAGTTATGTTTTCATTTCCGTCTATATTCAACATTAAATACTGCTAGGACTGGTTGACATAAACGATAAATATACACAACTGCTTAATATCAGTTGTGTCTTTGTCGTTTATAGATTTCAATTAATTTTTAATACATATCCTTTAAAAAAATTATACAAAAAAGATAAAAAATGGAAAAATCGTAAGGTGTTTTTTTATCTTAATATAATTTATTAAATATTTAATACACACACGCAGCGCTTTAAAAATAACCACCAAAGCCCAATTTGAGCAACTTGTGCGTTGCTTTCTCAACAAGTGAGGCTTCTGAAACTCCTCAAAATCTCGACATCTTTGCACAGGTTTCTTTAAATGATTCTTAATTTCGGCTATTACATTACAAAATGTTTCTTTGTTTAGCCGAAAATAGCTAATTAAACTATGAAAAATTACTTATTCTAAATATTTGTTATTTAATTTTGAAATTTCTTAATTCGCATTGGGTAGTTCAAGAGGATTGGAATCATTGCGTATTTTTCTACGTTTGCGGAGAACATTTGTATAACGTCATGATTTTTGTCGTAAAAATACATTCACGCTTTAATCCATTCTTTTTATTACATAAAAATTTGACTTAAACTCTCTTTGCCTCTTCTTTTCTTCACTATACAAATAAAATGCATTGAGTTGCCAACATAAAATCGACTTTTCATGCCGGCAACACCATTAAAAACACAACTAAAAATCGTGTTGCACAATATCAAAAAATAATTTGGTTGAGTCAAAGTCGGGTTGGCTGACACACGACCAAACTTACTGCCATCCCTAAATTACGACGTAAAGCGCAAGATATCTGTCAAAATTTCTCATGTACATACAAAATGTATGAAGCATCCCTAAATAGCACGGCGTCAACGCTTAGCAATTGGAAAATCCAATTTTGACAGCGCGTAAGATAATGCAGTTGCCTGCAAGCTACTGTTGTTTACATATTTTGTTGTAGTATTTAGAAAACGTTACAAAACAGTAATGACATTTTTGCTTTTTTCGGGCTTATATAGCGTTTTTATCACTATTTTGCATTTCATTTTATAGGGTTTTATTAAAAGTGATAGGTTAACATTACTGTTCACAACAAAACGTTGCGCTCTTATTTAGGTATGCACCTTCAGCGAAAAGCCATGCGTTATTTTGCGTCGCGTCTTACGCACTAATTTAGGGATGGCAGTTAGTCGAGTTGAGAATGGCAATAGGAGCATTAATAAATTATTGCGCCATAGACCGTGGTTATAATTATCAGAACTCCGTAAAACATGGAATCTACCACTAGCATATTTATATCACAATATATGTCAAACACCATATTAAAAGCGCATATATGACGATACTAGCTAAATTTTTTTTCGGTAAAAATACGCTTAAAATTTATAAAACGCCTTTAATAAAATGAATATATGTCAACACTTGGTATAATTTTTATTTGTAAACAGCAAGAAGTTGATCAAAAAATTGGTTCTGTAAAAAAATTACAGGAATTTAAAATGGAGAAAGAAAAAACTGCTGCCGAAAAACTTGCTGAGCGTAAGGAACGTCTTCGTAACCTACACAAATTAAGACAAGAAGCGCGTACTCATAACCATCAAGAAGTTGTGGCAGAAGACGCACGCAAAAAATTGCCCAACAATTGGGAGGCTCGTAAGAGACAAGCAGATTGGCTGCTGGCCGATGAAAAAGCTCGCGAACAGGCCAAAGCGGAAGGTAAGGATTATGATCGTCTTAAACTATTGGAAATTTCGGCCATAGATGCTGAAAAAATTGAAAAGAAGAAAAAGAAGAAAAATCCAGATCTAGGATTCTCAACATTTGAGGCACAAACCGCTCGTCAGTATGGTCGCTTAGTTAAAAATATGCCTGCACGTGATATGAACAAATATGAGAAACAGAAGCAAGAGCTAGGAGAAGCGTTCTATGGTGGCCCAAATACAGTGCTACATGGTTTGGTCAAGGACACACCGGCAGCTATTAATAACATGGTTAAGGATCTTGAGCAACAAATTGATAGACGTAAGAAATATTCTAGAAGACGCATTTATAATGACGATGCCGATGTGGACTTTATAAACGAACGAAATTCTAAGTTTAATAAGAAATTAGAAAGGTTCTATGGTGAGCATACAGCAGAGATTAAACAAAACTTGGAAAGAGGCACTGCCATTTAGGGAGCTTAACATTAAAGAAATTCCTATCTGTTTTGCAGTAGTTTTAAGTCAAATAATATAGATCCATTTAATAAATAACAAATAGGTAATAGACCAAATTAAAAACGAAATGGAATAAAATTTGTTCTGGTTTTTAAAGATCACTCGTTAATTAAACTAAAGAAAAATTTTAAATGTAAATATTAAAAAACGACTCAATAAAGATCTTATCAAGCCATTCGGCTCTGATACACACGAATTTTTATTTACACTGAATTTACTTAAAACTCTTTACAATATCCTTAACAAATGAGATTTTATTGCTGTATTAGTTTATAAAAAATCAAAATTCTCCAATGATAATTTTTCCGCATCTTTATTAATCTGAGCAACCGGATCTTCTGAAATAATTCTCACTACCGTATCATCCACATCATCATTAGGATTATCATCTAATGTACACAATAGACCATCATCTTCATAGGTAGGAAAAAAATATTCTGGTTTATCCCATTGTTTTTGTGTGCCAATGGCAAAATGTTGTTCCTCCTTTAAATGTTGCAAAAGTAATTCCTGATTATCAAAGCGCTGATTACAACTTACACAACGTAAAATACACATTTGTCTTCGTATATAATTAACAATTTTGATTTTTTGATAGAAATTTAAATCTTTAACGGATTCATCAAAGTCCATCTTATGCTCTTGCAATAAATGCTCTTTAAAATCAAGAAGATCCTTGAACTGCTGTTGACAGTAAAGACAATTTAAGGGTTGCACCGATTCATCATCACCATTCCATTCGGACCAATCTGAATCACTATCTTCAGATTTTTGGGCGAATCTCTGCTCAAAATCTACACTATCAGCAGTTTGATGCGAGGATAATCTCTTTCTCTGGCCAAGTGTTTGATGCTGCATTTGATGTGTCTGTTTATAACGTTTTTGTTGATTTCGTGTTTTTGTTAAATTGTCGGGAAATTTATAGTTTTGCAAAAAATACTTATCATAAGCGTTATTGTTGGGATTAATTCTTTTATGAGCCTTTTTACGCATGTGCTCCTTTAGAGTGACGCGATCTTTGAATACTTTCTCACAATAGAGGCAAACGAGGTTTTCTAAATTAGCTTGCACCTTTTCTATTAGTTCGTCTATGTAAATAAGATTCTCGGGCTTACCCAGTTGCAAAAAATGTTTTGTGAACAAGTGCTCCAAGTACAATGAACGCAAACCCGTTATCACATCTCTGCAATATAAGCACTCTCTGCTAAAATTGCGGTCCGTCAATTCAAATTGGTGTTGAGCTAATGCTTTTTCTAAATTTTCCTTTTTCAGTTTTGTTCTTAGCTCATAATCCTTTGGCACAATATCACTTAATAGATAATATTTTTCATTTTTGGCTGGTGTTCCATCGGGCAATTGATCCAGTAACATTGTTGTGCAATATTCTTCAAACTCATGTTTCTCAAACTCCACCTTCCAAAATCTTAGGTAGTCTTCCAATAGAGGTATTTCGCTAACGTCAGCTATAACTAAACGATGCGCCAAAAATAGATGACACAAATAGTCATCCTGTTGGTTTGGAAAATGAAAATCCTCTGTGCATTTTAGACATGTAATATTCTTATCTATATTTTCTCGTTTAGCAGTTGTTTGTTGAAATGTTAGCACGGGTAATATGGAACTTGTAGTGTTTTTAAAAGAATTATCCATTGTATTCCTCTAGCTATATGTAAAAAATAAAAGAAACCTGTGTAATTTTCTTCCTTAATTGAAGCAACAAAAACAGCTGTTTCTTATTTAAACAAAGAACAGGGTGTCTCAAACTAAAATTTAGTGATGTCAAACAAAAAAAAAAAAAAAAAAAAATTCGATGAATATATAACATAATTATCATAGTTAAATAAGTAATTTTTTATGAAACAAATTGACAGTTCTTATCACAGAAAGCTTTTTTCCCTGGTTTGAAGAGAAACTTATATATTACCAATCTAATGTAATAATTCAATTTGGCATAGCACATATTCCGAGCATTATCGCATACATCTAAATACATTTTTCTATACAAATTCGATATACAAAGGCATTCAAAGTTCATATAAATTTTTTACAACACAGCTGAGAATTAATATAGTAAAGGAATTACATGTGCATTTTACAAGTTAAGCTTTTAAGTACACTTTTTAAATAAAAATTTCGACTACTGTTGTACCGGGAGCAATCACTAGAAACTGCAATGTTTGCAACCATTCACTCAAAATTTAATAAGTTTTTTTTTAATACATAGTGTTATTTTTATAAAACTTAATTTTAAGTTCTGTTTTATTAAATGCATACTTTAAGTAATAAATCATTAAATAAAAAGGATTAACATTATTTGCGTTAATTAACCTGCCAAGTTGACATCATTGTTAACATAGTCTACACCATGGCGAAATAATTTACCAGGTGGTGGCGGTGGCGAATTTCATTCATTTTCGCCGTTGCAGAAAATTTCAAACTTCATATAAAAAAAATTTTCGCTGATTTTTTATATATGGAGTTTGACATTTTCTGCAACGGCGAAAATGAATAAATTCGCCACTGCCACCACCTGGTAAATTATTTCACCATGGTCTACACAATTGTATTGAGTTATTGAAAAAAGCGATACTACCCAATATTTTTATTTAGTTTGGGTTATATTTTAAAGTGGAAAATGCAGCAATTTACGCGCAAAGAAAATTTTCTTATTGCCAATACCCTCAACTGTATACCATTCTTATTACAAGGTCAAGCTGTTTTAATAGACTTGCGCAATGATTGTTCTTTGGCGGGTCGCATCGACAACGCTGATGGCCATATGAATATTAATTTAACGGATGTTGTTTTTATCAACCGTTTGGGTCAGCAGTTTCCGTTTGATCAGTTTATGGTACGAGAACGGTCAATACGTCAAATTCATATACCTGACCATGTAAACATGACTAAAGAAATAGAAGGTTGGTGTGAAAAAGGCTGTTCGCGTAGAATATCCCGCTCAAGAGATGGTAACAAAGGAAAAAGAACTTTCAAACAAAAAAGAGCACAAGAAAGACATAAGGAAATTTTACAAAACATTGAAAAACAACAAGAAAAGGGTGAACCGAAATCAAATTAATTTTGTTTACATACACGTACACAGGATGAGAACCGTTACAACAAATGCAACCACCTTAAACATAATTTTACTTATGTGTAGGTTTTTTACTTACATAGGTTTATCATTAAAAAAAGCGGCAGCAGGAATAAAGATTTCTTCCATTTAATTTAAAAAAAAACAAATACCAAAATGTAATTAATAATAATTAAAGAACAAACAAATGTTTTTATAAAAAGTTAATTTTAAAATCTATATTAAATTAAATAAATAATAAACAACCGGTAGCACTAAAGCAGCTTTTGAACTGGTGAGACCAAATACACCAATAATGAACTTCCAAATGCCATAGTAAAAGGCTAATTGCAAGGCAACGTGAAGCCCCAGTAAACTAAAAGAAAATAAAAGTAAAAAAGATATAAAATATAAAAAATTAAACTTTTAATTTTTAACTAACATTTTATCCTTGCGCCTAGCAGCCTCAAGATTCTTTGGTGATTCCTTGCTCAGATACTCACGTACACCTAAGATTGTATTCTGAAAGTACTCTTCCCAATTTAAGGGACCAATATCTAAAAAAAATATTTGTTTGTCAACCGGATCCATAGATTTTGCCAAAGCCAAGGTACGCTTGCTATCATAATGCCATTCGGTAAAAATGAACTTTTCTAAAGTGTTCAAGGAATTCCAAACACTTTTATGCAATCTAATCAAACTGAAAAAAGAAAAAAATAATTTTAAATGAAATTCTTTTATTACTAATACTAACATTGGTCGGCCTCCTGTTAGTGTAGTCAGTAAATCCAAAAAGAAACCAGGTATAAAATGAAATAATATAGCTCCCAAACGGAACAAGGTAAGACTTTTTACCAACTTCAGTTTTGGATACCTAAATGGATATTTTAAACTCAATTTAGTTTGTGTTGAGTATATTTAACACATAACACTTACCATACAGCTGATTGCAGAGGATACTCATGCAAACAATCATTTATTTTATTTATTAACAACTCAAAACGGAATGGTCTATATGTACTGGAAGTCAAATGGAATATTTGTAATTCTGCTGGCTTACCACCATTTTTAAGTCTGAAAATATATAAAATAAAAAAAGACAAAATATATTTTTTAAGATGAAGTTTTTAAAATTTTTAAAATAGGAAATCGCGGTCTTAAAATATATTTGTAAGGCGAAACAAGGATGATAGTTATCCCACGGGTTTATGACCGTTATTGGGCACCGAAGGCTAATTCGCTTTGTTCATTTAATCTGCCATCTCAAGCATAATCGGCATTCTTCATGATATTGGAAAAATCCGGCCAAAATGAGAGGCTTTTTTTCATTAAAATCTAGCCCAACGCGGAGTTGAACCCAAATAAACGAAAAACAATATTTCTAACTAACGTTTTAGACTAATCATCTAAACTCATATTGCTACCATAATAATACACTCGCAAGATAAACATTACTAAAATATAAACTAAAATATAAACATAACATGTGGTTACCAGGTGAAATAAAAAAAATCGTCAAAATTAAAATCAAGGAAAATTTATGTTCGTATATGTATTTATATACCACCCCGTCCAGACGTGCAATAAGTGTGTAAATTTTTATGTTGTCAATTTCTATTGCTAACATTGAAATTACACGCAAAATAAATGTTGTAACACAAAATAAATATTGTAACACAAAGCTGAGCAATTATGTTCAATATAAGCTGTCAAATTTAATTGTTAAAAGGTAACCAAACTACTTTTACCATAGACTACAATCCACAGCAAAAAACTGTATTCTTTTTAACATGAAGCTATTTTAATTTAAAAGAAAGAAAGTTGGTGGAATAATGTAATAAAAGTGGTTTTATTATTGTTGTTATTTTTTGCCACCATATTTTGATTTCTGTATGTATGATCTTACATTTTAAGCTAATAAGGCCCAAAATAATCCATGTAAATAAAAACAATTTTAATATTTCCCTAACGTTTCGTGAATTTTTTGTTCACTTTCTCAAGGGGTCGTCTATTTAATTAAGAAGAAAATTTTACACAGTTACAATTACAATTTATTTACATGGATAAATTTAGGCCTTATTAGCTTAAAATGTAAGATCATACATACAAAAGTGGTTTTAATTTGTGCTTAGTTGTTTGTAAGTATTTGTGTAATAAAAAAAAACTAGCTTTTGTTGAAAAATGTTTTTTTGATAAAGTTGCCACTAAATTCATTAAAAGGATTTTGAAGTAGTTTTAAAGTTAAGACCGACTTTTACCTTTTAAATATACTTTTATGTGTCTATACTATTCACGAGAGTAATTTATTAGTTGGAATAAATAATTGCCGATTTCATTAGCACTGATTGATAAACAAATATTTTCACTAATGGTAATGCCTTTTATTGAAAAGGTTTCATAGGCAATTAGATAAAAAACAAAGTTATTAAAACTTTTTTAATCACGGGAATATTTTTTAATTTAACTTTAAACTTTAAAAATCGTGCTGATTATCCCGACCGAATTATTAAAATCACCGATATTGACTATTGAAGGTGAAAGCACGTTTCGATGGCCATTTCGCTACCGCTCGCATAGCTCTTCAGGAAACTTCTCACTTACATTTTAAATAAACTAAAAACTTTTGTCCAAACAATAAAGACAAAAATCAAAGCTTAAGCAAAAACAGCAATAATCAACATTGATTTTATTTTTCTTTATCCACCGTATACGGCTGACTTTTTTCGGCTCTTTTATACAGTTAAAAGATGTTGAAAAATAAAATAAAAACAACAATAAAATATCATAAAACACTATGATAATTTATTTTTGTTTTTTACACGGGCACTTGCAATTTAGTAATTAAAACTTCTTAAATCACGGGAATATTTAATAATTCGGTCGGGATAATCAGCACGATTTTTAAAGTTTAAAGTTAAATCAAAGTTATTATCATTGATGAATAAATAGTTTTAATGCACTATCATTAATAAGCGTAGATTCTGGTCTCTTTGGGCATTAAATAAACACCTTGAAGTGCGGTAGAGAACAATTACAAAATGTCATTTTCATCTCAAAAATTTGGTGAAACCTGTATTTTTAACATTCTCAGAGAGTTTATTTTTGCCTTTTGTCAAACATTTTCAAATAGCTGTTTTTTTACATTCTTTTTTACTTTTACTATAAGGGCAGTATTCCTAATTTTATTGCACAAATAGACTTTTTAATTATTGTTTATTAATTTAATGTATTGCTCATCTAAATACTTGTTAATCCATGCTTTTGACTTAAATTAAATCTTCCGAAATTTTTTGGTACCATTTACTGTTCATTAACGGCGTCATTTCTGTGCATGAATTATTTTCTTTTAGTATCATGAATTTTTATCTATCTGTCTGTCTTTCACATCACACAAAAACTACTGAATGGATTTCGAAATTTTGTGAGGAGGTCCCTTAGAGCCATGAATAGCTTAGAATACTTTATTTTTTCATAAAAATACGTAATTTCGTAGAGAAACCAGAACAGAACATTTTTATAAGTTTTAATTTTAAGATAATTATAAATAATACGCAGAAAATGTCGTGAGCACTGCTATTATAATATAAAACTACCTAGGACAAGATATACAACATAAAGCTTTAAAAAATAAAAAAAATATATTATAAAAAACTGTTTTTCTGCCTTTTAATACTCTAATGAGCAAAGCGTGCATTAAAGAGCTTCATTAAAAAAGTTAAAAAAAAATTTGAGCATAATCATTTGATTAATTCATAAAACCTCTTGTATCCGTGTATACTGTGTATTGTTCAATTAAATTACAATAGTGTATGGTTGTTGTTGGAAATTTTCATATTAAATTTCAATATACCAATACACTTTTATTTTGCATGTTTTTGAAAAGTTGTATTGGTAATCGTGTTATGAAATACATGTGAATCTTGTACATTTTACTTGAATCAACCACTAGCATATCAAAAGTATACTTTTCACATAAAAAATTTAAAATTTTGCTTTTTTCAGTCCTATTATCCATTTTACTTCCTGAAAACCTTCTTCTGAATACTTATTTTCTTCTTATTTGCTTTTTGACATTTAATATACAAAATAAATTGATACAATAATACACTGCGTGTTCACAAGCATATAAACAGAAAGTGTAATCAATACAAAATACACCATACAAGATTTTGTGAATTAAGCAATTATATTTTTTATAAAAGGCACATAAAACGGTAAAATTTTTAAAGTCGCCTAAACCTTGATAGCAAAAAGTCTGGCTACTCAAGTTTGACATATATTTAGTGGTAAAGGAAACTCAACTTATGTTGAATTTATGTGGGGAATTTATCTAAAATTAACCAAATAGGTGAGAAATACTTAAAAGATAATAAAAATAATTTGAAGCATATCTGAAGGATGCTAGTTATACAACAATACAAAAACTTTAAAAAAATTTACTCACTTGAGGGCGTTAACATAATAACCCGTAGTTATAATGGCATTAACTACAACATCTACTGGTATGTAGTCCATAATCAAAGAGGGATCCAATGGCAGGCGTCTCAAAACACCTTTGGAGGCACCCATAAAAAACCCTTGAGGACCATTTTTGGATACAGTCCAACCTGGTATGGGTTGCTGCCAAGCGGCCGTAACTTTTAAAGCAAAAAAGTTTCATTACGCTTGCGATATTTTAAAAGTTATAATAAAATTTACAAACTTACTCATACTAGGCCTTACTATGCCACAGGGAAAACGTGTAGCCACATTTGCCACTTCATGCTCAGCCAAATGTTTAGTGAATGTATAAGTGTTAGGATGATCTTTTAGCAATCTAACACAAAATAATATTGAATAAAATATTATTTATATTCAAGTTTCAGTTACTTACTTTGGTTCCAATTCCTTAAGGGCCTCGTCGTTTAGTGTTTCCGCCAAGTCAATAATTTTATCGGGATTTTCTGGAGCTGGGTACAATTTTTCTTCTACTTCTGTTATATATGAATTAACATAAGCGCTGGAGACATGTACCAAAGCTTCCAATTTTAATAATTGTTTGCACAATTCAACTACACGGCGTGTGCCACGCAAATTTATGTTCGTAGTTTCCTTTAATGTTTGAAAGAAATCTAATGTGGCTGCAGAATGAAATACAACATGTACGTTATTTATTAAGATCTGGCGATCATCTTCCGATATGCCCAAAAGTTCTTGGCCTACATCACCCTCAATAGGATGAATTTTAGCAAAACGCGCTTCCAATTTTTGTTCCTTAAATTTATTAAATACGGAATTCTTTTTCAGCTCCTCCAAACGCTGTTCCACCGACTTGCCTTTTTTGGCTCTCATTAAAACATAAACTGTACCAATTTCGGGTATGTCACGTAAAATTTTTTCAACGATTGTAACGCCCACAAAACCGGTGGCACCGGTAATAAATACATTTTTGCCAGCATAAAACTTTTTAATGGGCGAAGATAGATTTCTAGAAAAAGGGGGGAGAGTTAAATGGATAAGGTAATAAGATATTTTAAAATAATAATATAAATAAATGGATAAAATATTAAATGGTTCAACGATTAATTTTTGTTCAAGTAGCTGCCATTGATTTTTTTTTTACTTTTTTCGAATAATAAATTAATCTGTTCTTTTTTTCTGACTGTCCATATGTCGTTTTGTAGTAAACTTTATATTAATAACAAGAATTAACTCCAATAAAAAAAATAAATAAATATTGGGGTGACAGAGAATTCCAAAATAATTCTAAATAAAAATGTCACCTGCTCTTCATGCTCTTAGCATTTTTAAGGAATTATAGTGTTTCCTGAAGGATATCTTCCAAAGCTTTTAAATGATACCCATTTTGATATTTTAAAAATATTTTGAAAATTTCAGTCCCATAACTGGGGTAATATGGACGAGCGCCAATTTTTTCAATTTATGTATTTTTAGTTCTCTGTTGCTTCATCTATTTTTTTATGCCTTTCACAAAGTAAACAGTCGAAAAGGGTATTCTAAGTATGTCATTCCGTTTGTAATTTAAATAAAAAAAAAATAACTTTTATTTTTTAAGTTAGAATTAAAAGTTGAAAAATAACCTTTCAAACATAAAATAAAACTCGAAAATAAACAAATATTTTTTAAACAGAAAATAAGAATTATAAAATAATCTTTAGTTTATGTTTTTTGTTTTTAATAAAACTAAATATTGTTACGATCCCTGATTTTAATGTCAATAACAGCACTACAATTACCATCGCCATCGCTGGTACTTGATTCGCTTTGTCATTTAACCCTTTCAATTTTGCTTCTTAACCCAAACAGGTCATTGGTTTAGCTAATGCAGGCTACAGTTGATTAATTGCCTTTTTGTATTTTGTAAATGTCGAAATTGCTTCGTTTTGACAACTGCCTATTCGCGACAGTAGTTCGATTTTGCGGCGGCTAAGTAAAGCAATTAGTTGTTAGCTGGCTTATTGATTAAAGGTCGTGGCACATAGAATCCGTCATACGGTTAACTTTGACAAATTCAACTGACAAGTCAGTTAAAATACATGTTTTCCTATGAGCGTTGTCACAATCAATACGTGTCCGTCAACTCAAAGTGCGAAAGTTGGTCAACTATTGACGTATGTGGAATACTTTGACAACTATCAACTGCTTCTTCTTCTCTGTTTTCTTTTAACTCTTGCTGTGTTTCAATTGTGTTATGTGATTTTAATAAAACAATTTTGGTGGAAAAAAATAAAATATATTTTAATTAAATTAACAAGTGAATAAAATACGAATTAAATTTAAAAGTGAATAAAAATAGAAAGCAAACTTTGATTTAACATCCGTCAGCAAAGTATTCATTGTGCCAATCTCATCCGTAGTTACTTTGACTTTAGTTGAATTTGTTAAAGTTTAACGTATGACGGATTCTATGTGCTCCGGCCTTAGGTCTTTAAAGCTAAAAATTTTTGACGGCGGTTGAGTTTAATAATTTTTGACGGCTTAGCGCAGTCACCTTTAAATCCAAGACAAAGATAACTAAATATTAGCTTCTTGTTTACCTTGCCTTTAATCTTAAAGCTTTTTGTGAGACCAATATGTTCGATAGTAAATAATTATTTTGTCTTGTATAAGACTCTTTTAATTTTTGTCTATTTATTTATATTTTATTGTGTATAAAAAGCTTAAGCCATGCAACAAAAACAACAAATGTTTTAACTAAATATTGGTTAAAAAACGAAGATTTTGTTAAAAAAAAAAATAATTTCAAGGTTAATTTTTATTTTTATTACGTTTAACAAAAAAGTTGCTTCACAAATGTTTTCATTTAAATGCACACAAAACTGAATACTAAATTTATTAAATAACAAACAATATCTAATGCTACTAATAAAAGTGAAAGTTTTTATTAATTTATGTTAAATTTAAGCCAAGAGTTTTAATTTTTTATATACAAACACACACACACCTAACAAGTTCGCCGCAAATGAGTTTCCAAAAATGAAAAATTTATTTAAATAAATTTTACATGTTATACAGAGGCTCAAAGCTTATTTCTCAAAAAATAATTTTGTTTGTTTTAAATACTAATAACATTTTCAAAAAACAGACCTAAAAAAGAGGTTTATAACGAAAACCTGAAAAATGTTAACAATGGTCTCATGCCGAAAAGTCCTTACTCGAATTTTTACAAAATTATATATTTTTGTAGTTCCCAAAAAATATTTGTGAGAAAAAAAAATTATTTCGTACAAGTTTCTTCTGAACAAATGCATCAAATCATGGCAAAATCATGTACCAGTGGCGTATTCAATCATTTCTGTTGTTGCTTAAAATGTTAAACTTCATAAAAAAATTAAAGAATATTTTTTAAGCTACTTGTACACGACATGTTTTTTGCATTTGGCTTTTTAACTGTGAGAGTCATATGTAATTCTGCATGTGTGTCAAAATTTGTATTTTACAGAAGACTTTTAATATTTGGTCACAAACGTAAATGAACATTTACGCCTGACATAATTATTATTTTTTTGCAACAGCTGATCTGCTCGCAAATTTAAATTGGTTTTTTTTAAAGTGATTATTTATAAAATTGATTCAAAAACTAAAATAATTGAATTGTGTAGTGATATTTCAATAAAAAACAAAAAATAAAAAAAAACAAGAAATTAAAATTCCTTTTTTAATTACTTCGCATTTTTCACTGTACGTATGTATATCCAAGCCTTTCGGTTTCAAAATTGCTTGTTGCCGTCTTAAAAAATTTTTGCTCTTAATATGAAGAAGATCAGTTTGCCTTGAATAATGATACAAAATTTATATAATTGTTATCAAAAAGTTAAAAGCATTTTCAGATTTTAATCGGCGACCGCCGTTGATTGTTTTCATACGGCATAGGTTTTTGGCAATATTTTGTAGTTTAATAAAAACAGCTGATGTCAGATGGCTTGTGAGATAAAAATTGAACACGTTTTAAATGAAATTTTGTCAGATGACTTTTCACATGTGTTTTACAGAAGCAATATTTTAATAGCCCTACACGACATATACGTTTTTTACAGTAGGAAATTTGAAATGTCTGATGTAAAAAACATGTCGTGTATAAGTAGCTTTAATATTAAGTTAAGGTTAACATAGTCAGCCACTGACGTAAATCTATTTAATATTTGCTCCTTTTCAAAAACAGATTTGCAGGAAACGAGCTGTGACCAAATATTTTATATATTTAGTTTTATTAAAATAAAAATAAATAACTTTTTACTAGGGCTGCTATATATATTTCTGGCCTGGCAACACTGAGTGCTGCCAAGTGCAATCTGACATTTCCATTGGAAAGTTCGTCATTTTTAAGCATAATCGTACTCAAAACGTTTTGACGCACGACCATTATTTGTGTTGTTTACAGTGACTTGAAAAAATTAATATAGAAAAAATGGAATTAACTCGTGAACATTTTCGTGCCATCATTTTTCACAACTTTCGACGTGGATTATCACGACAAGAGTGCATTGATGAACTTAAATCTTTGTATGGCAATGAAGCACCATCCTATAGCACAGTGAAAAATTGGTATAATGAATTTAATCGTGGCCGAAGCTCGCTCAAAGACGAATTCCGTGAAGGTCGTCCAAAAACGGCTGTTGTGCCAGAGAACATTGATCTCGTGCGTGAACTCATAATACAAGATTGACATGCGACATACCGAGAGATAGAGACATCCTTGGACATTTCTTCCACCTGCATACATTCGATACTGCATGAACACCTGGCCGTAAAAAAGGTTTGTTCTCGTTGGATCCCGCACAATTTAAAAGTCGCTCAAAAAAAGGCTCGTGTCGATTGGTGCAAAGAAATGTTGCAAAAATACGATTGCGGTGCTTCAGAAGACGTTTATAAGATCGTCACAGGTGACGAATCATTGATCTATGCGTATGAGCCCGAAACGAAACAACAATCGACCGTGTGGGTCTTCAAACGCGAGCAAAATCCAACGAAAGTTGTTCGTGGAAGAAGCAAATGGTCGCCTGTTTCTTCGGCAAAATTGGTCATGTGGCGACTGTTCCGCTTGAGCAACGTAGGATGGTAACTTCTGAGTGATACACTGCAATTTGTTTGCCTGAAGTCATCGGAGAAATTCGAAAAACCAACAAGAGAAGACGAATCATTGTTCACCATGACAATGCGAGCTCTCACACGTCGGCTTAAACCAGAGCGTTTTTAACCGGCCAAAACGTCGAATTAATGGGTCATCCGCCGTACAGCCCTGACTTGGCACCTAATGACTTCTTCTTGTTTCCGCACATCAAGAAAAAAATGCGTGGTCAACGATTTTCGTCGCCAGAAGAAGCTGTTGAAGTGTTCAAAAACCATGTTTTAGAGGTGTCTCAATCGGAGTGGAAAAAGTGCTTCGACAACTGGTTTGAGCGCATGCAAAAGTGTATAAATCTTGCTGGAGAATACTTTGAAAAATAATAAAACCATTTTTGATTATAAATATTCGCATTTTCACTATTAGGCCAGAAATATATAGAGCAGCCCTCGTAAATTTCAAAAAAAATATTTTTTTCCTTTTAAAAATTGTATATTTGAATACTTTTGATGTCATCGTTAGTCTTCTTGCTGTTATTTTTTACACATTAGTTTTAAAACTGCAGCAAATAAACTTTAAGCCACTGTATAAGAATTTTGTGTTGCCAGATTAGAGTAAAAAGAAAACGCATGTATTTGTTATACCTTTCAGCACAAAAAGTGGAAAAGGGTATAACTTATTTTGTCATTCCGTTTGTTATTTCTACAATATCCATTTCCGACCCCATAAAGTAGATGTCCGTTACTGTTAAAATCAAGCTTGCCGACGCACTAGATCAACTAGAAAAAATTTAAATACGCCAATCCATCAGGCATAGTGTCGAAAGAGTTGATATTGGAAATCAGCAAGATCGGTCCATGTCCTTGGACGCAGCGAGCAAAACACCACGCCTACCTCTAACAATGAAAAATGAAGTAACTCCAAGTAACTCAGAAAAACAATTATATGGGGCGATAGAGAATTAAAAGTAAGAAAAGAAACATCAAGGGGAAAAAATTGGCGCTTGCCCATATTTATAAGCCTCTTAAGTTTCCAAAACTTTTAAAATATCAATATGGGTATCATTTTAAAGCTTTTGAAGAGATCTTTAAGGAAATACTAAAATTTTTTAAAAATGTTTAATCCATTAAGAGGCGATGGCATTTTTATGTAATTATTATTTTTTTAATTCTCTGTCATTTTTTTATATATTTTTTTATTAGAGTTACTTCACTAAACTAGATTTATATAAATGGTGAAGGGTATATAAGATTTGGCATAGCCGAATATTTGCCATGACATTTTGCAAAAATTTCATTATATTTTATAGATTCAATGGGTTTGTTGAAATAGACCTTGAAACTTTCTATAATTCGAAATTAAAAGAGAAATTTTTTCATTTAATTAATAACTATTGTTGTTACTAAGAATTGCCATTCATAGCATAGTTGTATGCCCTTGAATTGAATGTACAGCAATTTCTAAAGGCCGGGGCACATAGAATCCGTCATACATTAAACTTTCACAAATTCAATTAAAAAGTCAGTTAAAATAAATGTTTTCTTATGGGCGTTGTCACAATCAATACGTGTCCGACAACGCAAAGTACGAAAGTTGGTCTACTTTTAACTTTTGACGTATGTTGAATATTTTGACAACTATCAACTGCTTCTTCTTCTCTGTTTTCTTTTAACTGTTGCTGTGTTTCAATTGTGTTTTGTGATTTTAATAAAACAATTTTGGTGGCAAACAATAAAATACAAATTTAATAAAATTAACAAGTGAATAAAATACGAATTAAATTTAAAAGTGAATAAAAATAGAGAGCAAAATTTGATTAAACATCCGTCAGCAAAGTATTCATTGTGCGAACCTCATCCGTCGTTACTTTGACTTTAGTTGAATTTGTCAAAGTACAACGTATGACGGATTCTATGTGCCTCGGCCTTAACGCAAGTGTTGTCTACCTTCATCTCAAAGAAATGCCTAGATTTAGAACCGTTATAGACAGACAGATGACATCTGTTTTGAAGTCGGAGTTTTTTTTGCAAGAATTATTTAATACTTCGACTTTAGTAGCTTTAACAGTTATTGAACTTTAGTCTTTACAAATTTTATTTATTTATTTATTTTTTTTGTGGAAAAAACGCTAAAATAAAATTAGATGAGAAAGAAAATTAATGTGTGCTGTATGTGGGGGATTTTCAGTGTTGATATAAATAAATTAAATTTAATTAAGTAAATTATTACGTAAAATATTTAAAATTACTAAATAAAATATTCTTTGTTTATTTAATTTGCCTTTACAGCAAAAAAAAAAAAATATAAACATATTGAAGTCAGTTGTACCGTTTAAATTTAATTTTTTATTGCTAAACAAGTAAAACCTGTATTATATGATTTAGTTTCTTTTTCAAAGTAAATAACGATTAAAATTCGTACTATGTTTTAAAAATTAATTAAATATTTCAAAGGGTGACCAGGTAAGAATGTTAAAAAAAAATTTAAATAAAACAAAAATGGAGTGAGATGTTAATTTGATTCTGGGTTTAATTTGAAAGTTAATTCATGCCAATATGTATGGGACAGCACATTATTAAAATGATCAGTACGAGTAACGCTTGGAATTACTATGAGCGGGTGGTTAAATTTTTAGATGACTTGGTCCACTATGCGCGACGCTATTTGGGAAAAGAAGCTTAGAAAGTTGTGCAAAATGTTTGGTTTGTTAGCGTAGACTCAAGACCTGAAGCAGCCTTCAGAGAAAATAGTCGACAAATATTTCGCAAAGGCAAATTGATGATCCGTCTTGTTGAAACAACATCTTGGAATTGTTATCGAGCTCTAACATCAGAAAGTCGGTTGTTATCGTTTTTTCTTCCGTCTAAGTGGAACCGACACAACAATTCTGGATCCTCTTTAATCCTGGCAATCTTTGTCAGCTTATTGGCTTTAGGTCCAAAAGCTTATATTCTTGCTCAGTTATTTTAATCATGCGAAACATCCTCACGACTAAATTTACGTTTGCATTTTGAAGTGGACTTTAAAAAGCCTATTGTAAAATATTATCATTTATTAATTTTTATATTTAACTTAATTAATTTTAAAGAAAAAAATGAATAAAATCCAAAAAATGAATTATAATTCATCAGAGCAAAACTTTTATTAAGATTATAAATATCTACTGGAACCTTAAGCTTTAATTTTTTATGAAGTAATAAACTGATATTAATTAATTATATAAATCTGTAAGAAACTTTGTTCAATGTTATTCAACAAAAAAAAAAAAAAAAAAAAAAACAAAAATAATAAATAAAATTAATAAATAAATAAAACAAAAAAATTAAAAACAAACAACAATAAAAAAACAAATATTTTCATATTTAATTACTGCTTACATGTTAATATTTCTATTCACTTAATTACAAACGAGGGTAGGTCAATATGTCTTTACCAAATCATAAAGAATTTCTCAAGATTTCAATTCGTAACCATTTGTTTAGTTATTTGGGCAAAAAAAGAAAAAGGAACATTTTAACGTCTTGCCCAAGATTTGCGTGTTTAAAAAAGTTTTTTATAGCGTATACACATGTAAAATCTCTCCGTACCTTTTACGTAGGGTTTACACTTGGCATGTGATCTGGGATGTTTATATCAACAAACGGCATATTCAATCTCCGAGATAACTTTGTTACGTGTAAATCTCAATGCCATAATATTTATAACGAGAGTATTTTCATAACAGCCAAACCGAAATTAACGCGTAAAGCGCAGAGCAATTTGGCTCATAGGTTTTACGCTTAAATGTCATACCTAAATAAAAACGTTAACTTTGTGCCTTTAACACTTATGTTAACTCATTTTATTTTATAAAACCCACTGTCTAGAAATAAAAAAGAGATTAAATTGCTAGATTGCTCTGAAAATAACTAAATTGTCATTACTTTTTAACAATAAAAAAAAACAAACTAAGAAGCATCCAACTTCTCTTCCTAATGCACTGTCAAAATTGAATTTTCCAATTCCTAAGCTTCGACGCTGCGCTATTAAGGTTTGGCTGTAAGAGGTCTCATCAAAACAATTTCACGAAATTAACTGTCAATAAGACGCAAACAACGCTAGAGTTAATCCAGGTAGATAATAGTTTTATGGGACCAGAACTAACGTCTTACGACTAGATGTGATCTGCTTGTGTAGTGTACGGTACTTTTTGTTTTTGCAAAGATTTATTGACATCCCCCGCTTTATTTTATTTAAAAACAAGTAAGAACGCTTATATTAGGCTATGACGAATTTTACATACCCTTCACCATATATGTGAAGTAACTGCAATAAAAAAAACAAATATTGAGGTAACACAGAATTATATAATTAAAAGAAAATATACTCTACAAAAAATGTCACCGGCCCTTAATGGGTTAAGTATTTATAAAAAAATTTAGCATTTCCTGGAAGATTTTATCAAATGATGGGTATCATTGATATATGTTGAACAATCGTTCTTTTTATGAAAAGTTCAGAGGCCCATAGCTTGGAAAATAAAGGACTAACGTCGTTTTTTTCTTATTAAATTTAATTAATTCTCTATCACCCCATTTTTTTTTATTGTAGTTACTGCACTAAACTAGACTTGTTCAGCAGGCGTAGCCCTTTGCCTCGAAGAACATAGACCGATCCGGCTGATTTTAAATAGCAAAATTTTCGAAAATATGTTAATCGAATCTCTAGCTGGCCTAGTCTCGGCAAAGTTGATTTCAACCCGAACTCGGACGGGTAGACGAACATCGCTCAATCGACTTTGCTATGCATAAGAAGTCAGAATACATATACGGAATGACAAAATTAGTTACACCCTTTTTCCACCTGTGGTGAAGGGTATAATAAAATATTAATTGAATACAGCTTTTGTGGTCAAGGTGAAGAGTTATAATCATAATATTTAAAACTAATTTACATATAGCTTAAGCTTTTTATAATATTAAACTTGATATTAATTATAAGTTGGACTATTTTGTTATATAATTTAGTCAGTTTAAAGTTTATGCATTTTTTTAAATTTAATGAACAAAAAATATTTTAAAATTATTTATTTCTCATACTTAAACCTAAGGCAGACTACAAATTGATCATATGCTTTAATAACATATTATTTTTTTGTGTTTTTGTGAAACAAGTTGTTACTTACGCCACTTATAAATGTGGTGTGTGTATATGTAAATAAAAGAAAAATATATCTAACATATGTGGATCAACTATCAGTGCTGGTTGAGGGCTTAAAGTGTTTGTTAAACAGATTATTGAGTAAAAAGAATTAAATAAAAAAATTAAATAAAAAAGGGTGTGAGGATAAATACGTCAGATGAATTTTGCTTTCAGGGAAAAATAATATTAAAAAATTTATATTTCTGATATCGGGCTGAATCTAGACGTAGATTTTACACTGCTGGAATCTACTGGTCCTAGGCTACTCCCACTATGCCGGTGACCTGATTCATGTCTTCTTTAAATACCCACTTGGTCCACTTCAAAATATGCTCATTTTTCATATTATTTTTCTCTAATAGCAAAATTTTCAAAAATTCATATCTCCGATATCGGGCTGAATCTAGACGTAGATTTTACACTGCTGGAATCTACTGGTCCTAGGCTACTCCCACTATGCCGGTGACCTGATTCATGTCTTCTTTAAATACCCACTTGGTCCACTTCAAAATATGCTCATTTTTCATATTATTTTTCTCTAATAGCAAAATTTTCAAAAATTCATATCTCCGATATCGGGCTGAATCCAGACGTAGATTTTACACTTCTGTAATCTACTGGTCCTACGCTAGTCCCACTATGCCGGTGACCCGATTCGTGTCTTCTCTAAATACCTACTTGGTCCACTTCAAAATATGCTCTTTTTTCATTTTTTTTTCTCTAAAAAAGTTTTAATGGAGCCAACAATGTTTTTTTTTTTTTAACGAAAAAAGTTTATTTTAAACAGCATCCTTAACTATAAAGTTGGTAAGATATAATCTACACCCAGCTTCTTCCCGTTGTTTCCTTTACGAATCGTCACACGTTCTTACATTTTGTTACCGTAAGTTTAGGTATGAATGCAATTTATTTTTATGTTGTCACACTTTTTTTCTTTTTCGTCACAGAAGATGCTATTGAGTTCGGGTATATAATTTTAAATGTTTTATTATTTGATATCAAATCTTTGTTGTCACAGGTGTAAAAGTTCAAATAAAAACCGTAAACGGATTCATTAAAAAAGTCGTTAAAAAAATTAAAAAACATAGTGAGTGTCATTAACAATAAAATTTTGTTGAGTAACAAAACATTAAATGTTTAAATAAAATGACGGTGAAGATATTTAAATAGCAGTGGAATAAACTATAATACAATGCACTCTACACTCTACTTTACAGAACCTATTTAATGAAGAAATAAAATTTATTGACCAATAATTGATTGCAACTGCCTGCAGTTAGTATCTCAATACTATGCCGGCAAAATTCATAATCTATAAAGGAAAAATAAAAAGATTTTTGTATTGTTTATATTAAAACAAGCAAGAAGGGCTCCGCACCACCCTTCAATATTAAAATTAATTTTTATTAAGTGGTTACAGCGGACATAGTAAATCATACTTTGGGTGAAGTTAAAAAAATGCCACAGCAATAGAAACTCTGTTCAAATTTATAGTCTCAGCCTGTTACGGCTGAAAAAAGAAAGGTCAAGAAGCTAAAAATCGCGTTACTACCGAGATACCCTTCAATTTACATTAAATTTTCGTACTTTTCTTATACGAGACCTTAGGAAATATCCTTTAATTTTTAAATTTATTGCATACAATTTATTTTTATAACAGACATATTTGTACATATTCGCATAAATTCTAAATGTCTGCCTACTACATTTGAAAAACTAAAGTCAAATAAACCTTAATAATGTCAATATTGGGATACCTCTTAATTTTAAATTTTATTTTTTCTATGTTTTACTCGAGCGCACATAATTTTACCAACACTATGCAAGTTTCTTGTGTCTGTCTATCACAGTTCAAGAAATAACAATATTTGAATGAATCTGAACACCCTTTAATTTTTAGTTTTTTCATTTTCGCGTGAATAAACTATCAATTATTGAGCAGTTCTCGGCTGAAATTAGATATAACGGCGACACGTTTTTTACGCCGGCTTAGGACGCCATAAAATGTTAAAAGCGCGGGATTCTTGTTTATGTCAACACTGTTGCCAGATAATTTTAGTACAAAATCAGCAAGTTTAAATAAGTGATGTAAGCCTAGTTTAGTGAAGTACCTTCACCACAAAAAAATGGAAAAAGGGTACATCTCAGTTTGTCATTCAATTTGTAATTTTTACGATATCCATTTCCGGCTCCACAAAGTATATAATTATATTCTGAATCCTTATGCAGAGCGAAGTCGATTGATCGATGTCCTTCTGTCCGTCCGTGATGGAGCTAGAGAAAATTTAAATACGCCAGTCGGTCTTACATAGTTTCGAAAATTTTGCTTTTGCTAAATCAGCAAGAGGCAGTGGGCTAAGCAACACGCCTGCCTCCAATTCTTTGATATAATTGAAACAATAACACAACTTCAATAAAAATAAAAAAACAAATATATGGAGTGATAGAAAATAAAAAAATAAAAAAAGAAACATCTAGTGAAAAAAATTGCCACTCGGCCCTATTTTCCGATTTATGGGCCTCTGAAATTTTCATAAAAAAGTTCGATTGTCAATATAAGTATTATTTAAAAGCTTTTAAAGAGATCTTTCAGGAAATAGTAAAATTTTCTAAAAATGCTTAACCCATTAAGAGCGAATTACATTTTTATGGAAACTTATGTATCGTACTACTTATTTTTTATTTTTCGATTCTCTGCCACCACAAAATTTGTTTTCTTGATAAGAGCAACTTCACTAAACTAGATTTACATGTATGGTGAAGAGTAGGGATGGACAAAAAACATCGATGTTTTAAAAACACCCAATGTATTATGTCGAAACATCGGTATAATCCGATGTTTTTTTTTTGCTCCTAAACAATCGGAAAACATCGATGTTTTCTTTTGAGGCATCGAAATGACAAATTGTATACGGAACGTGTAGATTGATATATAAAGGTGTTCATAGAAATTGAAAACGCAATGTATATTGTCTGATGAACTTTCAGTTTATTTGAGGTCTCCTGTTGAAAGTTTGAACGAAAATACGTTGGATATTTGGAAAAATTATAAATCGCAGTTTCCTAAGTTTTACAACATCGTTTTTAAATATCTTACAATGATGGGAACTTTGGTTTCGTCTGAAAGACTATTTTTACAAGCGGCGCAACAAAGAAACAGATTGAGAGATGAAAGACTTTGTAAACTTTTATTTCTAAACAGTAATGAAAAAAAGTATTGGAAGATGTAAAATAAACTTATGATTTTTAGAAAATATAATAATAATAAATAAATAAACATCAAAACTTCAATCATAAATAAAATAAAAGAAATAAAACAATCGATGTAAAAAAAACATCATGTATTTTATGAAATATCGATGTTAGACTTGTGCATATAGTTCAATTTAGTGATCGCTCTTTTTAGTTCAAAGTTTGAAAATGAACTACTTCAAAATTTAGTTCAAAGGCGCTCTTTAGTTCAAAATCTCTCTTAGTTCAAATGTTCAGGGGGCAAATTACGGCATTTGATATCGATCGAAATTTCTATCGAATTTATATGTAAATTTCGATCAATATCGAATGCCGTAATTTGCTCCCTGTTGACGTATTGTTCGCACTTTCAACTATTAGTTCAAACGCTTTCTTTAGTTCAAAAGCTCTTTTAGTTCAAAAGTTCTTTTCAAAATATGATGGCAACACCACCGTAGCATTTTCGTAATGAATGTTAAATAAAATGCGTGGCAGCAATAATTTCATGTCGTAAATAGTCAACAAGGAAACACAGTTATGTATTCTAGTTTATCTTGTCTGGTAGTTTAATTACAAATTATAGTTCAAAAATGAACTAGGTGTACTTAAAAGTATGAACTATCTAACTTAGTTCAATCGATGGAGTCGTTTAAATAAACTAGTTCGTTTATGAACTACACAAGTCTAATCGATGTATGTTTGCGATGCATCGCATGTTTTTTACTGCGTCCATCCCTGGTGAAGGGTATATCAGATTCGGCATAGCCGAGTATAGCACTCTTATTTTTATTTATTTATTTGTTTAAATATATTAAAAATTCAAGTTTTCTAAAAAACAAATTCCATTCAACTGCATAAATGGAAAAAACGTAGTTTTTTATTTTAAGTTTTATATAAAATTATTGTGTGTAGATCATACTTGGGATTATTTAATTACCATTGAAATTTCATAGGCATTGTTGGAAATAACGAAAATGATAAAAATTTATTCACTTTTTAATGCTAATGATTTTAAAATTATTTAATTAATAATTACATTTTGAAAAAAATTTATTGTTTTTAAGAAAATAAATTTGGTTACTTAAGTTAAAAAAATTTTTGATCGTGGCAACACTGCTTATGACTCTCATAGCTGAATTCTCTTCAATCTATTGCACTTAACAACATCATTTTTTAACCAAGCTTGTATTTTTTTGAAGTTAAGTCAGGTTTTGGTAATTAATTAAAAAAAAAATCAGTATAAAAAAATAATATAAAAACTTGTTCAGACATGCTATTTTACGTCTCTTTTTTGACACTGCAAATAAACTTCTATTTTATTTGTACCACAATTATAAAAATTGATTTGGAAACAACAACACAATGACTGCCATTGTTTTTAAAAACATTGAATACTCTTTAAAATATTTAAAATCTTCACATAAAGTTAAATTTCTTTTTTATTAGAGTATAAATATTTTTAAATTTGTGTAAATTTAAGCGTTAAAATTCCTGAAAAATTTTTTACAGTTCTTAGAGATTATATTTTCTATTCTCTAAATCACATCTGCAATCTTATTGCGCAACTTTTGATTTTAGTTTGATTAAAATTTTGAATACGTTTGTGAAATAATTTAAAAAATTCACACTTCAACATCAATTTTAAGAAATGTGTGTATAAAATATTAACATCCGATTTTAAAATATTTATGGACAAGATTTTAAGTGTTCAGTTAAAATTCAGATGTTCAGTTGTATAACAATACAATATGTGATAAAAAAACGTAAGTAAAATAAGCAGAGATAAATTAAAAAAAGGGGGTGTAAAATGAAGTTGTTTTAAAAGTCTCAAAACAGTAAACGTTTTCGAGCAGATTTTCGAATGTTTTGGCATGAAGATCAATCGTAACAACTCGCATCAGTTCGTCTCAGTACAAATTTTCATATCGCTTATTTACTAGAAGAACGTTATAACTCCAAATTATTGATTTCGAGAAAAACAAGTTCAAAGTTTTTAATTCATATGTAGCTCCTATGCACGACATGGCTGTATTTTCGTTCATATGTGGAGATTATAAGAGATATTAATCTGAATTTTTAACACAATATGAATTATTGTACAGCGAATAATTTTACATGATTTTCTTAAAAATTGTATTTTTTGAGTTATGACGTTGTTCTAGTAAATGAGCGATATGTAGATACTGGCGATTTAAAGCCGCCAGTTTTTCGGCGATTCCGATGAACGGAAATCAATTTTGCAATTTCAAATCGTAATTGTTAAATTATAGCGATATAAGTTTGCCGAAACATTATCGATAGTTTTATTTATTTTGGGGGTTATGTCAGAAATTGTCCATCTGGCAAATGGTTTGCATTTTTTTGTTGTTACATATCCGCTATTTTCACGAGTTTTTCTGTAACAATTCAACATAAATATATCTCAATTTAGTTAAATTTCTTCTTTATGAAGTCTTTTAAGCTTGAAGCTTGTGGGTAAAGGCCTTTGATTTTAAATAATTCTGTTGAAAGAAAATCCATATGATTTTAATATGGGGCAACTGTTGTAGTCGAAGTGGTAAGCACATTGACTACAAACCTGGTGTCCCAGGGTTCAACCCCTGCGGCAATCAAAAAATAAAAAAAATGTTTTTTCTGTTTAATAGCTTATAAATTCATATTCAGAATTAACATGAAAACTTGCAGTCTCCTTCGTCGGTATTTCATATAGCATATTCGCTGGCGAAGTAAAATAACTAACTCTCTATTTCTCTCCTTTCACCACCTGTCTTATTTCTCATCTATCCCCTTCCTAAAGAATGTAGCACGGTTACCAAAATAACTAAATAGGTAATAATTCCTGAAGTGCTACTTCTCTTTAAAAAAAAAAAAGTAGTAAGCACATTGACTGCAAGTCAGGTCGAACAGGGTTCAACCCTTGCGGCAACCAAAAATTAAAAATTGTTTTTTTTGTGTTTAATGGTATAAACACATATTCAGAATTTAACAATACTGCAAGCAGCCTCCTTCGTCAGTACTTCTACATAGCACATTCACCGGCGAAGTAAAATAACTAATAACTTTCACCACCTGACTTTTCTCTCATCTATCTCTTTCCTAAAGAATGTTGCACGGTTCCAAATTAAATAGGCATTATTTTACAAAAAAAAAAAAGGAAAAACAAAAAGAGTTCGATTGGACATGGAAGAAGTTTTATTAAAAAAATAAACTTTTGGAATTCGTCTGTCGTTACACTCTTTTATTTCATATTTTCTTTCATCTTAATCAAGAAACAAATTTATTATTAATTTATGCATTTAACACTGAAGCCACACAATTAAGTTTTCCTTTCAAGTTTTTTACACATACTGCTTCTAAAAATTTATTTAAATTGAGAGCTGTAACGTAGGCTGTACGCAACTTGAAATAAATTTTTTTTTGTCCAGATGGCAACAACTATGACGGCTAAATATTTGTAGAAATAAAAACGAAATTTAATATAAAATAATTGTGATCAGCTGTTTTCTTAAGCTTTAACATGGAAATGTATTGGCGAAAAAGAGTGAATGCATTAAAACTTGATAGGCAAAACTTGATCGTGTAACCCTCAAGTAACTCCTAATTATCAGTTGTCATTTTTTAAACAGTTGGCCACACTTTAATGATGTTTAAACTTGCGACAGCATTTTTTAAGACAAAACACTGTCAATTAATTGTTTATATTGCACAATTAAAATTTGCCATCAGTTGGTGGGGCAGCAAATTTAATGAGAAAATGTGTACTAATGTGCATGATATTTAACCATGAGTTTAATATTGTTTGTACCTTAATTTTTTGTAATCGAAGATTAACAAAAGCTTAATGCGCCTGGATTTTAAAAGAACAGTTGTATACAAAAAAGTTCCTATGTATGAATGTTCTTTATAAATGCCACTTTTAAAACTAAGGCATCGAATGGAAGGGTTTTAAGTTAAATCATGATTTGTTTTTAGTTTACCTAAAATTAACTTAAATAAATAGTAAATTGTTCAAGTTTTTTGAAAACTTAAGTAAAATGCAAACATAACCTTGGCAGACCAACAAAAAAAAAATAAACAAATAAACTCACTCTGTCATAATGATGTTTTTTTTTCCTTGTTATTTGAGATTGTTCTTCGTTTTATTTTACTCCAAAACTTTACTACTTATAAACGACCGAAAAAAATATCAACCGGCTTTTGTTTGCCTCTCGCTCTCCAAAACACACAGTTTACTTTTATATGCAGAGAATTAAGAAAAGCTTTTTTTACGTTCAAATACTCACGCACGGTTTCTTTTTTGTAGTACAACGAATTACCACCAAACACGTCTGCAACGTTTAACGTCTAAAAACATACTGATATTTTTTTAGTACGGACAAGATTTTTTAAGCTGTAAACACATTCACCACAGCAACTACCGACTGCAAAATTTCTAAAATAGAAAACATGTGTGCATACGAAAATGATTATTTTGAAGACAGCAAGGCAATATGGCGAAAGGTTGTTGTCTAAACTGATTTTGCCGTGCAGTCCAATTAAACTAATTTCTATTTTTGTTGACGACAATAGACAGTTGAGTGATGTCAGTACTATAAGTCATGTAAACTAATAAGTGCTTAAAACCTCTTATTCGGAAAAAAGAAAAAACAATAAGAACTTAAAATAATCATGCGTTAGTTATTAAAAGATTTATTTATATATTTAAAGATTTTTATTAGTTTTTAAGTTTAGGTGTATGCATATGTATTTTCAAGTATTTTTTTTTTATAAAAAGTACTTCAATCGTGGTGGCGAAAATATACGAAGAATAACTCGAAATATTTTAAAGGAATGTTTTTAAGTGTATATCAAATTACATATTCTTTTTTATTGGAAAACATTCAGTTCAATATATATTTGCTTTTTTATTACGATAATTTCAATTTGTCTATCTTTATTAGTAGATGGTTTCTTGTATGGGAAACCTGTTAGTTTTTAACACAATTGTGTTTTTGGTAGATATCATGATATTGTATAGCTTTCAACATTTTGCTGTTTCGAGCATTTCTTTATTGCTGTAGACTAGTAACTTCGTTTGCATTTAAGGGAAATAGTTCAATATATTATTAATTTTGAAGACAAGCGAAACGAAAAATCGACGCACTCTTAAAAAATATTGTTTTAGTCTTCTAATAGCCTCTTTCACAATAATCTAAATATTTTTTTAATCAAATACCAGAACTAATTCTTTTAAAAAACGCTAAAAAAATATTAAAGTGACATCACTGCAATACACTATAATCATATTTTTATTATGTAGCTGCTGCGTTCAAAATAATTTTGTAGCTGGCTATATGGCGGCAAATGTAGCTAGCAGCATTTGCTGCCGTGTGTTCGTGTAGCCTGCTGTGGCGAATGTGTTCAGAGCATTAGATTTAAAATATCTTTGTGTAGAATTAAAATCTACAACAATATGAGTGAAAAAATTAGACTAAATGAGGGTTTTCACATTAGACTAATTTTTAATCCGCACAACTTTCGTTCTTTCGTATTCACACAAGACTAATTATGCTGGCATAAAATTGTGCACGTATACACAGCTTTGTATGTGTTAGTAATTTCTTTGTTTATTTCATGTTTGCCTTTCGTTCGTTAAACACACACATAAAATGCGGAAATGTGGCTGAAATAATTGATGATGAATTGGCAATAATTTTAGGAGGAATTTCTAGTGGCTGTAACTTGCAAGCTGCATCATCACTCCTAGAAGCTGAAGATTTCAATTAATATTTTATTCATAAAAAGAAGATGAAGAAGATTTCAATTAATATTTTATTCATATTTGACAAAAAGTTCGTTTTCAATTTTTTTCCTGTAAAATACATATAAAAATTAACTTAAATTAACTTTAAACTTAATTTCCCTTGATGAAATATTATAAGAAAATTGAATTCAATCATAATAAAACTCATCATTGATGTATTCATGTTTACGCGTCGATGGACGACTAAACACTAAAAATCGCTCTGCAAAAAAAAAAACGCAGAACCTGTGTTTTCATAAGTGTATATGTGTTAGTTTTATTCTGCTTGTGCTGGGTTGAAGCTGGTTGAAAAATTGTTGCAACCGAAAACCACTCTCCTCACCGAAAAAGCCATCAAACTGCGATTTTATGCCAGCACAATTAGTCTAATGTGAAAACCCTCAATGATTGTGTTTCGCTTCTCGGGGGAAAGATAATTTAATCGACGTTGGATACACATAAAATTGATTATAAATTTTTGGAAAGAGTAAACATTTTTGTTTAGTTTGGTAACTAAAAAATAAGAAAGCATTGTACTAAAAACTGCTTTAAATAAATGTTTGTTTATCTTTATATGGTTTTAATTTTTAAATTATATTTAACTTAAGTAACAAATCACATACAGTGATGTGAAAAATAATAAGGACACAAATGTCCAGCAAAAATATTTGATCATAAAATAAGTAAAATGAGAGAAATTCTGAAAAATAACTGTATTAATTTTCAGCTAATATATTACAAAAACAAGTCCCGTTACAAAAATTCAGAGAATTTGTATACATTTAATAAAATTAGGTTGTTAGGCAGAGATCAGTTGGTTTTGGTTGTGCGAATTAATAAGGACAGTTTGTCGTTTAACTAAAATAAATTAATATCTACGCTTTTGAAAGTTATTTTGAAGTTTATTTTTGTGTACAATAGGTAAGAAACGTGATTTTAGTGAAACTTTAAATTCAATACAAACTTAAAAACAGCTTCATTTCGTAGTTTTTTAGAGCAAAATGGGAAAATCTAAGCACTGTGACCCAGAACTACGAAAAACTATTAAAGATTTGCATAAAGATGGAAATTCTTATAGAAATATTGCAAGGTTGCTTGGAATTTCAAAAACAATGGTAGAAAATGCAGTCAAATGGATTCCTATTAGAGAAACACGTGGCAGAAAACCAAAAATTACTCCTGCAGTAAAACGTGGAATCATTCGATGTGTAAAAAAGAATCCATTTATTTCATCGAAACAGATAAAAATTGATTTAAACATTAACATTGACTCATCAACAATTCGAAAAACCCTAATTAAAGAGAACCTTAAAGCTCATAGTGCTAGAAAAGTACCAATGTTGTCGAAGAAGAACATACAACAAAGGCTAAAATTTGCTGAAGAGCACGCATGCTGGCCTCAAGAAAAATGGAGAAATATTCTATGGTCGGATGAGACAAAAATTAATTTATTTAATTCGGATAGGGGTCTTCATACTGTAAGAAGACCAATTAATACGGAATACAACCCAAAACACACCATTAAGAGGGTAAAGCACGGCGGTGGTAACATTATTGTTTGGGGGTCATTTTCCTACTATGGTGTTGGGCCACTGTATCGTATACAGGGCATTATGAAAGCAACAGATTATGTTGATATTCTACATAATTGTATGCTTCCTTATGCCGAAGAAAATATGCCACTGCAATGGGTGTTCCAACAGGACAATGACCCCAAACATACGGCAAAGTGCACCAAGACGTGGTTTGTGAATAATAAAATCAATTTATTAGAATGGCCTGCTCAGTCTCCCGATCTAAATCCGATCGAGAATTTGTGGAGCATAGTTAAAACTTCAATTAGAGGAAAGTTTCCCACGAATTGCGATCAGCTATGGGAATTAATTCAGACTGCGTGGAATGATGTACCGCTTTCAGTCTGTCAAAACCTTGTTGACTCTATGCCACGACGATGCCAAGCAGTTTTAAAAAACAACGGCGCCTCAACAAAATATTAACCACTGGAAAGCAGTATTATTTGTGGATCTCTTTTTTTTTAAGTAATATAATTTTTTAGGCAATAACACGAAGTGTCCTTATTTTTTTTCACAGGGTGAATTTGTATTTTAAGTTAAATCTATTTAAAAAAATTTAAAATAAAAACAACAATTTTAAAAAACATAATGGATCTCGTTTTTATAATATATTACCTAAAAATATGTACAGTTATTTTTAGCAATTCTCTCATTTTAATTATATTATGATCAAATGTTATTACTGGACATTTGTGTCCTTATTATTTTTCACATCACTGTACATCACTACATATATTCCAATGAACCGTTTCATTTAAATAATATTTAAACAAAAAAAATTTTTATGCTAATATTTATCCGAAAATATTTTTTTTTTCAAATAATCGAATACAAAGTAGTATTCTTCGAATATTTTTTTAGAGTAATGCTTTTTATGTTCCAGTTATATTATTTTACTTTCACCATCAATATAAATTTAGGTTAGAGAAGTAACACCAATCAAAAAAAAAAAAAAATATAGAGGTGACAGAGAGTTAAGAAATTTAAAAAAAGTTACATTAAAATGCCATCGGCTCCTAATGGATTAAGCATTTTAAAAAAATTTTTGTATTTCCTTAATGATCTCTTCAAATGTTTTAAAATGAAACCCATATTGATATTTTAAAAAATTTGAAAATTCCAGTGCCCCGTAATTGGGAAAATATTAACGAGCGCCATATTTTTCACTTGATGTTTTTTCTAATTTTTAATTCTCTATCGCCCCATATTTTTGTTTTTTTACCGGAGTTACTTTATTGCTCAGAATGATTTAGAAAAATTAGACCTAGGCATGATGTTTTGGCCGCTGAGTCGAAGGACATGGACCGATCTTGCTGATTTCCAATAGCAACTCTTTTGAAACTATGCCTGATCGGTCTGGCGTATTTAAATTTTTTCTAGTGCCTCGGCAAACTTGATTTCAACGCTAACACGGCTTCGCTATGCATAAGAAGTCAGAATATATATACTGTAAGGGGTCGGAAATGGATACTGTAGAAATTACAAACGGAGTGACAAATTTAGTTATACCCTTTTCCACGTTTTGTGGAAAGTCGAATCATGCTCAAAAAAAATTAATTTCGGTTTGGGGTTTCCAATCAAATACCCCTGCATTTTTAAAAATAGTCCCATCCACAAACATCATCCCGAAAATAGTAAAAAGGAATTTATGAGACCTAAAAACGTCGAAATAGCGACAACGATTTTGCGATTACTAAAATTAAACTGTGCTACGCAGTATGGTAAAGTAAAAATGAAATTCTACTTCAAAACTTAATTTTGATACAAATTAAAAAAATTGTTTTTAAAAATATATAACCAAAATTTAATATTTACAAAAGAATTTAATTTTTATAAAAAAAAAAAAACAAATATTTTAAAGAAATACATTTTATTACTTTGTTCCTCGGTCACTAAATATTTTTAAAATACAATTGTACGAAATTTTCCAACCCTGCTGCTGCTGTGTGCTTTACGGTCAAAGCTCAACCATAACCTTTTATTAACTAGTAATTGCACCTGTTAATTTGTATTACCATACATACATATATACAGATGTGTACAAACACTACGATAATTAAACCAGACTACAACTCAATAAGCACCAACTTTCTTTTTCTACTTTACCAGAAATCAAAAACAAAAATATCCGCCAAAGAAATGTCATAAAAGTTAAAAAAAGCTGATGTAAAATTAAAACAGTTGCGGACAAAAAAACTTACACAGAAACATTGCTTTAAACTTGTTTTTAAATATATGACAAAAAGTCATAGCAAGAGAAAAATTAATAGCAAAAACTATAGCTTGCGGGGGGTGTAACCGGTACGACTTTACGTACGTAAAATCCAAGAGAAAATAGTATGAAAATCCATCCGTATTTTAAAAAATGAGAGTAAAAATCTTACGACAGATTTTTTCACGTTTACACAATTGGTATACACAGGTTTTTGGGCGGTTTGCAGAAAAATGCATCCCTGATCTAATGATTCGTAATTGTCTTTTGAAAATTTTCAGAAAACATAGAGAGCCATACGACTGTCAAATTTTCATCCGTAATTTCTCTCAATTTGTGCAGATTCATTACATATTTGGTTTAGACGATCCCACTGGTAATATTCTGCACAAAAATTTGCATGTCGTAAGACTTCTATGACCATGTAAACCGACCTTTACACTGATCTAATGCCAAATCATTCATTTCGGTGAGCGATCATTTTCCTTCAGGTATCAATAATGATAGAATTATGTCATACTCAGAAAAATCGCAAGAAAATGTGTGTCTGTGTGGCATGTTCACATACAAAAACATGCAGCTCTTATCGTACAGAAATTAATATTTTTTTAACTTTTTTTTTAAAGATTTGCAAATTGTCCAGACCTATCAAAAAATCTGTCACACATATGCACCTTAAAATCCAGACTATTACTTATTCTGAATGCACGCATTTTTGATAAATCTAACAACAAAATCTAATATTGAATAGCAGCACTTTGCGATGTTTTTATATAGTCCAAGAATATAAGAGAAAAAAAAACCAAAGTGTTTTTACCCTTTAACTTGAAATATCTTATCCTTAGTAATGGAGTTTTTAAGTTCCAGTTATTGGCAGACATTTGTGAAATATTTTAAGTTGTGAACTTCAAAAAGTAACTAAGAAAATTGTTGTAAGTTATTTAATATAAAAAATATTGCTTAAATTTAAACAGCCATGATATCTTAAAACTTATGGTGCACATTCGTAATTTTCTATGAAAAGTTCAGGGGACCATAACTCAAAAATATATGAGCGAGAGCCAATTATTTCACTTGATTTTTTTTTTCTTATTTCTTAATCCTCAATTGATTGGTGTAACTTCACTAAACTAGATTTGTTCTAAATGATATGGAAAAATTAAAGGCAGGCGTGGTGTTTTGCCAACTGCCTCATAGGACATGGACCGATCTCTGGTAATTTTCAATAGCAAAATTTTCGAAACTATGTGTGATCGTTTGGGGTATTTAAATTTTCTGTAGCTCATTTAGTGCCTTGGTAAAGTTGATTTCCACACTTACACGGACGGACAGAGGGACATCGCTCAACCGGATTCGTTATGCATAAGATCTCAGAATATATATGTATATGCTTTGTGGGGTCGGAAATGGATGTTATAGAAATCACAAACTGAATCCAAAACTAAGATATACTCTTTTTCTACAAACAGAACAAAGGCTTGATTCTGTCACAAAAATTAAATTTTTATTTTTATTTATTATTAAATTAATAAATATTTTATTACTAAAATATATTCGACGTTTATTGAAAAGTCAATTTAAAATCCATTTAGAAATCGGCCCTTTATTTTCAAATGGCGAAGAATTTTTTTGTTCTTAAAAAGTTGTCAACCGAACAGATACATTGTTTTGTTCGTAACTGTTCGTAGGTGTCTTCACTAGTATTTGTAGCTGTAAACGCATTCATTTTAGTCTTTTTTTCCAGTGATGATGAAACCAAAAAGATAAGTTTTTATACATCAAATACATGCAAACAAACATGCATTCATAAATATTATTTTCATAGTTGTCTAGTGTCTTTATAATATGTGCATAACAGTATATACAACCCGTTAAATAGTCATGCGGAAACATGAGTACGTCTACACTGACTAAAGCAATTGTACGTACACACTATTTAGTAGAAAGTTTAAATTGTGACCAAATGTAGCTAAAACTTTTATTTTTGAAGGGTTCAAAAATATCAATATGCAAATTTATTATTTGGAATCTATTTATACCCTTCACCACAAAAAGTGGAAAAAGGGTACAACTAATCTTGCCATTCCGTTTGTAATTTCTACAATATCCATTTCCGACACCATAAAATGTATATATTCTGACTTCTTGTGCATAACGAAGTCGATTGAGCGATGTCCGTGTGTCCGTTCGTGTTAGTGTTGAAATCAAGTTTGCTGAGGCACTAGATCAACTAGAAAAAATTTAAACACGCCTACTTTTTTGATAGAAGTTACTTCAATAAACTAGAATTACATAGATGGTGAAAGATATATAAGATTCGGCTTAGCCGAATATAGCATTCTTACTTATTTAATGTTAGGACCAATGTTTTCTGTTATTTTAATGTATACCATAGTTTTTATATCTCCTGCTTACAGAGCACTTGACACAATCACACTCACAGCTAAAAGTTTTGTTGTTTTAAGATTTTTTGATTGAAAATTCTCTGCCATCTGATTTAAAAATATAGAATTTTCGGTTCATAAAATTTTCCATCTTCCCGAAAGTTGTAAACATTTTTTACATACGTAGATACTTTTTGGCATGCTCCAAACATAACCTAATATTCTTAAGGCCCAACTATATTGTACATAAGCTGGCTTAAGCTATCTCAATAAACTGTGCAAATACATTAAAATCAAAACAAACTATAATTTACTTACCAAGGCGAATTTATAACAGGTAGACTTGTGTAGTTTATAAACGAACTAGTTCATTTAAACGATTCCATCGATTGAACTAAGTGAACTAGTTCACACTTTTAAGTTTACCTAGTTCATTTTTGAAGTAAACTTTGTATTTGAGCTATCAGACAAGATGAACTTAAATCCATGTCTATGTTTCCTTGTTGACTATTTCGGACATGAAATTAGTGCTGCCACGTATTTTATTAAACATTCGCAATGCTACGGTGTTGTTGCCATTATATTTTAAAAAGAAAAGAAAACTAAAAGTTGAAAAGTATTAACAATACGTCACCAGAATATTTGAACTAAGAGATTTTGAAATAAAGAGAGCCTTTGAACAAAAATTTGAACTTAAAGGAGCGATCACTAAATTGAACTATATAGCACAAGACTTACAACAGGTAAGCTCGCGGCGACAAAAATATTATTAATAACCAGACTCTGCAAATGACCTCATGTGTGTTATTATATATATATTCTGTCTGATATTTCGTGGATAGTCCTTTGCTTTTACGAATGGCATTTAATCTCTTCTGAATTGATTCCGTCAGTTTTTTACAGTAATGGGGCTCAATTTTCTTCCATTCTTCCTTTGGGCATACCTTCAACTCTATGACGGTAGAAACGAACGCGATTTTAGTTTCTTCAACAGGTACTTCCATAAACTTTCTATGACATTTATCTCAGAAGATTGTGGTGGTGTTTCTATAACATTCTTTGAGTCATCCTCCTGGTAGAATTTAAAGTTATCTGAAGTATTGAAATTTCTAGCGCTAGCTGCCAAATCTTATTTCAATTTTGTTTTATGTTTGTACTGGTACCAGCTGTCCCGGATACGCTACTTACATAGACTCTTTAAGCAGCACACATATACAGCAGTGTTTAACTGTAGGACGAATAATGCAAGACTTAAGCCCTTCCCTTGGTTTTATCCAAACGTATGATTGCCCATCTGAGCGGAAAACATTAGATTAGCTTTCGTTAGTAAATAAAACAGTACTTCAGTTCGCGAAGTCATGGTTTTTTGTTCTTTAGTGAAATTTAGTTTCTTTATTCACTTGATGTTGCTTACGTATGATCTCTTTCCTGCAACTCTATTATGAAAATTATTTCTACGGAGCACGTTTCAAACTGTTTCGGGGTTAATGCTTACTTTCAGACTTTAACATACCAATTTTCTTAAGTTAAGTGCACTAAGCTTTGGATTTTATAAATGTAGTTCACAATCCATCGATCATCTGAAGCAGAAAACTTTTTTGGTTATTCAGACTTGCTCTTATTTTCGACAGAATTAGTCTTTCTATAAAGGTTAATGATGTCGTGAACAGTGGAATGACTTGTGCTGACAGCAGCACCTATCTCACGCACAAATAAGCCATTTTATAGTGTTTGTTTATTAAATCTCTCACTTCCAATGATGTTTGCACTCATTTGCTTCTCATACTGATTGTTTTCTTTAAAATATATGTTCTAAATAAAAATTGGTAACAATTACAAATTTATTTTATCTTTTTTAATTATAACATTAGCATTTAATTATAAAAGTATCATTGTAAATGAGGCTAAATAATAATAATTGCCACTTTTTCGATTACTTATTTGATATTTTTTACGGCGTCATCATATATTTTTGCTTACAAAATCCGTTAATGTTTAAGATAAATTAAAAGACCATATGTATGTTAAATAAGATCAGTTAAAAAATATTTATCTGTCTGTATTTTAATTTTAAATAAAAAGAGGAACCAAAAATAGGACAAAAAAAAATAAACATTTCTTGTTGATAGTAACCAAAATGGTAACTCTGTTCAACAGAGTCTGTTAGTTATGGTTTGTTTTCTCTTTTTGAAATTAAATTGAGCAGATAAAGCAACAACTAAAAATTATTGTTGTTTTTTTTTTAATTTAACATTTCTATGCAGTGATGCCAGAAATTTTCATAGAAAATACTTCATTAATAAAAAAAAAAAATCTTAATTTTGGAAAAAAATCTTCAACATTTTTTATGTTTTTTACATTTGAAAATATCTGTTCGACGTTTGCAAATAAACAAGGAAGACATATCAAATTTATTGCAAACTTCAACAAAGTCTGAAACATTAACGCACTATCCATTAAATTCGTCATCTGCAATTTATATCTTACTGTCTTCAATTAAATTTGGAAAAAGTTTTATTAGAATTACTTGTGAAGAAACTTTTGTATTAACAACGGTTTGAGGGTCAAAGTTTTTACAAATATATGACCTGGTAAACGTTATCATTATTTACATATGAATCCATTAGCGGCAGTGATACAATTTTTTGTTTTAGAATATTAATTTATAATACGACTGTTTCACATGGGTAAATATATTTAATAAATGTTAACAAGAAGTTGCAAAACCAAAAAAATCTTAATTTTGTAAAAAAGATCTTCTAATCTCTTATGTTGATCAAAAAATCTTTAAAATTAAGGTAAAATAAAATCTTCATTCTGGCATCGCTGTTTCTAGGAATGCGTGCGGCTGGGTAAAATAAAAAAGCTTTTTTGATTTATTATGAACTTTGCAAATCATCATTAGTGTACATTTGCTTGACCGTTTTCTTTATTTTAGAGAGATAAATAAAAGTTATGTTTAAAAAAGCTTTATATGTTTATTATAAAGCTTTACAATTATAAATAAAATGAGAAGTAGCTTTATGTAGAGCTTTTTTGCAAGTTTATCTTATGAAATTACATTGAGCAAAAAGTAAATTTTTTTATAAACAACCAGTTGAACAATTTCGCAATACAAAATCTCTACAAAAATCACTACAAAAAGATGAAAAACGGGTATATTTAAGTTTGTGGTTCCGTTGGTAATTTTTACATTATCTATTTGCGACCCTATAAAGTATACATAAATCGACTTCTTATGCATAGCGAAGTCGAAGTGTGTTAGTGTTGATATCAAGGCTGCCGAGGCACTAGATCAGTTAGAAAAAATTAAAATACGCTAATCGATAAGACATAGTGTCGAAAGAGGTGCTATTGGAAATCAATCAACAAGATCGGTCTATGTCTTTCGACGCAGCGGGCAATAAACCACGCCTACTTCTAATCCTCTAATTTCGCTATGTATATTATTTGCAACAATGAAGTAACTCCAATAAAAATTAAAAAATAAGAAAACAACATCAAGAGAAAAAATTTGTGCTCGCCCACATCTTCCGAGTTACGGATCTATAAAATTTTCAAAATTTTTAAAATATCAATGTGGGTATCATTTTAAAGCTTTTGAGGAGATCTTTAAGGAAATACTACATTTTTATAAAAATGCTTAACCCATTAAGAGCCGATGGCATTTTTATGTAAAATTTTATACATGAAGTACCTTTTCATATTTTTTTAAGTGTCTGTTACCCCAATATTTGTCTTTTTTAATTAACATATATTACGAATATTTAAAATTAATTTTTAATCATTATTTTTGAAATACATTTTATTAATTTCATTTTTATAAAATACTTAAACATTTTACTTGACTTACTATAAAATAAATTGTTCATAAAGTTTTTTTTTCAGTGTACATTTACATATTATATTATTTTCAAATAACAAAATATATTTTAGAGAAAATTAAAAAAAAAACAACCAGCAAGTAAAAAATGAATAATTTTAGATTTTTTATAAAAAATAATTAAAACTATATAAAACTAAATTAACTATATAAAGAAATTGTTGGAAAGTGTTGACCGATCTACTTAAACAATTTCATAAGCTAAAAAACTTTATATTTTCCTTAAAAAAAAAATAAAGTCTGCCTAAAAAAGGCTTTCAATGTTTTTATTTGAACTGATGTTGAAAACAGTTATTGTTTAAATTTGACACAAAAAATAATAATAATTAATATAAAATAAAATAAAACAGAGGTAGTACGATTTATCTATTAAAAAAAAAGTCAGAGCGTTGGGTAAGGCCAAAAAATAACTTCTTAATGGAAGAAATATGTAGTAGTTTGCCTACGATTTACAGCCAAAGCAAAAAGCTCCATACAGCCAAAGCTAAGGGAAAACCAATTTTAAGACCCAGCAAAAGGGCAAAAAAGATAAATATTACAGCAAACAAAACCACAAAACCCAAATAGTACAGGACATTGAAACTATAAGGAAAAAATAAAAAAAACGTTAACAAAATAATATTATTTTAAAAAGAAAAACTACTTACACCTTCCAGTAGTTACGATGCCATGATGTCGTTAAGGCTGCCTCTTTGAAATAAAAACGTCTGATGCCTATCAGCACTCGATCTAAAAACTCACTCCAGTCACATTGACTAGCATCGAAATTGTAACGTTTACGATCTGTTTCATGCATTACGTTCAAAATCCGTAAAGCGTTCTTTAAATCGTAACGGAAATCTTTATCTAGAAAATAGTCAAAAGCTTTGGCACCCTTGTGGAAAACACGCATGTACTCGTAGGCTCTGTAAGGAGGAAAAATAAATGTCTTAAATTTTATAATTTATTTTATATACAAAAACATTAAAGAAAAATACTGTTAAAAATATCGGGAAATTTATTAGAGAACATAAAAACTTTGCAATTTAATGAAACACACAATAACCAAAGTATTCAACTGAAAACAAAGTAACGGCGGATAAAGGTTACACAATGAGTACTTTATTGGCGAATAAAACATCGTTAAAACAAAGCAAGAGCAAAAACAAAATAAAAAGAAGAAGCAAATGATAGCAGTCAAAGTATTCAATGTACGTCAAAAGTTAAAAGTTGCCCAACTTTCGTATTTTACGCTGGCGGAGTCGTATTGATTTTCACTACATTTATTTTAACTTACTTGTCACTTGATAATGACAAAGTAAAACGTATAATGGATTCTATGTGCACCGGCCTTAAGCCAGCTACAGCGGAAATTGGCGTGTGCATAAGATGTCTTGAAAGCATGTTACGAAATTAAGTCATATCACAGAGTTCAATAATGTGCGAAAACAAAATTTAATTCTTATTTTGATGGTTTATAGAACAAAAAATTAATATAAAAACGATATAAAATCATTTTTAATTTCATGTTTAAAGTGGAAAAAAACTATTTATTCCAAGTTCTTTAATATTGCCATATTTATACACTTTACGCACTTTTTTAAAATCTTCACGTTGGCAGCTCACAAAATAAAAGAAAAAAAACAAATGAAATATGTGCGCCTAAAATTATGCCTTAATCTTTTTGTTTTTGAATACGTAAATAAAAAGATGTAAGTTTCTTAAGTCGTTTTATTTGCATAGAAAGAAACTAAACAGATTTCGTGTCTTAACTAAAGCTGCTTTTTTAAGTCTTTTGTTGTTGTAACGAGTGCTTTGTTATTAAAAGCGGATACAATGTTTGTGCTTTAAGTCTTCAACTTGTAAATTAAAAATGCTAGTGACGGCTAAAAACGGTTCTTGCATTTTCTTTTAAAATACCTATACCAACACTAACTAACCAAATTCTTGTGATGCCATACTTTTCTTCCAAACATAAATATTAGCATTTTTAATTTTGCTGTTTTAAAAGAATTTCATATTTAAAAAAGCAGCCTAAGTGCAAAATAAGGTTAAAATGGATCTAAATCTTTAATAACAAAAGCTTCCAAATGATTTTATTAACGAAATCTTTAGGCAATTTTTTTATGGAAATAATTGATTTTATCGAACACAAACATTATGATTTTGAAGTTGCTTTTTATCATTATTTTTTTACAATGCTTCAGTTAACTTCTTTTTAAGTCTGTCCTTTTTTAGAAAATATTTTTATGAATATATCATATTATCGATATTTTTTATTTTGAGAGCTTTTAAATGCTTTCTCCTCAATTTTAATTTATTTCGGTTCTTTATAATTATCTTGAATCCATATCTGATAAGCACAAGTTTTTGTTACTCTTTTTCAAATAAAAGCGAAATTCTTCGAATTCCATGTGCGCCGTATGTGCGCATTTGCGACATTGGACTTTACTTTTTCGAAACGGACGTGGACATGTTTTTGCCTAAAATGGACAATTAAATATGAAAAGGGTTTTTAAATTCTAACTTACGTGTGGTGTGGCATTCCAAGTCCAAATAATTTCTCCGGTATTATAAATACCAACGTGGGCAGTATGTGAAATATATAAAAAAATAAATTATAACGCCAACCGTTGCGCAACATGGCCCTTGGTTTCCAAACAAAATTATTCGGTGGATGTCTTTCAACGCTGGCATTAACGATTGTACAAAACTCGGCCAAAGTCAAAGGATTCACTTCACCCGATGTACAGTGTATAACCTCGGGCTTATCGATGTGTCGTGTACCCACATACCAGCCCATGGCCAAAGAGGAGTTTATTACATAATCACAGGGTATGATATCAATGACAGCAGAAGCCTTGCCACACATAGTGCGGAAAATCCCCTTAATGAAGCCAGCCAAAAAACCCAAATGACCGGAGTTTGCATTGCCTACCCAACCCTTGGTGGGTTTTTCCCAGGTGCCATAAACTGAAAATGACGAAAAAATTGTAAAACAAAAATTTTTAAATCTTTATTAAATTAATAATGTGTTGAAGTTTTTTTATAATTGCAAGATTTATGTTGCTATGAAAGCGTCAAATGTTTTAAAAGTCTGCAAGCAAAGTTTTTTCATATTTTTTTATATTTTTAATCACAGCCTTACAATTATACAATACCGCAATGTCTCACTATCTTCTTACCTATTGAAGGTCTTACTATGGCCGCTGGCAGACCCTTCATCTCCGCCATTAATAAATTCTCTGATAAATTTTTCGTAAACGTATAAGTATTTGGATGATCACATATATACTCTTTGCACTTTTCTGGGGTAAAATTTTCCCACTTACTATCGTCTTCAGCCATTTTCATCATTTCATATGGATCAAATTTTGACTTGTATACTTCCTCTATTATTAGCCCACGATTATTGCTGTTGCAAAAGGCTGTGGAACAGTAAATATAGGCCGCTAAATTCTTGACTCTTTTGGCCAGCTCTATGGTGCGCATGGTGCCCGTCAAATTTGTTTTAATGGCCGTACGTAGCGGCGAACTAAATTTAATGGTGGCAGCACTGTGATAAATAATATTGACGCGTTCGATTAATTCGTTAAGTATGTCATCACTGAAACTGAAATTAACGTCACTTAATTCACCAACAACCGGCTTCACTTTGGCTAAAGATTTTTCATTGTATTTTTCAAAAATCTAAATAAAAAAAAGAAATACAAATTTTTAGTTTCCTTTTCATTTTTGGTTGTTGTAAATTGTAAAATATTTATTAATTATGGGTGTTAATAAAAAAGCGTGTTTAAATTTTCGTTGGCTAATTTAACATGTCGTGATAAATTATATTAATCTAATTAAAAATAAACAAATACGAGGGGAATTCAATAAGTCTTTAAAAAATTATATATGAGCAATAAGACTTACGGTCACTTTCAAAAGTCATGTGTTAAATTTAAAGAAAAATCTGTCGTTCAGTTGAATGGATATAAACTTTAAAATAAATTAAAAGTATTTTAGTAAGTGAGAAATATACATTTAATATTGTTTTGTGAATTTAAAAATTTTTTCTGCAAATTTTTAATTTTCTTTTTATAAATTTTTATGAAATTTCGTATTTTTCTAAGCTTTTGCAAAAAATAATTTTGATTAAATTAAGGCTGCTATATATATTTCTGGCCTGGCAACACTGAGTGCTGCCAAGTGCAATCTGACATTTCCATTGGAAAGTTTGTCATTTTTAAGCATAATCGTACTCAAAACGTTTTGACGTACGACCATTATTTGTGTTGTTTACAGTGACTTGAAAAAATTTATATAGAAAAAAATGGAATTAACTCGTGAACATTTTCGTGCCATCATTTTTCACAACTTTCAACGTGGATTATCACGACAAGAGTGCATTGATGAACTTAGATCTTTGTATGGCGATGAAGCACCATCCTATAGCACTGTGAAAAATTGGTATAATGAATTTAATCGTGGCCGAAGCTCGCTCAAAGGCGAATTCCGTGAAGGTCGTCCAAAAACGGCTGTTGGGCCAGAGAACATTGATTTCGTGCGTGAACTCATAATGCAAGATCGACATGCGACATACCGAGAGATAGAGACATCCTAGAAAAATGCTTCCACCAGCATACATTCGATACTGCATGATTGGTGTCGATTGGTGCAAAGAAATGTTGCAAAAATACGATTGCGGTGCTTCAAAAGACGTTTATAAGATCGTCACAGGTGACGAATCATGGATCTATGCGCATGAGCCCGAAACGAAACAACAATCGACCGTGTGGGTCTTCAAAGACTAGCAAAATCCAACGAAAGTTGTTCGTGGAAGAAGCACTTCGAAGCAAATGGTCGCCTGTTTCTTAAGCAAAAGTGGTCATGTGGCGGCTGTTCCGCTTGAGCAACGTAGGACGGTCACTTCTGAGTAGTACACTACAATTTGTTTGCCTGAAGTCATCGGAGAAATTCGAAAAACCAACAAGAGAAGACGAATCATTGTTCACCATGACAATGCGAGCTCTCACACATCGGCTCAAACCAGAGCGTTTTTGACCGGCCAAAAAGTCGAATTAATAGGTCATCCGCCATACAGCCCTGACTTGGCACCTAATGACTTCTTCTTGTTTCCGCACATCAAGAAAAAAATGCGTGGTCAACGATTTTCGTCGCCATAAGAAGCTGTTGAAGTGTTCAAAAACCATGTTTTAGAGGTGTCTCAATCGGAGTGGAAAAAGTGCTTCGACAACTGGTTTGAGCGCATGCAAAAGTGTATAAATCATGCTGGAGAATACTTTGAAAAACAATAAAACCATTTTTGATTATAAATATTCGCATATTCACTATTAGGCCAGAAATATATACAGAAGCCCTCGTACAATTTGGTGAAATTTCTTTTTTAAATTTTTTAGCGCATTTTTTAGGTTTGTTAAAATTTTGAGTTTTAACTTTTCATATTTTAGTTTTTATTTGGGCTTAAAATGTTTTCGATCACGTAAACATTAATGAATATTTTTTGCATTTGCAAAATTTGATGAGTTTTTTATTTCACTTACAAATTTTGTGGTGAATTTAGGATTTTTGCTTTCGTTATTTTAGAGCGTTTTCCTTTTTTTGTGTTAAGACGTTTTTTTTTTAAACTGTGTTCTTAAGAAATAGAATTTTTTTTGTTTAGCATTCGATTTATTTATACATTTGTTTCAACAAACGAAACTTTTTTTTTTGGGAAATTCCGTTATTTTGGTGATGTTACAAATGAATCCGGTGCTGCCAGATTTGATCATATTTCTGATGAAATAATAGTTCAATTCAATTGATTCTAATCGAAAAGTTTTATTTATATTTGTGAATATTTTTTATTAACGGTAAAGTAGAAACCAGAATAGTTTTTGAATTTGTTTGAAAATGGAATTTGTGGTTGCTAATTTTAAAGTGAAAAAATTTGTATTTTTAAACAAAAAAATGCGTGTTCCTTTCGATTCAACTGTCGCTATGTATTCGTAGATTATTCAGTTCGTACTTTCATTTTGTAATATTTTTGTTAATTTCAGGCTTATTTTTTTACTCCACAAATAAACAGTTAATAGCATTTAAGCCTAACGCAACATCTTAATTTATTTTAATGTTGTGTTTTATTTAGTTTTGCGCAACAAGATCCGTCACAATGGTCCATCTACACATACATATGAATTTTATTTATGTTCGTTCGTGTGAACGTTTGTCATCACCTCACATTTGTCAAGAGTATAATTAGATATAATTTAAGCAATTGTTTTATTTAGGGTTGTCATTAATTTATCGTTAAAAATTGCGTGGCTTATTATTGCCACAAAAAGAGTTGTTAATTAAAGGAAAATGAAATTAAAAGCAAAAGAAAAAATAAATAAATATTTATATTAAAATTTTATGAAACTTACCGGTTTACGTAATAATTTTTTAATACGATCATTTGGATCAATATTCTTTTTACCTCTCACGAGCACATAAATTGTACCAATATCTGGAGAGGCATCCAATAGAGCTTCAATCAAAACTGTGCCTAGAAAACCGGTGCCACCGGTTATAAAAATATTTTTATGAGCAAAAAATTCAGCAATCGTCATCATATCTTCAGAGTTATTTCCATTGGCTGGTAAAGGTTTCAAATTGAGATCATGACTCCTGTCATGATCATTCATGACCGTCATTTTTATATAATTATGAATATTTGTTGCTGGTATACGTTTATGATTATTTATGTCAATAGTTTATAATTATTAATGACAGCTTCTTGGTGCAATAAAATTGCTAAGAAAATAAAGAAAAAATAAAGAAACAAGGAAATAATAAATAAAAGTTATTTATTTATAAAACTTCCGTTTAAAACTAAAAAAAAAATATTTTTTTCTTATGAAGTAAACACAAATTTAAAGAAGTTCTTCTTTTTCTTCTTTCTGCTTTTTTGTGTGTGTTGATTTCTTTAAAAATAGCATTGATAACTTCACGTGCATAATTAATATGTATTGTGTTGTTTTTGTTTTATTACGGTATGTATACAACAGATATGACCTTGTTAACATAAAACACGTTAACAGTGTCTTCAAATATTAATTATACAGATTAAGAAAAAATTTACTAAAGAAATTTGAGTTTGGAAAAATGTAAATACATTTAAAACTACATGTCATAGTATAAAGTTGCCACATTTTTATACTCTTCACTAGAAAAAATGGAAAATGGGTTTATCTAAGTTTGTCATTCCGTTTGTAATTTCTACCCCATAAAGGGCGGTTTAGACGGTACGACTTTACGTTCGTAAAATCCAAGAGAAAATAATATGAAAATCCATCCGTATTTTAAGAAATGAGAGTACAAATCTTACGACAGATTTTTTCGCGTTTACACAATTGGAATACACAGGTTTTTGGGCGGTATGCAGAAAAATGCATCCCTGATCTAATGATTCGAAATTGTCTTTTGAAAATTTTCAAAAAACATAGAGAGCCATACGACTGTCAAATTTTCATCCGTAATTTCTCTCAATTTGTGCAGATTCATTACATATTTGGTTTAGACGATCCCACTGGTACTATTCTGCACAAAAATTTGACATGTCGTAAGACTTCTATGACCATGTGAATCGCCCTTAAGGTATATATATTCTGAGTCCTTATGCATATCGCATTCGATTGAGCGATGTCCGTCTGTTTGTCCGTGTTATTGTTGAAATCAACTTTGCCAAGGCACTAGATGAGCTAGAGACAATTTAAATATACCAATCCATCAGACATTACTTAGAAAATTTTGCTATTAAAAAAAAGCTAGTTCTGTCCATGAGACAGCAGGCTTAATACCACGGCTCCCTCTAATTTTTCAATATCATTTGGAACAATAAAGTAACTCCAATCACAAAAATAAATAAGGGAGGCGATATAAAACTCAAAAATAAGAACAAAACATCAGGTAAAAAAAATGGTGTATACCCATATTTGCCAAATTATGGGCCTGTGAAATTTTTATTAGTTCTTCTTTAATGTTCATTGTAATTTAATAGTTTCCACCATTTTCACAGATCCTGTAGACGGTGATGTGATCAAACAGCCCAAAAAGATCTAACACCTCAATGGAACAGTTTTTAATTTCCCGTAAAAATCTTTTCTTTGAGTGGAAGAATTCAACTCTGGTTTTTTTCGCTTTTATTGGAAACTTAATTTTAACATTAAACAAAGATTTATAATATAAATTATATTTAGAAATATTAGAATAAATTATATTTAAGCTTTGGGTTTAAAACTTAACATCTTACATAGCAATAAATTACTGTAGTTGGGATATTATTTTCAATGTAATGAGATGCTAAAATTTCACAATTGTCATTTTGCTTTGTATTTAGTTGTCTTTGTTTTATGTACCCACGATCCATGCGTCCAATGACAGGGCATATTTACAACACGTTTTGTATCAATAATGAATTCTTTGTCGATTTAGTGAATTGGCTGTTTTGGGTTTTTTGTAGAGTTCAAATAATTGTTTTATTAACATCGTTTGCTTTTCGTCTTCAGCATCATTTTTATTTTGTCTCGTTGAAGAAGTAAAATATTTATGTCAAGGTCGTTGTAAAAAGAAAAATAAAACCCGATAAAGTAACAAAAAATTTATTTAATAAAAAATATAAATAAAATGGTTTAACACAAAAAAAAAATTAAAAAGTATAATTTTTTTTGTTTATTTTATTTATGTATGTAATTTAAACACCTGATTGGAAAAATGAACTTTACATTAGTTGATTTAAATGTTTTCAGTTCATTATTTCACTATTTTATAGTTTGCCTTATTTTTTAAGAAACACTTCAAGTAACAATATTTATTTGATTTCTTTCAAGTAACATTATTAATTATGATTATAATTTTATTGTTTTTTAAAATCAAATTTTAAATCTACCGCTTTGTTACATTTTATTTTCAAAAAAATAGTTTTATTATTTTCCATAATGATTGACGTCGTTTTTATTTCCCTCTTGTTTTTTAATTTCTTGATTCATTTTGTAATTATTTAATCAGAAGTTCATTTTATTGTTATATTACAAAAAAAAGATAGAAATGTATTGTCGTTTGTTTAAATACATCTTACTAAGAAATATCTTGTACAAGCTAAAAGTAGCAAAAATTATTGGATTATTTCTTAGTAGCTTTAGCGTGGTATTTTGTTCAACATTTTCTCATAAAATATTAGTGCAAAAAATTACAAAATTTTTTTGGCAGCATATTTTCTTAACTACAAAATAATTCTGGCAACACTTTTTCCTAACTGCAAAACTGTAAACAAGAACAACAACATACAATGTTACAATAATAACTTAAAATATAATAATCTTGTGGGGTGAGGTAGTTTGGGTTATTTTTTAACCAAACATTCATTTCTCTAATTTTTTAAAATCTTAAATTGCCGCATTACTCAATAGGCTAAACAGTGAGTATTAAACGTCAACTTAAAAGTGTTAACTTCTCTGTTGACCACAAATTTTGTTAGCATCCTCATTAGACTGAGTTCATTTATTGCATCCACATTCCATGTCCTGCTTCCAGTTAGCCACATTCTAATGCTAGATAACGCTACTAACAGGCTCAGCTTAAAAACAATACATTTTTCGATTTTTAGCGTAGATAGATTATATCGGAAGTTGCCATCTTTTGACAATTCTCCAGCTTGAGGAATTTCGATTACATATCAGCACCCACTGGCTTTATTTTTCTGTTCAAAGCTTCTTGCGTATGGTGGTTTTCTGTCAGTCAGATGGACTTTAAATATTTTGAGATCTTGACTAGCATCATACCATTTTCCAAAGTAATTCAAGTTAATGGCTCGCAAAACGTTTCTTTGTTCTTCTCTTTCTGTAATTAAATGTGCCATTTCTTCTAAATCAGTCTAATCTTGTTTTTTGAGGCACAACTCTTCAGCTTTAGGACAAAAATACCTTTACTCAGAAAAGTTAATGTCAAGACCATTTAATTATGCAAATATACGCCTGAATCCACTCCTCCATTCATAAATAAGCCATCAGTAGTAATACCAATGATTCTCAAATTATATAAGAGTCATTGCAGATGCTCTTTCCTCTTTCGGCATCTGAGAGCCCTTAACTTTTTTTTTAAATACGTTTCAGAATGCTCTTATGACCGATGCTCACACAAAAGTGATGCCATTTTTTTTTATAAATAAGTTGGATTCACCAATTTTGTTCCGAAACATTTTTTTTATATGTAGTTTGACGTGCTTCTTTTTGAGAAAGAGAGAGAGAAAAAAAAAGAGTTAAACTCACTCCGGAATAATTTCAGCTTGAATTGGTTTAATTTTAATTTTTGTTTCCAAACAATGAAACTGTGCTGCCAACTACTTTATTTTTTCAAAGAAATTTTAACTGAGCTGCCACATCATATTATATGTACATATTTAATATATGTATATGTGCATATAAATTTAAAAGATATAACTACTTGCAAATTTAAAAAGTCAAACTGCAAAGCAACCTGACTGACTTCTTTTCTGAATAATTTTTTCTTTAAAAGTTTTAACAAATTTGTAGTAAACAATTTCTTAAAAAGAAATGAAAAAGCCGGATAGAGAATGCTTGTATGACTTGAACAACAAAAATTTTTTTTATTTAATTATGAAAGTTTTTTTTAATTTAGAATTTATTTACATATATATAACAAAACTAAAACTATGTCTGTGACACAAAAAACACAAAAAAAAACGGCATTCTGTGATTTCAATCTTCTGTCACAGTGCTGCCTGCTTGTAAAGTAACACATCTCGCTTACACATATGTTTCATATGGTAGCTTTGTTTTTCCAGAAAAATTGTTCGAAGTGGGTAAATCATTTCAGAACAAATTCTCAAAAAACTAAAATTGTTTCGGAACAGTGAGTGAATCCAGCTTAACGTTCAAAATATTGATCATCGTTAAGCTAAGTACCCTGTTTAAATTTGCGTAAGTTGTTGAGCAAGTTTTATGTGCTTCAATTACAAAATTTAGCATTTAGTTAGCAGTGCCAATAGCATGTGTTTAACGAAAACTGTATTTTTGCATGTAACTATGCAACATAAGTTGCTGTTGTTAATAATTCAGAAGGAAATAACTAGTGCGCCCATTTTAGCACTTTTGTTGCGAGATTTAGCACTTCTTTTGTTGATTTAGCGGCAAAATTTTTGATTTAACGCTTAGCGCTTTTAATTAATATAGTTTACTTTAATTAATAATTAAAAAATGTCGAAAAAGTAATTAATAAACTTTTCTGTAAAAAACACTTTTCACGTGTAATAATTGCAATATGGCAACTTAAGCCTGGCAACATAGCGCTTTTATGTTGTATCTATGTAATTTTTTGTAGAGTACAAAGCCGATTAATTTATTTTCAACCTTTTTAAGCACGTTTTGATAATTCTGAGTTAAAAAGTAGTAAATTCAAATTCTACGGCGGATACGTAGAATAAATTTGCCTGTAATATATGCGTATTCATGGATATGAGATATTTAATTTAAGGACTGAATATTATTTTTGTTGTGGTTTAGTAAATAATTTTTTGTTTTAAGAAATTTTGTTTTATTCAATAGAGATAATTTTTTCTAAGGCAACATAAGCATAAATGATGAAACAATAAACTCTTAAAGCAAATATTTGCTTAAAATTAAGATATTTTAGCACTATGTTTTAGCGCTTACAATTTTTTAGCACTTTTTTGTGCCAAATTATCTTCAAGAGTTTTTTGTATCTGGTAACACTGGAATTACCAGCAGCTTATATTTTGTTTGTTTGATTAATACAAGGCGAATCAATTACCAGGTGGAGCGTAGGCGAATTCACTATTTTTTATATATGGAGTTTGACAGTAATCATTAGCAGGAAAAAATAGTGAATTCGCCAGCGCTGCCACCTGGTAATTGACTCGTCTTGGAAAAATTGAACAAATATAAATTTCACTTGATAAAACATAATAATAGATTCATTTTTTTACTTCTGAACTTTACTAATTTTGCAGTAATTTTTTATATGGGCTCTTCACAGCTGTTAATAAGAAATAATGAACAGAATGACAAGTTTTAGCCGTAACTTTTCTTATCCTTCTGGCAATAAGCTAATTTCGGGCCAAAGAAACTGCTTCTTTTGCCTAAAAAGAAATTATGTAAATAATAGAGTTTCATACCTTCAGTTAAAGTGAAATATATTTTAAACAGATTGCTGATTATTAAAATGCAATAATTGTAATTATACATGTAAAATACTTTTCTTGGCTTTCTGTCACTGTTCCAATTTCCTCATCAGATTTAATTTTTTTTAAACATTCAAAACGTTTCTTTGTTAGAAGTTAATTCAATCTAAAATTGTAATATTCTGTTGAGCCAAAACATGTACAACATTTCCTAATCGAATTAAAATAAATTAAAACGGTGAATTTACAATAATAGTTAAACCTTAACAAACTTTTTAAGGGAGTTCACAACGGAAATCTTTAATTAGAATAAAGTAAATATTGTATTCAAATTCAAGTTGACGTCAGTGTACATGGAAACGTGCACACAATTAATAAGTTTCCAATAAAAGTTAATTATAAATATTTTTATGCCGTCACTTAAAAATTACATATTCTATAGATCACGCTTATAAAACAAATTGAAACGCGGAACTATTTCTACAAAAAAGGCGAATTTCCTTAGGTGGTGTTGAGAACACAGCTGTTTGTTATACGTTCATATTCTGTTGTTTGAGCGTAGTTTCCCAGCAAGAAATAGATGAACGAAACTAACACATACACAATTTCCTACTAAAACAATTTCAACAATTTTATATTGAAAGAACTTAGCCGTTGCAGCGCTTTTGATAATTAACTAAACTTATTTTTGATACACATTCTAATTTTTGACTGGCGTTTATAGATATTTGTTTAGGAAAGTTCAAAATGCATCAAACGCTTGTAATTAAATCTGTTTTAAAAATTGAGGTTAAATTTGATAAATTTATTGTAAAAAATTAAATAAAAACTAAGTGACAGCGCTGTTTCCTGCAGCAACCACTCCATATTGACTTTGACAGTAATGTTTCCAGTGGTAATTCATGAACTTGGCTACACTGCCATTTGTTAATTGTTGCGCCTGGGACGTCATTTTATTTTTTATTCAGGAATATAAAATAAACTGGTGTTTTGGTCAACAGTGACAATGACCGATATTTTGCTATTCGTTTAAAAATATTGCTCGAAAAATATTGATTGCTTATCAATGAGTTCATATAAAATATGGCAAGCCGATTGCATTGAGAATTGCAAAGCATCTGGCCTAATTAGCAGCATGCAAACAGTAAAAATATCAACTCAAATTAAAATAATCGAATCAATAACAGATTTGCATCTTCTTGTATTGTAAATTATTTATAACTGATTCGAAAAACGAATTGTTTTTGAAGCTAATTAGTTTTTTTTTTGTTTGTTTGTCAAAACGTTTATATGGTGAATTATTTTCGAGGCAACCTGTAGATAATAAAACATTAAGGCTGGTGAGGTACCTTTACGCTATTATTTACTTCATTTGCATTTTTGTCATTTCTGGCGAGTCAGTTTTAAATTAAAACAAATAATACATTCAGTTATGCCGAATCTTATAAACCCTTCATTATCTATCTAAATCTAGTTTAGTGAGGTAACTCCAATCAAAAATACAAATATAGAGGTTAGAGAGAATTAAAATTGCAGAAAAGTGCCATCGGCCCGTATTAAGTTAAGCATTTTAAGAAAAATTTAATATTTTCCGAAAGATCTCTTCAAGAGCTTTCAAAAAATACCCATATTTACAACCGAACTTTTTTATGAAAATTTCAGAGGCTCGTTACTCGGAAAATATGGGCGAGCGCCAATTTTTTCATTTGATGTTTCTTTTTACTTCTCTATCGCCCCATTTTTGTTTTTTTTTTTTTATTGGAGTTAGTTTACTGTTCAAAATTATATAGAAAAATTAGAGGTGGGCGTGGTGTTTTGCCCACTGCCTCGAGGGCCATTGACCGATTATAGCAACTCTTTCAAAGCTATGTCTTATTGATTGGCGTATTTAAATTTTCTGTAGCTCATCTAGTGCTTTGACAAAGTTGGTTTCAAGACTACTACGGACGGACATCGCTCAATAGACTTCGCTATGCATAAGGATTCAGAAATTACAAACGGAATGACCAACTTGGATGTAACCTTTTACCACTTTTTGTGGTGAAGAGTAAAAGAATTACTACAGGCACCGTTCTACTTTTAATGTGTGTTACAGTGCAGTCACACGGTCAAGTTTTTTTTCAATTCTCTTTCAGGAAATTTACACATACTGCTTGTCAAAATTCACAAAAATTGAAAGCTGTAACGTAGGCTGCACGCAATTTCAAAGCAAGTTTTTAAGCAAGATGTCAAGAAAACACTGACAGCAGAATTTTTAATGCAAATTTCGAGGGAAAAACTCCAATCAGCTGTTTTCTTGAATGTAATTTGAAAGACTCAATTGAACGAAAACTTGAAAGCAAATTCTCAGCAAGTTTTTAAAGTGTGAGTGTATTGGTTAAAAATAAGAGAAATTTTAAAACTTGAATGAAAACTTGATCGTCTGACACCCTAGTTATTTCGAATACTTGTGGAGAAATAGGACAATACGGGGCATCACAAATAACCTTTTTAAACGTGCCCGAAAATATATAAAATTGCTCTCTTAGTAGGCTAATTTTTTTTGTAATTATACAGTTTTAGCATGTTATTTTAAATAAAATATTGAAAAAAAAAACGCAAAGCCGTAAAGGTTATTTCCCAGCAGTTTTTTATTCTCTTAAGAATTTAATTTGAAAAATTTGTGTATCGAGTCAATTTTTGGAATAAAATACATCGCAAAAAAATTCTTTTAAGAACAAAGTTATTATTAGAAGCATCTGGCAGCCTCCCATTCATTCTGTTTTGCTCTTTTTCGATATATTTTTTTCTTATTGTTGTGTTGCAGATCTGGAAATTCATTTTTGCAAATAAATGTTTAAAAAAGCAGAAGTTTTCGAAATTGTTGGCTAATTCATTAATTGCATTAAATTATAGAGAAGAATTTAACATTTTCTTAAAATCATTTTAAATTTATTTCACTTCTTTGTGTTTCTTAAGACTGCTTAAAAACTTGTTCAATAATATTGTTTGGTTTTTAAAAAATTCATTAAAAATTCATAATAAATTATAGATTTTATGAATGTCATTATTTTAGGTTGTTTTTTTACTTTCGAAAATTATTGCGTTTCACAATATGAAGCTTAATGTGATCTTTATATGAATTCTGTGAATGTGAATATTTAGGCCTTTGATATGGTAAAATGATTTTTGTTAATGTTGTTGGAACCTTTTTGTAATGACATTTTTTTGGATGATGTAAATAAACAGATCTTCTCTCTATTGTAAATATTTTAAAAAACTGAATTGGTCAACCACCTGTTTATGAATTTGAAATATTAAACTTGTTTATTATTAACTATTTGAAAACTTGTGTTATTGAAAATTTTATAAATGTTATTACAAAATAAATTATTAGACTAAGATTAAAAAAAAAAAAAAAAAAAAAAAAAAAAAAAAATACGGAGACAAAATGTCTGACGTGATTATGTGAAGTAAGTCATGTTATGTCTATGAGATTCTGGTAAAATATACATACAGTAGCATCAAGTGAAACTCGTACACTTCAATTATAATTTGGAAACAACAAGATAAGACTTTATTATTCGCAATTTTTGGCTTATTTTCAACTCTTTTTTCAGTGCTGTATCTTTTTATTATATATTGCACCATTGATCGGCTTCGACCTATAATTTCTGATATTTCTTTAAGCGATTTCTTAATTTTATAATGACTAATTACCAGTTTTCTAACTTTAACACCTCTGCCCTCTCTGTCTTTCCATTATTTTTTTATGATCTAAAAAACACAATTAAGTGAATAATATTATAAAAGTAGGAAAGTAATTCACAATTCATAGACTTTTAAACGGTTTTCGCGAAATAATTTGACGTTAGATGCAAAGCATACCAGTGTTGTGTAATAAATTTAAATTGTACGAGTTTGGCCTTGGCGTCCAAAGTTGCCACGTTTTTGAATGAAGGTTGTTATTTTAATAAATGAAGACAATTATAAACTTTCACTCCGTCATTTAATGCAGTACTTAGGTCTCTAATAAAAATCAAAATATTTGTGTTAATAAGATATTTAGTTTCAAATATATTATATAAAACATTTTTTTCACTTGATGTACGAGTTTCGTTTGGATGTACTGTAAATAAAAATAATAATTAAAAAACCTGAATAATCATCACGGACAACACTTCTTTTTGAAGATGAAGCAGTGCACGAAATTAAAAAAAGTTTTTGTTGTCCTTGAATATCGCAACTGGTTGGACAACTAAGTAGAACAAAGTGAAAGAAAAAATCAAAATTAATCGATCATATTAAACTTTCAAATTTTAGATGACTTATTAAAAAAAATGTTTCAATAATTTCTCCTTTTACGTAAATTCAATAATTCTGGTGTTGCTGAACGTCAAAAAGGAAATGCAGGGATGGCACATTTGAACCATTTGTATGCTGGCAATGTTTACTTTCGTATGTAGCCTCGGAATTTATTCTGCTGAATAACAAAATAAATATTTATAACAATACTATGAATTACAATACAAAACTAAAAAGTATAGTAGTACTTGGTACAGAATCGATGTTTCACAAAACCTAAGAACAACTAAACAGAAATTAAGCTCTTGAGGTGTAAGTACTTCAGCATAAATTAAAATATTAAAATTTATGTTTTCAATAGTCCCAATCATTACCTGATGTCTTCTTATAGTCCTTATGTAGCTCTAAAGAATTAAAGGAGAGATAATGCATTACCTACACAACCATGCGAAACACTAACTATGTGAAATCAACTCCGCATAAAATCCTTTTCCCCTTAAATTATGAAATTCTTCCTAGGAACCGTTATATAAATGCCACCGTCTATAAAGAAACAAATAGGCCGTCGTTTTAATTTTTAATGAAATATGTATCTCTGCTTAGATCAATATTCAACCCTGATTTTTTTTAAAAAGAAGTAGCACTTTAGGAAATAATATTTATTTAGTTATTTTCACAACCGTGCTACATTCTTTGGGAAAGGGATAGTTGAGAGATAAGACAGGTGGTGAAAAGAGAAAGATAGATATAACCATTTTATTAGTTATTTTACTTCGCCGGCGAATATGCTATGAAGCAGTGCCGAATATAATAGCAGTTCGTAATTGTAATCGAATTTATTTTCACTTGCTTTTGTTTATTTCTCCTCTTAATTTATAACAAATTTATAAATACTTAGGTGGTTCGCATATTTTATAGCCTGATAACGAAAATATTTTCGGTATGTTGCCAAGTAACTTTTAGGTGCCACGAAAATCTGAATATTTCCATTATAAAATGGTTAAAAATATTTACTTGTAGCAAAAATAAAATTAAATTTAAGTCCTAAAATATAAATTTATTAGATGAAAAATGTAAAGATTCAATAAACAAGTATTTTTTTATTAGAAAAATAAGCAATACATGATTATGAAAGTAAGTAAATAAGTTAATTGTATATTAAAAAGTAAGAAAACTAACAAATTTTATAACATTTCTTTTCCTCTCGTGTTAAATCATCATTTTTAATATCGTTTTGTAAAAACTATCTTAAAAACTTCAATTTTCCATGCCTGCTTAAAAACACTAATGACAAACAAAAGTTGGCAACATTTAACAAAAGAAGAAACCAAAATAATAAGAAAGTATTTGCAGGAACTGCGTGGTTTACCAGATCAACTCTAAAACTACAAAAAAACTTTTTTTAGACGATTTCTTATTTTTTTACGAAAAAATAAATCATTATAATAATATTTCTTTAATTTATTTGAATCTTTTAAATAAATTTATAATCTTTTTAATAATAAGCTTACATCATACTTTTACATACTCACTGAAATATTTATTGTTGCCTTAGGCATTAATAAAAGCTAATAAAATTATTATGCAAAAATGCAAAAGGTTTTACTGACAAGCGGTTTAATGCTGCGAAGAATTCACTTAAAGTCCAACCTGCTTTTAAAAGAAATCTTAAAAAAAAAAAACATCAGTCTTTATGCAAAACTGATGTAAATAAGATAAAAAATTATATTGCAAAAAAGGGCTTCAACAGTCAAGAAAATTGTAATAAAATGTTACAAAACCATATTCAAGTTATGTATGTTATCTAAATTAAAGATTTTGTGTTTTTAATACAGCAAGCGAGTTGAAATATTTCCTTTTTTTCTGATAAATTTTACAACAAACAAGCTACGAGAGAAACCATTTTTTTGTTGTAACTATAAATATAATTATTTTATTTAAATTAAAAAATATATCCTTAGCAAAAATATATTAAAATATTCAATAATACAAATTTTTTAAACATTTATTTTTTTAGAACTTTATAATTTAAAACTAAAAAGAAATAAATATTAAATTAATTGATTTTTTTGCTTCAATCAAACTTTTGGTTAATAATATTCAAATAAAAAATTATTACTTCAAAGGCGGGAACAACATAAAAATATAAAAAACTAGTTCTAAATTTCTTCTAAAAAAATATATTGTAATTTAATTCTAAAAAAAATGCTTCCAAAAATTTAAAGATAATAAATATATGTATTTCATCAAATTCGAAAAAGCACTTAAAATTATAACAAGCAACAAAGTAAATTTGAAATCTTACAAATTGAAATATTTGTTCCAATCGGTTCTGATTGTCAAAAGAAAAGTCTTTGTAGTTATAAAAATTATTTATCAGGTAGCGTTTCAAACTCATGTTCATTTCCTTACTTTGAAATTTGAAATGTTCAACAAATTAAATAAATAAAATATTTCTCATGTATTAAATATTTCATGAACAAATTGAGAATTATATTAGAAATGAAATACAATCTTAGCACACAAACTCGTATATTATCATTAACTTTCTTGGGCGAGCACTATACCAGAGAATCCAGAAAATTGACAACATCAATTTTTTTAAAACTTAAATTTTCGATTTTGATTACTGATGTATACAACTCTCATATAGTTTTTTAGCGGCTTGAAAAATAACTTTTTAAAATTTGGTTTTAACCCAAGAAGCGTATAAAACTGACTTGAGGAAAGTAGTCTTAACATAGAATTTTTTTTGCATCGATTTATTTTTCGACATGGTTCATATAAAAGTAGACGAGAAAATCGCCAAGAAGTAGCCATTTTGCCAAAATAAAAAACTTCACGCCAAATAAATTCAGAAATCACTACGTTTGGCAAGAAAACGCCATATTTATTGCGTATATAAAAAAAACGCTTCCTCAGCATTTATGTATTTCAATTTCTTCGCCGATACGATCAGTAATTCCGTGTGGCTTTGGTTGACGCATTATTAGAGTGTCTGTAAGTTTGCAGAATAAATGTTGTTGCTCTCTGATATAATAAAAAATATTTTAGTAAAACATTAATTTATATACAAAATCAACAATATGCGATAAGTGTTCAATAATTATATCGTTCTAGTTATAATTTTGTCAACGTAAATTAAAATTTATGAAAAAAAAGATTTTAACTTTTAAAAACAAAAAAAAAAAAAAAACTGCTTTCATTTAATTAAATTTGATTTACTGAACATTTTTCTAACAGAAATAATATTTCTGTTTTTTCTAATTATTATTATTATTATATTTTGGGTGTAACAACTTGCTTTGATAACATGTTTATAAATTATAATTTTATTTATTGTTATTCATAAATACGACTATAAACATATTAGAGCCAACTATACAGACGAGTCTATTTTTTTAAAAATTTGAATAAATAAAAACTAAAAAAACCACGGAAGTATAACAAAAAAAGCAGAAAAACCTTTCAAGTCTAATTTTGGAATATTTTAGTAAATTAAATTTAAACTAAATGTTTTCATAAATAAAGCAAAACAAAGAAATGAATTAAAAACAAAAATATTTTTTATACAGCTATAAGATACTTCAAATAAATATATAAATAATATTTTTAATTAATAAAATTTTCTAGCTTAATTTATGCAAAATAAATAACAGTTAAGAATTTGAAAATAAATTGCGAATGTAAAATGCAAATGATAGACATTCTCATCCAGCCTCTTCTCTTTTAGCTTAGTAACGGGAATTATTGGCGTTTTTACGAGGGCAAGACGATCTGTCTTTACAGTTAAGAATTTTATATTTTCTAAAAGATGTCAGCTTGCGAAGTTCCGCCTCTGCTAACAATTAAGAACAAGCAGATTCAGGAAGCGAGACTATTCTATTTCAGGCAGTTCAGATTTCATAATAAGTGCTGCATTTTGTCATGTTAGTAAGAACTTGCAACACAAGAACGATAACACAACTTATTTACTGCTCGATAGGATTTAAATTACCATACAAAGTTTGTTTAATTTGTTCCATGTGGCAAGATTCAAGGTACCACTGAAAAGCGGTAAATGAAGTACAAAGCTTTAAAATTGGTCTTGCATTGAAACATATGTCTTTTTATATGGTTACTATGGAATTATTTTGAATTTGAATTCAATTTTTGAACCGTTTTCGTTTCATTAAAACTGGAAGATTTTATACCACTTTAAAAACTGGAATACAAAGAATGGTTTCAATTACATTTTTTGACATAGAAAAATAAAAAAAGAGATTAAAAACATTATTTATTGAAATTATATTCTTTAGGGCGAATTTATTTATTTTTTTAGGATAAGCTTTTGTAATAATATTTAATATTCGCACAAAAAAAGTGTCAGTTGATTTTAGAACTTTATAAAATTCAGAAGTAACCAGTGAAAAATAATATAAAATAAGAACAAAATATAAAAGGTAAAGAATGAAAAAATAAATAAAAAATTTGAAAATATATAGGGAAATTTAAATACGTGTATCGTACAAAAAACGTTATATTCATCGACAAAGCCGGACATAATACAAGGTAGGAATTGTTTATAATTATCATTATTTAAGAGCTTTTAAGAAATACTGAGTTGAGTTTTTAAAGTTAAAAATTTCAAATGATTAGGACGCCCAAAATATCTACGATTATAATTTTGTAAAACACTTTGCTTTTGTGTGAAAAGAAAAGATTGATTTTCTCTACGATTGATAGAATCATAATTACTTTATCCTCCTAACAGCGCAAGACATAGGCGCAAAGTCATCGCTTCCTCAGCGAATCCTTTACAGTCCTTTACAGTCCAGTTTACGGGCGTTAGGCACGACGTAATTTAGCGTCTAGTTTTTACGCTGTAATGAGTAACTTAAATAAGAGCGCCAACGTTGTGAAACGAACAGTATTGTTTACTTATCTTATTTGCTAAAAACCACAAAATTAAAATAATTAAGAGAGATAAAATCGTGAAATTGACCTTAACGTAGCTGTAATGTCATTACTGTTGGAAATACTTTTGTATATACCACAAAAAAAAAACAATAACAACACTTCTTTTGCAGCCAACTTCACTTTTACGCGCAGTCAAAATTGGATTTTTCAATTGTCCAACGTTAGCCTCGCGCTATTTGGGTTGGTCTCATACATTTTGTATGGGCATGAGAATTTTTGACAGTTAAATAACGTCTTAGGGTGGACTGTTACAAATAGTGCTTTTTTAGGCCCACAGAGACGTTGTCAGACCCTAAAACTATAAAAAAAAATTAAATAAAATGTAAGCACACAGATAGATATTTGCTTCATGATAATTTCCTATGTTTAAGCGCAACTTTAGCGAAATGCAGAAGTATTTAAAATTATTGAAATTAATTTAAATATCCACAGAATCAAAGTTAAAAATGTGTCAATGACGAATTCATTAATTTTTGCTAAAACCCTAAATGTCAACAACCATATAAAAAAATTATACATATTTTTATATATTGAGTATGACATTTAAAGTTTCGGCGAAAGTTATTGAATTCGTCATTGCGACCACCTAGTTATTAATTCGCCTTGAGTCAACCTTTTTTTATTTAAAGCGAATCAATTATCAAGTGGCACCGCAGGCGAATTCAATATTATTCACTGCTATTTATTGCTGTCAAGCTCCATATATAAAAAAATATAAACACATTTTTTATTTCGCCTGCGTTGTTTATATTGCTTGTATATAGAGTTTGACAGTAATAATTATCTGCAAAAAAAAATAGAATTCGCCAGCGCTGCCACCTGGTAATTGATTTGTTTGCTTTTATTAAAGCTGAGCATTGCCAGCATTAAGTTTTTCTACTCATGAATATTTTTTATATCATAGCGTCTACATCTGCTAAGGATATAACGGGACTAAGTACATGTAATTAAAATCAAGCAAGGGGATTACATACTAATAGTAAATCTCAATTTCATTAAATTTAATTATCCAAATATTTATAAAATTTTTTTACAAGTTTTACACTTTAAAAAACAAGATAAAGTTTTTAATGGTGTTTATAAGTAACTATGTGCATTTATTTGAGAGCACATTTGATTAAGGTTTTTTGATGAGATCTCTTATAAATACGCTTTTATATATGGTATTTTCATTTTTCACTCAGGCTGAACGTTGCTTAAGGATTTTTAAAACAAATCGATTACAGGCGTTGCATTAGCTCATGTGGCCTACAGTTAATTGCAGGTGTCAAAATGTTTTATTTTTGTATGCACTGTTCGACAAATGCACCGAATTTTTTAAGAATTGTTTTTCAAGCTAACGTTGTCTACCTACTATGGTTTCGTCTGGATTATTTCTGTCTCTAAAACAGCGTCTAATACTGTGAATAAGTGCAGAAGAATTTGAAAAAACGCCGGTAAAGTAACAGAACTAAATGGTTAAAATTTATGCAATATTAAAAAGAAAAAACTGTAATTATTAAGAGTTAAAATGTTTTTAATATCAATATTTCACAAGATTATCACATTTTTGAAGTGCAAAATATCTCAGGAATCGAGCTTAATTTTTGTTAAGTTAATATCGTAAATATTCTATATGTAGACACTATGTATAGAATGAGCATGAGTTGCCGTTTTGAAATTTAAAAACATATGTTCGCCTGCTTAGTAGAAAAATTATATGGGCTTAATTAACCACACAAAGGCATAAAAAAATCACGCTATTTAATAAAGTATTTAATGTAAACAAAAGCTATGCAAATATATTTAATTTATTTAAAAAAAACTTCAAGCTTTTTTTATATTGTACGTGTGTATGAATAATTAATATAATTCCAAATTTGACACGTCAAAAATTTATTTTGCATGAAAGCTAATTTTTATTTAAATATGTTTAACATATTATTTTCATTGTTGTAAAGATATACAGATATTATGTTGTTGTCAAGTTACAAAAATTAGTTTTTTTTCTTTTTTTAATTTGCATGTGCTTAGTGAGAAATATTTTGAAGAGAATTTAGTTTAGTTGTCAAAAAGTTAATAAGCAATTTTGACATCTGAAAATTTAAAAAAGCCTTAAGTCAGTTTTCATTTGATGTGAAAATCATTAAGAATTTTTTTCTAAATATCCAGTAGCAGTCTTCTTCACATTGTAGCACTTCTATTAAAAAAAATAAAACGTTTTTGCGTTAAACAGTCAACTAAAAAAAATTGTTGCTGTTTGTTGCTGTTTGTTACTTTTAAATGCTTTCAAAATATTTATTAAGAATGCATTCACTTGATACTTTTATCGGTTTTCAAACGAACTGTTATTAAATCAATTTTATTAATATTGCTTGCAATGCAGTTTTAAAATAACGTAGCGTTTACACAAGATACACGCACTTTTTTACTGATACTTATAAATGTTTCAGACTTGCTATAATTTGTTGACACTAAAGGAAAGTAAATGTCAAAAAAAAATTAACAGTATTGCCAACAAGTTTTATTTAATTTAATTGAACTTTAAGAAAAATTTAATTAAATCCTTAATCTGTTATTCGTGTTTTTTTAATTATAGTAATCCGTGCCTCGTATTTGTAACTAAGTGATCAATTTCTCACAAAATAATATCATAGTTATCTTCTTTCATGGAGAGTGAGCTAGAGTAAACTATGAAAATTCATAGTGTATTTTGGCAGCGTAGCAACTAACATGTATTCGCATTAGTTAAAACAAATAAGAACTTGAGACTTAAAATTAGCTACGTGTAGACTGGGGGTTAAAATAAAATGCGGAATTTGGAAAAATATTGTTAGTTAAAATGTTTTGCAATCTTTAAGTTGTTATTATGTCATATGAAAAAGAAGTTGCTGTAGTTTTCATTAAGCTTGTATTACAAAATATTTAAGTAAAGAATATTTAATATAGTAAATAAGTAAATTATCTCAGCTTCAAATATTTCAATTAGCAAACGTTCATCATTTACTAACAGACATGGAAAATTTAAAATTTTAAATTGCAAGTACAGAATTACAGAATGGTTCAAAGCCATAGAAATTCTTCCGACTGAAAATAGTTGGGGTAGGATTTAACAGCCTGTAATTAAAACCAAAACACGAGAAAGAAAAGGCATGGAGCTTCTTGTATGAAGGCTTGAGGAGCAAAGAAATTGCTTGCCACGAAAATGAAGGCCTTCATACAGAATGCTGGTGAACAGTTCTCATAATCTTAAATATTTGATGTATTTATTTACATTAGCAATTATTAATATAGTTTATTTGATTTTTTTAAACTCGCTTCTTAAGCCATACAGTTATGAGTTTTACGTTTGTTGATTTCAAAAATAGGTTAAATAATTCAGCAGCTGATAAAACCTATTAGTTTTACTTAACCCCCCGTCTAGATAAGCAATAAATATGTTAACATAGATCGCAGCATATGTCAAAATTATGTTATCTCTGATGTAGACAACACTTTTTTGTAGATATTTATTGCAATATATGTGGCAATAATTGTCAGTCAATTTTCGTTAAGAATTATTGCGAACATAAAACGTCACATTCGGTTGTCATTTGTGGTTTGATTTAAAATAAAAACGCGCTAAAACAAGATTCAGTGATATATTTAAAGAATTGTTTTTAATTACACCAAATTCGTTGTGTTTTAAGATTTTCTATCGTGAAAAAGAATTGGAGTTTAGAGAAAGTTTTTAAAATAATAAAAATATAGCAATCAGAATTATAATTTTTTCTTTACATTTATGCTCTTTGCTTACTACTTAACATATTTATTCTTAATCTAGACGGGGGGTAATATGGATATGTTAGTGTAATTTTGACTAGACTTGCTAGGCGATTAAAAAAACATTATAGCAATTCGAAAATCGCGTAAACAAACTGTTTTTAAACTTGTTGATGGTATAAATAGTTTTTTTATTAAAACACTTGTGTTTACACTGACTGAGTTTATCAAGTGACAGTTTACTGGTAATGGCGTTTCTTAAAAATCACGGGAACCTATCAAAAATTTTCATTAATAAATCGAGATTAAATATAATTTTCTTGAAACATAATATCTACTTCACATTCAATTAAATCGTTTGCTTAGTTTCTGCATTTTATATAATTGTCTTATTTTAATGTTTTTAAAATTACTAATAAATATAATAGTATTTAAAAAAATCTTATGTCGCTGTGCAAAATGTAAAAAAAACCTATAGTACTAAATTTTCCATCTCTGTTTATTACTGAACGAATATGAAAAACTTAACAAATAATTGTTAGTAAATAAACCTTCAAATAAACAAACCTAAAAAGCAATTAGCAACAATAGAGTGAATGACTCAATTAAAAAGAAAAAAGGAAATAACTTTAATTTTCCAGCATTAACAATAAACCAAGCTTAACGAAGGCACAGAAAAACATATGCAATTACAGCGTTGCCAGAGGCTTTTTTATCTTTTACTGATATAAAAATTTTTAATTTAATTAATTAAATGAGCTGGAAACAAATATAATGATACGATTTAAATTATAAATTGTAATCATGCTTGATTTTTTCAAGATGGTTAGTGGTGAAATAAATAGCAAGCACTGCCTGTTTCAAAATTCTTACTTATTTTAATTTGCGGGGTCTTAAGTTAATGACGCCCTACGCAACTGCTCATTTTTTACTTTATATGTGAATAGTGTTTAAATTACAATAAATTCTAATAAAATTTGCTTTCCACCTATCTTCGCGACACTCACACTGTGTGCTTCGTAGTAATCAAAAGTAAACACATTTTTAATTGATCGTGCACAAGCTCACTAACAGATCGAAAAATCATAATGTGATTTTTGGGTACAAAGTTTCACTAGCATTTTACATTATGTCGAGCACGAACAATAATTATGTACCATACATTAATGCAAAAATTAATTTAGCACTGTTTTTATGCCCGAAATTTCACTGTAGTAAACTTTTCCAGAGTTCACAAATTTACTCCAGTGTCTTGAATGTTTAAAGTAGTTTTATTTCTTTAAAACTCTTATTGTGCTGAAATATGCAATTTAAAACCCATAGAGTGTTCTTAGAAGCTTTTGGATGAGTTATAAATAATCTGTAATAATATTTTGTGCTTATTAAGCAGATTAAATATGCTTTAGAATTGTTAGGTTTAATATATTTTTATAATATTTTTAAAAATATTTGATTTTGATTTTAAAATTCTTTGTAAGCAAATTTTTTTGTCGATTTGCGACTTTGGCCTATATATGAGCGGCAATGCCACAGTTGGCATAGCACAATAAATAAAAATTATTAACTTATCGTTGTGTTTTAATATAATTTTAGAATGATATTACTGTAAGTTTTTGTCTATATATTAGATTACTTAAAATCTAATAAACAATTAAAAAATAAAAAATTCTTTTAAGTGCAGTACGACAGCTGATTATGTTTTATGTATAAACTTTTTTATTTGAGATGTCAAACTACACAGCTATTGTATTTACCTGATGCATTGTTGCGCTTATTATATACTTTTGTTAGTCATGATGAATTTAAAAACATTGAATATAATTATAGACTTTATCTACATTTTAATTAAAGAATATATTACGTTTTATATCATCAGTAATATGAGATAAGAATCGCCGTTCTGGCAACGCTGAACCAATAAAAAATCCAAGGAGTTTAACTAGAGAGAAAACTAACTATTTATAACGGATTACTCACCTCTTATATGATTTGTTCTTGTTAAACTGTTGAATCGTTAAACAAGTAATACACGCGGAAAAACAAATTATTCAACAAATAATTTAAATTCTTCTTTTCGTAGTTAAAATAAATCCACGTAGCTTTTGTTTTTCTTTTTCACTATAACGCAATATATTTACTTTAATATTTTAGAATTTAATTATTTATTGTTTATTTATCAAACACTTAAAAATTACGTAATTTTATATTTTTTTAAGAAAACGATTTATTTAATGAATATAATTTTATTTATATGTTAATTCATTTTTAAAATAATTTTTTTAATAGAATATTTTTATTTTGTTTTTCATTTTTTGTTTACCAATTTTAAACACTTTTTTAACTTAAATTAGTTTTTTTATAAATTAAAAGATTTTTTGGATTTGTTTTGTAGATCTTAAAATATTTCAAAATATTGATTTTTTAGATGTTTTCGTTTATTATTTATGCAGTTCACTTATTTTGTTTTTCACAAGTTTCTAATATTTAAAGCCAGCCATCTGCTAAGCTGGCAAAGTTAAGACTAAATTGTCTATACGAATCTGCGGTCTTGGTAAAGAAACCTAGCATACGGAACAAAAACTAAAAAGAAGCCAGAGTAGACACATAAATATCGAACGATTAGTTAAAGCTGATGGTGTTGTTTTTAAAACGAAGAAAAAAACTTAAATAAAGTTTAACAACAACAAACACACACACAAAAAACAAGATCTTCCGCTGTCTGCCATAAGCCAGTTAGCAGAGAAAAAATATGAAAACGATATGGTCAAAAGACTTGAGTGCTTTTATTAACAACAAGTAGTATTTAGTTGGCTTTATTATTGATTTACATGTGTTGGTTTGTAGTAAAGGTGATCACTCAATATTTTTTCATTCGTGAAAATTGAGTTAAAATTTCAAACTCTCTAGATTCGGTGTGACATCCAATGTTTATTGTTATTTTTAGTAAAATGTTTTTTAAAGTCAAAAGAGCTATTCCAAACTACCTGTTCATTTGAAATCTGGATGCATCAAGCATTGAATAGAACAGCTTGACGCAAGTTTACGATTTGTACAACTTAAATAAAAATAAAAAAAAAATCATTTAAGGGGCAGTTTGACATAATGAACCATGTTACTTTAAAAAAAGAGCCAGTTTTTATAACATTCCAAAAAAAACTTAGTGCATCATGACCAAGTCTATGTTTATTGCCTGCAGCTTTTGGAACATTTTAATCCCTAAAATAACATTAGTATATCCAGAAAAAATTGGAATAAAAAAATTAGTTTTTGCTTCGTTTGCAAGATGCAGATGACATTAGTTAAATAAAATATGAAGTAGATCAGCAGGAAGGCCTAGAAAAAGATATAAGTAACTTAAGGCTAAAGAGAACAATATTATTTTTCCTTGTGTATTTGCACAATAGAGATTTCGAAAATTTAAATTTAAATTTTTTCGGGAATGTGTAAAAAAATGTATGCAAATTTTTATTTGGCGCTCTTTATTTATTTTATGAATTTTCAAAAGTAAAGCTTTGGTTCATTTTTTTTTATTTTTTTATTAATTTGAGCTTAATTTATATAAATATTTTTGCGCATAAATGTTAAAATAATTTTTGAAAATGTATTTTACAATTAAAAAATCACTCAACCACAAATTTTTTTTAATTCCTCTCAACACACTCATTGTTGGCAGTGGTTATGGATTTTTTATAGTTTATTGTCACATTTTTGTAAAACACGTCACGCAGTCAGAGAAATAGTAAAGACAAACAGGAAGTCATATTACGTTTTGGATCGTCTTTTAATTAAATGCTCTAATGGGGACTCTTACTTTTCTCTCTGTTCTTCTAAGTTGTATAAATTAAACGGTAATTTTGAAAGTCCACATTCAAACAGGCAAATTTTACTTTGACAAAGTTTTGTTAATTTTCTTTTAAACTTTGTTTCGTGTTCAGACAAACAAAGTTTTCTTTAACAAATTTTGTTTCCTTCTGTGTGATCGTTCTTAGTTTTTAGACGTTATGCATTTGATGCTTAAACACATATGTACATATATACAACTTTGTACAAGCAACGAACGAAAAACAAAGCAACTTTGCGAGTACATCAAAGTCTGTACTGCTTATCATTCTTTCTCCCTCTCTCCTACATAAAATAAAAACTTTGCAAAGTAAACTTTCCTTGTGTAAATGCAGTCTAATTTTTTGTTACTCATGCGAAACAAAAGAATAACTCGTATAGTGTTGCCACATCGTTTGGCAATACACATTTATTTTTATGGAACAGTTGGCAAGGCTATGAGTATTTGTTAAGAATTTTTGTGAAAAGTTACGGCCGGGGCACATAGAATCCGTCATACGTTAAACTTTGACAAATTCAACTGACAAGTCAGTTAAAATACATATTTTCTTATGAGCGTTGTCTCAATCAATACGTGGCCGTCAACGCAAAGTACGAAAGTTGGTCAACTATTAACTTTTGACGTATGTTGAATACTTTGACAACTATCAACTGCTTCTTATTCTCTGTTTTCTTTTAACTGTTGCTGTGTTTCAATTGTGTTTTGTGATTTTAATAAAACAATTTTGGTGGCAAACAATAAAATACAAATTTAATTAAATTAACAAGTGAATAAAATACAAATTAAATTTAAAAGTGAATTAAAATAGAGAGCAAACTTTGATGTAACATCCGCCAGCAAAGTATTCATTGTGCCAACCTCATCCGTCGTTACTTTGACTTTAGTTTAATTTGTCAAAGTACAACGTATGACGGATTCTATGTGCCCCGGCCTTTATCGTATTGTTTCATACTTTAATAACATATTGCTCTCACACCATCACATTTTCTAATAGGATTTAAGTTTTTGACAAGAAAGAGCTTACAGGGTCACAGAAGCCTTACGGCATGTCAAATTTTTGTGCAGAAAAGTACCAGTGGGATCGCCTAAGCAAAATATGTAATGAATCTGCACAAATTGAGAGAAATTACGGATGAAAATTTGACAGTCGTATGGCTCTCTATGTTTTCTGAAAATTTTCAAAAGACAATTACGAATCATTAGATCAGGGATGCATTTTTCTGCAAACCGCCCAAAAACATGTATATACCAATTGTGTAAACGCGAAAAAATCTGTCGTATGATTTTTACTCTCATTTTTTAAAATACGGATGGATTTTCATATAAATTTTTCTTGGATTTAACGTACGTAAAGTCGTACCGTCTAAACCCCTCTTAACAAGCAGCAGAAAACTTTGAAGAAAATAACAAATTATTTTTTCTTAGTTCTGCGCTTCATCAAAATTTTAAAATAGGTATCAGACATTTAAAAACATTTACCGTTACTTGAAATTTAAAATGATGACATTCAAAAGAATAAAAAAATGTTGACAACTGACAGTTTGCGAATTATCAAAATGATGGTTTGAAAAAAAAACGCTTTAAAATGGGGATATCAGCTCAGTATTTGTAAAATTTGTGTAATTTCTACGCGTCATGGCCAGAAGTTGAAAGATTAAGGAGCTTTTCTACCAAACATATTCTTATTTTTAAAATTCGCTCCCAAGTTCTTAACTTTCGTTAACGCTCGGTTTTTGAATTATTGTTAACTCAGTTTGGAGCACTGACGTAGAAAGTCTTGCCTCACTAGCCCTGTTAAGAACAATATTAGCCTCCTCTCTCCTCAGCACAAACAATTTTATTTTTCGTTACAGAGATGTACTTCCTCCCTTTACAAAAATTCTGTAATTAGAACTGATCGTGCTTAAACATTTAGACGAACAATGCTTTTAGGGGGATCTACTTCATTAGTGCTCCAGGGACTCTTCTTTTTATCTGTTACAGTTTATGAAGAATTCTAGGCAGTTTGGGAATCTATGGCTGCAAAGTGAAATGTAAAAAGTTTAAGATTAAGTTTAACGGCCCCTTAGTATTCTTGTCCATCCAAAATCTTGTTCTGGTGAGCTTTAAGTTTTATGCGGAAAATGGAGCAATTTTTTACAAGATGAATGAACTGAAAGAACAAATTTTTTTCATTTTCTCGCTCTCTCTCTTTCTCTCTCTGTCTCTTTATAAAAGATACCATATTACTCTTTTTTATATTTTATTTAACTTCTTGTTAAATATGATTATTTTTTTTAAGTATGTTTTTTTTGTGCTCAGGTAAATTAGTATGTGTGTCAATGTTTTACTTTTCAGCTTGACTCAGCAGAAATTTGAAGTATTCATTTGAAACTTAATAACAATTTCTGGACATAACAAGCGGTATTTTTGTTTTTTTGTTTTGGCATTATTATAGCGGCTTAAATATATATTTTTTTGTTTATAATTTATTTATTTATTGTATTTTTGAAATATCAAATGCAGGTGGAAAATAACAAAAAAAAAAAAAAAGGTTTACAGTGAATTAAGTTAAAGAAAAAAATTAGGTGAAGGTAAAAAGCTTTCTGTTTCAATAAGATATTAAAAACGAATCTTTAAAATATTTTGAAGGCAGATATTAAAAAATTAAAAAAAGGAAAGGATTTAAAATCATATTGAAATTGAAGGCAGTCATTAATTTCAAGTTGGCTCTTTTTTACAAATTGTCGCCTCAGTTTTTTGTTTCAAATAGAATTAAAGATAACCTGTGAAATTGTTATGACTTTTGGCGTAAAAGCGATTGAAATTTTTATGCTCTGCCTTTTACTCTTTCTTATTTGATTTTCTTTAATTTTTTTTTTGTGTTAGGAAACCCTGGGCTTTTACGATGAATAACTCGAAATTGCGATAATAAACACACAGCTTTTAAGATATTTGGAATATTCCATTTCCACTTCCGCATAAAATTTTTCGGACTTGACACACGTAACAGGAGTTCATTGGGAATATTTTCAATTGCCGTGCATATAACGAACAAAGCAATAGATGAAAGATTCAGTAATGCGAACATAACAGTATCGGCGAAACTATAAATGACTTTCCAATTTCTATGCAAGCTGCTCTTCATTGAAATATCATTATTTTTTCCTTTCTGTCAGAGTATTTTGATGGATATATAGAAAGCTTTAAAAGAACGACAGTAGCTAGTGTTAGATTTTATAATAGCGGTATTAATTTAGATAGTACTTGAGTCTAACGGAGCTAATCTGACGGTGGCCCTACCGCTGGGGGTATACAATGTGTCTACCAGCGTTTTTAGAGCGCATAATAGCTTACCACGATCTTACTCCTAATGAAGAGAGAAGAATTAGGGACTCTTGATGCAAAGTAACAGAACGTTAACCAAGACCACATTAGGTAGAGAAACCGTAGTTCTTTTAGGTCACCGGTTCCCTTAGTGACGGTAGTTACTCTCAGCCCTCGAAAATTTTTATCTTACAATTTCCGACCCTTGCAAGCCCAGGTGATAGATTCTGCCTTATATATAAAAAAAGGAGATACAGTTAAGTTGGCGGGTCTTTTAGACAATTATGCTCCCGGAAAGAACCTACGTATAAATAAGGGAAAAGGAGTCGGTATAATTTTTACAGCCAGGTTGTTAGAAGGTGACTGTTAACTGTTAATAGAGTATTAAATTCAGTCTTTTAATGTCGGACGTGCTTAAACCGATAAGAATTTATCAGATACACTATTGGAATGCGTAGTCGATAAACTTCTACCTGCAGTTGCAAAGTTGATGACCTGGGGATCATTTCGAGCCTAAAAACATCGGAATTATACTGCTATTACTCTCATTTTTTATGATAATATGGCCTAGAACAGATAAAGAAACTTGACCGAAAGAAGAAACAATATAAATACATAAAAAGTTTAAAGCTGTTACTTACATCACGTTTCCTAGGCTGGTTAACAACAATAGCGGCTGATACTTAACTCTCTTATCTGGAGGTTGTTAATGGCTTATCTTGTCACTATCTAAAAATGCCTTTTACTCCATTCGCTTTTATGGCTTTACTCATTTTATTTTGCTTTCAGTCATCTCACTTGCTTTGTCCTTTATTTGATTTCTGTTACGGTAACATACCAAAGCCACTCGGTCAAGATAATCATTTTTTCCTAAATCAAGAACTGCCACAAAATCTTACTTAACCTTCCATTAACAGTTCGCCATAAGCAAAGTTCCAATTGAATTATTTTGTAGCAGCAGTAATATCCTGTTAAAAATAAATCAAATTATAAAATCTGTCAAATTAATAGATCACAAATATAAGTTATCATTAAATGGTAACACTTATCTTATTTTTGGCGTAATGCATTTTTTTTTCCTATACTGCAGGGTAAATCATCCAACAATCTCTTTTATCTTAGTTTTTTCTTTGATTTATTTTAGTTAGATAATTGAAAATTCAGTATGGCAACGTTCATTTTATACTTTAAATCATTTGTTCTCAAAATTTTTTTTTTCATACTTTTCTATAATCTACATTCTCTATGCAGCATGTGTAGGAGGATTTTCAACATCACATCTCTTTATAAAATAACATTTTAACATTTCCGCTAATCGAGTTGCCAGAAAAAAATTTCATAATTCTTGCTTAAACTGCGATATATTTTTCCACAATGATAAGATTAAATTAAGAATATTATTTTTTTACTTTAAGTTTAATTTATAATTAAAGGAATTTATTGTCGATCTCTTTGATATTTCTAAAAATTTAAAATGGTATTGAAAAAGCATTAGAAATACTTGAAATACTTTTAAAATCCGCTTTGGAAGATTTTTGTTTATGAAGATCACTTATAAATTCAAACATGCACCGAATACAAAAAGAATTTGACCTTGAATAAAATAAAAAAAAAAATCAAAGAGGCTGTTATGATAATGAAAGTCATTGTTAGTTGTTTTTTACAGAGTTAAAAGTAAAAAATTGATAAATAATTTTTTGTGTGATTTACAAGGTAATTAATTCAGATTTATTTAAATTAAAAAGCTTGAATTTTATCAATTGGTCAATAAAAACTAATTTTGTTATCATAAAAAACCCATAAAAATTCTTCTCCATCAACAATTCAGTATCAATAGAAATATTAGAAAAAACCCAAAATGCTGTAATATTTAAATATTTTTATACAAGTTTTATTTTATATACAAAAGAAACGTTATTTTACAGTCAAAATTCTTAAATCAATAACAAAAAAAAAAGAAAACTTGACAAACGATATAAAACCGAAACAAAAAACTATTTATACCAGTTATTTAACATCATGACAGATTCAATGCTGCGATGTTTATTGTTTTACTAAACACATGCAGCGGTAATTTTTAATGTTTTTTTTTTTTGTTTTCTACAAATCGTTTAATTACTGTTTCCTAGTTGGTCGATTCTATTATTAATGAATGAAAAACGGCAATAATTTTATGTTAATTTTCTTTAGTGTTGCCAGTTTGTAGGTTACGGTGTTAAAGCGTTTAACAAATAAACCAGCCATCTGGCAACATAAATAAATTCTAATAAGAAGAAATAGTTTTAATGGCTGGGGCTTGTTTTTCAGAGCTACAAAAGCCCGTTTCACACAATAATACAATTCATAAGATTTACATTGGATTTTGTATAAAAAAAACAAACAAATGAGAATTGTCTTGAATGTCAAAAAATCTAACGTAATATAACATTTCGTTTTTATACCATCACACTTCAGGTAAAATAAAAATTACGAGTAGCACAACAACCCTGATAAAATGAAAAACTTCTATAAATGAATTTTTATTATGGGTTGTCAAATTCCTTTCTTGTAAAGAACTGTTACAGCTGTTATTTAGATATAACATCAGTTTGGTGTTGGGTCTAAAAAAGCAGTCACTCCTCTCTTATAATAATTCATCTCTATATCCCGTATTTTTCAAAAAGCTGAAATGAAGGGTTGCCAGATTAACTTGAATTACTTTTAATAATAAAAAAAAATGCAGTATGTGTACAGGATGAACTAGTCTATCTGCCGAATCTGTAAGAATATGGAAAAGAAGAAGAGAGTCTTTCACCTTCTTTGGAAATGTCTAATTCTATCAAACAGAAAATGAAAATTCGTTGTGAGATAAATATTTAGGGTCAGACTTAATGAACTTCTGAGATATACCACAGCTCAACCGGTCAGAAGCCTTCTGAGTTTCCTGCTTAATTTTTAATTTTAACATATTTTTAATTATTATGACTGTTTTTGTCCTTGTGTTTGTTTTTTGTTTCAAATTTTACCAATAATTTGCCGTACTTTAAAGAATAATTGATTCTAATTTTGTTCACTCACTATACTCCTTTCTGCTGTTCTGTTTTTCATTTGATCCTTCTCGTTTCTTAGTGATTTCAGATTATCTGAAAGTAGCTGCCGGCCTTTTTTCTCTTTGCAGAGTCTCAAAAAATTCTAAACCACCAGCAGAACATGTTTAACTTGGATTATCACTGTAATGCTTGTAAAGTTTTGATGCTCGAGCTCTTGGTATCAAAGCCTACAAATATGATCCTCCTCGTTTTTCACATGATACTTTACGAGATACTTTATTTCTTTTCAAGTTTATAGAGTCCCATACATGTAGCGTAATTCTGGATTCAAGCCCGCAATAACCAACTTCTCTTTTCTATAATTGGGCTGGGTTGTTTATCATCCTACTTTCAGAGCCATCTCTGGATTCTTTTGTGGATCTTATTGTTTCGAAACGGAAATATTTTTGGAAAATTTTATTCGCTGGAGTTACTATAAACATTATTCTTAAACTAAAATTGCGCATACGTTGCTGAGTTAAGTTTGCACTGAGGCTGGATTTTACAAAAAACTAAACAAATAATTTTATTTAATACAATTTTTAATTGGCTCAATTATACAATTAATTAAAAAAGAATTAAATAAATCAACTCTTAATATCATTAAGAAGAATGTAAATTTTCTTAGGCAACAAATAATTGGATCAATTAAAAATTGAATCAAATTCAATCTGAAAACAAATACTCAATTTAATAGTTGCCAAAATTAAATTTTTTTCTGTATGCTTTTAATTGTCAGCCAATGACTAATATCACTTTGGTTAAACGAGTTATTTGGTAAAATTTTGTTTAAATTAACGTTTATTTTGGATTCCGAAAAAAGGCGTAGCAGCCTTCCATTACTTTGATGATTTTTTAAGCTAAAAGATTTTTTCCTGATGTTGTCTTATTTAAATGGTGTCTACAACTGGGATTTACTTTGACATAATATGGTAATAGAATAATGGGACTGATTTTTTTAAATGAATGAATAATTTGAGTGGAAGAGAGATCTTTTAAGAGCATAAAATTCTTTTTCTTTCTGCACGAAATATGCCAAAACAATCAGCTGGTTGAAAAGTAAACAGTAGCAAATATAAATAATTCTATGTTTAATGCGCGCAAATGTCTTCTGAAAGTGTTATTTAAAAGTTTTATCCCAGAAAAATATTTGAATAAATTAAGAACATAAAAAATATATTTTTTTTTTTATGGTTACTATGAACAATAAACTTGTGCCATATAGTTCAATTTAGTGATCGCTCTTTTTAGTTTAAAGTTTGAAAACGAACTACTTCAAAATTTAGTTCAAAGGCGCTCTTTAGTTCAAAATCTCTCTTAGTTCAAATGTTCTGTTGACATATTGTTCGCACTTTCAACTTTTAGTTCAAACGCTTTCTTTAGTTTAAAAGCTCTTTTAGTTCAAAAGTTCTTTTCAAAATATGATGGCAACACCACCGTAGCATTGCCGTAATGAATGTTAAATAAAACGCGTGGTAACACTAATTTCTTGTCGTAAATAGTCAACAAGGAAACACAGTTATGTATTCTAGTTTATCTTGTCTGGTAGTTTAATTACAAATTATAGTTCAAAAATGAACTAGGTGTACTTAAAAGTATGAACTAGTTAAGTTAGTTCAATCGATGGAATCGTTTCAATAAACTAGTTCGTTTATGAACTACACAAGTCTAATCAACAATCTCATGTTTATTATGGTGTACATCTTGTTTTGAAATAAAAGTTTGGTTTTTTGTGTTCCCGTACTTTTGGGCATTTTTGTTTTTAAATGAGACCAAGTTATATTTACTCTTATTTTATCGAACTTTACCCAAAAAGTATGGGAAAACAGAGCTAATAATCCAATGAAATTTCATAATTATCTGGCAGTCATGCAACATACTTTGGCGTTTTTTTTTTTTCTTGAAGATAAATGTTGCCCTTTATTCTACATATCAGCAATGCCTCATTAGAGTTTTAAACATAATGCCATGTGTAACATTGCCTAAGCGATTTTATGCGCATATTTATTTGCTTGGCAACAAAGTTTAACTTTAGTTATCAGCAATAATAATTACTAAGAAAAAAGTGTAGCATACTTATCCAGACATGAAATTAAGAGTGGAAAACGCCATTATTCAATTCTTTTCTGTTTTAATTGCAGCGAATTGTAAAAATTATTATTTAATTGTTTTTAATTTATGTACAAATTTTTAAAAATTGTACCAACTTTTACTATTTGAAATAAAAAATAAAATATTTAAGGATGTTTGTTTGTAACAGTGTGTGTTTAATTTATAGTTCGTTCATGGATAAGCTCTAATTATAAATGTTACATAAATTAAACATCAAAAAAAATACCTGTTGGATTGAAATTCACACTTGTTGAGATAAATATTCCAGATCTTAATTCCAAGTATAGACCGTTTTTTCTTTTCTGTAATAATTTTATGTTAAATGTATAAAGAGCAATAAACTCCTTAATTATTAAAAGTATAATCATACAATCGATATCTAAAAAAGGTTATAAGTTAAACAAGATTATTTTTTCTTCAATTTTATATGTAAAATAATAAAAAAATTGTAAAATATTTATTAAAAACTTTTGGTATTTTTATTTAATTCGTAATTTATTGAGGTGCTTTTCAGCTCGTGTTTACATATTTGAATATTTTAGTAGATTAAATATTTTAATAAATTAATGCTTTTAATAAAAATTACCATATTCATGAATTTATAGTTACAACTACCAAAACCATACAAGGGCAGCGTAAACTGGAAATATCTGATAGACTGGCCAGCAAATGACAGCTGGATGAAAACCAGTGATATCAAATTTATGTTTGAGAACAGTTTAAAAATTTCGTAAGTAAACGATAGTATTTGTGTGCTGTGATCGTTTTAACCTTTTTAGTTATACCTTCTTCATTTCAAACGTTTTCATTAAAATTTAGGTAACTGACAGATTTACATTAAACGCGCAGCAAGTTTATCTTTAAAAGTTTGCTGCATTTAGCGTTTTTTTCGAGTCTGCTTGAAGGGTTTCTTAACTGACTTGCGGTTATGAAACGGTACAAAATATTCTTTGGAATGCGGAAAAATATCGCCAAGCCCTACGTGGGCAGTGTCCAACTATTTGGAAGAATTGTGTTGTATTTTCTAAGATGACTATAGCTTTTTACAATTCACGCGCTTTTATCCTCTAAGAATCTTAGCAACATGATCATTTGGCATCACTTTTTACTTTTTCCTGGAAAACAAAGCATGTTTGGCAAACCGTTTTCTTAGCCCTTGAATTTGTTTTGTGTAAAGAGTTTCAATTGTATTTATCACGCACTTGTTTAGCGATTCGTACTTTATTCACTTGTAAATTTCATTTAATTTGTATTTTATTTATTGCCACCAAAATTATTTTATCAAAATACAGTGTACAATTGAAACACAGCTAAAGTTAAAACAAAGAAGAAGAAGCAATTGATAACTATTTTGACTGACTTGTCTGCTTAATAAGTCAAAGTTAAACGTATGACGGTTTTTATGTGCCCCGACCTTAAGGAAAACAGCCATACACGTCATACATATTAATTTTTTGGGGAAACTTTTGGGACAGTTACACACTGGGAGCAAAATATTTTTAAGTGTGACTACTGGAGAGTTGAGTGACTTTTTGTGATTTTTACCACTTCTTGCCTACCTCTGAACTCTGATAAAGAGCCACGTGCTTATATCACCACAACAATCCTTATTGTATACCTCAGATCATAGGTAGTACTAGGAAGTTACCGACTTGTAACTAAGGATCTTCATACAATACTCGTACATCTGACATCTTATTTTGGTTAGATTTTGGTGTTACCATCCTTTTGGACATTTTTGTTTATAATTAAGAACACTTTCCCAAAACAAGAAGGTTGTTTCTATTGACAGGAATGAAAATTGTTTTAAATTGTATAGCAAAAATGGGAGGGAGTTGAATACAAATAGAAGTTATATGACCCAGCGTTGCAATATTTTTGTTTAAGTGCAAAAACATACCACTTTTAATTTAAAATATTTCAGTCCAAATTATTGTACTCCGTTGTCCAACCCTGATAATTTGACAAAAATTATTTTTATCTCATTTTTAGTTTTTATTTAATGCAATTGGAAGGCGCAAGCGTTTTTCAAAAACACACAGAAAGAGCGAGAGACAAATGGAAAACAAAAATATGTAATTTAAAGGGAATTTTTAAACCAGCAACAATTTACTGTCTGGCTGATAAATACTCTGTCCGTATAAAATGCAAAATGCTGCATTTCAATTAAAGCAAATAAATATTAATATTTTTTGATGAAATTGCAGCATGAATATTTAAATTAAAGGGGAGGTCAAAGTAAAATGCACAAATGTGAATAGACACACATACACACCCACATTACAACATGAAATGACTATGAAAACATCTTCATAAAATTGCCAACCTTATAAAAAATTTAAAAAAAAATCCTAAACAATTGAATGGGCACGCGAATTAAATTGTTTGTTCAGGGTGTGTTTTTGTTATTGTAAAGATTTTTTTTAATATACTTTTTTACTACTAAGTTCTGTCTCCGCTAATACTTTGGTCGTGTTTTTATTCTTGTTTTGGTTGTTGTTGTGTTTTGTTTAACGGTATATTTCGTCATATTCTTGTTCTTTTTTGTTATTTTCTGTAATGCGCAGGCACGATTAAAGGGAAAAAATCATATTTTCATTGGAAAGCGGCCGCTAATATTAGGTTTGCATTGTTATTTGCCCGAATTTCTGTTTCTGCTTTAGAAAACTAACAAACGAGCTTGTCGAACGAAAGGGGTGGATAATAAAAAATTGCAGGGTACCAAGTGTTTGTTGTCACCTCTTAACTTTTAGTACTTGCGTGTTGATGGAAAGTGAATCGCGCGGTACATACGCACGCACATTGTGTAGTAATAATTATTTATAAAAAAATAAGAAAAAAGCATTAAATATATAACACATAATTAAAAAAAAAAAAGAAACAGCAGACACTCGAAGTGATTTTTTTTTGTAGAAATATTTTAGAAAAATAAAAAAATAATTTCAAAAATCCGACATAATACTAAAATAAAAATTAATAAAATTTCTTAGAAATTTGTTTAAATTTGCAAATGTGAAAAAATAAAAAAGAAGATGTATAAAGACTTTCTTAGAAAAGGAATTAAATAAATATTTAAATAAATACCTTTTTATATTTTTTAATGTTCCAGGTTTATAAACAGGTACTGATTATAAAATATTTAAAAATGTACAAAAAAAATAACTTTTTATTTTATGAAAAGTATGAAAAAATCATGACTTATTATCTCATGCATCATACAATCTAGTATCTATTGAAAACCGTATGTGTGTTTGTGTGTGTGCGTGTAAGAAAAGTTTCCTCTTTTAGTCTATTTTGACACTTCCGTCCTTTAGCCAGGGATGTCATCAGCATAAGAATACTTGTCCATTTAAAAACTTCTAAAAACAAAAATTGATTTAAATCAATTAATAATTTTATTAAAAGTAAAAGAAAACAATGGTGGCATCAATTTTATTTCAATATTAGACCAGGGCGTTAACATGGAAACAAAAACATAAAATAACTAAAACTGCTAGAATTAAATAAAAATCAGTTAAAACTAGTTTTGTAGTATTTAACAAAAAATATAAAAAAAATAATAATAAAAAACATCTGTCTTGCAAAAACTACTTTCCGAAAAGAAATATTTTTTGGCCATTTAAATCATTAAAAAAAATCGTTTAAAAAAAGGACTTTGACGAAAGCATAAACTTTTACAGGCAGCGATTTAAGTACACGGATAAAGAAAAAGTTTTTACCGTTTACCGAAAATACCTCCCATGAATTTTGCTTATTATTTTTTTTATATCAATGAAAGGTACCTTTTATAAAAAATGATACTTTATTAAAATGCATTTCATAAAATAGTACTTTGAACTTTAAGCTTTTATTATGCAAAACCAGTTTTCGGGCAAACAAAATCCTGCAATAATGGCCTTAAAAAGTATTATTCTAAACTTATGTTTTATATAACGTAAAGTGTCTTTTTTACAAAGTACTTTTTTAAAAGAACTTTTTGTAAAGGAAACTTTTTATAAAAAGTACTTTTATGTATAATAGCGCTTTGCAAAGAGCTTTTGATAAAAGGATAATTTAAAAGAAAGTAAGTTTTTTTTAACAAAAAGTACCTTTTTTCAAAGGTACCTTTTTACAAAGGTACTTTTAACAAAAAGTTTTTTTTAATATAAAATGTTCAGGATTCCGTACTTAAATGGTATAAAAGTCTCCCTATTGTTAGTGCCCCAATTTCTGTGTTTTTATCTCAAAATGAAGTTGAAAAATTAAAGGGTGTCCTCATGGAGGTGTATTTTTTGGAACTTACACAGATTATGCAACATACACATAAACAGAGTATGCTTTTAAAATTTTAAAAGGTGTCCCCGCAGAGAAGCAATTTTTGTGTAAGAGTTTATTAAGCAAAACTTTTTCATATTAAATCATTTTTTTTTTTTATTAATTGACAACACTTTTTACTTATTTTAGTCCTGCTTTCTGACGTCTAAGACCTCAAGTAGCAGTTATTTTGCTTAATATAATTTTGTTTTAATAACTTTAAGTACAATTTGCGTACAAAATTCTTTTCTGTAATACTTTTCTTGTTTTGTTATTGCAAAATAATGTACCATGGTTGGTTAAGTGGCAAGAATAAAAAAAAAAAAAAAACGAAAACAAAAAAAAACTACAAAATAGACACACTCTTTTAATGAAGATATTTATAGGAACAGTTGTTTTTGTCAATTAATTTTTCTCTTTCGTCCCAGTCCGTTCTAATTGTGCTTAAAGTCGACTGTCATCATCAGTTTTCTAAGTATAAGCGATTTTATCATCACAACAAAATTTGCTATTATTTCTCCCCATCATCTTTATAACACATCATCCTCATCATTATTATTATCATCACCACAAAACCTCTGTCATTTAATTGTACTATACTCTGTTTTACACTAGACGACTACATTTATGGTTGTATTCATACAATTAAAATTTATTTCCATGTATTTTTTCATTCAGCTTTTTCTCATCACTTCACCCTTGACATAAAGAAAGCGAGAATAAACTTTTTTGTTTTTGTTTATTATATAAAGAAAGTTGCCATATCAGGCAATTTTTAAAAATTATTATATCATTTGAGTAAAAGATTGAGCATAACAGCGATAGGGGGAGAGTAAAAAAGAGATATACAAAAGTAGGAGAGCGGAGATGAGAGAATTTTTTTAATTAACTCATTTTTTGGAATAGAGTAGGCAAAATGTTAATATTTGAAAAAATAATAAATTTTTGCTTTTAGGCAATAATTGCAGCTTTCGAAAACTAAAAAATCGTGTATTTACAAAAACCCACCTGATTCATTCATGAAAGAGTTTTTCAAAGCTATAATTTTTAAAGTTAAAATGAATTTAAAGCTAGGTGGATAGAAAAAGTATGAAGACTAGTCCCCTACAAAGTTATTGTTTGGGAGTACTCCCGCTATAAATCGCCTAGTTCTTACACGAAAAACAAATTTAGTCTTTAAAGACAGAATTTCCAATTAGGAAAAAAACAAATATAAAATCAGGATAACTTGGGTACTTATTAATGTGTACTTGGTACTTTTATGAAAAGTATATAAAAAGTACTTTTTAGAAAAGTACCAAGTAAAGCAATTAAAAATTTTTTTTAAGAAATTATCTCTTAAAATCACTCTGTAAAAAAACAACTTGCAATTGAATTGATGTTTAAAAAGTACTTTTTACAAGTACGTCAAAAATAAACTAAAAAATTGGTTTGTAAAAAATCTGTTTTTTAAATAATTAAATATTATTAGCAGAAGGACTTAATTAAAAAAAACTTTAAAAAATGTATATTCTGGGAAGGGTTTTTATACAACGTACTTCTTAAAAGAGCAACATTTAAAGAAAGATGGAAAAAGAATTTTAAAAATTACTATTTGGGGGACCCTAATAAAATACCCTTAGCACTTTTAGATATACATATGTATATATTTCTCAAATAACGCTTCTTATATAAAATAGCCTTTTAAAAAAATATTTTTAAAAAGTACCAGTTTCAAAAGTTCCAATTTAAAAAGTACCTTTTAAAAAAAGTACCTATTTACTAAACGTACTTTTGTATATAAAAAATTTTCTAAAAAGAGATTTTTCAGAAGAAGTTATTTTTACCTGTTAAAAAAGTATCTATTAAAAAAGCACCTTTTTACAAAACGTACATATTTATGGAAAAACTATTTGGAAAAATAACTTCAGAAATACATTATAAAAGAGAGTCCCCTACAAAGTTATTGTTTGGGAGTACTTCCGCTCTAAATCGCCTAGTTCTTACACGAAAAACAAATTTAGTCTTTAAAGACAGAATTTCCAATTAGGAAAAAAACAAATATAAAATCAGGATAACTTGGGTACTTATTAATGTGTACTTGGTACTTTTATGAAAAGTATATAAATAGTACTTTTTAGAAAAGTACAAAGTAAAGCAATTTAAAATTAAAAATTAAGAAATTATCTCTTAAAATCACTCTGTAAAAAAAACAACTTGCAATTGGATTGATGTTTAAAAAGTACTTTTTACAAGTACGTCAAAAAATAAACTAAAAAATTGGTTTATAAAAAATCTGTTTTTTAAATAATTAAATATTATATTCAGGGAAGGGTTTTTATACAACGTACTTCTTAAAAGAGCAACATTTAAAGAAAGATCGAAAAAGAATTTTAAAAATTACTATTTGGGACCCTAATAAAATACCCTTAGCACTTTCAGACATACATATGTATATATTTCTCAAATAACGCTTCTTATATAAAATAGCCTTAAAAAAATATTTTTAAAAAGTACCAGTCTAAAAAGTTCCAATTTAATAAGTACCTTTTAAAAAAAGTACCTATTTACTAAACGTACTTTTGTAAATAAAAACATTTTTAAAAAGAGATTTTTCAGAAGAAGTTACTTTTTACCTGTTAAAAAAGTATCTATTAAAAAAGTACCTTTTTACAAAACGTACATATTTATGGAAAAACTATTTGTAAAAATAACTTCAGAAATACATTATAAAAGAGAGTCCCCTACAAAGTTATTGTTTGGGAGTACTTCCGCTCTAAATCGCCTAGTTCTTACACGAAAAACAAATTTAGTCTTTAAAGACAGAATTTCCAATTAAGAAAAAAACAAATATAAAATCAGGATAACTTGGGTACTTATTAATGTGTACTTGGTACTTTTATGAAAAGTATATAAAAAGTACTTTTTAGAAAAGTACCAAGTAAAGCAATTAAAAAATTTTTTTTAAAAATTATCTCTTAAAATCACTCTGTAAAAAAACAACTTGCAATTGGATTGATGTTTAAAAAGTACTTTTTACAAGTACGTAAAAATAAAACTAAAAAATTGGTTTATAAAAAATCTGTTTTTTAAATAATTAAATATTATTACCAGAAGGACTTAATTAAAAAAAACTTTAAAAAATGTATATTCAGGGAAGGGTTTTTATGCAACGTACTTCTTAAAAAAGCAACATATAAGGAAAGATCGAAAAATAATTTTAAAAATTACTATTTGGGACCCTAATAAAATACCCTTAGCACTTTCAGACATACATATGTATATATTTCTCAAATAACGCTTCTTATATAAAATAGCCTTTTAAAAAAATATTTCTAAAAAGTACCAGTTTAAAAAGTTCCAATTTAAAAAGCACCTTTTTAAAAAGTACCTATTTACTAAACATACTTTTGTAAATTAAAACATTTCTAAAAAGAGATCTTTGAGAAGAATTTACTTTTTAACCGTTAAAAAAAAAGCTATTAAAAAAGTACCTTTTTACAAAACGTACATATTTATGGAAAAACTATTTGGAAAAATAACTCCAGAAATACATTACAAAAGAGACCTTTCAAAATAAGTAATTTCTTAACGCAGTTATTTTATTTAGAACATGCATTTTGAACGAAATTCCATTAAAAGTTGGTTGGTTATAAAAAGGTACGGAAAGTAAAATTTATTAATAAATTTATGAAAACATGTTTAAAAAAAATTATTTATATTTCGATTGTACTTCAATAAAAATTATGCTGATAAAAGTAAATTTTTAGGATTACACTGCCAAAAAATACGAACCTAACCCTCTTAAATTTGCTACAATGTCTGTCTGTCCATCTGTCTCCGGCCTGTACGTTTAAGTTCGTATTATCTAGAGGCTTGTATTTTTTTTAAAAAGTTGTACACTTATTGCAGCTACTTATTACAAAAAATATTTGTAAGAAATATAGGGTGTCCCACAAGAGACAAAAATTACACTCATATCACTCATATAATCGAATAAACCGTTAAACGACCTTATTCTAACGAATGTGGAATTGTCTTTTGAAATGTAATAGACAGAGATATGAAATTAGCACAGAGCTCGTTCCATAAGAAGCATTAAAAATTTAAAGTTAAAGGGTTTCCCTGTGGATGACTTGGTTGCGACGAATGAGGAGTTTTTTTTTAAACCGTAATAGGCAGACAATTGAAAAAATGGATCATACTCGCACTTTCAGGATTTAATTTTAATATTAATTTAATTTTTTTTATTATAAAAAAAAAAATAAAAGTACATTTTAAAAGGGACACTTTTATAATATAATTAATAGCACCTTTTGCAAAAGTTCCTTTAAATATAATAAACATAAAAAGGTACCTTAAGAAACCTCTGTACATAAGAGTCTTTTTGCGATTTAAAAAGAAGAAGAATCAGATGTTACTATGACAGAGCTGCCGTATTGTTACCAAATAATGGGTAACTCCATTTGAAACTAATTATTGCCAGATTTGTTGAAAACTAGTTAAATTTCGCATGGAAACCCCAAAATTTTGAGATTAAAAACTTTCATATTTATTTTTTGTAGAAATAAATTCTTTTCAATTTTCTTAAAAAATAAATTTTTTATTTTAAGAAATAGATTAACACATTCAAACATTCATATCATTAAAGAAATAAGCTCAACATTTTAAATAATATAATCTTTTACGTGGTGATGATTAGTGGATCAAAAAGGGCATAAAGCTCTTTGATAACTTCCGCATTTATCTCATCAAAATCTCATCAAACAAAAATTTGAAAAAAGGATAAAGAGGCATATAAAATATTATTCAAAGCAAAATGCCGGCAAATTTCTTCTATGTGTGTCTATACGAAAAGGATGAAAGCGAAAAGGATAAATAAAAAAGAAGAATTAAAAAAAAGTAAATCACTCATGTAAATTTCAAAAGAGATGTTTTATATTTTTTAAATTTCTCTCTCTCTCTCTCTCTCTGTGGGTTACTCTTTTGTTTCCCTATTCCTTTTAGGACTTTTGTGATGAGTGATTATTTTTGTATCAGTGGCAATTAGTAGCAAACAATTTTCCACATACAATTTGACAAAAAGTACTAGAAAAAATACACGGATAATAAAAAAAGCCTTTAAAGACATTCACCATTGATTTTCAAGGCGGCCAAGACAAAACGTCAAAAAAGCGTAAAGGAAGAAAAAGAAATTCTAAAAAATAATACAAAAAAATCATACAAAACTTTAAAATTGGCCAGTAGAATTGACAATAGAATTAAAAAAAAATAAAGAAGAGAAACAATTTTATTACAATTAACAAATAAATTAAATCAGACTGAAAACAGAAACAAAAAAAAAAAAAGTAATAATTTTAAATAATTGAGAGGAACTTTAAAAAAATGTGTGATTGCATAAAAAATGGCAAAATAAAAATTTGGTTATAATACTCGGTTTGTGTATGGATGTGTGTGTGCGTGTGTGTTTATATGTATAAATGTAGTTAGTTAGTATTAGTAAAGCCATAGCGTGTGTGTGTTTGTGTGCATCATTCTGGCTGCTCGTACGATGATGATAAATATTTTCGTTACCACAAGGTATTTCAATATTTAAACAAAAATTATTTTTTAATTGTGATTAATTGAAGAAATTGTGTTTAATTAACATTAAAAATTTATTTAAGATGTTTTTCTTTTGCTTAAAAATTTATTTAGTGTTTTTTTTTTTCATAAAGAAAAATCACATTGAGTTTTAATACTTCAAATGTGGAGCACAGGCGCAGAAGTGGTCAAAAACCCTTAACTGAGTCATAGGAACCCAAAAAGTCCGGCAAAAAAAATTCTTTTATGCAAACACTTTTAAAGAAATATTTCGATTAAAATATGGCAAAAGGAAGAACAAAAAGAAAAAACAAAATTCTTGTAAAATTTTATTAAACTAATGATGCATAAAATAAAGTTTAATTCCTTAAGGCCACGACCGGCTATTCTGCATAATCGTGTAATAAATTTACAAAAAAACCTAATGAAATTCTTTTCTACTTAGAAAAATCGCAAGAAAATTTGTGTTAAGATGCCACACTGTCACACAAAATATTTGGAATTCAAAATGCAACTCTGATTATACAGAAACAATTATTTTATGTACTTTTTTTTTTTTAAATATTTGGTTAAAAAATGTGCCAGCAACTTTTTCCCTGTCAAAAGAAAATTTCTCAGGGAACTCATTATTTGTTTTCATTTTTCAGAAAAGCACCTCCATGGAAATAATTGCAGCACAACTCCACCTATTTTCTTCTACAAAATTTCGAAAATTTTTCTTATATATTCCAAAATAGAAAGGCTTGGCTCCAAGCACTAAAGCTGGTCTCAAATGTATTTAGTTGTTCTCAGAAGCATTTTCTGACGCTGAAGCCAATCATGGATTTTTTGGGCAAAAATTAAATTTTTTTTTTAATTTTGGGATTTTTGACATATGATTTGGGAATTTCGGCACTGTCTAAAATAGAGCTTAGAAGTTAAAAATTTAAACATTATTAAAATATTGTTACTCCTGGACTTTCTCGAACTATACCTATTTTTTTTCTACAAAATTTCGAATAATTTGTCCCATATATTATTAGATACAAAGGCTTGGCTCTAAGCACTGAAACTGGTCTTGTATGCATTTAGTTGTTCTCAAAAGTATTTCCTGACACTTAATCCAACTATGGATTTTTTGAGCGAAGATTTGAAAAAAATATGCAATTTTGGGATTTTTGACAAATGATTTGGGAATTTTGGCACTGTCTGATTGAAATAGAGAAGTGAAGCTATTAAGCTCTAGAAATCCATAGAAAGAGTCCTCTTTATGATACTGCTGATTTATCCAATGTAATAGCGTTATTAAAAAGCGAGAAATTCTAACTGTTAAATGGGGTGATCACTTCAAAATATTACCCCAGTATCCCATGAGAGCGTTACTCACACCATATGCTGTCTAATACAAACAACAGTTCAGATAGTCTTTAATTTCTCAAGAAGAGTTCAGACTCTTGGCTGTCGTTGTGTCTTAAAATGTTCTCTAATAGTCATAGGGGACAAAAGCCTGGATGTATTCGTATCGTTTTCATCTGGTGGTAAGATTTCCTTTAATTTGTGTCATCATGAACTAAATGAAAATAGTGTTATGTGAAGGAGCATAAGCCTCTTGTAATTATCTCATAAATAGTGCCTTCTTTACACATCAATTTAAAATTAAATTAGCGACTATTCCTTCGGTTTTGAAGTGATCAGAAGATCGGTTTCTTAGTTAAGAGAAACTTCGCTCTTTACTGGGATAAAATTAAAGCAGCTTAAAAAAAACTCTATAGGAATCGTAAGTTGTTGTAGCTTAATAAAAACGATTATATGATACCCATATGACAGTGTAACCAAAGATTTTTACCACTTAAATTATTTTTTATAAGTTTAACAACAACACAAAAATTCTGCTTAAAATCTCTACTCTGTCCACACACACACACACGCATAAAGAAAACCTTCATCAAAATTCTTTGGAATTAAACATATATTAATATCTGTATGAAAGAAACTAGCAGAATGTGTTGCCAGATCTTTCCATACTAAAAAAATTTAGACGTTTTAACTCGCCTATAAAGAGAAATCCCAGCTGCAAAATGATGTACCGTAAAATACATACACAGCATTCAAAAGCCCTTTTAAGCCAGTAATGTTTAAATTAACCCCAAGACTAGCATCACTCCATAAGGATGACCTCAAGTAAACAACACAATGGTTTACCCGACATTACTACACTAAACGGCAAAATTATTTTGACAAAACATTTTTTGACTGTTAAACCCAGCTAAGCTTATTGTCGTCAAATAACGTTGCGAAAATGATGCGCAATTCATGGGTAAAATGGCAGAGTTGAGTTTGGTTACCAGATCTTCGATGGCTAGAACGGCAGTAAAAGACATTGCAAAAGAGTTCAATGTGTCAAATCAAACTGTGCACTATCAAAAAAATAAATTTAATGAGCATAACGACGTAAAAGAACTTAACGAGGGAATTAAAAAACAAATTGTTTTTGAAGCCTCAAACTGCTCAGTCAGCGCACTGTTAGTCGACGTTTAAAGGAAGGAGATTTTAAGACAATAAAGACTTAGGACGTGTTGTATATAGCAAAGTCAAACAAGCTTAAAAGAATGGCCTTTGCAAAGGAACATTTGCACAAGCTAAAGGAGTTCTGGAGAAGCGATATATGGACAGATGAAAGCTCCTTTGACTAAAACTTATCCAAAAACATATTTCTTTTAAATTGCCGAAGACCAACTTGTCAAAAAGTGAGCCATGGTGGAGACTCTGTCATGTTCTGGGGATATGTTGCGTATAATGGGATGGGTGACTTAGTTCCTGTCACCGGCTCGATGAACCAAAATCAATATCACGCTAAATGAAAATGCTTTTCCTTCTGGTGAAAAGGCTTATTGACGAATTATTTTTACTGCAGCAGAATAATGCCTCGTACCACAAAGCCCGCATGATTACAAAGCTTTTGAAGGATGTTAGTGTTAATACTTTAGACTGGCGACCTTAAAGTCCCAGTTTATGGGACTGGTTTCTTGTTTTAAACGCAAAAGAAAAGCTTCGTTGAGAGAAGAGGAGAAATTTTCTGTCGTCACTTCCCTACTGGAAGAGATATCACAAGAGATTCTTAAAAATTTAGTAGATTCAGTACCAAGACGCCTTCAAAAAGTTATTGAAGCCAAAGGAGCATCTATATTTTACCTACTTCATCTTCTTCTTTTTTTTACTTTTTTTAAGTCTAAACACTATTTTTTAAAGAATAACATTCTTGTCAAAATACTTGTGCTAAGACATGAAATTATAAATTATTTTACATCTTTTTAAAGACCGGGGCACATAAAATCCGTCATACGTTAAATTTTGACGTATTCAACTGACAAGTCCGTTAAGATACATATTTTCCTATGAGCGTTGTCACAATCAATACGTGTACGTCAACTCAAAGTACGAAAGTTGGTCAACTTTTAACTTCTGACGCACGTTGAATACTTTGATAGCTATCAATTGCTTCTTCTTCTTCTTCTTCTTCTTTGTTTTATTTTAACTCTTAATGTGTTTCAATTGTGTTTTGTGATTTTAATAAAACAATTTTGGTGGCAAACAATAAAATACAAATTTAATGAAATTAACAAGTGAATAAAATACAAATTAAATTTAAAAGTGAATAAAAATAGAGAGCAAACTTTGATTTAACATCCGTCAACAAAGAATTCATTGCGCCAACCTCATCCTTCGTTACTTTGAGTTCAGTTGAAATTGTCAAAGTACAACGTACGACGGATTCTATGTGCCCCGACCTTAAGTTTCTATAAAATAATATTTCTTTGCTTATTTTTAAGTTTGTATAAATTATAAATAAAAAAGGAAAAAATAAACAAAAAGTTTTTATCAAAACCGTTGAAAAATCAAACGTAAAAATGCACGATTTTTATTTCGTCAAAATACTTACGCCGAGTAGTGTACATGAATGTCCCGTTTCGACTTCAGGTTTCTGAGAACGAAGTTTATAGAGAGTTTTTTTTGCAAACTTTGGGAAATGTGAATTATCGCCGAATAAAAAAATTTGGCTTAAAAACCCATGAGATATTCCATTTTCATGTCATATGTGAAACCGAAAATTTTTTGGAATTGAAATTTAAATTTTAACAAAATTGGTAAATTTAAACAGCTTTTTAAAATTCAGTAAATAATAATTTAATTCAAATCAATTTAAAAACTTATGTCCATCATTTTCTTTAACCTGCTTAAGGATTAATACACATGTATGTGAGTTTATGTGTGTGTGTGTGCGTATGTGTGTTAGTTTGATAAAATAAAGTTGTTGTAAATAGAAAATAAAACCAGACTTTTTTTATTTTAGTTTATTTGAAATTATTCTCTTTTACATTTTTTGTTGTTGTTGTTATTGTTGTGTTATGATGTAGGAAATGAGGACGCCGTCTATACGGCGCGTGAAGGATTTTCTACTTAAATTCCAAAAAAAAAAAGAAGAAAAAATACATTTAAATTAAATTAAAACGTGCTGTTGTTGTGCCACCTTTTATTTTTTTTTATTTTTTCCTGTAAAAAAAAATTAAACAAAACAAAAATCAATTTCAATCCAGAAAGTAGCAGACTTTCTTTGAAATAGGAACAAGACAAGTCTTAAGTGAACTGATAGATAACCGTTTTAGATCCGTTAAGAGGATCCACGTCTCTTGCTATTTTGACAAACTCTCTTAAGGTTCGGTAAGAGGGCGCGAGAAATTATACAGTCATAGCGGGTGCTATTCAGACAGGCAAAATGCTGAAATACCATTTTCGAAAACGCACAACCTTTATTTTCTAAATTTTTCCTAAATTTGACAGATCTATGAAATAGATCACTTTTGTCTTTACTTTAGTATCCGTTCACACAATACAACTTTTGTTGAGTAATTCTGAAGTTTTTAGGTGATACGAGATCTGCTCTATATATTTCTGGCCTAATAGTGAAAATGCGAATATTTATAATCAAAAATGGTTTTATTGTTTTTCAAAGTAATCTCCAGCATGATTTAAACACTTTTGCATGCGCTCAAGCCAGTTGTCGAAGCACTTTTTCCACTCCGGTTGAGACACCTCTAAAAAATGGTTTTTAAACACTTCAACAGCTTCTTCTGGCGACGAAAATCGTTGACCACGCATTTTTTCTTGATGTGCGGAAACAAGAAGAAGACATTAGGTGCCAAATCAGGGCTGTATGGCGGATAACCCATTAATTCGACGTGTTGGCCGGTCAAAAACGCTCTGGTTTGAGCCGATGTGTGAGAGCTCGCATTGTCATGGTGAACAATGATTCGTCTTCTCTTGTTGGTTTTTATAATTTCTCCGATGACTTCAGGCAAACAAATTGTGGTGTATCACTCAGAAGTGACTGTCCTACGTTGCTCAAGCGGAACAGTCACCACATGACCAGTTTTGCCGAAGAAACAGGCGACCATCTGCTTTGAAGTGCTTCTTCCACGAACAACTTTCGTTGGATTTTGCTCGTCTTTGAAGACCCACATGGTCGATTGTTGTTTCGTTTCGGGCTCATACGCATAGATTCATGGTTCGTCACCTGTGACGATCTCATAAACGTCTTTTGAAGCACCGCAATCGTATTTTTGCAACATTTCTTTGCACCAATCGACACGAGCCTTTTTTTGAGCGACTTTTAAATTGTGCGGGATCCAACGAGAACAAACCTTTTTTACGGCCAGGTGTTCATGCAGTATCGAATATATGCTGGTGGAAGAAATGTCCAAGGATGTCTGTATCTCTCGGTATGTCGCATGTCGATCTTGCATTATGAGTTCACGTACGGCATCAATGTTCTCTGGCACAACAGCCGTTTTTGGACCACCTTCACGGAATTCGTCTTATAGCGAGCTTCGGCCACGATTAAATTCATTATACCAATTTTTCACAGTGCTATAGGATGATGCTTCATCGTCATACAAAGATTTAAGTTCATCAATGCACTCTTATCGTGATAATCCACGTCAAAGGTTGTGAAAAATGATGGCACGAAATTGTTCACGAGTTAATTCCATTTTTTTCTATATTAATTTTTTCAAGTCACTGTAAACAACACAAATAATGGTCGTACGTCAAAACGTTTTAAGTACGATTATGCTTAAAAATGACAAACTTTCCAATGGAAATGTCAGATTGCACTTGGCAGCACTCAGTGTTGCCAGGCCAGAAATATATATAGCAGCCCTCGTATCCGTTTACACTTTACAACTTTTGTTGAGTAATTCTTAAGTTTTTAGGTGATACGAAAAAGGCGAATAGACAGGTCACACCGTTAGCAGAATTTTTAATTCTCTTTTATTTTAACGTTAGCAATATTAAGAAAAAACAAGTATGTAAATCTTCACTATCTTTGTAAATCAAGTTAAGAGAAGTAACTCCAATCAAAAAAGCAAAGAATACACAGAATTAAAAAATTAAAAAAAAAAATTACATAAAAATGTCATCACTTCTTAAAAGGTTAAACATAAAAAAAAAAAATAATTTTCTGAAAGATCTTTTCAAAAGCTTTGCCCAATACTTCGGAGGACATGGACCGATCTTGCTGATTTTTAATAACAAAGTTTCCAAAACTATGTCTGATCGAATGGCGTACTTAAATTTTGTGTAGCTCATCTAGTGCCTTGGCAACGTTGATTTTAACACAACACGGACAGACAGACGGACATCGTTCAATCGACTCCGCTATGCATAAGAAATCAGAATATAAAAACTTTATGGGATTGGAATTGGTTACTATAGGAATTATAAACGGAAGGAAAAACTTATATCAACCACTTTTCCACTGTTTGTGGTGAAGAGTATAAAAAAATCTAAGAAATCAAAACAGGATTTAAAGTTTTAACGAGTGGACACGAAACAAATTTTCAAAGAGAATTCAAGAAAAATTGTCAAAGCAAGAATAGCTGGTGTGAACGGGGTCTTACAGATAATGCACGGCCACAAGCCAGATGTATTGAGATGAGCTTACTTTAAATCCCCTGCGTCATTTTTTTAACCTAACCTAACTTTTTAAAAACAAAATTTTTAACAATCTGTTCGTAAGTTCAGCTTTTATGTAAGAAACAAACTTTTAATAATTTTTAGATTTCTTTTTATAAATTATAGTCGTCAAAGGCCAAGGCAAATAGCTCTTGATTAAAAGGAATATTTAGTTTAAAAATGCAACTGTTTTCTTTAACCAAAATCCTATATTCTTTACTGAAAATTAGTTTTTAATTCATTTATTTTTTTTTTTTTTAATTGACATTAGTCAGCTTAAAAAGTTGTTAAATCAATAATTTTTAGCAAAAACTAACGAAAAGCTGTTTATTTAGTTTATAAAGTATTAAGTTAAAATATTTCTAATTTATTAGAACAGGAATTAAATAAAAAAAATTAATTGAGACAGTTCATAATTTTATTAAATTTATTTTTAATTTTTACTAAAAAATCAATGCGATTTTATTTAAATTCTTTGACATTTGCTTTTATTTATTTCTGCAACACGTAATATTTTCTCGGTCAAAAGTGCATTATGTCATTTTCAAGTAAAAATCATATGTGGCAGTACATATGTAAGTACATGTGTGTAGTAGTTAAATTTGGCTGTCGTCTATTTATATATTTGATTGTCAAGTGTAATTTAACGCTCAAAAAAGTTACAGAAATAGAAACCAACCCAACACATTCAAGTTTAAAAAATGTTAAGTTATTTTACATGAATGGAGTACAAATGAACTCATTTCTTAGGCCTGCGGCATGCAGTGTTGTAAAATATTTATAAGTTTATAAACAGTAGCAGCCTTTTAGGCTTAAACAAAAGCATGCAAAAAATAATCTCTTTATAAAACTGAAAATGTTCGTGCTTAAAAAAAAATAATGAAAATATGGCAACAGTAATGAACCTACCAGCAGCAGGCATGGAAAACTCTATACTTTTGTAATTTTTTTTGCGGTTACATGTTTTATGTGAAATACTTAACATTAAGTTTTTTAAACGCGCTTGTTCACTTTACTTTAGCAATATTTACGATTTTCACAACGAAAATATTTCTGAGCTTTTTCTTTTATGTTTTTATCTTCCCTGTATCAAAAGCTTTCATAATGAAGATAGGTATATGTCCAGAATGTCTAAACTAAAGCTCTAAAAAAGATTGCAAACACCAAGAACCAATTAAGTAATTTATTAATTCATACATTGTAAATATGTTTTAAGTTCTATACAAAAAACGCATCAACCTTCTTAACTAACAATTTAATAATAAACAATCTGCTGATGTTATTTGCACTAATTTTAGTAAGGGTTTCATACGCAAAAGGCACTCTGCATCAAGAGCACATTCCTTTGTGGTCGATTGGCCAGTGAATCGCACAACGCATTGCAGAGAAAATTCGTTTTTTAGCCAAACAGTTCGTATGTGGAATAAACTCCCGGTAGAGGTCTTTTCTGCCACTTTCAATGGGCAAAGATTCAAATCATATGTCCACAAGCACTACTCCCTCTATTCCTCTTTCCACAACCTAATTTCCTAGTTCTGGCATAATGCATTGCATAAGTAGGGGTCATCCCCTGAGTGCTGGCCCTAATTAAAAAAAAAACGGTTTAGACAAAGTCAAAGTCTTATAGGCAACTCCTTAGTAAATCTTAACTAGATAAAATCATAATGAAAAGATCGAAAACAATGTGTTACTTTTAACAATTTCATTTCTAAAAATATTCTTCTAAAATCCAGAGGTTACACGAAAATTTCTTTGGTCCTATTTTATGCCCTTTTTATTTATGACTTGTTAAACGTAATAAAATCTAGTAACGCCTTAATTTAAGTACATGATGTAAAGATTTTTAAAAGCTACAATAAAAATTTCTGAAAAAATTATTTGCAATATAATTTGAGTAGGTTGTATGACTGGAGGTATATAACTTTAATGACCCTTAATCTTAAGAAATGTATGCATATGCGATTTTCAAAGTGCTCTTATGGTAAAGGACTTTTTTTTGTTGTGTGGCGATCAGCTTAAATTGTTTACAGAGCTCATGGATTTTGTTATTCTTCTCGATTGCAAGTTAAACTTTAACAGAAATATTATTATGATGGTAAATAAAACTTCCGGTTTTTCTGCCTTTATAAATAACTAAATTTTGTCACTGGCAGTGACGACGGTATTCACCGAAAGGTACGGCAACAGTATTATATTTACTGGCGGAATAAATCCAATTAACTTAATACCAACTAAATTTTTGTTTGTACACATCCTTAGTGAGACCTATACTGGAGTATGTTTCTATTGTATGGGATCTCTGTAGTGATTGCCAGAAGAACTGTATTAAATCAGTTCACAAACAGTTTTTCTTTGCCTGGGTAATAAAACAGAAAAACCGAATATTAACTTTTCTTCAATTAGTTTTCTGCAATGCAATTAATTTGTCGACATTAGAAAGTAGACGATTAATACTTAATGTAGCTTTTTTTTAATACATTTTCAAACGGCTCAATGAATTCCTGCTAAGAAATATGAACTTTAAAGTGGCTTCTAGATCAACTCGCAATTTTACCTTTAATGTTTTCAAGCATATTATGCAAATGCCGATCGATAAATTCATTGATTTTTTCGTTAATGTTAATTGGTATTATAAAACGTAACATTATTTGTCTTTAAATGTTAATCGTTAGTCATGAAAATTTATAATGTTTTGAAATATTGTTATTAGTCTGAAAGGATTAAATAAAATGTTTTAGAGAAATGTTTTTTATTTTTTGTTACCACAGAAACAACTAAACAGTTTAATTTTTTAGTAACACAATTTTTTCTGGCATCACTGTTCTTATACACCTGTTATTACAAAAAATACTGTTGCCTACTTTACGGCGACGTTATTTATAAAAATTTAACACAGTGCAGCACAATAAACAAACTCTATTTATAATACAACTAAACTTTACGCGCCATAGTTCCGAAATATTAAAGATGTAAATTAATAAAACACTTGATAATAAAAAAACTACTAACGCAAATTATTGAAATAATTTCGTATTATTAATCTGTATTCGAGTTTGTTAAAAAAATAAGCTTAAGCTCAAATATGACTTTATAGTAAAATCAAAACTTTGACTATTTTTCCTGAAATTTGTGGTTTATCCACGACAAAATTTCAATGTGAATTAAAGAAAAAATGACCGACAGTGCAGATTATATTAAAAACTGTTGGTTTTTCATGATTTTAAAAGACAGCAAACTAAAGAAAACTGTTGCAGAGCGCTCCTCCTTTTTCAAGTTTTTACAAGACAAATACAGAGATCGTCGCTGGAATCAAACACAGAATATTTAGTTTTTAATTATTATACAATATACGATTGAACCCTTTTCTTGCACTTGGGATCATTCTCCAGAGCAGCAATCTATAATTGAACAGGCTTAATATCTGCTAACTATGTGTGGAAATGGTTTTCTTAATTTATCACCGAAAAAAAATTATAATAATATTATAATATAATATTATAAAATAAAATAAAAAAACTCAAGCAGGAATAAATTTCATTTATTTGTTAAAATTTCTTTGAAAAAAAAAAGTTGATTTAACTCAGAATTTCAAAAGTTGAAAATTAATAAGTCAAGTTTTATGAGTGTAAATGATAAAAGTAGAAAAAAAAAGACAATAAATATTTGATTTAATTGTAAATGATAAAAATTTAATTGAGAGAAAATGCAACACTGATTGTATTTTAGAACAACAGAAATGTTTTTAGTTATTAATTCTCAAATAAAATTAGAGTTAACGGATCACAAAAAGAAAAACGCCAAAAAATCATAACTCTACCTTAAATCGTATTCTGAACAAACAAGATCTAAAAATCACCAAAAATTCAACAAATCCCTTAATACTAAAAAAATCCGAAATTAATTTAAAATGTATTTGTTTTACAAGAGATCATCACATGTTTGCTGATCACCGAAAATTTATTCGGTCAAACGTACCAAATAAACAGCCAGTGACGACGGTTTTCACCGAAAAGTATGACAACAGCAAAAATATTTTCATTCATAAGTTTGTCATTTTGTTTGTAATTTCTACAATATCCATTTCCGACCCCATAAAATTTTTATATCCTGAGTTCTTATAGCGAAGTTGACTAAGCGATGTCCGTCCGTGTTCGGATTGAATCGACTTAATCAAATCACTAGATGAGCTAGAAAAAAAAATCAAAATACGCCAATCGATCAGACAAAGTTTTAAAAATATTGCCATTGAAAATCAGTGAGATCGGTCCATGTGCTTGGAGGCAGCGGGCACAACACCAAGCCTGCCTCAAATTTTTCCATATAATTTAAAAAATTAAAAATTGAAGTAACTCTAATGAAAAAAACATATTTATGGAGCGATAAATAATTTCACCCATATTTTTTGAGTTGTGGGCCTCTGAACTTGTTATAAAAAAGAACGATTTTGCACCATATTTTTTTTAAGATACCAATATGGGCCTCATTTAGAAGCGTTTAAAGAGATCTTTCAGGAATTGCTAAAATTAAAAAAAAATGCTTAACCCATTAAGAGCCGGTGACATTTTTATGCAAAAATTATTTTTTTAATTTTTTAATTTTTTGTCACCCCAATAATTGTCTTTTTTTTTGAATATTTTTTATTGAAGTTACTTCACTAAACTAGATTTACTTGTATGATGAAGCGTATATAAAATTCGGCTTAGCCAAATAAAGCTTGTTACTTGTTATTTAATATTTTGTTGTGATTTCAAAGTTTGTCTAGAATTTAAATAAAATTTACAAGTGTCTGAATGTTTGATGTGTAAAAAAAATAAATATTTATTTGGCTTGTAAAGATTTGACTGACGTATGTTAACAATTTATAGGATGGGTGTTATGAAGAAGTAGATTTTACTTAAACGTTATCAGGAGATTTGTAAATATGATTGTAATGTGGACTTAATATTTATGGAAGTTTAAAATTATACGTCAAGGCGAATTAATTAATCTTTTCGTGGTGATGATAACAAATTATATCCCTTTTGTGTAAATATCAGAAGCTATCGTTGCCACCTAGAGAAAAACACTTTTGCAGGACATCTGAAGGTTGTGGACGTACCGTAGCCTAAGCAATTTAGTGGTCCATCAATTATAGATTACCCCACCTCAAATTGCAATCAGTCAAAAAATATTTTCTTTTAACAAGAGCTGTCCTGTGTTCTTCCCCATCTTTGTTTAAATTATATAATTCGATCATTTTAAGACCCTGTTTCTGTTTAATTCTGTAAAATTTGTCCACCAAAAGGTTTAAAAAAATAAATAAATAAAATTATTTATTTATTTACACTTTTTTTTGGAATTTTTTTTAGAATTCTATATATTTCTTTACTTGCTGAGTGTTGTCCTTTTATTAACTTCGTTTGTTTTTAAGCTTAAGTATTCATATAATTTGGCAACCTTTTTTTCCAATAACCTGATTTAACGTTTTTTTTCTTATTTACCGTTTTTTTTTAATGTTTGCAAATTTAGCGATTTAATTATATATAAAATTTTGACGTTTTTTTGGATTTTAATGAGACTTAGAACAAGATTTGTTTGGCATTTAAAATTTATTTTTAACACTCGAAAGTCATTTTGCGCTGCGTTATCAGCCTTCCGTTAAAGTGAGTTTAACTAAGTCCGATCGTGGGGCAGAATTTAAAACAGCTGCAATAAGAAGCAGAAAATTTACAAATAAAAATTTATATAAAGTTCAAAAACACGTGTTTCTTAATATTGCGACTTAATTTATCTAGAAGGGTCTGTTAATAATAACACAGTTTACACGTTTTGCTTTTTATTTAACTATTTTGTTAAGTATATTTTTAAAGTTGTAACAGTTGCCTTAGAAATCAACAATATATTTAATGCCAAATTAGTACAAATTTATTTTTCTTTGAATTGTACGATTTGTTCTTAAAATTCACAAGTACGTGTTACTTAATTTAGATCTGGAATAGTAAATTACTAGAAATATCGTTATAACAAGCTGACTGGATATTTTTCTTTTATGTGTTAATAAAGTAATTAAAAGCAGAAGATACCTTTTATTTAGTAGATGCAAAATGATTTAAAAAAAATAATAATAAAATATAAATAAATAAAAAGACAAATAAATAAGTAAAAAAGGCCTTAAGAATTATATATTTCCTATTTGTTATACGTTTTATATCGTCAAAAGATACCTATGATTTTGTTAGGACAGCAGTATAAGAATTCAGTTATTCTCTATAAAACACAACAATTTTAGTTTAAATATAAAAAGAGAATTTCTTAAAAATTATACAAGAATTTCATTTATACAAAAAATATTTTTATCAAAAACTTTCCTCTTAACAAACTAAAAACTATATTTTTTGTTTTTTATTTTATAATAAATATTCATTCAATTATTAATTTAAAACTGTTATACCATTCAAATTTTCATTGGAAATAAGTTGAAAATTTTTTATTTTTATTTTATTTTTATACAAAAAACTGTTATATACAAGTTTTTTTTTTGGAAAAACAATGCAGACTGTCATTATATTGCTTAAATTTTTAGTAGAAAATGGTAAGGACAAAATATATTTTTTTTAAATTCTGTTATACACACTAGAAATTTTTTTTATATTAAACTCTAGTACAAAACATTTCATATTAAAAAAATTTATATAAAATTTAGTGTTTTATATAAAAAAATGTTATTATAAAAATTTATTTAACAAAAACCTTTTATAAAATAATCCTCTAGAAAACTGTTATACTATAATAATTGTCTATAGAAGATAGTTTTACTTAACCAATTTTTTATAAAAAGCCTTTATTATTTTGTAAATATTTTATAGAAATGTGTGTATTTACACAAATTTATATAGTAAACTGTTATACTAAAGAAATTTTCTATACAAAAGCAAGAAATTTTTGTTGACTGTAAAACTGTTATACTATAAAAACTGTTATACTAAAAATTTTTAAGGTAACACTGTTAAGCTAAAATAAGTTTCTATAAAAACCATTCTATTTATTAAATTGTGAACACTTAGGAAGTAAAAAATAATTAATACGGCGTTTACACTATGCAATTTTTAATGAAACTAGCATGAAATTTTTGTTTCTTGGTAAAGCAATAGGGGTGAGCAATATGGTATTGCTTGAATTTTGAGGGGATGTAATAGTTGCTTGTTTTTTTTTTTAATTACGCTATCGCTGCAACTTAAATAGAGAATTGAGAAAAAATAAAAAAGAAAAACTGTAAGAACAAGCATTATTATTTATTATTTCAACACAATATTCAGGCCGTTATGTAGAAAATTAACTTCACTCATACAGGGCTGTCAAAAAACCAATGCTGACAAAAAAACACATGAAAAAACGGTAAGTGAATTTTAATTTACTTCAACAACAAATTCAATAGGACTTTTGTAATTTTTAGTGTTGAATTTGCAAAGCAACACATTAATTGGCCTATCACAAAGTGGAACAGTGTGCTCTTTAGCGATGAGGTCAAAGTAAACCTCTTCAATTCTGACGGCATGTGCACAGTGCGGCATATGAAAGGAAATCGGCTCGATCCACGCTATTGTAAGCAAACAATGAAACATTATGGTGTGGGCATGTTTCTCTGGCAAACGCCTTGGTCCTGCGCACAAAATAAGCGATAAAATGGATCGTTTCGTGTACAAGGACATCTTTGAAACGAAAATGCTCCAATATGCAGAATGGAATATGCCACTTCGATGGGTGTTTCAACATGATAACGACCCGAAACACACATCGAAGTTGGTCAAGGAATGGTTTCAGACAAAAAGGATTCCAGTGCTTGAGTGGCCGGCACAATCACCCGACTTGAATCCTATCGAAAATTTGTTCGCCATTGTGAAACGACGCCTCGGATCGAGTCGATTTACAAATAAAGAAAATTTGTTAAAAGGTTTTGAAAACGAATGGAAAAACATCTCCAAAAACACATTACAAAATTTAATTGCATCAATGCCCAAAAGATGTGCTGCAGTTATAAAAAACAAAGGGTCATATACAAAGTATTAATAAGTTGCTTAGCGTAGGCACAGCCTCTCATAGAGTAAGTTTTGTTTTTGTTTGTTATTGAAATATCAAAAAAGGTTTTTGTTGTTATTTTTTTTATAAACTTTTTTGTTATCATATATGTAAGTCATAAATAAATATTATAATGAGTTCGTAAGGTCTTCTTATTTAAGAGTAAAATAACAGTTTCCTTAAATACAGTGTGAGTTGCTTAGCGTAGGAACAGCACTGTATATATGTTTGTTCATATTTAATTAAAGTTTCCTAGAAAACTTAGTTATTTTATAATATTTCTTCATTCGTGCTTTAATCTCTACCTTGGAGAGCAATGTAGGTAAATTATATATATTTATTTAATAGATACTGTTAAATGATAATTGCTTTTACGCAAAAACTTTATGAAATTATTAAATTACTTAATCAACTATTAAGTAAATTATTAATTAATAAATATTAAATGACTACTCAATTAAAAATAAATAGCAAAAACAGAACTGCTTTATTGTAAAAAAAATAATAGCAAAACATTAAAAACTATTGCCCTAAAATTAAACGATACTGTGCTATACTGTTACTGTTCTCTCTTCTCACCTGCATGCAGTTCTCAATACGAAAAGTAATAAAAACAACAACGAAAAAAAAATTAAAAACAAATAGACTGACACTAACTTGTTTGGGTATCAAAGTCATGGTTAAACTTTTCTTGCAAATTTTAATTTTCTTTTTAAATTTTATTTTACAATATTCTCTTGCTGTGTTTTTCTTTTCTCTAATTATCTATTTTTATGTTGCTGTAATATTAATGAATGCTTAATATGAATGTGTATACAATGTTAATTGTTTCTTGAAGATATGTTTAGGGCTGCCAGACTAGTTTTTAATCGTCTTATAAATATGTTAAGAAACATAAGCAATAATCTTCTATCGATTTGACGTTTTTTATTGAAAAATATTAAAGACTGATGGCTAAATAAATATGAATGCATAAAAATAAATTATTACTTAAAAGTCGATATTGGTCAGATTATTATAAAGAAATCACAAAAAATCACCGATGTTAATTATTGAAGGAAAAGATTTCAACCCAAAAAATATAGCAAATGAAATTAATAAAGTTAAACAGTAAAGAAAGGTCAAAGTTTAAACTAAACAACAATAACTAATCAATAATTTTATTTTTTCCGACTTTTTTTAGGGCATTTATACGAGGTCAAAAATAAAATAAACAGATAATTTGCAAATCGATAATTAAACCAAGCTAAAGGAATATAGAATAAACTTTAATTAGATATAACTAAGGATTTAAACGAATTGACTTAATGAAAAAAAAGTAGATTCAAAATGTGAGGGAAAAAAATCAAAGTTTAAATTATAAATAAATACATGAATAAATTTTCTATAGCTTCTTACAATCCAAAAATATAAAATAAGACAAAAGGCAAAATCGTTGCTACTGTTAAAAAACAAATAAGTGCTTTTAAACCAAGTTCTGAAGAAAGAGTTTAGAGCTAAAGCAACGAGTTTCAAATAAACAGTGCGTCTTCGTAGTATTAGTTCTAAAAGTAGATACTCAAGCTCGATCAATCACAATGTAAATGTCAGAAATCGTCAAAATTCTAGTAATAACGTTTTTTTTCACTTAGTATATAAATAAATATTAGATAACTTCCTATAGTCTATAAACTAAAAAGAAACTAAAGTTTTTGTACCTTTTATTATGGCAAGATTTTGGCTACTGTCAAAAAAAGCTGCTTTTAAGGCAAAAATTTAGTGTCAGTGAAAAAAGTTGCAAATAATCAGTGTTTATTTATAGAACTACTTCTAAAGGCAGTTTCTCAAACCCCGTTTATCACAATGGATACAGGCACATAAACTTTAAGGAAATAATTGCTTAAATATTATATAATATTTTAAAAGCAAAATTATTGATCCTTTTAATAATTGATATTATTTTTAATTAGAAGAATTTTCAACAAAAATCACCAAGTCTTTTAAGACTACCGAAAATGACTTAAAGCTGATTAATCAGTTGTGTGGTTAAAAAGACACTCTAATATATTTCCGATAAATGCAAAGAAAGCGACTTGTTAAAAAAAACAAAAATAACAGAAAGCAAATGCTCGAAATGCTATTAGTTTTTAGCATTATGTTTGAGTCATATTTAGCGCAGCCTAGCAATGAAAAAATTTAAAGTCTTTTATTTTAAAATTTTTATTTTTATTATTTGTAAAACTATGTCATTTCGTGGAGAAATTTTGCTTTTGTAGATGGGACATTTTTTAACCTGTTTATAGAATTCTACAATTTGTATATAAAACACATTTTTATAAACCTGAATTTTAAGAAAGTTCAATATAAAATCAAAAATTATACCAAATGTTATAAAAACATAAGGAAAATGTTACTTGCCGTATTTGAATTTTAGAAAATACTATTAGAAATGTATGTACAACATGATTTACTATTAATGTGGCAAAAATGACTCGAAAAAGTTTCGTGATAATGATAATAAGCACAATTGAAAACAATATTGAAAATTAGTTAAAAACACGATGCATAAGGGACTCGTTTAGAAGAGTCGCGGCTAAAATATCTCCCGACAAAACAATCATTTTCGCCTCTAAAACGAGCGCATAAACGATTATTATAATCGGGTATAAGTGTCGAAAAAGACTCAAATATGATCAATAATAAAAAAATGCGAACTGGGCAATAAGTGTATTAAGAAGAAATTTTCGAGCAGTTGGCTTTTGCAAATTAAATCTACTAAGAAAGTTTTCATCGAATGATGTGCAAAGAAACAAGAAATGTTTTTAGATAAAATGATCCTAAACGATGAAGTTATTTTCGTCACGATAATTATGTTAAACTTCGAAGAGATTATTCGAGAAAAACCAAAGGTTTTATTATACCGTATAAAGTTTGGTGAGCTGTTATTGGCGACACATTGTTTTAACAAAACAGCGAGACGTAATATACTTCATATTAAACCTTAAAGAAATTTTTGCTATATTTTCAATATCGTAGTACATTTAACATTTTTTTGTTATGTTAATTTAACGATAAAAATAATATAAAGCATAAAATAAATAATTAAAAACACGCCAAATCTTGATAACACTGGAAATAAAATTAATTTCCATTTCTTAATTGCAAAGTTTTACATAGACATATATGAAATAAAGGTTTAAAATACTTAAAAGTAGTGTACATTACGTTGGCGTTTTTTTTTCTGATTATTTCATCTGGCAACTTCATTAAGAATATCAGTCAAAGTCAACAACATTAAAGCAAGTAACTAGAATTACTGTTATATGCCAGGCAGTATTTGAAATGTATGTAAACATGGTGAAAACATAGAAGCAGGGATGGGAAATTTATTATAAATCTTGATTAATAAATGTTACTGGAATATTGAACAAAAATATGTTAATAAGAAAAGAAAATTGATTTAATATATATTTTTTTATTTTTTTTTGTCTAAATTTCATGTTAATTTTTACATCTTAAAGCAAAAAAATTTTTTCTTTTTAATTTAAATACATTTATAATAAAAAATTTCTTCTGTATTCTTTTTTTTTATTATTTTCAGGTAATTTCCATAATTTGTCACTTGTTCGTAGTTTTTATTTACTTGCTATATTAACTGTGCGGTCATTTAATATATGACAAACCTAAGCATATGAGGTAATTTAATTTAAAATTTATTTTTATTAATTCATTGCTTAATTATTGTAGCCGGCATTAAGTGGGTTTATTTTTGAAGCCTTCCTAGGCACTGTACAATATGTTATAGCTTTGAGGCTCTACTCTGAACACGCAACAAATCTATAAAATCAGTTTGAATCGGGGGATATATATTTTAAATATCTTTAGAATCCGATTTTGTTAAGATTAGTTAAGATTCATAAAACTGCAATCAAAAAAGCAAACACTGGGGTGACAGAGAATTAAAAAATAAAAAAAAACATCAAGTACGACATATAATTTTACATAAAAATGCCATCTTAATAAATTAAGCACTTTTACAAATTTTAGTATCTCCTGAAATATCCCTTCAAAAGCTTCAAAATGATACCCATATTGATATTTTAAAAAATTTGAAAATTTCAGAGGCCCATAACTCAGAAAGTATGTGTACTGACGAGCGCCAATTTTTTTCTTTGATATTTTTTTATTAATTTGTAATTCTCTATCGCCCCATATATTTGTTCCTTTGATTACAGTTACTTCATTGTTCCAAAAGATATAGGAAAATACAGGTAGGCGTGGTTTTTTTCCCGCTGCGTTGAAGGACATGGACCGATCTTGCTGATTTCCAATGGCACTTCTTACGACACTATGTCTGATCGATTGGCGTATTTAATTTTTTTCTAGCTGATCTAGTGCCTCGGCAAACGGAATGACAAACTAAGATATACCCTTATTCCACTTTTTGTGGTGGAGGGTATAAAAACGACACTAAAAGAAATTAAATTCCTTTAACGTTCTGCCTTATTCTTTCTTATCGCCTTAATTACATAAACAACGCCTTGATTTTTATTTGTTGCACGACTACGAATTTTACTGTTGCTTAAACGTGGCCTTAAATGCACTAGTATTTTTTCTTTTTTGTGGTACTAAATGAAATAATTAAATATTTAAGATGCACAGTGGGGTACAAAAACAAATTGTAATAAATCTGCAATTGAAATAAAAAGGTATTGGTGAAAATGTTATTGAGATACGCAAATATTTTTAAAATACTGGCAACTCAATGCGGCCTATTTTAACTGCGATTTCTCTTTTCGGGAGAGAAATATAAACAAAATACAACGGAAGACGGCGACGGCAATAATTGTCATTGTTTGTTTACATTTTTATTAATTTGTTTATGCATACATTTTTATAAAATTTTCTAAAAAATTTACAGTTTGTGTTAAATATTTTGTAATGGCAGTAAATAAATAAATTTTAGCTATTAAAAAAAATTGTTAATTTGGTAGAATTTGGTGGAATATTTTATGACAAAAATTTATGAACTTCAAAATCATGTTTTTTGTTTACAATAATATTGTGAACATCGCCAATTATTCAAAAACTATGGCAACATTAGAAAGAGAAAGAGTGTAAAAATTTTACAGAATAAGAAAGTCCGCAATGGAAATAAAATAGATTTTAATTTAATACCGTTCTGCCATGCGGTTTTTTACTTAAAAATCGTATAAAAAACCGCACCGCAATAAATTATCGTTACATTGTTTTGAAGCTCTTAAAAGTTAAGATCGATACGAAAGTGATAGTCAGTGAAGTTAAAGTTGGCGAATCTTAAGTCCATCACAAAGTTCCTGTTACTGTGAATATTTGGAAGTATGCCTCTCATAGAATCTACATACACGATATTCTTTTATATTCAATTAAAACGCAGACACCTTTTTCGTTTTTCATCTCACTTGTGTTTCCTTTTCTGGTTTACATAGTAGAAAATAGCCCTTGTAATTAGTACCGCACCCAGTGTAATTTGGCCCACAAAAAGATTTTACGTTTCGTTATTAACTGTGTAGAAGTTTCCAGCATTGTCACCCTTTAATATCTCTCATCTTCTTGCTCATTAATTCCTTTGTAGGTTTTTCCTTATAGGACTTGGCTTCTCTAAACGTACTTCGGCTGATTTGTATCCTTTGCTAATATTCTGCTACTTTTCCACTAGATTTAAGTCAGACACTTAGCAGTCTGTTCTTTGTGAGACTTGGTGTTTTCCTTAGTTCGTTTCTCTTGCGCTAAAGGTAGATTACGAAGAGAAGTTTAGCCTTGTAATCAAAAAGTTAATCAGTAGCAGTACCACAAGAAAAGTACCAGTCACAACATTGACCCAATGGCCGAAACTTTCAAGCAACCTTCAAATCGCAATGCGAGCCACAATGTCATACAGCAAACAATATACAACTTTAAATTGTAGTTAAATGATTCTAAAATACCATTATTTTTAAATTCCATTCCATTCCTTTCGTTTTATTTGTTTATTGTTTTTATTCGGCGCGCATAAAATCTCTTTGGAAAAGTCTACTTACTTTTAGTTCTTGTGGCAAGTTTTTAAAAAACTTGCAATTTGTTTTTAAATCACCCACTGTGATTTGTTTGGTTGACTGGCTGACAGTCTTATAATGCAGCAGTAATATATTAATGCGCTTTTTTTATTGTCATTTTAGTATCTAAAGTTTAATGACACTCTTCGTAGTTACAACGATCTTGTGCATGATCTCGCATTCTTTAATACACTTCTTGCGTCTGGGGATGTGAACACTTTCTGAAGCCAGCTGTTTTTTTGCAACTTAAATTTTTCGAACCTGCAGGCAGGTTTTACTGTTTACATGTAATTTTTGCTATAAATTTATTAATTTATTAATTTGTTATAAAATGCATGTTTTCTGAACAATTATAAATTGTTAAAAGGTCATGTGAAAGCCGTAATTTCGTTTACAAATTTAATTACTTTTATTTAATGACTTTAATTTCATGTAAAACAATTTATGAATGCAGTCAAAGTATTTCCTTGTAAATCGATCTCGATGTAATAAAAATTTATATTAATTATTTTAATTAATTTGACATTTACGACTTTTTCAGGTGATGACTTGAAATACATACATATTTATATGAGAAGTTTGCACTGAAAATAATTCACCTTGAACGATATTTATCATATTTTATAAAATCTTGAAAATAATATTTCCTATCAAGTTTTGTGCAAATAAATTTTTCAAAAACAATTTTTCTTATTCCGTGGTTCTAATAAAATTTAAGCTTACGATCTCTTGTTTGCTAAATATGTGCTTTAATAAAATTACACAGTCAGCCTAAGATCAATATTATGTGATTTCGATAAGATTTGAACTTCTTGCTGAGCCTTTCATTTGTTTCGCCATTCAAACTACAACCTCTTGTGTCTTCGGCATAATTCGAATTTAAGATCTTTTCTGGTTACCAACGAGGCTCTTAAATTAACGCAGCCACGACTGTCATCTACTGTTGATACGTTGGCTCTGTCGAGTTTTTGACCAAAACTTCGTTTTTATATTGAACTAGCGTTTTTTCTTTTTCGTTATCTCGTGGGGTTTGAACTGCTTTTTTTATTTAAGCTTATTTCTTTAAGCTAATCACCAACTATGACTACCAAGGCTCTGTTGGGATTCGAACTCATAATCTTTAGTTTCAACAAACAAAACAACATCTCTATCAATGCAGTCGTCGGGGTTGCACAGCATGTGTTTTCTAGCATTTTCTTCTAACACTACTCTTCTCAGTAAAACACTTTTTTTATAAAAAAAAAATGGATAAACCTTCCTTTGGAACAATTTTATTAATTTTTTTATTACAAAAGTGAATTGTGAAAATTGGCTAAAAATCGAATTGCAACTTTTTTCAGAAGGTATCTAAAAAAAGTAATTTTATTCATGAACAGTTTTTATTGTTAATTTATTCCTTTAACTCCTACTCAGCTTCAGCTCTTAATAAAGTTTAATCCGTTACTCGTCGAATAATTCAAAATACAAGGAATTTCTTCCACAGCTTTAAGCATTTCTGCAATATATAAAAATGAAAACACTAAAATTTAAAGTACTTTTGGAACAATTCTTCTACATGAGTCGTTTTATTCATAACCGACACAACTTCAGCTTTATAACGAGTACTCAACATATACATATGCATTTAACGAAGTTTTGAAACATTAACTCGTAGGCTTTCTCTAACATTAAAGAGATTTTTACATTATGACTTTTATTTATTACATGCGTTTGTTTTTGGAGTATTTGTTGTTTCTTATTTTTACGCTGTGTAAAGATTGATTTTAGTTTTTTTTCTTATCGCCAGTTAAGTTGTTGCTGCTATTGTTTTATATTTTTTGGAGACTTTTATCGAAATTTATTGCTGAGAAGACCGTGGTACAACGTTACCAGAAAAATATTACAAAAAATCGTTAAAGTTTATAAGAAAAATTTTAAATCGTTAAAAGTAATTCTGCAAAATAACAAAAATCGTCTTTTCCATCATAATATTTCAAAATGAAATGAAATAAAATAAAAATACTTTGTGTAATATTTAGAAGCAGAACTTTTTAATTGTTATACCCTTCACCACAAAATGTGGGAAAGGGGTGTATCTAAGTTAGTCATTCCGTTTGTAATTTCCACAATATCCATTTTCCTTCCCATAAAGTATATATATTCTGACTTCTTATGCATAACGAAGTCGGTTGAGCGATGTCCGTCTGTCCGTCCCTGTTAGTGTTGAAATCAAGTATTCCGAGGCACTAGATCAGCTAGAAAAAATTTAAATACTCCAATTGATCAGACATAGTGTTAAAAGAGGTGCTATTGGAAATCAGCAAGATCGGTCTATGTACTTCGATCCAGCGGGAAAAACACTACGCTTACCTCTAATTTTCCTATATCTTTTAGATAAATGAAGTAACTCTAATCAAAAGAACAAATATATGGGGCGATAGAAAATTATTAAATAAGAAAAAAGCTTGAAGTGAAAAATTGCCGCTCGCCCATGTTTCCCGAGTTACGAGCCTCTGAACTTTTCAAATTTGTTAAAATATTAATATGGATATCATTTAAGAGTATTTGAAAATATCTTTAAGGAAATAGTAAAATAGTAAAAATGCTTAACCCATTTAGAGCCGATGGCATTCTTGTGTAAATTTTTTTCTTTAATTTTTTAATTTAGATTTAGATAGGTAAATGGTGAAGGGCATAAAAGATTTGGCATAGACGAATAAAGCACTCTTAATAGTTTTTCTAATTTTTTTTTATTCTCTGTTAGCTCAATATTTGTTTTTTCTTATTGGAGTTATTTCACTAAACTACATTTTTATACATGATGAAGGATAAATAGAATACGGCATATCCGAATATAGCACTCTTAATTGTTTTCAAAATGAATTTCCTCAATTTATCTTAAATCAGTTTGTTATATAATAAGTGTTTCGGTTATAATTTTATCGTGGATGAATTTTGGCAGTAGCATAATGTTAGGAAGTTTCTGAAACAATGTCCACATATTGTCTTTTTTCTTAGTATTCTATATTTTTTTGCATCTATCCAGAGTTTTTGCGGGTTTTCCACATTTTTTATGGTTCAAACACTTAAATTATTTCTTTGTCCGATCCAGAATAAGCGGCTTAATAATTGGATTTTTGAAATTAAAGGTGTACGCGTATGTTTGTCGGTGTGCTTTCTGGTCGAATATCGCAATTGATTTTTTTTTTTTTTTTTTGTAAAAAGAACCACCTATCCCACACAAGACCTGTAAATAGTGTTTGTGTTTAATCGTCTAATTCTTTAATTCAGGCAAGTTTCATACGTGGTCTCTACCTTGGTCAATCCGACCACAATTATCATGCTAATTGTCGGTTATGTATCGCTCGAGTATACTATTCGTTGCGGCATCTCAGTTTGGGTCTTACAGAAGTTTTAATGGGACATCGAATATGTCGAGAGTCATATTTTCATCTTAGCGCCAATGTCAACAAAAATATGCCGCAGCTGGAAATGGGAAAACCCGCACGTCAATATCAAGAAGCTAATATTACAAGAGAGTGACAGCTTGATGCGGATTAGTGGTTTCTCGCTGACGAAACGCCATTTCAGTCAACTGCGAGCGCTATAAAACCATGATTACGAACCTTTTATGATCTAAACTGGTAGATACAATATTGGATAGTCTCTGGCTTTAACAACTTATCAAATAATCAATCCTTAGCGAACTTAGTTTCATAATCGTGTTATCACTTCTACAGTTTTTCTTGTGAGTTTGTGTTAAAGTCCAACTCTATTCGAATAATTCGCAATTTTAAGGTTAAAATTATCCTAATCATTTTGTAGATAGAACCAAAAACCTGTAACAAAGTCTAAGAAAATTGAACTAAAAGGGCAAACTAGACTTAATTAAAACTAATGCGGGAGCCAAAAAAATAAAATCGTTTTCCATAAATATTGTGATTTTTTATTATTTTTAATTAATCTATAATAATTAGAAATAAATTACGTTTAGTTAATTTTATTTAACTTATTTAATATAATTGTGAAAAAATTTATTAATTTGTTTGAAGTTTATGTAAAAAATCTAAAGCAAAAATCGCTAAATCGGCTGCGGAGAAGCAATCTGGCAGCTGACTTGTTGTTATGCTTGCTTTTGTAGTAGGATTCGTTTCTTTTACAAACATTTGTTTTAATGTTGTTGTTTTCTTTTTGTTACTTTTACTTTAAGCCACTATTATGCTGCCGAAGTTGCGCTTAACGTTTGTTAACTTCTTTCAGGCTCAAATGTTGTACAAAAATATTTCTACAGTGTAGAAAACATTTTAGTTAAAATTTGACCGGCTTAAAAAACGCTTCTTTAGTTATATGCAGCCGCTTGCTTGCGTCGGTCTTTTAACGAAAAGAAACAAAAATTTAAAATAAACGAAGTTTAAATACGCATGCGTCGCGTGGTTGCCAGAACAGTTTATAAAAAAATAACTATATTTCTCTGCGTGGAAGTAAAAAGTGTGTCGTTTAAGTTTTTTGTAAAGAAAACAATCTTTCTGCATACAAAAGTATTTGTGTAATTTTAAACGTGTTTGCGTGCGTGTGTGTGAGTAGTTAATGTATGCTTAAAGCATACAAAAGTATGAGAAAGTGAAAATATATTTAAATTATTTTTTATTTTAATAAAAATTTTTATTGTTGATTTTTGTGCGTTTGTGTGTGTGTGTGTGTGATTCAAAGGCGGAGAAATTTTTTTATTTTAACAAAATTTAAAATTTTTAAGTGATTTTTGCCTAAAAATCGAAAAAAGAAATACGATTTTTTAACGAAATTGAAATTGTTTAAGCAGCTGTAGAATATTTAAAACCAAGTGAATTTTAGGCCTAACGAAGAGAAAATTATAATTGAAATTTTTTTAAATAAAAATTTTAAGATTTATAATTTAAAGTTTTATTTATATTTTAAAACAAAGAAAACCAAAACAACCTCAAGAAGAAACGTAAGTGTAAATGGCCAACAGGAATATTTACTCATGTTGGTTAAAAAAAAAGTAAGTTTATAAAATTAAACCGTTAAACGGAAGTAGGTCAACTAGCCAGCAACAAATACCACGAATACAACAATGAATATTTTGTTGTTGTTCAAAAATACTCGTTATATCTTTTTTAATATTAAAACTATATAAATCAATCATATTAATATTGAAAGAAAAAATTTAAAATAAAACATTAAAAGCAACCGAAAGAAATACTGGCGTATTCCTCCGCATTTGAAGTTTGAAAATTGCCCTTTTTTAAGATAATTTAAAATTTAAAATTAACACCACAATAAATTAATTAACAATACAATATAAATTTACAAAAATATATTTAAAATTAAAATATTAAATTTGTTTTGAATAACCAACCTTACTTCCTTACAAAAAAAAATTAATGAAATTATTTAAATTTTTTGGTTTAAATTAAGTGCAACCAAAAACAAAGTTAATATTTTCTTGCATTTTGGGGAAATGTATTCTTTGTTTTCGAGTTTTACTGTTTTAAACTGTTCAAAATTAAAATAAAAAATGTGTTAATTGGCTTTTATTTAATTAAATTGTTACGTTTTATTTTATTTAAAATATTAATAATAATAAAAAAATAAAACAAAATTAAAATCACATTTCTTTAGGACGGTAATTATACATTAATTATATTCTATAATATTCGAGAAAGGTTACGTCAGGACTTTTTATATGTCGTCAAAACAAAATATGAATGCAGATTTAACAAAAAAAAAAAAGTTCCGCAGTTATGTGTGTTATGTGCACCCTTTAATTACTAATTTTAAATATTTATACATACAAGGGCTGCTATATATATTTCTAGCCTGGCAACACTGAGTGCTGCCAAGTGCAATTTGACATTTCCATTGGAAAGTTTGTCATTTTTAAGCATAATCGTACTCAAAACGTTTTGACGTACGACCATTATTTGTGTTGTTTACAGTGACTTGAAAAAAATATTATAGAAAAAAATGGAATTAACTCGTGAACATTTTCGTGCCATATTTTTCACAACATTCGTCGTAGATTATCACGACAAGAGTTCATTGATGAACTTAAATCTTTGTATGGCGATGAAGCACCATCCTATAGCACTGTGAAAAATTGGTATAATGAATGTAATAGTAGCCGAAGCTCGCTCAAAGACGAATTCCGTGAAGGACGTCCAAAAACGGCTGTTGTGCCAGAGAACATTGATGCCGTGCGTGAACTCATAATGCAAGATCGACATGTGACATACCGAGAGATAGAGACATCCTTTGACATTTCTTCCACCAGCATATATTCGATACTGCATGAACACCTGGTCGTAAAAAAGGTTTGTTCTCGTTGGATCCCGCACAATTTAAGAGTCGCTCAAAAAAAAAAGGCTCGTGTCGATTGGTGCAAAGAAATGTTGCAAAAATACGATTGCGGTGCTTCAAAAGACGTTTATAAGATCGTCACAGGTGACGAGTCATGGATCTATGCGTATGAGCGCAAAACGAAACAACAATCGACCGTGTGGGTCTTCAAAGACGAGCAAAATCCAACGAAAGTTGTTTGTGGAAATGCACTTCGAAGCAAATGGTTGCCTGTTTCTTCGGCAAAACTGTTCCGCTTGAGCAACGTAGGACGGTCACTTCTGAGTAGTACACTACAATTTGTTTGCCTGAAGTCATCGGAGAAATTGAAAAAACCAACAAGAGAAGACGAATCATTGTTCACCATGACAATGCGAGCTCTCACACATCGGCTCAAACCAGAGCGTTTTTGACCGGCCAAACGTCGAATTAATGGGTCATCCGCCGTACAGCCCTGATTTGGTACCTAATGATTTCTTCTTGTTTCCGCACATCAAGAAAAAAATGCGTGGTCAACTATTTTCGTCGCCAGAAGAAGCTGTTGAAGTGTTCAAAAATCATGTTTTAGAGGTGTCTCAATCGGAGTGGAAAAAGTGCTTCGACAACTGGTTTGAGCGCATGTAAAAGTGTATAAATCATGCTGGAGAATACTTTGAAAAACAATAAAACCATTTTTGATTATAAATATTCGCATTTTCACTATTAGGCCAGAAATATATAGAGCAGCCCCCGTATATAGCGGTTCAAATGATAGGGCCATATAGGCCAATTAACTTTAATAATAGGAACACCCTTTAATTTTATTCTTGTTGTTTATGCGGACTTAGCATTTCAAGTTCTTTGTAAATTTCAGCTGTCTGTCTTAAACGGTTCAAAAGTTTGGCCACATACATCAGCTTACATCAACTATTGGGACACCCTTTAATTTATAATTTCGATTGTTTATACTTGTTATTATTGATGTCGACATCCTGTTCAATTTTCAAAAGTTTATCTATAACGACTCAAAACATAGGCGCATATAAGTCAGTTTACGTCCCCTATGGGGACGCCCTTTAGATTAATTTTTGTATTAATTTTTGCTATTGCGAGCTATGGTTACATGCATTTCTTTAATTTTAAAGAAGTGGGCTTCGCGTATCATAATACATTAAAAAAACATGTATGTTGTGTGGGAACACCCTTTAATTTTTAAGATTATGAACTGTTTTTTAAACGGGACTAATCTGTAAGCATAATCTATCAAAATACAAAAAAAAAATAATGAGACCGGTTCAGAAATGACTGAGTTCTGTAAAGTAACGATTGATGTGGTTGGCACAATGAGTACTGTGCTTGCGGATAATAAATCAATGTTTGCTCTCTATTTTTATTCTCTTTTAAATTTAATTCGTATTTTATTCACTTGTTAATTTCATTTAAGTTTTATTTTATTTTTTTGCCACTAAAATTATTTTATTAAAATCACAGTGTACAATTGAAACGGAGCAAGAGTTAAAAGAAAACAAGAAGCAAATGATAGATGTCAAAGTATTCAACGTACGTCAAAAGTTTAAAGTTGATCAACTTTTGTACTTTGCGTTGACAGACACGTACTGATTGTGAAATCGCTCATAGAAAAATATGTATTTTAATCGACTTGTCAGTTGCATACGTCAAAATTTAACGTACATATGACGGAAGGCCGGGGCGCATAGAATCCGTCATACATTAAACTTTGACAAATTCAACTGACAAGTCAGTTAAAATACATGTTTTCTTATGAGCGTTGTCAAAATCAATACGTGTCCGTCAATGCAAAGTACGAAAGTTGGTCAACTTTTAACTTTTGACGTATTTTGAATACTTTGACAACTATCAAATGCTTCTTCTTCTCTCTTTTCTTTTAACTCTTGCTGTGTTTCAATTGTGTTTTGTAACTTTATTAAAACATTTTTGGTAGCAAACAATAAAATAAAAATTTAATGAAATTAACAAGTGAATAAAATACAAATTTAATTTAAAAGTGAATAAAAATAGAGAGCAAACTTTGATTTAACATCCGCCAGCAAAGTATTCATTGTGCTGACCTCATCCGTAGTTACTTTGACTTTAGTTGAAATTGTCAAAGTACAACGTACGACGGATTCTATGTGCCCCCGGCCTTTTTGCTTCTAAAAACTGTTAATGTTCTCGGCAATAAACCTTCAATCAACTAAAAACATTTTAATTATTACTTCCATGTACAGAAACTACGAATTTCAATGTCTTTAATAATATATTTGTATTTAAGGGAAATATACAATAGTAATTTTTAATGACACAGTTCTAGCGAAAAAAAATGATTTAAAAGTACTTATTTAAATAAACCTTTTTATAATTAAAAATAAATAGTTTCTTCTCTTTCATTTGCTTTTTAATATCAGCAAAGCATTTAAAAAAAATATTTAACATTTAATGCCTATTAAATATAATTAATAATTATTTAATATGTGTATTGCGTTTTAAACCAACAAACTTGAAAGTTTTTTTATTTGCCATAGCAATATTAGTTCGTATTTAAGTCGTCAGTGTTTCTATTTTTTGACGCCGTTCATTGAAAATATTTATCCCTAAAGCTGGATAAACCCATTTTTTTATATGTAGTTTGACGTGCTTCTTTTTGAGAGAGAGAGAGAGAAAAAGAGTAAAACTCACTTCGAAACAATTTCAGCTTGAATTGGTTTAATTTTAATTTTTGTTCCAAAACAATGAAACTGTGCTGCCAACTATTTTATTTATTTTACAAAGAAATTTTAACTGAGCTGCCACATCATATTATATGTACATATTAAATATATGTATATGTGCATATAAATTGAAAAGGTAAAACTGCTCGCAAATTTAAAAAGTAAAACTGCTAAGCAACCTGACTTACTTCTTTTCTGAATAATTTTTTTTTTTCTTTAAAAATTTTAACAAAAAGTGAAAAAAACGAAACTGTTGTCAACTGAAAAAAGTGAAAAAGCAAGAAAAAGCATCGCAGTCTAATTATTGTGATAAAAGTCTTTCAAGCAAAAAAAAAAAAAAATATTTTACATCCTTTTTCGTTCTTTGTTTGCTTTGACATTCAAGCATTATTTTTAAAATTTGTTTTGTTCTTAAGATTTACCTGCATTAATTTGCCTGGTATATTTATAATAAAACACAAAATAAAAGAAAATAAATTTAAAAAATTGTTTCATGAATCTCAACGAATTCCTTGCCTTGAAGCTTATTTCAGAAAATAAAAAAGCCGGATGTCGAATGTGCGGTGATCCATACGATGGAAGTTTATAAATGATTCCGTATCATTTAACCGCATCTCTGGGGCCAATGTGTAAAAGTACCCCTTTTTCCTCCTTTCTTTCAGCCGCTTCCTTACTGCAATTCTCTTATATTTTAGTTTCTTTTTATATATACTTTGCCAGTAAAAAAGCTTTTTTTTACCTCAATAGCTATTAGAAGAAGCAGAAGTTTTTTTAATTTAGAATTTATTAATAACAAAACCAAAACTATGTCTGTGACACAAAAAACGCAAAAAAACGGCATTCTGTAATTTCAATCTTCTTTCACAGTGCTGCCAGCTTGTAAAGTAACACATCTCGCTGACACATATGTTTCATATGGTAGCTTTGTTTTTCCAGAAAAATTGTTCGAAGTGGGTGAATCGTTTCAAAAAAATTAAAATTGTTTCGGAACAAAATTTTTGTGGGTGAATCCAGCTTTAATTCTCACACATTTAAAATCTTAAGCAGAGTTGCATAAACGTATAGTTTAAAAGCAAAAAACAGAAAAGATTTTTTTTTTTGGTTGTTGGATAGTTAAGACAGGTATTTCTGAAATTCTGAATTAAATTTGCGTTACAGTTTTAGGTGACTGAATTAACATACGAATAACTAACATATCACATTAACTATTCATTTTAATATGGCATAACAATTGGAATACAAATCTTTTATTGGAAAAATGTGTGGTGAATGCCGGGCTCCTTTACAATTTAGAAGGGGGTCGAAATCCTAATCGATAATAGTTACGTATAACTCAGAACGGAAAATTTATTTCTGGGCTTTTCTTTTCATTAGCCTTTGCTTTGCCATAGATTTTTGTAACAAACCAACGCGAATAAATTATAAGATGGTTGCGATGGCGTATTCGTATTCGTTAATTTTAGCCGGTAGCCTGACAAACTTCATATATAAGATATCTGTATACTATTATTTTTTAATGTAGTTTGACATTTGGGCTAACGGCGAAAATTAAAGAAGACGGCATCGCTACCACCCTTTTATTGGTTCGCCTTGTAACAAACTTTTAAAACTTTTTTTTGTTGTACACTAGAATCTAAGGTGAATTCGCGACAGGTGATTGGACTAGCTACTACAGTCGTTAGAAGTCACAGTTAGTTATAAAACTTTAATTTAATTATAGAACTTTACATAACAGTAGCAAAGATGTTAATTGCGTGTTCAGTTGGAAGACACCATTCAAAGTTCAAAAAAGAAAGCAACTGATCTGTTGACTTGCCTGATGATTTGGTGACGGCTCCTTTATAATAAAAAAAATATTAAATCATTAAGAATCCTGCAATTAGAGAACAACAGAAGAGTTGGCTAAGGAGAATTTGGTAATGCAGCAAATAAAAAGCAGTGGCGAAAATTATAAAACATAACAAGAATTTTTTTGTTCCAAAATTACAATCGTACTGAAAAATGTATACAAGGTTAGATTGCTCTGGCCGCTAGCCTATTAAATAGTTCTAATGCTTCCTTTTTAATACCTCAGCAAGTGGCTGTAGGTTGCCATACAGCACCTACTTTTATGTATCCGTCCAAATACACCCTCCCCCAATACATGAATCCCAAAGATCTGTCAAAATACTAGACCACTTTATAAAACGAGTCGGTCACGGACAGAGAAGAGGCTTAAGGGTATCTTCCTATTAATCGTAGTAGCAACTTCTACAAAACTCATTGCGCCGGTGGTTAGATTTCCTGGCATATGTAACAAAGGTAGAGAGAGCCGACAGGACAACCACAAAAATTGACTTGTTATTTCCAAAGGATTTTAGCTCGGATTGCAGTCTTTCTAAATTCATACTACATCCAGAGGAGTCTTAAAATCAGGCTGCTGACCTCTTTAGACGATCTGCTCTGCCACTTGAAAATGTAGCAACTCAATTTCAACTGCTCTTAAAAAAAACAGAAATGAGTTTATTTTTTAAAACCAATTTAATTTATTAAAAGTAGAATACAGCTTTTATGCCTATAAAAATTAAATCTAAAATTTTAAATTTAGAACTTGATAAGCTTATTCTTAAATTAAAAAGTTTTTTACTTGATTTAAAAAACTTTGAAATCAACTTTTGACATCACTCTAATTTAATGGAAGAGGAGTTTACGAAAATTATCTGGAATGTAGAATAGAAAGTTATTGTCTGACCCAATTGATTACAATCAGCTGATGGCTTCGAAAACATTTAAACTCATTTCGCTTGTTGTATTCCAAAAATGAATGGCAACAGTTGATTAATTTAATCTTTTGACGATTTTTTCTTTAAAAATTCTCTTTCTTTTTTTCCAAGAAATTGGCAACTCATCCTTTATTTCTTATTAAGCGCCTCCATTTCCAAAAGCCAATTATAAATGTGTAAACAAGTATTTAAATTGAACAGAAATATTATTTAATATTTCGCTATCGTTTAACTAGATTTATAACCATCTTTTTTCTTTTTATTTACCCTAAAATTAAGAGTGAACCTTCATTTTTAGTTGGGTTTTTTTTTTTTCGCATGTTAAATGATTTTGGTTCGAATTCCACAAACACACACACACAACGCACACACTTTAAATACAAAATGATGTGTGCATGTGCGTTTGTGTGTGTGTTTGCAAATAAAGTTTTTTTTATATATTTCTTTGTTTAAACTTATTTGTTGTCTTTACGTTCATCTTTTCAACTATTGTAAATATTTGCTAAATTTGTAATATTTAAAATAATAAAAAAAAACTCAGCTAAAAAGGGAAAAAAATTAACGTTTTTTGTTGTAGAGATTTTGTTATTTAATGAGCAAAAAATTATTGAAATTATTGTAAAAAAAAACCTATTGACGTTCCTTAAAATGAGACTTAATTTAAATCACCTGAAATTTAATATAAAAACATTAAGTGTGTGAATGATTTAATAAGAAAAACTTTATTGTCTAATGACTAAGTAAATAATATTAAAAAAATAAAAAATAAAGAAATAACACAAAAATTAGCAGAAAAAATACGATTCGTTCAAAGTACTAAAACGATTTTTGTAATTCAAAAAAAAAAAAAAAAAAAAAAAAGAAATCTAATACTAAACTTAAAAATTATTAGACGAAATAGCAATAGAATTTTTTGGTTCATTTGAATGCGAGGTGAAATTAATAATTAAAAAAGTTATATGTTTTCTTTGTTTAGTAATTTTTATTATGTTCTGTCTTTCCGTCTTTTCTTCTTTCAAAAGTTGTAGCATTATGGCCTTTAGTTACGAAAAGTTTGAAATGTTAGATTAAAAATAATAGAGTGCATGTGATTTTTAGACATATTTCAAAATATAAACAGTTTTATATCCCTTGGCGATCCTCCCTGTTTTTAAATTTATCCTCCTTTTTTTGAATCTTGTGCTTTTGCTAGTCTTTCATTATTTCAGATTGTTAACTGATAACTGTCGACTTTCTTGTCATCACAGAGTCTCCTGCATCCATATTTACAGTGCGCAGTACCATCTTAGCGTCTATCACGCACAGTTACCTCGATTATCTCCAAGAGAAAGGTTCTTGATTTCTTTTTGCATTTCATTAAGAGGTTATCACCTCAATGGTACCTTTTGCGAGCTATTCTTTTGTATTTGTTAAAGTTTCTAGCAGTAAAAGATGAACAGCAAAGATCCGTAAAGGCTAATCTACCCACCTCTTGTGGGAATGCCTTGTCTTTTCCTTTTGGGTGCTTACAGTTCTATTTGATTTTATTAAAATTAGGATTAAAAAAATTTTTCAATAATTGAAAAAATTATGGCCACCAATAGCGAACTGGAGTTCGGCACGTGTTTAGAGTTTGGTCAGTTTGATTTCGCAAATCTCCCAGCAGAGATTAGACCTGTTTTGGGGTTACCATTTTCTCTTATTTATAGCTCCTTTTTTGACAGCTAGAGCACAATAAATCGCAGGGTAAACGCGGGCATGTACTAAAATCGTTAACTAATCGGAATATCCAGGTTTCAAAAATCAGCAGGGTACCATAAACTACAACTTGATGAGTCAAGTTAAATGTAATGGATTACAAGAAACTTGTTAGGGCCCTGCCAATCTCGAGAAAGCAAACACAATCGAATCAAAGACATGATAGAATTATTTTTCAGCATGGCGATGCTTCTTCTGATGTTACGCAAATACCAAATTTCTGCTTGAGAACTTTAAAGTTGGAAGTCCTAATCTAACCGTCGTATTCTATCGACGTTTTTCATTTTGCTAAGCAATCGATTATGCCGCTCTTTCTACCCTTTAAAGAAGTTAAATATTTGATCGATTCGTGTGGAGCTTCTAAAGAGGAAAGTTAAATTTCGTCGCGGAATCCATATACGAGGGCTGCTATATATATATCTGGCCTGGCAACACTGAGTGCTGCCAAGTGCAATCTGACATTTCCATTGAAAAGTTTGTCATTTTTAAGCATAATCGTACTTAAAACGTTTTGACGTACGACCATTATTTGTGTTGTTTACAGTGACTTGAAAAAATTAATATAGAAAAAATGGAATTAACTCGTGAACATTTTCGTGCCATCATTTTTTACAACTTTCGACGTGGATTATCACGACAAGAGTGCATTGATGAACTTAAATCTTTGTATGGCGATGAAGCACCATCCTATAGCACTGTGAAAAATTGGTATATTGAATTTAATCGTGGCCGAAGCTCGCTATAAGACGAATTCCGTGAAGGTGGTCCAAAAACGGCTGTTGTGCCAGAGAACATTGATGCCGTGCGTGAACTCGTAATGCAAGATCGACATGTGACATACCGAGAGATACAGACATCCTTGGACATTTCTTCCACCAGCATATATTCGATACTGCATGAACACCTGGCCGTAAAAAAGATTTGTTCTCTTTGGATCCCGCACAATTTGAAAGTCGCTCAAAAAAAGGCTCGTGTCGATTGGTGCAAAGAAATGTTGCAAAAATACGATTGTGGTGCTTCAAAAGACGTTTATAAGATCGTCACAGGTGACGAATCATAGATCCATGCGTATGAGCCCGAAACGAAACAACAATCGACCATGTGGGTCTTCAAAGACGAGCAAAATCCAACGAAAGTTGTTCGTGGAAGAAGCACTTCAAAGCAAATGGTCGCCTGTTTCTTCGGCAAAACTGGTCATGTGGCGACTTTTCCGCTTGAGCAACGTAGGACGGTCACTTCAGAGTGGTACACTACAATTTGTTTGCCTGAAGTCATCGGAGAAATTGGAAAAACCAACAAGAGAAGACGAATCATTGTTCACTATGACAATGCGAGCTCTCACACATCGGCTTAAACTATAGCGTTTTTGACCGGCCAAAACGTCGAATTAATGGGTCATCCGCCACACAGCCCTGACTTGGCACCTAATGACTTCTTCTTGTTTCCGCACATCAGGTAAATAATGCGTGGTCAAAGATTTTCGTCGCCAGAAGAAACTGTTGAAGTGTTCAAAAACCATTTTTTAGAGGTGCTCAATCGGAGTGGAAAAAGTGCTTCGACAACTGGTTTGAGCGCATGTAAAAGTGTATAAATCATGCTGGAGATTACTTTGAAAAACAATAAAACCATTTTTGATTATAAATATTCGCATTTTCATTATTAGGCCAGAAATATATAGAGCAGCCCTCGTAGATGGAAAAACAAAGGCAAGTAGGAATCAATATTTCATTTTTTATTTAAATTATAGAAATGTGTAAAGAACCAATGCAAAAAACTAATTATTTACAGCTACTGTCACCTGCAGCAGTACGCTCTAATTGTATTCTAAGAAACTATTTAATAAATAAATTACAGTTACAATAAAAATAAAAGAACCAGCTTCAGTTGCTCATCAAAACAAAAACCCATAATAAATTCTCTCTCATAAATACAAAAATGACAACAACAAATTTAAGATGGTTATTTCTTTTTCGGGTGTTTTAATTTCTTTATTCTCTTTGGCTTAGAAATGATAAAAATGCAGACACCATTTATACACTTTAATTAACAAAAAGTCGAATGTCAGTTTGCTAAATTGTCTTCAATTATGGTTTTTGTTGTTGTAAAATGTTAAGAAAAATGTTAACGGCAGCAGTTTAAAAATCTGGTTGGAAATGAACATTTTATTTTTACAATGAAGTTAATGACAGATAGTGCCTGTGTTTGTGTGTGTGTGTGTACCAATTATGTGTAAGTGTGAATGATTTTTTTTAAAGCAATAGAGTAAAAATACAAGAAATAAAAACAGTAACAAATAAAAGCACGCGACTTTTTTTAAATGCGCAGGTGTAAAGTAGGTCAGTCAATCCATCGCTTTTATTATAAACGTAAATAAGACACTACAGGGCACTCAAAAACTGCAACAACATAAATATTTATTAATTAAAAAATCTACTAAAAATAAATAACTTTTACGATTTTAATCTAGAGATCTTAATTTAAATTAACAATTTAATGGAGTTTTATATTTTGTTTTTAAAGTCTTAAGGTTTTTTTGTTTTTAGTTTCGTAACGTTGCTTTTAAAACCTACATTTTTTTATGCAATTTTTTTGTGTTTTTATTTTCGTAGTTTTATATGTTTTTGGCTTTGACCCTGTGCTAATTGAATGAAATATAAAATGAGATAAGTTTTTTTCTTGTTTTCTTTTACACACACACGTTTGTTATAAAACAGAAAAAATGTTTCGTTAACTTAACGCCTAAAATGAAATGTTGCCATTGGAAATTTTATTGTGTATTTGCATCAGGCTTGGAAAATTGATATTTTTAAATTTCACCTAACAGAGTTATTTTAGTTTTGGGCAAAACACTTAATACATACAGTGCACAGTGGGATAGATATGAAGAATTTTTGAAAATTAGCACTTTCAAAAGCACTTAAGTTTATTTAGAGTTCCTTTGGGATTTTTGTTAAATAATTTAGAAATTTCGGGATAAAAAAAATTCCCTAATCAAACCATAATTTTTGTGTACTTTTGTGTAAGGCTAACTATTGTACCCCTGGGCCTCTGCAAACTTGAACTAATTCTTTGGAAAATATACGCCTTATAGCTATTCTCATAAATATCTCTTGGTCCTAAGATCAAATGTAAATTTTATAAGAAATATCTTAAAAAATTTCAATTCTGGGATTTTTGTTAAAAGATTTGGGAATTTCGAATTGTAGGAAATTTCCTTTTAAATCTAAAATTTTTGCTTCCTATTCTGTAAACCCAAATGCTTTACCTCTAGATCTTTACGAACTTGCAATGCATTTGAATCCTAAAGCCAGGATAAAAAAACGAATGACAATTTTAAAAAGCCCTTTGGTTATTTTTAAAAGTATTTCGTAATCCCAAGACCAAATGTGGATTTTATGGGTAAATTTTTAAAAAAAAACAATGATGAAATTTTTGTTAAATGATTTAGGTATTTCGGGATAAAGAAATTTTAAATTTTCATTTTTAAATTTTAAATCTATATTATTTTCTACCTTTCTAAAAGGCTAAATGCTTCACCCTGGAACTCAAGGAAACTTTAAGATTTTTCATATGTTTTCAAATCCCAAAGCCTAGATAAAAAACTTCATATGTCTGTAGTTATTTTCAATTAGATCTTGTGATTAAATTTGATAGGCAGATATCAATTTCGGGATTTTTGTTATATGATTTGGGAATTTCGGGATTCGGTTTGCTAAAATGTTTGTATGTATTTACTTCAAGTGTAGCTCATATTGTATTGTGAAATAATTCGTTTTTTTAAGCTGTTGAGTATTTTAAAGCATTAATTCTCCCTTAAAAACTTTTTCCCATCCCTGCTTATCCGTTGACTACTTATCTGACCACAATCTAATTCTTAAAAAAAAGGTAGTTATAGGTCTTAGTGCATTAAATAAAATGAAAAAAGTTTGGCAATACTTCTAGCTTTTTTTATTTGTTGTGAGATTATGATTCTGTGTAGATTTAGGTAATCTGTTTTAGCTTGTTGAAATTGCTTAGCAACATTACTGATATAAAAAGTTGAAAAAAAACTGAAATTAGCCAGTGGTGCCAACACTTTTCATGCAGAATGCTGTCAAACTACATACATAAAAAATTTGTTTAAAAAAGACATAAAAAATGTTGCAGAAGTAGTACTCTGTTTTACTGTGGAAAAAAAATATGAAATGTTTCTGGCAACATTTTTTTAAAGCTTGAAAATAAAGCAAAGCGGCATTATTTCATGCGGATTTTTTTAAAAAAACAGCTGATCATATGTCTTTGCTAACATTTCTAAAACAACGTAGTATACGTGAAAAAAAATAAAACATTAAATTCTTTCAAATCGCTAGGTAAAGACTACATTTTTAATGTCAAATATTCCACATGAAATAATCAATGTTGATCAACAATTTTCACAAATTCGAACAGAGAACCAGGCTTAAGTATGCAGCTCATATTATTTCGCAATTTGTAAAATATAATAACTGAAACATTTTGCAGCTATAAACATGTTGCCAGAAACATTTAATAAAGGTACAGCTTCAGCAACATTATTTCTTATTTATTTAACACTGTATTTTCCAAAATGTTGCTATCAAATTAAAAATAGGAATTTTGAAGAAAATTGGAAATATTGAAAAATTAAGATGTCTTTTCCTATTTATAGTAGTGGACTGCAGTAAAGATTTTTAAATTTACTTTTAATAACTCTTTTTAATATTATGCAATATAATATTATTATTTATTATTTTGTTTATGTGTTGCAATATTATTATAGGGCAAACATTCTTTATTAATATTCAAGTATTTGTATCATCAATATCATCATAACAATGGCCTTTTTTTCAATTTTCTCTGACTGTTTCTTTCTGCAGATAAATTCTCTGTGTCAGTGACCTTAATCATCGTCTTATTGTATCTTAATCAAAATTATGAAATGGATTACAGAAAATCTGAACGTGACATAATTTGTTTAGTGATTACTTTTAATTTGTTTACTCGTATTTTTACAAAAGAAAAACTGCAAAAACACAAATAAAGAAGAATCTTAAGTAAAATAAAATTAGAAAAATTCAAAAGAAATATATTGCGTAAATAGATTTTATAACTAAAGAATTATTAAGTTTGAAAGTAAAAATCTGATATGACGGCAAAATGAAAAGTGATATAAAAAGTAAATTCAAAAACTTAGGATAACCAAAATGTCTAATATTCAAAGCTAAGTAAAGATTAATTTGTTAAATTTTTAATCTTGAAATAAAAAAAAAGGTCAATGAAGATCAAGAGGTAAGAAAATAAAAATATTTTACGTTCAGTATACGTAATTTTTAGGGTTCCGTACCCCAACAGAAGAATAGTGTTGCAATGTGACCTATGATCAACACCATCTAGTGCCAACTGGACTCACACACGAAGGGTTTCGTGCTGAGCTGTACGGGCCACCTTCTTAAGTTTAAATTTTATTTTTTTACAATCTGCTGTTGAAAATTTAAGGTGCCTTCCGGTTACGATTTAAAAGATTATTGAATAAATATTCTAAGAGGACACCCTTTAAGTTTTAATTTTAGTTTTTATAAATTTTGCTACAGCAAACACACACACTAATTTCAAATAATTGCCTGTTTCGACATAAGAAAATAAGCCTTAAAACATTAAAGTCACGTTATATATGGAGAACCCTTTAATTTTTAATGTTATATTTGTAATGTGGCTTTTATAACGGACATAGACTAGACAACCTGTGTTCACATCAAATGTCTGCCTTTAAATGTTTTTAATATAAAGCGAAAATAATGTGGCCTTTGGGTCACCCTATAATTTTGAACTTAATTTTTTTTTTGTCTTAAAAATACAAACTTTATGAAAATTTCATATTTCTAGTTATCGGATCCCCTAATATAAAGCATGAGTATTTGTGTGATTGCAAAGTCATCAAGATCCAGACATAACTTTGTCTTGTACACTTTATGCTGAAATGCACTTTTTTTAGCGAGAAATATAGGACGCTGTTTGCGTGATTTTTTCCCTAAAGCCTGGTACTCTGTTCAGTTTTTCATGCGGAATGCTGTCAAACTACATACATAAATAATTTGTGTGAAAAAGCTATGAAAAAATGTTGCAGAAGTAGTACTCTGTTTTTACGTACAAAAAGATATCAAATGTTTCTGGCAATATTTTATCGAAGCTGTGAAATAAAGCAAAGAGGCATTAATTCGTGCAGAATTTTTCAAACAACAGCTGATCATATGTATTTTGCTAACATTTCTAAAACAATGTAGAATACGTGAAAATAATAAAACGTTAAGTTCTTCTAAATCGCGAGATAGACACCACATTTTATATGTAAAATTTTCCACATGAAATAATCGATGTTGCTCAACAACTTTCACAAATTTGAGCAGAGTACCAGGCTTAAAGTTTGGTATTGCGTTCTTCTTATTGACCGAAATGTTGCTAAGATTATATGTATATAAACAAATTAATGCAAAAAAAATGAAATAAATGTTGCTAAGTTCTACTCCATACATTTTGTAAAAATTTACGAAATGCTTCTGGCTGCATTTCTTTCTGCGGCAAAATGTTTCCAGCAACATTTTTTTTTGCCAAATGAGAAACTTATTTCGTGCGTAATTGTAGCCAATATTAACCCATGTTGAATACTTAAGGGCAATAAATTTTTTTTAAATATTGATGTTGCCACCGCTAGCTAATTTTGAGGTTTTTTAAGAGAAATAAAAAAAGTTTCTTAAAAAGTTTCACAAATATAAACAGAGTCCTTAGTTTAAGGGTTTATGAAAATATGTAGCATGAAAAAATGTTGCAAAAATGTTGTTGTATTTAGATTTTATTAAGAAAAAAAAAAAAAACCGACGAAATGTTTCTGGAAACATTTTACCGAATCATAAATACAAGTAATTAAAAAAATTGTTAAAAAAAATTAAAAATAAAAAAGTTATTGAAAAAGAAAAAATTATGTTTGTGGTGGCTTTTATTTTTATCTTAAAACAATGTTGTTTACTCAGAAACAATAAAGAAAACATTTCCAAATCACGAGATGTACACATAAATTTCAATGTCAAACTTTTCTAGAGAAATAAAAAATGTTGCACAACATTTTTCACTATTTCAAAAACAGAGGCTGAAATAAACACATAACATTTCTATGACTATTTCCTTCTAAAGTTTTTATAAATTGCTGGTAGGGTGCACAACTCGAAACACACACTTTCTCATGCAAAATCAAAAACATATGCAAAGTCAACAAAGTTGCGAAATTGTTTATTTTTGCTCTTCTTTTTTTTTTAACTGAAGAGTAGCCAGATGTTAAAAAAAGCCTTCGTTTTTAGTTAATATTTAAATGTGACTAAAATTTCTTTTTTCTTTGTGTGTGTTTGTGTTTTCCTTCTTTTATATTTATTTTATTTACTTTATTCATTAACTAACGAATACTTGTTTATTTTATTAACATTAACCTTGCATCGTAAATAAAGTGAAACTTCTTGATTTTCGTGTAAAATTAAAATAAAGTAAATACGACCGATGTGTTTTTTTACATGATAACTTTGTTGTTGTCATTTCATGTTAGCAAAAAATTAAAAAAATTGTCAATAGAGTTTTAATTTTATCCATGACTATGTGTCAAACAAATTTCACAAAAGTTTCGAATTTAATAAGGTGGAGAGGGTGACTAAATTTTACATTTCATGGAGGTAAATTGCGTGTAGAAATCAATAAATTAAACGATTTTTCAATGTCGTCTGGCGTTTGCACGAGAGTTGCAACACTCTGTGACTTAACGATCTGGCTGTATTTAAGCCACGACACGTGTTATACTCAAACCAAGAGCACTGATCTGCTTTCCATTTTTGGTGTGCATACAATTTTCAAGAGAAATTATCTAATGCAATTAGATCGCTTGATATAGTAGACAAATTTACATTGCCTTTACACAAGCCAACTACGTTTTCAAATCTCTAGTACGGAATGTAAATTTTAGAGTCAGTAGCTTAGATACATTTTAGCATTAACAGTGCTGTTGGATTAACACGTCATCTACTTTAAAAATAGCTCATACAAGTTACTTGTTACTTTTCTGTTATACCCATCCTTCATAGCTGCGGCATGTTTTCATTATGGATTTCGCTTGAAGCAACTTAAGCAGATTTTGACACAGCATTTCTTAGCACCTTAATAATGAAATCTAAAATACTTCTAAATTGGAAGGCGTGTTTTTTTTTTAATCGGCTGGGACGCCATGTGCTTATGTTGACTCTACCTCTAGATTTGTGTCAGTACATAACCAGACGGTAGTCTTACCACTGAGTGAAATACAAAGCGTTGACTAGCGCCCTCCATCGGTGTAGCCAACAGAGTAGCAATTTCAAGAACATGGCTGTCAGGAGCATGAACTTCCCCTTCCAACTTTCAGAGGATGGAGACTATCCAACTCCGTCTGTTAAATGCAACAGCACATTTGGAACGGCATCGCACCTTTCCTGCGGACAACGACTTAAACCAACAGCCACCACGTGTACCCCGAAGGGACCTCACCAATCACCGGCTAGAGAGATGGAAGACTCTCTGTATGGGCTACCGCTTCCCGTGGCTTTATTATATTTAAGAATACTGGACAGTCCTTCGACAAGTACCCAACTTGTCTTTTCAGGTTTGGTGCCTGCACACTGGGGGTTTGGTTTCCCCTATACCTTGAAAGCACTTTGTCTGAACCCCGGGGGTTGTATGACTGTGGTGCTTGGTGGCGCTACATGTATGATTGAATCTCTCTTCGGTCAAATGAGTTTTGGCAGCCACTTATTCAGGTTTATGCGGTCATGCGATTGAAAGAATTCAGTCTTTACCAAACCAACCTCATTTCGGATCGGGCATACAAGAAGACACATACATATCACTTGCCACTTTACCCTCCTTCACGAACGATTTTGTTCTATTGTGTTAAGACTAGATTGAAGTTGCTAGAGTTGTTATCCTTGGCTTTTTTCTCAAAACTTTAACTCACAGTCTCTTATTTGACTCTAGTTTTAGGAAACAACATTTTTGCAATTCAATTTCTTAAAGTCCCTTATTTAATCCGAAATTACGATCTTTTCAAAGAAAAAACTTGATCTCCTTTTTTTTAAGGTCCTTGTTGTTTGTCTTGCTTGTTTCGCTACAGTCAAAGTTATGAGTAGAAATGAAAACCAGATACACAGAGCTACACATTATTTAAGCTAAGAGAACTGTAGCTGATGCCTAGAATCTAAATAATCAGGTCTAGACGCCGCTCGAGGTATAACTGCTATAGATTTTTTTTATAGTTAAGCAATGATCGCCAACTTAACCCGCTTTCAGAAAAAAGTCTCAACAAAAATAGCAAAACACATACAACATGCTAAATCTCAATAAAAACGGAATTTTTTTGAAAGAAACTTGGAATATTTTACAACAACCATAAAATATATACGATTCTTGTTTTTGATATTTTTTTTAGCTCTAATAATCATAAAAATATGCATTCATCTATTCAATAATTTATAAAGTATTCAATTGTAAAGCAGAATTTATTTTTTGGTGCAAAAGCACCAAAACATTCTCGTTTAAAAAATATTCTCTCTTTGGCGACCTCTGATTTTAAGCAGTAAATTGAAACGAAATTAAATTAAGAACATCACTGCAAGTTATTGAAGGCATTCGTATGCACGTGTGCATGTGCATGTGCATGTACGTGAAATAGCCTCTCTAACTTGTTTTTGTAAATTTTATGTTGACCCATATTCCTTCGTTTTTTATTTTTGTAGTTCTTACAGTTATTTTGTTTATATTTTTGTTGTAAATCTTGTTTTGGTATCATGTTCTAAATTTGTGTTCTCTTTTTCTTTTAACACTGAAAACAATGTGTAAATTTAGCAGCCAACTAACCAACCAACAACAAGAACAACTAAAGTCCAAAGTATGAAAGAGAGAGAGAAAACGCGGCAGAACTTATAAACGTGTAAAAGTTAACTTGTGTTGTTTTACTATTTTAGCATTAAATAATTATGAGCAACATGATAATGATGATGAGGAAGACACTTACGTATGGACACATATATAGAGGCAGACTAACAATTAAATTGTTTCTTTTTAAGACTTCTGTAGGTATTTTCTAAAGTGAAAGATTTATTTTTTATTTAAGTGAAAGTGTTAAGACGCTTAAATTAATTGTAAAACAATTGTTTTGTATTTTTTTTTTTTTTGAGTGTGACAATTGACTATTAGAGCTGATAAATTGTTCCTACTTTATGCAAAGGCTGTCTAAAAATTTCTATTTTTATACCCTTCACTACAAAAAGTGGAAAAGGGTGTCTTACATTTTCGACTCCATAAAGTATTTTGAGTCCTTATGCATGTGGAAGTCGATTGAACAATGTCCGTCTGCCCGTCCGTGTTAGTGTTAAAATCAACTTTGCCATGGCATTAGATGATTTACAAAAAATTTAAATACGCTAATCGATCAGACATATGTCGAAAGAGTTGCTATTGAAAATTAGCAAGATCGGTCCATGTCCTTCAAGGCAGCGGCTAATTTTTCCACGATTTGAAACAATGAAGTAACTCCAATACAAAAAGCAAATATATGGGACGATAGAGAATTGAAAAATAAGAAAAAATGGGTCCTAACGTTAATGTCGAATCACTCGTACCGCATCTATCAACAGTGTCAAGAAATGTAAAAAATAGTTACTCTATTCAGTTTGAAAAGCTTAAAACAGAGACAATTGTAGCCTTGAAAAACGATTTTAATGTCTTGATATGGTGGAATGAACGGAAGAATGAATTTCCAATATTAAATCAATTAAGCTGCCGAATTATCGCTATAACGGCATCAAGCGCCTTTTCGAAAACTGTATTTTCAATTGCCCATACGCTAATAACTGACAAGCGATCAAAACTTGGTTGCGATGGTAAATCCTTCAACCAAGACTAATTATAAAAATATTTGAGATACTCTGCTTTATTACCTTCATAACAGATTTGATTTTTATCAATGATCACAAAAAATTTTAATAAAAAAACTTATTTTTTTTTTATGGCAGATTTGTTTGTTATGGGTTAAGCAAATCTTTATGCATTTTTTGGTGCTTATGCCTCCTCTTCATAAGATTTTAAATCCTGAAGAGGTGGCAAAAGCACCATCGAAATACATAAAGCCGTGCTTAATCCATAACAAACAAATCTGTTATAAAAAAATTGATGTTTTCCTATTACAATTTTTTGTGATCATCACAAAAAGGGTATTTTAGTTTTGCCATCTTTTAGTGTTTCTATGAAAATTATAGTTTGGATGCATAAACCGAATTTGTATTCTTCTAACAGAGCTCTGTTAAATAAAAAGGTTTGTGGCAAAGCTAAAAGTTTGCACTCTTAGCAAAGGGAATTTCAATACACTTCAAAGGAGCCAGGAATCACACCTCTGATACTCTGTTTCTCCTGCTGAAAAGATCTATAATAATGCCAACGATCGCAGCATGGCGTGAAGAGGTATTTATTGACGTAAGCGACAATTATTCCCAACCTCAACAGAGACGGTAAAAAACTCTCTATAAAATGCTAACGTTTCACGTCGCAAAATTTAGAAACTATTTCTTATAAATTATTTTGCTTTAAATTGTCAAAAGTTATTTAAGGTCCGCAAGTATCAATTTTTAACATAAAACTTATCGACTAAAGCTGGATTCACCCATTGTTCCAAAAATTTTGTTCCGAAACATTTTTTTTTGTATGTAGTTTGACGTGTTTCTTTTTGAGAGAGAGAGAGAGAGAGAGAGAGAGAGAGAGAAACACGTCAAACTACATATAAAAAAATGATTCGGAACAAAAATTTTGTTCGAATCCAGCTTAAAAGGCGTACTAACGAACATCGTTAAAGCGACTTACCTACATTTTAGGAACCAAAGGATGAGTAACACATACTAAAGAAATTATTGCACAGTTTTTTGGCAACAATTGTAACTGTATTAGTGAAAGAAATGAGAAGACTTAAAGATGAACCCTTCTGGGAATAAAAAAAATGTAAGTTTGTAAAGGAGACCTTATAGATTCGGCACAGACGTAGTTTTCCTCTTTTGGCTCTTAAAATTTATGTTAAAAAATATTTTTGTTTTATTCTACAATTTTAGTACAAATTTTGTTCTAAAATCTTAGATTTTATTAAATTTTTTATTACTCCAATATTATCACTTTTTATTATCCCTTTTAAGCTCCTAAATATCCTTCTGAATAAAACTTTCTTTAAGTTTTAGTAGAAGTGTGACTTTTTTCTCGCTACTTTTAGTACACAGAGATGTGATTCATGCTAAACTATCACTTACTCTCTTCTCGTACACACATACAAATGGTTCTAACTATTTTATCTCCGGCAATTTAATAAAAAACCCGAAACTGTATTTATTCACACACGATCAACTTTGTTTTTTGTTGTTGTTGTTGTAGTTGATATATATATATATAAATTCTTATTTTCCGCTATATATGATTTTAGTTCATTATCACCATACGACGTGTTAATAAGTCCGACTCTTGGTTGATTTTCTAATTGATATAAATGACTGGCAAGAAAATTCTTTTTTAATTAATTTTTTACTTAAGTACGTAAATAGTGTGCATGTGTGTGTGTATATATATAATTCTAAAAAAACAATATTAAATTGAGTTATTTAGGATTTTTTAAAGAAAAAAAGTTTCGAAAAAAAAAACTTTTTTTATTGAACACCAGGAATAAATTTTCTTTAGTGATTTGAAAAGAAAAATAAAATAAAGTGAGAAAATTGTAAAGGAAACTTTTACATTTTTAAAACTTTCAAATAATTTAAAATAAATTGAGAATTTTTAGAATTCATGCCAAGATTGCTGAAATGTAAATCCTTTAAATTCTTGATTAATTTTGAATTACAAGTCGCTTAACAATATTTTAATGTCCAGAAAATCTTAAATAAGAATTTAAAGAGCCACAACTCTTACGAGTTTAGTTGTCAGTTTTATAAATTTTTCAAATTATATTTTCACACCTTCTATAGACAATTTGCCTAGAAGCAACCATCGCAGATAAAAGCATTCATATTTAATCGTTTATTTGTCATTCTGGATTATACAAGGACTTCAAATAACTTCAGTTTAAAAAATTTGCTGTTCGCAAATCAGAAAAACCGCTTCATAATTATCGCTGATAAGAGTAAAAAAAACTATTGCCAGAATTTTACTCAAATTTTGTCCATGTTATTATTTTTGTGTTGTTTTTGTTTTATACTTTGCTTTGAAATCTGAAAGTAGATTGACAAAAATAATACAACAAAATAAAAAAATATCAATAAAATAAAAATTCGCTAAGAATTAATTTTCCGTAACAAATAATTATTTTATTTTAAAATTTTATCAAAAGTTTTGACTTAAATACAAATACGAATCCTAACCTTCGATAATCAATTAAAAAAAAGAGAAGTAATTTTTCTGTGTTAAAATTTTTAGAAATTAAATTAAAAAAAAATTTATTTTATTCAAAGTTCAAATCCCGATTGAGAAAAAAACAAAAAATTACAAGATGAAATTTTAACTAAAACTGAGAACTAACAAAAAAAAAAAAAAACATTTAACCAAATTTCACTAAAAACAAAATCTTACCGAAATATAAAGCGGTTTCAAAAATTATAAATGCAATAAAAAAAGCCATGAAAATATCACAAAAAAATGAAGCTGAGAAAGAAATCAAAATTTCGCTTTATTATGACACTTTCACCAAAATATCATTAATAAACGGAAACTTACAAAAAAAAAAAAAAAATATATTCAAATATGAAAAAATTTAAATTTAAAAAAAATCGGATTTTCGCCATATTATTCCGTTTTCACAAAAATTACACTAAAAAAAATATTTTCACCAATTTATCACTAAAAAAGAAATTTAACCGAAATATAACCCGATTTTAAATATTGAAAATTTTGCAAAAAAAAAGAAAAACTGAAAATATCACATACAAAAATATCGAAATTTCACTCAATTAACTCGTTTCCATAAAAAAAATAATTTACAGAAATATTTAAAATTTCATAAAGAAAAAAAAAATAAATTATATCGCTGTTCATTAAGAAAGAAGTTTTCAATTAAACCAATAACCCGATTTTAAATACTGAAAACAATATTTCATTATTTAAAAAAAAGCGAAGTTTAGAAAAATAAAAATTTTAAATTTAATAATAAATAAAAATTTTGTGGCGACATTTTTTTTTACCGAATTGGTTTTTGAATTTTCAAATTAAAACTTTTTTTAATTTGTTTTTTAACAAATTTTCGTTTTTTTCTTTTGGCAAGTGATGAAACAGGCGCTTCAGTAAAGGCGTCTGCTTATTTGTAAACAAAAGATCATGAGTTCAAATCCCAACGGAGTCTAAAGAAAATCATAATTTTTGTTAAGAAGTCGCTTTAAAATTTAGAATTAATTAAAATCCCAGTTCAAATCTCCTTGAAAAAAAAAAATAGTTTGTTGTATAGCCGAGATAGATGAGCTGGTGAATGCGCGCCTGTAGCTTAGTGTAACAGTTAAGATGGTTAAGGTTTCTATATAATAAAAACCAAGAAAATCGCGGTCCTAATCTCAATTCCAGCTGGAGATATAGTCTGAATCACTGAGTCAAATAAAGGCATATATTTGCTTAGCAAAAATACAAATATTTTAAGTTTCGCCAGGGTAACGCCATGATGTAGCCTAAATGGCGACGTAAGTCTTTAAAAGGGCAGTAAACATGAAACATATTTTGTCTATGGCTTAAAAAATTAGAGAAAATAAAATCTTTAACCTTTATTTATCATTCAAATCCACCACCGGTGGTGAAAATAAACTTGCTGTAGTAAAGGAGTTGCCATATTCTACAACACAATCATGACATTGCATCATTTCAACAATTATTGAATACATAATCGCAGAGTGAGTAATAATGAAAGATGGTTTGGCCTTTTGCGTTGCTTCTAAAGATTACACCCGTGTTAATCATTTAAATTGTTAAAAGTCATGACAAAATGCAGACAATGATGTCATTTGGACAGTGACACTAAACATTCGCTGCTACAAGTTTATCATCTGTAGTTGGGTGTTAAAATTAAAAAAAAAAAAAAAACACATGAATGCCACTTGTAATTGTAATTGAAGTATATTGGCCTATTAAATTGTTAAATATTCTCACTTTATTTTAAAGTTTAGTTGAAAAAAGCAAAAAAATAAATAAATAAATAAAAACATCAAAAATATTTGCAGCGCCATATCAATTAATGCATGACTGCATTTACATATTTTACATGAATAAAAAATTATAACTTTCTCCTTTACAAATTAATAATGAATTTAAAAAAGTTGGCAAAGAAGCTTTTAAAACAGAAATATTATGGTTTTGATTTTTTCTTTTTTCAAAAATAATTTTTGGCCACTGGACACAGTTCTTGTCGATCTGGTCTGATCTGATTAGCAACTTTGTTTTTTAAATGAAAAATAAATCATTGTGTAAAATATCATTTGCAATGTTAAATCGGTTGCTGTAATTTTTACCTAAATCTCAAAATCTTAAAATTGTTAATCATGGAAATGGTGTAGTCTACGTTTAAGTGCGGTTAAATATCTGAAAAAAAAAATAATATTTGTCATGTCTTATTAACGATTTGAGAGTGTGATAATTACATATGATGACATATTAAAGACAATAATTTAAATAAAGTTTAAATTTTGTTTAAGATTAACAGTGGTGATGAAAACAATAGCAAAAGAGATGGGTTTTCTCAAGAGTTAAGCAAAACTTAAATTATTTTGAGGTAAAAATGTCTAAATAAAACTCCAAATAATAGTTGTTATTGTTATCGAAATCATCTTTCTGTCAAAAAAAAAAAAAAAAATAATAATAATAATAAAAATAATAAAAATAAAAATAAATAAAATAAATTAATTTAAAATAATAATAATGATAAAACAAGTAAAGTGAAGTAACTCCAATCAAAAAAAAAAAAAAAAATACAACTATTGCGGTAAAAGAGTAATAAAAATTAAGAAAAACATTTTTATATAAAAATTTCACCGACTTTTAATGGGTTAAGAACTTTTTAAAAAATGTTAGCTTTTCCTAAAAGATCTCTTCAAAAGCTTTCAAATGTTACCCATATTGACAATCGGAATTTTTTATTAAAATTTTAGATGCCCATAACTCGAAAAATATGGGCGAGCGCCAATTTTTTCAACTGATGTTTTTTTTTCTTATTTTTAATCCTCTATCTATGGTGTCCACATAGAACAGCAGAATATGATAAATAATGTGTGTGAAGATAAATACGTCAAGTTAAATACGTTTTTTAAAAAATGTAGCATGCGATAAAAATTTTCCCCCCTACATACAGTACAAATTGTATGGTAAATTCAGTGTTTTTTTAACAAAAACGATTATAGCGACAAAACCCTTCGATCTCGGCTGGTTTGTAGTTGGACATGTCAAAAGTTGTTTATATTTTCCTACTTTTGTTTACGAATTTCAAAAAACACTAACAACAAGCATATGTAGAACAAAGAGAGCGTTTGTTTTTAGACCAATTTTCTTTTATTTTCTGTTTCTATTTTTGACATTTCCACTCACAAAGCAACAAAAAAATGCCATGTTGTTTTTAAAAATGTTGTATTTGTTGTAGAACCGCTTTTACCTAGTAAAATAAATGTACCTTGATTTGAGTTAAAGCATGTAGGGTTGCCAGATTAATGTGACGTCCGAAGTTGGCGGTGAGTGATTGGAAAGTTAAAGTTTTTAGCGTTCATATAAATTTGCTGTATGTGGACAGGATGCACCATAAAACTAAAAAATTCCTAATTGAAAATTGCTCACTTTTACCTATTCGATAGATGAATCAAACATTCTCGAACTTAAGATTGTGAAATATTCTTTTTACATTTAATATAATCCAAATTCATTGTTGTTCATTTTTGAAAGGCAGGTTTATCAGAAAGTCATCATTATTTGCAACAAATGAAATTTAAAATGTCATTAAAATTTAATTCGAAATCTTTTGAACATCACTGTATATTTTATTAGAAACATTATGTGGGTTTTAATATAAAATTAATGATGTTGCAAAGTGTTGCATTCAAATTAAACAAAAACATACAAAAAAGAAAAAATAAATAAAACTAAAACAAATATGACAAATGAATAGACAGCGAGGCAGACACATTTGTATTTGTTAGACATTCGTGGCAATAATGGAAATTTTGATAAATTGACATTGCCAATTGTATCTTTGTTTTGTTTGCAAATTGTTCATTGTATTTTGTTTGTAAAACGTTTTTGTTTTTTTTTTCTCCACTTAACAAATAAATTAATGTGCATTTGAAAATAATAAATATAAAAACAAAACACTTGTAAAGATTTTGTAAACAGAGATGTTTTTTTTTTCTTTTCTCCAAATTACAAATTAAGTCAACAAAATTTTGTTGTAGATAAATTGCGCATTTCTGCCCATTTTTTTTCTTTTTTTTTTGTTTTGTTTGTTCATGTAAATAGGAAGAGCATTAAATTGAATCAAGGATTTAAAAAAAAATATATATTGCCAGCTTAATTAGTCAAGTTTTATTGTTTTACGAGCACTCGGGTTCGTAAATGCACTGAAAGTGTTAATTTACAGCAAGAGCTTTGAAAATAAAAAATAATTAAGTCGTTGCTCATTATTTGTAAACAGCAATGTTTTCAAAAATGGGATGAATTGCTTAATATGGGTTTTAGCTGGTAATTTCTTGCACGAAAAAAAAACCATTCAGAGTTGGGATTAACAAGGCTATAGAAAAAAAAACTTTAAGCTGCAGTAAAAAAACCTTGCCAAGGCATTAGGTAAACTAGTGCCAATCGATCAGACATAATTTCGAGAATTTTGCTATTAAAAAATCAGCAAGAAAGATTCTCGTCTTTCAAGGCAGCGGGGAAAACATCACGCCTGCCTCTAATTGTTCCATATAATTTGGAAAAAAACCAGTTTAGTTGAAGTAAATCAAATCAAAGAAAGAATATATATATAGAGAGCGATAAAGAATTAAAAAAAAATAAGAAAAAAATTTCAAATGAAAAAATTGGTGCTCGCCCGTATTTTCCGAGTTATGGGTCTCTAAACTTTTTATAAAAAAGTACGATTATGCTCCACATTTTTAAGACATCAATATGGGTATCATTTTAAAACTTTTGCAGAGATCTTTCTAGAAGTACAAAAATTTTTGAAAATGTTTAACCCATTAAGAGCCGTTGACATTTTTATGTAAAATTTGAACGTTACTTAATTTTTTTCTTATTTTTAAATTCTCTGTTATTACAATTAGATTAGAGTTACTTCACTAAACAAGATTTATATACATGGTGAACGGTGGTTTCTTCAGAACCCCCCCCCATTTATAGAGCGATTTTAAAATTATTCCTTTCTCAGATAATTAGGGCTCTATAATGGGTTTTAATTTACTTGAACCTAATTATCTCAAAAATAACAAAAAAAAAAAACTTTCATCTTTTTATTTGGTTTTCTCCGCTTTGCGTTTAACCGTGTTTCATCATGCAAAAAAGCCATTCCATTCATTTAATGCAACTGAATATCTTATTTTCGAATAAAAAAATAATAATAATAAAATTCAAATGAAATTATTTTAAAGAGATTCAAAACTTGCAAAAGCGGTAGCACTTTTTCTTGGAAACCTGGAAATGTTTTTTTAGTCCGTTTAAAAAATCAGGGATACATAGGCCATGTTCAATACCTAAAATGTTCTATGTTTTTCTTCCGTTCATTCCTTTTTTACTTGTTTAGTGTTTTTGAACGAAAATAATTTTTCAGTTTCAAAAATACTCTGTACTAATTTTGCATCAAAAATATGCAATTGTATTGAATTTTCCATCCCTGGATTTTTTATTTATTTTTGATTAAGAACAAGCCGGTCAAAATACAACAAAAATTCAGCTCAGGCAAAAATAAAGAAATTACATGCTAAATAACATTGAAACATTTTTATGTTGCCTTTAATGTTTTCCCGTATGTGGCAGTGTTTCTTGCTGAAATTTATATTTCTTTTTCTGAAATATCAAAATTTTTGAAAATTATTTTTTTTAAAACGATGTTTCCTCGTCTGTGTTGATGTTTCTGAATTCATTTGACTCATGTTCTTTTACTTTTTTCAGTAGCTTTTTTTTCTAACAACTACACTATTCTTCTTCTTCATGCAATATTTCGTATATAAAATGAATTGCAGATATAAATATACGCAGAGCTAATATTTCCTTAAATTTTTCTTGTGTGGTTGCCTCGTGTGTACTGTAAAAAGAAAACCTGGTTTCTAAACCATGTTCCATTTGATGTTGCCTCGTGTGTATCTTGTTTTATGCTAATATTTTTTAAGACATTCTGAGTAAATTTTTAATCTCACATGAAAATTAATAATTGAATTAATAAGAATGTCCATTTATCTCTATAAGGACTGGAAAGACAAGCTTAACTAATTTATATAAATCTTAACTCTACCTCTGGCAAATTACATTCATATGTTTGCAGTAATTTAAGAGCAATTAAAAGTTTTTATTTTTGACACCACATGTGCTTTAAAAGGATTGATAGATAGAAAGTTTTCGAAAGATATATTTCTTAAGTGCGGCTGCATGTAATTTTAAAAGTAGATACTAAATTTAATTTACAATTGTAAATATTTTTATTTAATGCTTAATGTAGGGTGATTGCTAAAATTGAACTTATTTTGTTTAATTTCAAGTTTGCAAAAAGTACTTTATTATAATTTTCTGCTATCAGCACTAACGTGTAACTGTCCTTATTAGGTTGGCAACTCAAACCTTTTAAGGCTGCCAGAGTTTAATTTCTACTTAAACGTTACTTTTTTTTAATGGCCTTTTGTTTTAATGTTTCTATTTCAGTTTTAGTGAACTTTAATTAAATTTGTTTTCTTCTATTTCTTTGCAGGTATAAAAGCTGGCGACTATAATTCGATATAGAAAAATCAAATTAAAATGAAATTGTTTTAACAAACATGGATAAAAGCTCAAAAACAAAAAAAGCTTAGCAGTTGATAACATTTATTTACTCGCAAACTCAATAAAAATAACTTTAAAAACAATTTTTTTTTATAAAATAACAAAAGAAAAAATATAAAAATATATAAAAACAAAATCAACCGCTTCCAATAACTTCCAACGCTTTTTTTTTGTAATAAAAATAAGAAAACTAATTTTAAAAAATTTGCGCACATTTGTAAATTATTTCCTTTTTTTTAAATGTAAAATATAACTGCTTTCTTCCTAAATAATAAAAATTAATTAGCAAATAAGTAGAAAATACAAATAGAATACTACTTTGCTGGTAAAGAAAACAGTTTTGACAAAAAAATAAAATATTTAAGATATTTCGAACTTTAACATAAAAACAAAACAAATGACAAATAAAAACGAATGTAATTAAAATCACAAAAAAAAAGAAATAATTTTTTTTTTGTTTTGAATTTCTGCTGAAAAAGTGTTAAGTTTTTAACAAAAGCTACATTGTGAAAAATCGTACTGTTAGTTAGCGTTTAAGGAAAAACGTTAAATTTCATAGACGAAAGAAACTTTTAAATAAAATATTCAACTAGTCCGTTAAAAGCAAAAGAGAGAAAAAAGAAAAAGTAAAGAAACACACAGAGATATAAATAATTAACTCTCTTCCATTATGTCGGAATCTATAAACAATACAACTATAACAACGCCTTCGCCTAGCGCCTCATCGTTATCCTCATTAGCATCCGTATCCTCCACAATAGCGGCGAATTTAGATTTTCCATCGACTAACAATTGCAGCAGCACTACAATGCTAAATGGTCACATTGGAACGCATTTCGCTTCAGAAAAGAATTTTGAATGTTATACCAGCCACACTGACGATTATGTTTCTATACCACAATTTTATGCGGGACGCAGTGTATTTATAACCGGTGGTACCGGTTTTATGGGAAAGGTAGGTGATATTTATTTTTATTTATTTTTTTTTCATTGAGTATTGCAAAACTATTTTAAAAAATAAGAAGAACTTTTCAAAAGCAAAACAAATCAAGATAAATTATGATTCGTCATGCATCAACAAACTCAGTTTGTTCCACATTAAATGTTTTAATTAGTAAAAATAGTGAAGCAGTTACGTTAACAGATGGATGCTTTTTTATTTGGATTACGCAAACTTACAATCTAATGTCACCCTACTCAGGCATAGAACTTTTGGGACCTTACAAAACCAAGAAAACATATCATGAACTCATAATTCGAAATCTGTTAACACATCGTATGGTAACAATTGTCTGGCAATCCTGCCAATCATTATTCCTAAACCGCTTTCTTAGTCCTATGACAGAACAATAATTCATATTAAACTTCCAGCCCTTTTATATAAAGTCGGCTTGCAAGCTCAACTGCTCATAAGATATCTCCTTCTCTATGCCCTAACGTAAATATATCCGGTCATTGGAATCAAAAGATGCTGACACAAAACAATCAATGAATGTGCTCGTTGCAGTGATTTTTTTATTTTTATCAAAAAATAACCCATTCCAATCGCTGTAAAGCAGGTCAACAATAATTATTTTTAAATTGTTTAAAGTATTTCGAATTCGTTTTTGTATTACGAGGGTGGATAAAAAAGTTCACAGTTTTGTTAGTGTTTAATTTTTCTAGTTTTTAGTTGTTCGGCCCTATAAAAAAAAGCATTCCTCAAGGTTCCTAGTAATTATTTTCACCTTTAAACCTTTGCGGCCTAGACTTTGACTTTCTTGGCTTTTGAGGCGTCGACATCGATCTCTAGAAATGGTTTTAGAGACAGCATATTCGCTATAAGCTTCCAATAAAATGTCTTCATTTATTGTCGTACTTTTCGAATACAAAGAGAGCCATCTAGTGTCATGGTATGATAAATTGTTTGCGCAGCAATAAAATTAATCATTTTACATACATACGTGCATCCATAAAAGTAAAACTCATGAAAATTCGTCTTAACTCGATTTGAGATTAGTTTTTTTACTTGCAATTTTAATTCCCTTCGAAAGTTTTACTTTTAACTCTCAAAACTAAAACAAAATTGTCGTTGTCAACCAAAATTAACCCGAGCACTCTCCTCTTTTTATAAGGTATCATCTCTTCACAAAAAAACGCCTAAAATAACTTGCAAATATTGAACTTGCCGTCATTATATATCATCAATATCTCAATCGTTATTTATTACCAAAAATGTATAAAATTAGCAGAAATAACAAAATAAAGGCAGCAAAACCATCTGTCTGTCCATAATCGAAAAAAAACTGAGCCGTTTTTTTTCTTTTGTGAAATTAGTTAACCCATATCCATCCATCTATTCATCCCTTCCAATGATTTTTAAGGAAATGCTTTCCCTAATATTTTAGCAACGTAGCAATATTTTTTATAAATAAAAATTTCTTTAATTTTCTTTTTATATAAAAAAGTACATTATTCTTATAATAGAAAACACCAGATAATTTTAGACCAGCAATTTCTATTTAAGTAACAACGGCATTTTAACAGTTATTTTTAATAATCTGACATGTTCTTATTCTTCGTTTTTTTTTTTATTTTTATTATTATTTCTTATTTTTTAATAAAAGCTTAAAAATAAACAATCTTTTTTTATTTATTCTGAAAGAATAGAAAAGTAATAATAAAAAAATAAAAAAAAAACATTAAGAAAATTAAATTAGAAAAAAAGAAGAAATTCAATTCATAATTCTTTTGTATTATCTGCTTCTACGGTGTAGTAGTACAAGTATGTGTGTGCACACCACCCACTTACAAATGTTGATATGTATTCACTCATTCCCTCAGCTATTTTAATCACACTCATTCACTCATTCATTCGTTGGTGATAATGATGAGGGAAAAAAATAACAGTACTCTTTATGCAATTTATGCACGAGTAGTACGTAATAGAAGTTGCAAAAATCGTAAATTGTGGCAGTAGTTTTTGTCAGTCATTTTTTTGTTAGCAGATATTGTTGTTGCATTATTACAATACAGCTAAAAATAACTGTTTTACATAAACAGGCATTTGTAGTATACATGCATATATGACTGCAAATATGTATGTACATATGTATGTATGTATGTTTGTTTAAATATAAACATTAAAATACTTCTGCTTGCAAACACACAAACAAATGCACATGAGAACGATGAACGAAATATATGTCCACACGCTTCAAACACAAGTAGATAAGCTGTACTAGCCCATTCTCATCTATACATACATATGTACATATTTTTCTTTATTATTCAAATATTTTTTTATTTTTCATATTGTTTAGAATTTTTAGGCACAAAATAAATGAAAACTTTATTTAAGAAAATTTAAATATTCTACACGAAGTGAAAAAGATCGTTTATAATTTAAATGTTTAAAACATAACTTTAGCTGAAAATAATTGAAAAAAAGACAGGTGTAGGTGTGAACAAAGAACGTTTATCATAAAATTTTCTATAGATATTTTGTTTTAGTTATCGATAAATATTCCATAAAAACTTGATTTGTTTATCCAAAAATATTCTCAATTACTTTGTTTTAGTTATCAATAAATCTCACTATATTTTTTTTAATTTGTTCTGTTATAAAAAAGTTTTTTAAAGAAATTTTTTTGTTATCGTTAGCTTTTTTTGTATAAAATTTGTTGTAGTTATCGCAGAATTTTTTATTTATGTTGTTATTTATTTTCAAATATATTTATAAATAAATTTACATTAAATCGTAAACTTCATTTAAAAAACTTTTTATTGTTAAATTATATTTAGCATTTTATATTAATAAATTTTCTACTTAATAATTTTTATCGTTACATTTTTATATTTCAAAGTTTTTATCGATAATTTTTTTATTAAAAATATTAATTGAATAATTTACTATAAAAACTGTTTACTACACATAAAAATAGCATGGCGAAATCCTGCAACGGCGAAAATTAATAAATTCGCCACTGTAGTTTGACATTCGAGCTAACGGCGAAAATGAGCTAGTTGGTCAGCGCTTCCGCCGTATATTTATTTGCCTTGGCATAACTTGTTAATTATTTTACTATCTTATCCAAATCGAATCAACACTTGGTGGTGGCAATGGCGACTTCAATAAGTTTCCCCAAAACCTGAAATGTCAAACTTCATATACAAAAAATGTGTATAATTTTTTATGTAGTGTTTGACACTTGATGTTTCGGTGAAAGTTTATGAATTCGCTATCGAGACCACCTAGTATTAATTTGCCATGATTTTATAAATCAATTAATATTTAATTAATTAGTATTTATTAATTTTAATCGACCTTTTTCCATCAAAAATTTTATTATTTTAATTTTTATAAATATTTATTGTTAAAATTTAAATAAAAAATTTTCATCGTTAATTTTATTTATATAATTTTAAATCGATAAATTATCCCCTTAACATTTATTCATAAAATTTTTAATGCAAAATATTTATTAAAAAATTTCTATAAAAATAATTCAATTATTTTCTTTAAAAACTCTTTGTTATGAATTTTCTTAAAAAAAAATTGAGCATACAATTTTTACAGCTTAATTTTCTATAAAAACTTTTAACCTCAAAATTTTCTGTAAAGTTTTTTTACCGCAAAATTTTTCACAACTTTTTACCAAATAATTTTGTATAGAAATATATTACTGAATATTTTTCTAATTAAAATTTTTATAAACTTATAAAAATTTAAAAATTTATTTTTTTGTAAGAAAAGTTGTTATCGATAAATTTTCAATAAAAATGGTTATCGTTTAATTTTCAATAAAATATTGTATTGATAAATTTTCCATAAAAGTTGCTATCCATAAATACTCTATCAAGAACTGTTATCGATAAATTTTCTATCAAAAATTTTTATCGATAAATTTTCTAAAATATTGGTATCGATAAATTCATTTAAAATTTGCTGTCGATACATTATATTTTATTATTTAAATTATCTTTTATCGTTTTAATCGATAAGTTTTCTATACCAAATTTTTTATCGAATTATTTTTTTTGTATAAAAGTTTAGGAATTACTTCTTTGTCGCAAAATTTTACATCAATCATTATTTAATTATAAATTAAAAAAGGCTTTATATAATTTTTTTTATCTATTTTCTGCAGATCATTAACGTTATCGATAAATTTTTGTTATCAGCTTATGATGGTTGTAGAAATTTTTTGTAAGGTTTTCATAAAATTTTGTTTGAGGAAATTAATTTATTAAATTATCGATAAGTGTTCAAATGGTTGATTGTTAAATTACAAAAAAATACTCTCAATTAGTTGTACTTTATTTCAGAATCATTAGCACTTATGTATGAAATATTCCAATATTCTATTTCCCAAAATATATGTACAATTCGATTTAAGGGATTTCATACAAATTCCTTAATGATACTCGTATGTGACAAAATTTTACCTGACATCTATTTGAAAAAAAATATTTATTTTTTTATTTTATTTATAGGAAATTTCTAATTCTTTAGTTGTAAAAAATTGCAAAAGTTATTCATTGAATAAATATGACACTGCTTTTTTATAATTTTGTTTTATTCTATTTCCTCTTACAATATATTTATTTATAAGCATAAAATACATATTGACATTTATTTGGATTAAAAACCTATAGACACAATATGTATTTGTTAGAACCTAAATACATCATGTTGTAAGCAGATTAATGTTCGTTTGTAGGAATGTGTTTGTCGCCTTTGGAACAGTGCATTGCATGTCCCCGGGTATGTTAATGTTAATAAATGCATGCACATGCACATCAACACTTGTTTTTATTTAGTTGCTACAAGTATGTATGGATTTGCGCAGGGATCTCTATGTTCTCATTTATTAATGTATGTATGTATGTATGTTTTTTTGTATATTTTATTTTACATTTTGACTCTTAAGGCGGTATTCAACTCTTTCTTACAGTTCCCTTGTAACTAATTTTATATGCAAACAAATAATTGAACTTACACACACGCACACATATTCTTTTATATATATACACACACACACACACATTGACACACATTCATTTTAAAGTGTGTTCACGTAACCCTTTAAGTCTTCCTTGTTATTACACTTAAGTTAATGCGAATGAATGAATGAGTGAATGAATGAATAAATTTGCTAATATGAAAATGCATAAGAAACTACCAACAACAGCATGCAGCCTGAAATGACAAAACTAACATGATTATTAGCATGAAAAAGCTAAATCCAGATTATGAAATGATTTAAAAAATAAGCATCTGTTTATTAAAGCAATTGTTTGTCAAACTGACTGACTAAAAATCGTGGTGAACGGTAAAGGAATGATTTTCATTTTCAAAAGTAAATAACTTTTTCAAGCAAATTTTAGAGTTTTGAATCTAAATGATGTATTTTCTACTAAAAGATACGTAAATGTTCGTTTAAGTCTTTAAAATCTAATGAGTTAAACATTTGCCACTCAATTGCTGTTTTAAGGATTTTTTACATCAGTTATAGGAACACCCTTTAATTTCTAATTTCAAGTTTGCTACTCTTTATAGCAGTTTTAGCAGTAAAGGTTCTGTCCAAATTTCAATCAACTCTCTACAACTGTTCAACAATTTGGTCATAAACATCAAACAACAGCAACTATTGTAAAACCCTTTAAATTATAATTTTAAATATTTATATATCTTAATATATCAGACAAAGTAGAGGACATTCTGTTTTTGCATATAACGGTTTCAACGATAGGTCAATTTACTTCAAATCTGCGAATACCCTTTTTTTTCTAAATTCAAATTTTATTCTTGTTGTTTTAGCGGTTTTTTGTAAATTTTAACTATCTGGCTATAACAGTTAAAAAGTTTGGCCACATACTTCAAATTACATTTACTATTGAGACACCCTTTAATTTCTAATTTTGAATGTGTCGATCCTGTCCAATTTTCAAGCGTATCAAAAGATATAAATCAATTTACGTTACCTATGGAGACACCCTTTAAGTTTTAGATTTTTTTATTACTTTTTGCTATTGAAGCTAAAGTAATACGCAATGCAACCTTCAGTCGAATTGATAACCTTCTTCTTTTTTTTTTGAAGTCGGTTAAAAATACAACTCTCTGTAATAACATTCTCTGGGAGCCAAAAGTGTCAGTTTTAATTTATGCTTATTTTCGTTTATATTTGTAGAAAACTAGTGAATGCAATATAAGATTTGTTTAAATTATGTCTATAATAATCAACAAAGGTTTCATTCTTTTAAGACGCTGGCAAGTGGTTTGGTGGCCACATTTACATGCTAAATGTACACACGAGTATTGAAGTTTTTTTTTTGTTTTCTAATTTTTTTAAGGAAAAAACATTAAAACGCTTAAACTCATAATAAAACAAAATGTTGCTTAAATGTTTAGAAAGACAAAGATTAAATAAAAATCCAATAGTAAACAGACATATTTTGTAAGCTTTTTTAAATTTTTTTTCACTAAATATCAGTTTTTGTTTGTTTACAAAAATTTATTGTTTTCTTTTTTATGATATTTGTAAACATTTTAATTTTTTTGTCATAAAAAAACTCTTCAATGTGATTAGAATTAATTAAATAAAAAAATAAAAAACTAAAATAGTAAAAGACAAAATCGAAAGTTTTTAGGTTTGAATGTTTGTTAGTCAATCATCACGTCTAATTGTCTTCACAATTTGTATTGAAGCTATTTGGTTTCTTTTTACAAAGGAACCTAAAAATATTAAGGCAACAGAAAGCGTAAAAAGTTAAAGTTTATAAATCGGTCTATTTATATGTAGATGTCAGAAGTAGATTAAGACTGACTACAAATTAATTTGTTAAGTATAAAACCTCTGACTTTGTGGTTTTTAAATTCATTTACTACAATTCGTCATCTCGTTTCTGTAACTTCAGCGTAGTTTCATGCAAAATGCTATCAAAAGTCTATATAAAAATATGCTTTTAAAAAATATTGTTGCTAATGTTGTCCTTTGGTGATTTTGTGAATAGCAACAAAATACTTCTGGCAACATGTTTTTTGAATGCAAAATGTTTTTGTCAACATTTGTTGACATCTAAGCTCAGCGATGCCAGAATGAAAGTTTTATCTTAATTTTAAAGATTTTTTAATAAAATAACATTTGAAGATCTTTTTCCTAAAATTAAGAATTTTTTATTTAGTTGTTTAACACCTAATATTGCAACCTACGTGAAACAATTTTATTGTAAATTAGAACTCAAAAACAAAAAATGATAATGAAAACGTTTAACAGGTAACAAAATTAAAATTTTCGATACAAAGTTGAATGCTACAGAATTATTGAGTTCTGTAAACAAATAACAAAACGATTTGACTTTAATAACGCAACCCTAAAAAAGCTTTCCTATATTGACCCTAAAAACGTTATAAATAAAAAATGTTTCTTTACTAGTAAATCTAATAAAACTGTATCCAAATTTAATTGAAGACAGTGAAATATAAAATTTAGATGACGAATTAAGGTAACTCCACCACATGAATTTAATAAATATTTTAAGAACTTAGAAAATGTTACAGTGGACGAGTTTTAGCACACAATGTCAAATATTTCTAGAGTGGATAGTGAGTTAATATTTTTAGCTTTGTTAAAATTTGCAATAAATTTGATATGTCTCCCTTATTTGGCTGCAAACGTTGAATAGATATTTTCAAAAGTAAAAAGAATAAAAAATATTAAAGATTTTTTTTTTTTCGATAAATGAGGATTTTTCTATGAAAATTTCTGGCAACACTGTCTAAGCTGCACTTATTTCGCACTATATTATATTTAACCATAAATAATGTTACATACTTACAGGCATGGCGAAATCATGTACCAGGTGGTGGCAGTGGCGAATTCATTAAATTTCGTCGTTGAAGAAAATGACAAACTTCATATAAAAAAAATTTTTCGCTGATTTGCAACGGCGAAAATGAATGAATCCGCCACTGCCACCACCTGGTATATGATTTCGCATTGCTTACAGGCAAAAAAAATCGCAATTTTTTCTCTGAATTGTGTATTAGCATCACATGGTATTAAACAAGTTTTAAGCGAAATCAATAAAGTTGCTAAACAATTTTTAAAAATTATAACAATTAATACAAATTATAAACATCTAGTGCCAATATAATAAAATTAGTTAAAAATAAATAAAAATAAATTGTGAACAGTTGATAAATATTTCTGGCTTCATGTTTATAAACAGCAAAATGTTTCTGGCAACATTTTTTTAACGGGAAAATAATATGGATTGTACTTGTTGCTTGTGCAATTGTAAAAACCAGCAAACAATAAAAAAAAATTTCTTCTAAATCCTTGCATTGGCATTGCTAAAAAGTTGTTAAATTTTTTTAAAAGGAGTAAGTAAAGTTGCTTAAGAATTTTTGCAGGTTGGAAAGGAGCAATTGGTTTAGGTGAAAATTTTTGTACAGGAAAATTTCATATTTATAATATTAAAAATAGATTGACTAGAATTTATCATATGTTTTATATTACAAAGTGATTTTATTGCACTCCCTCAAAATGAAACAGCCCTCTCTCTATTGAATCATAATGCTTTTGTATAACTTTCTATCTTTCAATGTTCTATTATTTTGTAAACCTATAATTTTGTAAACACTTATTGACTGATTCACGTTTTATTGAAATAAAAGCCAAGAGAGACATGATGTTTTTTTGCTATCAACAAACATGAACATGAAAACTATAGGAGCTTACAACCAAATGCATCTAATTTTATTTTGCAAATTGAAACAAATGTTGCCAGAAACATTTTGCTGTTATTAAACATTTAGCCAGAACCATTTTTCAACTTTTTACAAAATGAACAGAGTACAACTTTATCAACTTTATACTCTTCACCACAAAAAGTGAAAAAAGGGTGTATCTAAGTTTGTCATTCCGTTTGTAATTTTTACAATATTCATACTTTCAGCGTCAAAAGAAAGTGTACAGCATGTTTTATTTTATAAAAGTGTTTATTTCGGCATTGAAATATTAACGTTTTTCCAAATTTACTGCTATTTACAAAGCACTGTACTATGCTCATACAATATGTAAATAAAAAAATTAAAATACTTCAACAACAACAAAATGAAAAAAGCAAAAGTAAAAATACTCCATATTTAATGCGTCAAAAGAAAGTGTACACATACAGTAGAATAATGCTCATTTTAAAATTGCCAAAAATAAAATTACCGTTATTATTTGTTTTTGTATAAAAATTGTTAACTTATGATGTTTTCTGTTGTACTCATGTAATTTCAAATTATTTGCAATTGTTAATTCGTGGCGTGTGTAACAATATTATAATGGGCAAGCAAACTGCAATTGAGACGAGAGAATTGGTCATAAAATTTAAGGAAGAAGGCAAATCTTTACGTCAAATTGCCTCAATTATTGGAAGAAGCCATAATGCTGTAAAAAAAATTATAGATAAACAGAAAAAATTTGGAAATTTGGAAGATCAGCCACGTGCCGGAAGACCGAAACGTCTTAATGACTTAGAAATTAGGTCCATTGTGAGAGCTGTTAAGAAAGATCCAACTGTGAGTGCTGTAAAAATATCAGAGCAAATATCCGAAACATCTGAAATGAAGGTAAGTGCTATTACCGTCCGCCGAGCGTTTATATGGAAGAGTTCCCAGAAAAAAACCACACATCTCCAAACACAATAAGAAGCGACGCTTAGAATTCGCCAAAAAATACATTAACAAAGAAAAATCATTCTGGAACAACATAATTTTTACAGACGAAAGCAAGTTTGAGATCTTTGGACCAAAAAAACGTGGTAAAATTTGAAGAAGCAGAAATGAAGAGTTTAACAAAAACAACGTAATATCTACCGTGAAGCATGGCGGGGGTTCGGTGATGGGATGGGGCTGTATGGCTGGAAGCGGTGTGGGAAACCTAGTATTTATTGACAGTTTAATGAACAAAACGGATTATTTAAATATTTTAAAAGAGAATTTGGTGCCTAGCGTAGATAAATTAAAATTAAACCGCGCATGGATCTTCCAACAGGATAATGATCCTAAGCACACCGCCAAAATTGCTAAAGAATAATTGTTGTATCACACTCCAAAACAGTTGGATCATTTCCCACAGTCACCGGACCTCAATCCAATTGAACATCTGTGGGAGCACTTGGACAGACAAAAAAGAAAAAGAACCATAACCTGCAACGACTCTCTGAAGCAAATTTTGCAGGAGGAGTGGTACAAAATTCCAACGGAAATTACATAAAAATTGGTCGAGTCTATGCCCAAGAGACGAAAAGCAGTTTTAAAGGCAAAGGGAAACTAAACAAAGTATTAGGCATTAAAATTTTTTAATAATTTTGAAACTGTACACTTTCTTTTGACGCATTAAATCTGAAGTATTTTTAGTTTTGTTTTTACTGTTTTTGTTGTTATTAAAGTATTTTGTTTTTTCATTTACATATTGTAGGAGCATTGTTTAATGTTTGTAAACAACAGTAAATTTAAATTTAACGTTAATTTTTCAATGACGACACTTTCTTTTGACGCTGACAGTATGTTCTAAGTGCTTATGCATAGTAGAAAGGTAGATTTAGCGATGCCCTTCTGTCCGTCTGTGCTAGTGTTGAAAATAAGGCACTAGATGAGCTACATAAAATTCAAATACACCACTCGACCAGATATGGTATTAAAACAGGCCATATTGAAAATTAGCAAGATCGGTTTATGTCCCTCGAGGCAGCGGGCTTAACACCACGCCTGCCTCTAATTTTTCCATATCATTTGGAGCAGGGGTTCTCATCAAATTCCAGCTCACGGACCCCTAATAAACTAATTTTTTTTTCTCGGACCCCTCTGAAGCCCAAGTTCAAAATAAAACTTTTATTATTTTTGAAAACACTGTTTTTTCGGTTCTTATTGCGGACCCTTTGGATAGTTACTACGGATCCACAGGGGTCCACGAACCCCCATTTGAGAACCGTTGATTTAGAGCAATGAAGTAACTCCAATAAAAAATAAAAAAACAAATATATGGAGAAATAGAGAATTAAAAGCAGTTTTCGTTGTACCAAGACTGCCACACGTTTTTTAAATTGATAAAAACCAAACAAAACATATAGGAATGAAAAAATACATTACGGAAAAATATTAAAACTAGCAGAAATTCAAAATGAAATAAGTTTGCCTAACTATCGCTAAAAAGATTAAGTTACGATTGTGGAAGTCTATAAAAAATAATTGTTTAACAAAATGACTCGTAAGAGCTTAATTTACAAGAGTCAACTGTGATCTTTGACTACCAATAATCATCCGCCGCTTCGCAAAATGCGTATTAGACGATTCAAATTTTTATCATTCGTCAAAGTGGCTCCCAAGAGCATAATTTGCAAGAGCAAAACACAAATTTTGTTGTACAATTGCCTGGATGATTAAAAAAAAATTATGATCGCTCAAAAGTTTAGTGGATAATTTTGCACTATAAAAAATTTGCGCAATTATATTGCAGGTGTGTGGGCACTTGCAAATCAAAATGAAGTTTAAGTGCATTTACCCTGAGCAATTATTCAAATTATTTCTCCTTTAATTGAAAAGTTTTAGTTCTATTAAATTGTTTATTTGTGTTTTTTAAAGTCTTTTGTTCTTTTACTTCCTTAATTAAGTTATATTTGTACCTTTGCAACAATTCAGTAACGATAACCCACAATTTACAAATTAAATGAGGCTACAAGAATGGTCACCATTAATGTGTGTGATTATTTTTTTTAACAAAACTTAAGTGACTGTCCGTCCACTTTTTGCTAAATATAATATAAATTAAATATAAAATAAAATAAATGTGACATTATTTTGTTAGGTTCATTTGAGCAACTCTTAAAGGGAATTTAAACGAAGCGGAGAGGGAGGGGGAGGGAGGTGTTGAAAAATCACACATGCACATGCTTGCATGTGTTTTTTTTTTAATAACTGACGTGTTTATTTGTTGCTTTTGTTTTTAGCTTTATTGTTATTAACAAAGTTTATTTTGTGTTAAGCATTGATTGCTCTTGCTAAACAAGTCTTGAGAATGAAAGTATGAGTGAAGTTAGCAGTGAAGTTACTTTTTATATGCGTTTTATTTCAAATGGGGTGAATTTAATTTTGCCAGCGTACTTCAGTGAAGAGTGATAATTATTTTGTATTTGCATAAGAGTTGGGTTAAATTGTTCTGTTTGGTGAATCGTTTGAAACCTACCGAAAGTTTAAAAGAACTAGGTCCTTCTTTTCGTAGTTCATTTACGGTTCAAGGTAAATAAAGAAAAAATTTTGTGGCCTGCAAAAAACAATAGTCCGATAAAAAATAGTGAATAAAATTAAGAAACTCGATTTTATTCAAAATTCAAATATTTAAGCTCTTTTTATAACCTTCACCACAAAAATTGAAAAACGGGCTTATCTAAGTTTGTCATTTCGTTTGTATTTTCTACAATATCCATTTCCTATTGAGCAATGTTCGCCTGTCTGTCCGTGTTAGTGTTAAAATCAACTTTGCCATGACACTAGATGATCTAAAGAAATTTTAAATACGTCAATCCAACAGACATAGTTTCGAAAGTTTTGCATTTGAAAATGAACAAGATCACTCCATTGTCCTTGAGGCAGCAGACAAAACACCATGCCTGCCTCTAATTTTTCCATATCATTTGGAACAATGAAGTAACTCCAATCAACAAAACAAATGTATGGGACGATAGGGAATTAAAAAACAATATGAAAAATTACCATTAAATGAAAAAATTGGCGCTCGCCCATATTTTAAGAGTTGAAGGCCTCTGAATTTTTCATGGAAAAGCTAGATAAGGCACCATATTTTTTAAGTCATAATATGGGTATCATTCAAAAGCTTGTGAAGAGATCTTTCAGAAAATACTAAAATTTAACCCATTAAGAGCCAGTGGCATTTTTATGTAATTTTTTTTTTTAATTTTTCAATTTTCTGTCAACCATTTTTTTTTTGCTTTTGATTGGAGTTATTTCACTAAAGTAAATTTACATGTGTGATGAAAGGTATATAAGATTCAGCATTGCCGAATATAGCACTCATTGTCCAAATTTACACTATGCAATTTTTAGAGGCATTTTTTTTTTAATTCTCTATTTAAGTTGCAGCGATATGCGTTATTTAAAAATAAGTATAAGCGACAGTAGCATCTCCTCAAGCAATACCATATTGCTTTCCCCTCTTGCTTCACGAACAAACAAAAATTTCATGCTAGTTTCATGAAAAATTGCATTGTGTAAATGCCGTAATATTTTCTTTAATAAAAAAACTAAAAAAAAAATGTTTTTATTTTCAATATTGATTACAGTTTGGCCGGAATGATGATAAAAATAGCCTTAACTAAAGAATCTAAATCATTTCTTTAAGGAACTAAGACATTCCAAAACGACCCAAGACCAAATTTCATATTGGAAAAGTTCTCTTAAGTAGCATATGTGTTTGGATCAAATATTTTCTATTTCATCTACGGTGATGATGGTTAAAGCAATTACAAATAAAAACTGAATTTATTCATGAGTAAAAATTTAAGTTTTAAAATTTATAACAGTGGTGTTGTCTTCGTATTCACTTCCATAATATTGTGAGACATAAATGAATGTTCCAAAGTTCACGTGAGCTTTAAATTTACAGCAGTTTTGCAGTTACGTTTTGACATTCTTAATAATTTTTGCAACAAACTGACATTAAAACAGATTCCAGATATATACGAGTACGTAGAATTGCATTAACTATGGGGGCACTCTTTCATTTCCGAATTCAATTTTATACTTGCTGTTCTAGCAATACAGTTTCTTTTCAAATTTTAACCGTCTGTCTAGAACTGTTTAAAAATTAAGCCATATACATTAATTAACATTAACTATTGTAAAACCCTTTAGTTTATAATATTAAATATTTATACTTCTTTTTATATCAGGCAAAGTAGTGCACTTTCTGTCTAATTTTCACCCTTTTATTTTAAGATTTCTTTAATTCTGCATTACTTTATTGTATTGGGAGCTATGGTTCATAACACACATAAAAAGAGTGTATGCTGCATAGGGGAACTCTTTAATTATTAAAATAAATGCTTCAGAGTATTGGTGAAAGTATTTAAAGATCCCAGTATGCTTTTCGGCGGGGTTATAGTACGACAACACTGTTACTAAGCCTGACTGATTCGATTAGAAAAAACATTAAAAATTATAGGTTTTGTATTTAAGTTTCACTTTTAATTCTATTTGTCATTTTACTATTATCGAAAAGCTAAAAAATCAATTAAATTTTTTTAAGCTCTACTTGCGGTATAATACTTTCATACCAAGTAGTTTGTTGAATTTAAGGGAGTTAAAACTACTTGACTTCGACTTAATGCTGATGTCCCTCAAGGGTCTGTTTCGGGACCTCTCTCTAATTTATTCTTTATAAAGGGTCATCCAAAAAACGCGCCTACATGTTTCTTTGAAGTAAAACACAAACTATTTAAAATTTTTCAAGCTGTTTTTTTTATTAAAAGTATGATCCATTACAATTATAAGTGGAATAGAATATCATTCAAATGTCCACCATGACTGCCTCTGCAGACATAAATCCGAATATCGAAATTTTCAATGACTTTCCGACATGTTGCTGGTGTTATTTCAAGAATTGCAACTTGAATGTTGTTCTTTAGATCATTAATTGTTTGTGGCTTGTTAGCATACACTCAACTTTTCAAAAAACCCTACAAAAAAAAATCTAATGGTGTTAAGCTAAGATCACACGATTGCCGTAATGCACCAAATTGGCCCAATTTTTATTGTGTAGATATTGTGCACAATACTAAAATTGTTCCAATCAAATTTTCTGCAGTCACACGATTGCCCCATTTTATTAAAATTTTATTGGTACAAGTTGGTGAATAGTAATTTTGTGGCAATAAATTGTGCCTGTCGTTCATACGATTGTTAAGTAATGCGGCAACACCAAGAAATAGCTGTTGCAAACTTTGTATTTTGTTTGTTGTATTTAAAATGCTATTTAAAAAAAGCTAGCGGCTGCTTTTAGTGTTTTTTATATACTTAAAATACAAAAAAATATAAAAAATAAAAGAATTTTTAAAAAGCGAACAGTATGGGTCCGAGATTGGCTGAAAAAACGGGCTACTGATGGTGCATTCCAGAAGACTCTAAAAGAGTTCCAAGAAGTAGACAACCAATTTTTTTTTTGCTAAAAAACTTTATTCGAATGGATGATGAAACGTTCAATGACTTGTTGGAACTAGTGTCACCGTATATACCTAAATATATGTAAATAAAACAAAAACTATTTATAGTTGTACAGATATATGTTATATATATATATATATATATATATATATACTTACAACAAAAAACGGGCACGCTAAAAAAAAAATATATATATATATATATAAATGTATACAAAAAACTTGAAAGCACTCAACAAAATGAAAACATTGACGCGTATTGGATACTTTGATTGCCGCAAAAAATCACAATAAATATTGGTACATTTTTGGAAGTTTTATTGCCGCACAGTTGCATGTCCAGTAGTCACACGATTGCCGCATCAGGGTTGCATTTGGTTGGTAAAAGCAAGCACAATATTGACCGCGATTGCCGCATGAACCAATTTATTGTGCAATCACACGATTGGCATACAAAAAATGGTTAAAATTGGTGCATTACGGCAATCGTGTGATCTTAGCTTTAGATCACATGGCTTTGGAGGTCAATTGAAATTTGCATTTCGTGAAATTACACGTTGAGGAAATTTTGATCGCAAAAGCGTAATGTTTTCTCGAGTTGTGTGACATGTAGCACCGTCTTGCTGAAAATAGACGTCAGACATATCAATATGATTCAACTTTCTCCATAAAAAGTCTCTCAACATTGATTGGTATCGCTCAGCATGCACAGTAACAGCATTTCCAGCATCATCTTCGAAGAAAAATGGCCCAATGATTCCATTTGCCCAAAATGCACACCAAACAGTAACTTTTAGTGGGTGTAGAGATTTTTCATGAATAACACGAGGATTTTCCTCACCCCAGATACGACAATTTTGCTTATTGACGAATCCATCCATTCTGAAATGAGCTTCGTCACTAAACAAAATTTTGCGATGGGTATTTTTCAAAGAACGCCCATTTTCATAATAATTTTGAATGATGTAAACGCGATGTTGCAATGTGTACCTGTCCATGGTTAAACCTGTACTACCTTCTAATAAAACAAAATGGCTTATGTCATTTGAAAAGATGTCACGTGTAAAAATTATATAGTGCTGGCCTTGAAGGCTTTGTATTACTAAACTGAACCATTAATAAACAAATATAGAAATTATGAACTGATTTTAAAACGGAACCAATCTATAAGCACAACCTTTCAAACAAATAAAAAAATTTTCAATTCAGCGTAAAAATGGCTGAGTTCTGAAGGCAAAAACATGAAAAAGCAACATTCAGACGAATTGAAAACCTCCTTCTTTTGCGATCCTTTTGGTTTAGAACACTTTATTAAACGAAGTAGGATTTTAAGTTGTTTAAGTTTTGTAGTTCTTTAAGTTCCTAAGCTCAGTAGTTTAACACAATAATTGTTAAAAAACTCTTGTCTTTTATTTTCTTAAATTAAATAGTTCTTTTCGTTCATTAGTTCAGTAAAATATCTTAAAGAAACTTGAAGCTTGACCAGAATCGGAATAAAGATAAACAGATTAAATAAATAAAACAAATAAAACAAATAAAACAAAACTCATCAAATGTTTAAATTATCAAAATAATAAAAGGAAATGGGCTCAGTGCGATTAACAGCTCACTAGTTCTGTTAAACAAATCGTTCAACACCAGGTCGTTCATGAACTACACAAATTTAATATTTAATAATTTAATAATTTAATTTAATATTTAATAACAACACGAATATTCTACATGTTTTCTTTTTAAATAATTGTCTCGTTTTTATATTTTAAGTAAGAAATTAATCACATGAAAATATTGTGATCATCTTCAAGATATAAAAAATCATGTCTTTTGTAAGGCGCCCATTTTATATTTTTTGTTCGTATACTTCTCATTAGAATGACAGATTACTCCTATTTCAGTTATTTTCCCATAAGGATTTAAAATCTAAGTACCATTAACAAAAACATATTAACGGGGACACCCTTTAATTTATCACAACATTTCATGCGTAGCGATCATAATAAGACACCATCAATAAACATTTGAAATTTCTGGGCTTGTTTGGGTTTAGCAATAGTTACCTATGACAAATGTACAGAGATGGAAAAATATTATAGAGATATAAGTAGGGTTATGTTTTTAGTCCTTGGGCACGGAAATCTTAAAATTATAAAGTAAAAAAAACAATAAAAATAAATTGATTTAAATAAATAATTCGTTGGATAAATCGTTATCTTTTGCAAAGCAAAACCCTCTTGTTTAATTAAATTTATTGTACAATCATTTTGAACGTGTACAGAAGGCCATTTTAGCATTTCGGCAAAGAAACCTCAAAACCTTAACATAAAAAACAAAAATAAATTGAATTCAATAAACAATTCATTGGAGGATTCGTTATTTGTGCGGCTTAATGCACTTGTTTATTTAAATTGTACAATCATTTGAAACGTGTACAGAAGGTCATTTTAGTTTTTATAATTTTGTTCGAAACCAAGTTATTTTTTATTTGTTTTCTTTTCTTCTTCTAATTGTATAAAATAAAAATGATTAAAAAAATACAAAAAATCTTATTTTCTTTTAGGTCCTGGTTGAGAAATTACTACGTTCTTGTCCGGATATAAAAAATATTTATCTACTGATACGGCCCAAAAAAGGTCAAGAAGTTTCCGCACGTCTTAATGAATTGCTCGAGGCACCGGTAAGATTTTTTTTATATTTTTTAATCACTTAAATTTAATTGATTTATTTTAAATATTTTAGCTTTTTGAAAAATTAAGAAGAGAAAAACCAAAGGATTTGAGTAAAGTAATTCCTATATCGGGTGATATAACATCCGAAGAGTTGGGCATTTCAGAAAGTGATCAGGTCAGTTGTACTTTAAAAAATTTTTAATCAATTTTAATAATTGAAATAAAATATTTCATTTTAGGGTTTATTGTGTCGCAATGTATCGATTGTATTCCATTCAGCTGCCACTGTTAAATTCGATGAGAAGCTCAAACTATCAGTAACAATTAATATGTTAGGGACGAAACGTTTGGTTAAATTATGTCATCGTATGATGTCCTTAGATGTAAGTAACCAACAAAAAAAAAATTCTACAAAATACTAGATTCTAGATTTGTAAAAGATGTTAACATTTGTGGGCATAGAAAATATATCGGTCAGTCTAATGAATTCTACTAGAAGGTTCATTAGGAATTTTTTTTGCTTAAAAATATCGAATGCAAATTTTTTGTTTGATATCGATAAGAAGAGGGACTCCGTAGATTTAAAAATTTTCTTAATTACAAAAAATACACGTGCAGGAAGTTCATTTCATTCGCTGGCCAGAAGACATTAATTAGTCATTTCAATTAGCGTATAGTAGAGCTGTATAACCTACTGTGGCCGTTAAGCTCGTTTGTCCTCTCATGCACACCTGCGAGTAGCTATGAAATGGACATTAAAGCTCCAAGACCTACACGAAAGTTATGCTTCATATTAGATTTAAATGAATGTCAAGATAATCCGAAAAAGGGAAATATAGAGAAATGTACATTTTAAGCTTCAAGAGCTTGTAAAATAAATTTTCTTAACAGAAAAAAAAACTCTTATAAGAACTGATTTCTGCACCGATAAAATGTCTTGCAGCATCTTAAAAGATTTTATTTTTTTTTTATAAAAAAATATTTCTAAAGTTGAAAAGAAAAAATAATTTATATTTATTTCTTTCCAAAACGAAATTAGTCAAGACCAAGTTTGAATCACAAACAAAAAAACGAGCAACGAAACCTCTTCGCGTTATATGATGCGCAAATGTGCGGCTCTGACATCTGGGCAGAACGAAGCTGCCATACTGTGTTTCTGATTACTTATGATCTGATAAATATGGCCTCTCAATTCAGATTTACAAGAAATAAATCAGCATAGGATATGACACGATATGAAGAGACACGAATCTTGTGTAGAAAAAAAGGGTAGAAAAAAAATCATTTTAGTTTCTGAGAGCTCATGCGGCATTCCGCGCTACCATTATTGTAAAGAAAAAACACCGTAATTGAGTTAAAAAATTTTGTGATATGATTTTAAAGAAGTTTTACTTTATTTTTAAAGGAGGAAACTCTCGGGCTTCACATAAACTTTTATAGAGTAAATAGTCTTAGGAATATCCTTATGCTTCAGAACAACAAAATAAATTCACTGCATGTAAATTCGAAATGTCTGTCTATTACGGTTGCTAAGAGAACACAACAGACGTAAAAGTCAAGTCTCTGTGGCGACCACTATTTTACTTTTAACTTCATTTTCAGACAGACGGAAGGGATAGATATTACATTTTGGGTACGGAACTCCTGAAAATTCAATTGCTTGACTATAAAATGTCGAAAAGTTCAAGAACTAGTTTGTGGATTGTATAAGGCCGAGGCTACACGGTGAGAAGTAACTAAAAAAAAAACTCACAAGATCCCAAAAACTAATGAAGTGGCCGCCACTCAATAAATATTATTTTTGAACGACCGAGGGCACTCTTAACAATGAAATTTGTTCTAATTTTTAGTTGGTTTCTGAGCTACAAAATAAAATTTCAGAAATCGCAATCTGGTATAAACCGACTGCAACAACATATCAAAGTATTTTACAGACATACGGCACTATTGCCAAATCTGTTTTATATTCGGAATAGATTTGTACATAAATTGCTGAATTCGCCGTAGAGTAGCCTGGCTCGCTTTAAAGGAGAAATGCACATTTTTTTTAATGACATTTACTTCTTATAACTGTGAATACAATTTTTGTTTAAGAGCTTCTAACAAACCCTCCTGACACTGGCTGTTTCAAAAATAAACCCAAGCCAAATAAGTTACTAAGTGGTAGCAAAGGCGAATTCATTCATTTCAGTCGTTGATCCAAATGTGAAAAAAAAAACATTTAATTTAATTTTTTATGCAGTTTGTTTTACTCGGCAATTATAAAAAAGATTTATTTTCGCAATGTAACATGTCAAATTGCCGCTCAAATCCGCTGCTGAACACTTTGTTGCGTGGTATCGGCATAAAACTAAATTTAATAAATTTGAGTTTTAGCACTTATTTGATACATCAAACAAATGTCATTTCTTGTTCTTGTTTAAACACTTTTTTGAAGGTAAAGAAAGACGTATAAAAAACGTAGATCAGAGCCTTTGCATTGTCTAGACCTGGAGAGAAAAACGTTTGGCGTGATATTTACATGTGGAAAAGTAATTCAGAATGTTTTTAAACAATATAATTGATCTAAATAATGCCTAGAATAATCTGATTTCTTTTATCATCATAGAATCGATATAAGAAATTTTTAGACTTAATTTTAAAGATATTAGGTCTGTTCGGTATCTAAAACTTGTTACTAATTGTTGCTAATTGTTAACATATAGTATGTTTCCACGGCAAAATGAAGCACTTGCTTCGCTCTTCGAGTCATGATTGCGAAGCAAACCGTTTGTTACAAAAACTGAAACAATATTCAAATAATTTTTTTTTCTAAACTAAAGTTTTCGCTTCAATTTTGTTTGTTTGTAATTTATTACATTTAAAATTTTAATGATTTTTTTTTATATTAAACATATTCACACACCACTGTTACCATTGTTTTTCTCTTTTTGTTGAGATAAACTTGCGATAAAAATTAGAGAAGACAGAAATTGTTCATGCTTCGCAAGTAGATTCAATGTAAATCTACCAGCTTCGCTCTCAAAATTTTGTATGGCGAACAGGGATGCCAGATAATTTTGATAAGAAATCGGCATGTTTGCACAAAAAAATCGTCATTAACGGCAATTTAGTTTAAATTAAAAATATCCAATTTAAATACAATTAAAATCAAAATTAATAAACAAAAACTAACAAAACAGAGTAATTTAGTATAAATAATGTTAACAAAAATAATATGTAAAATAAAACAAAATCACTGAAAATGGCCGTTTTACAAATAAATTGTCTTCGTTACTGGTCGGTCGCATTTTGTGGAAATAATGTAATTATTTCATATATCTTTGGTTGTTAGAGTCACTTAAGCAGTTCATTAGTTTCATTTTTCTGGAATCTCTTCCAAGAAGCAGGTTCACAACTGGTATTTTTTTACTCATTTGCTGAGACATTCGTAAGAGAAAAAATAATTCTTTTCCTGCATTGTTTTTTCATAATAATGGTTACGGTTGCATAAGTAATTTTACTTTTCTTATTTTAATTTCTATTAATTCAAAATCACGTTCATTTAGTAGAAAAAAAATTACCAGATATCAAACCAAAAGCAATATATTATTCTAAAACAGACAAATTTACTGTGTCTAAGAGTTAAACGAAAAATCGGCATTTTTGAATCAAAAATTCGGCAAATCGGAACTTTGATAATTTTGAGGCTAAAAATCGGCAAAATGGCGATAAATCGGCAGATATGGCACGTCTGATGGCGAAGCAAGTTGATTCGCTCATGATTGAAGTGTGAAGCAAGAATAGAGAGCGAAGCAGTCGCCGTGAAAACAAGATAATGCTAAAAAAAAAACTTGCAAGTAGAGTGTGAAAAAGAGCGTAAAAATGTCAGAGCGAAAATATGTATTTGTTGCAAGCTTTCTCCAGTAAAATTTTTAATTGCAAGAATTAGTCGAACAGCTGTTTTTTGTCTACAAAATAATTTGCTTTAGAAATGTCTGATAAAAAAAAAGAAAATGCAAGTATTTTGCAATTAACAAGTTATAGAAAAATAATATTATTTTGTTATATTTCTTTAATTAATCTATGGAAGTAACAGCAAAGAAGTGTAAAACAACAGAAATTTGATTTAAAATCTTCCAGACTGATGTTTGCTGGTGTTGGCATTGTTTTTATACCCGTCACTACAAAAAGTGAAAAAAGGGTTTATCTAAGTTTATCATTCCGTTTGTAATTTCTACAGTATCCATTTTCGTCCCCATTAAGTTTTTATATTTTGAGTCCTTATGCATAGCGAAGTCGATTGAGCGATATCCGCCTGACTGTCTATCCGTCCATGTTAGTTTTAAAATTAACTTTGCCGAGGTACAAGATCAGCTAGAGAAAATTTAAATCAGCCAATCGATCAGACATAACTTCGAAAGAGTTTCTATTACAAATTAGCAAGATCGGCCCATGTCCTTCGAGGCAGCGGGCAAAACATCAAGCCTGCCTCTAAGTTTTCCATATCATTTGATTGTTTCAAAGTAACTCCCACTAAAAAAACAAGTATAAGGGGCGATAGAGAGTTTAAAATAAGAAAATAGCATTAAGTGAAAAAATTAGTGCTCGCCCATATTTTCCGATTTAAGGGCCTCGGAAATTTTCATAAAAAAGTTTGATTTTCAATATGGTCAATATGGGTATCATTTAAAAGCTTCTGAAGAGATCTTCAAGGAAATACTTAAATTTTACAAAATGCTTAACCCATTAGGAGCCGATGACATTCTTATGTAAAAAAAAATAAATTTTTAATTCTCTGTCACTTCAAAATTTTTTTTATTTAATTGAAGTTACTTCACCAAACTAGATTTACATACATGGTGAAGGGTATATAAGGCTTGGCATAGCCGAATGTAGCGCTCTTATATTGTAGAATTAAAAAAAGTAAACAAGCCAGTGATGAAACGTTCAATGTAATTAAATTTAAATATTTTTGCTATTTGGTTACGTGGAGTATTATATTTCATTTTTTTTCGTGTGATTACCAGTTTGCTGGCTTTTAGGGTTCTTTGTTTTCTTTATATTTGCACTCTAGTACATTTCTTTAAAAGTGTTGCTATTTATTGGTTATACCGTTCAGCTTTTAAGTCTTACATATCATTCCCGAAGCCACAACGATTTTGTTTGAAAATTTTTTCCTAGTAAAGATTTCATCTATTTTTTTTGCATTTGGAAGAATAATTTAAAAATACTTGTTTTTTTTACTGTTAAGTTACTGAACAGACCTATTATTACGATGCGACCCCTTAAAAATTTTTTTTAAGACTCATGTGCTAAAAATAACAAACCATTTCAGAATTTTTTTTTTTCTAGGAAAACGATTTTATATGAAATTTTTACTTAAACCCTGCTGTTTTTTATTTCGCTTTTCACTTACAAAACATTGAATTTTTTCAAAGAATTGTTATTGTAAAAATGTATTTATACCAGCAGTTTTTTAAAAAATTTTGAATATAATGATTTGAAGTGACTAAAAATACAGAGACAAAAATATCTCAATTTATCAGATTTTCTAAAAAAAAATTTCCAACTTCCTTTATAGGCGCTAATTCATGTATCCACTGCTTATTGCAATTGCGATAGAAGCGAAGTGTCTGAGGTTATTTATGCACCACCCTACAATCCCGATGATATTATATCCTTAATTAATTGGCTTCCGGAAGATACGCTCGATAAGGTAATTGATTACACTTTCGAAGAAAAATAAATAACAAAAAAAAATAATAAAATTGTAATTTTATTTGAAATCAGCTGACACCCTCGTTGATTGGTAAACGCCCAAATACTTATACATTTACAAAAGCCTTAGCTGAACATATGCTACTCAAGGAGGCTGGTAATCTTCCAGTTGCCATTGTGAGGCCATCTATAGGTAAATTTATTTCTCGCTTAAATATTTATTTTTTATAAATAAAAATATAATTTAAATTAACTGTTTTGCATCTCTTATTTTAATTATAGTGACTGCCAGCTTAAATGAACCTTTTGCCGGTTGGATTGATAATTTTAATGGTCCCACAGGTCTATTATCTGCCATGGCCAAAGGTCTATTTCGTACAATTGTGTGTGAAAAAAATTGCATTGCCGATGTGGTACCTGTTGATATTGTGATTAATCTAATGATAACGGCTGCATGGCGCACAGCAACCCACAAAACTAATGATAATTTATTAATTTATAATTGTTGTACTGGTCAACGACATCCCATAACGTGGGGTAAATTTGTTAACTATGCCATTGAACATGTCCGAAAACATCCTTTAGGTTTGTATTTAATCCTTTTTTTTTTTTGTCTTTCTTTAAATATTTTAATTTTTGATTTTTTTTTCATTTATTTTAAAACATTTTCTAGAGGGTTGTGTTTGGTATCCTGGTGGAGTTTTACGTCGAAATGTTACCATCAATTCAATACACTGTTTTGCTTTACATTATATACCAGCCTACATTTTGGATATTTTTGCACGTTTTGCTGGCAAAAAACCATTGTAAGTAGAAATATTATTTTTTTTTTAACTATTAAGTGACAAAAAAATATTAAATAAATTTTAGTTTTTAAATTTGCATGTAATAACACTTCTAGGGATGCCAAATGGAACTATTTTTTAAAACGCCGGGGATTCAGATTCATTTGCGATACAGAAATCAGTTTATAAAAATCGATAATTTGGTAGTTATTAATTCTGGAATATCCCGGGATTTTGGGATTCAAATTTTTTTTAAGAATTGACATCTCTTGTTATTAAATTTCTACTCACGCCATTTGCAATTAATTATTATTCAAATTTTTTTAACTAACTGTTTATACAGCAAATTGCAAACAAGAATGTTTTTCACTTTTACTGATGTCAGATAGCAAAATAATAGTACGACGCTGCTATAATAAACATATGTACTCGTAAATAAGAAAGCCAGATTGTTAAAACACTAAAAATATTTTAGGAGGTGGCACCGTTATTTTTATTTGTAAATAGTTGTTGCAAGTCCTCGTCTACACATGCAATTTTTGTTTTTGCAATTTTCTGAAATTATTTTTTTCAAATTGCATTCGTGTCCACACATTCAAAATTTGCTTCTGAAATTTCGGCCCTGATTGCTTGGATTTTGTTTTTTATTTAACTGCGAATGAGAAAACAAAAGAGAAATGCAAGTACATGAAACAGTATGCCCGTTTCCATTCGTCTTTCCTTTCTCATTTACAAACTCAAGAGTTGTTGTGCAAAGTGTGGACAGTAGACTTGTGCTATATAGTTCAATTTAGTGATCGCTCTTTGTAGTTCATAGTTTGAAAATGAACTAGTTCAAAATTTAGTTCAAAGGCTCTCTTTAGTTCAACTATCAACGCTTTCTTTAGTTCAAAAGCTCTTTAAGTTCAAATGTTCTTTTTGAGCTATGATGGCAACAATACTGTAGCATTGCCATAACGAATGTTAAATTAAATGCGTGGCAGCACTAATTTCATCTCAGAAATAGTCAACAAGAAAAAAAAATGGATTCTAGTTTATCTTGTCTGGTAGTTCAAAAATGAACTAGGTGTACTTAAAAGTATGAACTAGTTTACTTAGTTCAATCGATGGGATCGTTTAAATAAACTAGTTCGTTTATGAACTACACAAGTCTAGTGAACAGAAACTAGGCTGGAATCACCTATTTTTTGGATCAGTGATTTGCTTGTTAAGTTACAAGTAATTCATTCATTTTGAAAAATTCATTTGCAGAACCAAAGCTGCCATATGAAATTAATTTGTAAATAAATCATATTAATTTTACAAGGTGCCAGCACATCAGCAAATGATTTTCTTAATAAGGAATGGTTAAAATGACGTGAGATATTTTTTTTAATTCCATCGCATGGACCCAGATATGTTATTTGATATGCTTCGCATTGCCATTCCAATTTTCTTCAATATTATTTTTTCATTTATTTAATGCTTTAAAACAACGGTTCTCAAATGGGGGTCCGTGGACCCCTGAGGGTCCGTAGCAACTATCCAAGGGGTCCGCATGAAGAACTGAAAAAATAGTGTTTCCAAAAATAATAAAAGTTTTATTATGAATTTGGCCTTCAGAGGGGTTCGCGAAAAAAAATTAGTTTACTAGGGGTCCGTGAGCAGGAATTTGATGAGAACCACTGCTTTAAAATATAGAAGGCCACATTTTATTGTGCAAACACTAACTGATATGGCAACTCAGTTCAACTTTATCCAACAAAAAATGTCCAAATCAAAGAACAAAATCATTTTTCTAAAATTCTGCGAGAAATGTCAAATTTTTGTATAAAAAATTTTTTCCGAAACGAATGGATGAATCAAGCTTTACTCACGACTGATTTTCGTGAGTTGTTTATGTACTTGCCATTAAAAACTTAACTCTGCATTTGTTAATGTAGCAAAATTGTCTCTTTACAATATTTTTTACAATTTACCAACGAGACACAAACATTATTTTTACTTATTTTGAGAGAATTACAAGTTCTAAAGTCTTGTTTGTAAAAACTTTCTGTAGAAAATCTGTCCAGAAATATTCAGTTTAAGAATCTTCTTGGAGGAATATCGACCTTTATTGCTTGATTCATTTTTACTTCCTCTCTTTCTTAAGAAGTAAGAAAGCCCATAATGTTGAGTTTCTTCTTTGAGCTCCTTCTTCTCCTCTTTGCCAATTGCTGTGCCACCCAATCGTTAATTTTTAGTCCTCGACTAATTTTTAGTTCTCCAATTATCAACTTTCATTTTCGTTACGAAGTTTATGAAAGACGTTGCTCATGTCATCCTCATTGTAATGCTAGACGTTGGCTTTCAATGTACACAGCCGTCTCATCATGTCATTTTACGTCGTTTATATGTATATTTTGGATATATTTTGCAAATTAAAAGTTCCAAAAAGGTGTGAGGTTTGCATCTATTCCATGTCGCGTGACCAAAGTATTTTCTAGTAGCAACCGATGCTTCTTAGTTAAGCTTAAGTCCGTAATAGATCACAGCAGTTAAAGGACTACATTTCTTCTTCTGTGATTGAACTGGATAAGAAGTTGCGTAGTTGGTAACCATGAACTTAATCATTGGTTTAAGCAGTTCAGGAGTGTTGTCACTCCTTAAAATGTCAGTCGTTTGGAAACTTACTCGATAATCGCCTGATCTTTATGAAGTTACTCATTGTGTCCGAGCTTTTCGCCCTTGTAAGTCCGGGTCGTACTATTCAATTGAACTTTTTTTCCGCTTATTGCTGCGATGTGAACTTGGTGCTTGTACACTGCAACTTTTATAATGTGGCGCTTGCTAAACTTTTTTTGGTGGTGGATAAATTTCTTGAATCTTACTTGCAAGGCATCTCTAGTATATGCTATTCCACTCTTAATTACGGAGCTTTTTCAGCATCCCAACCAGAAGCAATCGTGTCCCGCCGTGACCAAGTGAATATATAACCCACACTTCTGGCAAATGTCAGATAAAAAAAATTTAAAATTTCTGCATCAGAAATTTCTGCACAAAGAATCTTTCATGGTAACTTTGTGGTACGAAAATGTGGTTTGAAAAAACTTGTCACAAAATATTCTGTGGGGAGAGTTTTCATGAGAAGTCTGAAGAATTTATTTTTAGAATTTTTCGGCAAGAGGCAGAAAAACTTGTAACAAAATATTCGTTACTGGGACTTTTGATTGAAAAACAACTCCTTCTACTTTTCTCCATTTTTATGTACCTTAAACAATTTTCACTTAGTCGTTGTTGTTGTTAAAAAATTTGACGAAAAGGGAAAAAAGACTACGAGTAACTTATGTAAAGTATGTAAAAAAATAACCCTTGTCTAAATACTTTTGGCTAAGACTGTTTATTTTTCGGCAAGAATAATCCGGCAGCTTTAATTTTAATCTTTAAAATAAAAATTGTTTTTGTTTTTTTTTTTTAATAAAATTAATTTTATTTATAACGTTTGCTTACATTTTTTACAGTGTTGTTAAAGTCCAAAATAAAATCGCCAAAGCTGTGGAATGTTTGCAATATTTTGCCACACATCAATGGCAATTTAAAGACGACAATGTTTATGCTTTATTACAAACCTTAAGTCCAAAGGATCGTGAAACATTTATATTCGATGTGACCACAATTAATTGGGAAAAATATATGGAACGATATGTTTTAGGTTTTAGACAATTTCTATTTAAACAAAAACCACAATCATTACCTGGCAGTCGAAAGCGTTTATTAAGGTAATTTATTCTTATTTAATAATATTTTCTAATGTTTTATTAATCTCTTTTTCCTCTCTCTCTCTCTCTCTCTCTCTTTCTCTCATTTTAGATTGTATTATATAAATCAATTAACAAAATTATTAATGGTGATTTTTACTTGGCGTTTTCTGATGTCACGCTCAAAACGTTTGAATGCCTTGTGGTCAACATTTTTACAAAATCTTTTTAAAATAATGCGTCTAATGCCATTTTTGTAATATATTTAATAATTTATTTTAAATAATCTCTTTAAAAAAATTACAACAACAAAAAAGAAAAACAAAATATTATTTGGGGTCATAAAAGAGAACAAAAATCACAACAACCGCAACAAAACAAACACAACCACAATAACAATAACAACAAAATGAGAAAATAATTAAGCATATACATATATAAATAACAATAACAATAAATATTATAATTATATAGAAAGAATACATAAATTTATTTAAGGAACTTCTCCTGTCTTTTTTTTTTTCTTTTATTATTTTTTTTATAATTTTTATCATTATTGTCGTCATCATTATATTGTAATAATTATTATAAATTATAATTAATTATTTGTTTTTGTTATATAATTTTGCATAGATCGCTAACACAATATAAATTAAAAAATAAATAAAAAAACTAACTTAATTATTGTTTATCTATTAAAAAAAAAGGGAAATTAGCGTATAATTATTAAAATTTTGTATTTTTCATGTTTCTTTTTTATATTTATATTTAATTGCTTTGTAATTATTTTAAATTAATTTTGCTTAAACGAGTAAATGTTTGTTTAAAAGGGGGAAATTTATGGTAAAAAAGATATTTAAATTTATATTTTCTTATTTAAAACTGTTTTTAAAAAATGTGAGGTTAATTATTTATAATTTAATTAATTTTTATTTAATTATTTTGTTTTGTATAATTTTAACTAGTTTAAGGTTTTGCTGTTTGTAAGAAGGGTTTGTTTATAAATCAAAGTTTTATTTTAAAATATTTTTAAAATTTTTATTTTTTAGTTTACAAAGGAAATGTTTGTTGTGTTAAACACTATGGGTTAAAATGCTTTCACTCAATTCGTTTAAAATATTATTGATAATAAATTGGATAGAGATCGTCAGCCATCTACGCTGTAATGGTTAAATATTAAATTCTCTCTATAAGAGAAATTGGATCATAAATTTACTTAGTAATTTTCCCCTGGCTGGGGCATTAAACATCTTGTGATTTTTTATAATATTCCTTACTTTAGCAATCTAAATATCTTTACTTTTGCTCTCCCTCATTGATGTAATCTCAAGGGATAACATAAACAGGCCAATCATAAACAAAAATTCCATGCGAGTTTTTCTTCCCTTTTTTATTGACTGCTGAAAGTGAAAAAAATACAACGGAAAAAGCTGGCCACATGCATCAAATTTCATCAACTATTGGGACACCTTTATCAGCCCAATCATGAATATTTCCACGGAATTTTTTTCTCATGGAAAAATTTTTTCTCGAGAAGATTCCTCCAATTTTAAATTCTGAGGGAACAAAAAAATAAAAAAGTGGCATCACCATAATTTGAAGGGAGAGTATTTGTTTATTTACATTAAATTTCTCTTTATTACTTCATAATACCGACTTTTTTCCCTCGAATTTTTTTTCACTTTCCGCAATCGATAAAGAAGGGAATAAATTTATAATAGAAGAAAAGTGAAAAAACACGCACGGAATTTTTGTTTATGATTGGGCTGTATATTCCATCTTAAAACTTTTAAGTGGTTCAACTGTTCAGCAATATACATTAAAATGTAGTAACTATAGGGGCACCCTTTTATTTATAATCAGCCCAATCATTAATATTCTCACGGAAAAAAATTTTCTCGAGAAAAAATTCCTCCAATTAATAATTCCGTAGAAACAAAAAAATAAAAACGGTGGCATCACCGTAATTTGAAGGGAGCTATTTTGGTTTTTTTACATATAATTTCTCTTTCATAATTTATAATTTTTCCCCGAATTTTTTTTCACTTTCCGCAGGCAATAAAAAGGGAAACAAATTTATAATGGGAGAAGAGGGAAAACTAAGAAAACTCGCACGGAATTTCTGTTAATAATTGGACTGGATTTTAAATTATATACTTGCTGTTGTAGTGGACGTAGCAATCAGGTTCTTTGTAAATTTCAACCATCTGTCTATATTGGGTTAACACTTTGGCCACATACAACAGATTCCATCAATTATTGTAAAACCCTTTAAATTATAATTTAAAATATTAATATTTCTTATTATGCCAAACAAAAATTGTAAACATTCTGTGTAATTTTTAAGTGTTTGTATATAACGGTAGATCTTATTGCATTAATTTTGGGAACACCCTTTAATATCTTAAATTTAAATTATAGACTTGTTTTTATAGCAGACCTAGCAATACAGGTCCCTTTTAAGTGTCAGCGTTCGCAAGTTCGGCCGCATACATCAAATTACATCAACTATTGGGGCACCCGTTAATTTTATACTTGTTATAGCGGAGTTAGCAAAACAGGTTCACTGTAAATTTTGAACGACTGTCTACAACTGGTTAAAAGTATGAGCATATACATCAAATTAAAGCAACTATTGGGTTACCCTTTAATTTTTAATTCCCAATATTAATAGTTGCTACTATAACGATCATAACAATCGACATTATGTCCAATTTGCAAGCGTTTTTCTATAATGATTAAAAATATAGGCCCCTATAGGACAATTTACTTACGTCACCTTTGGGGACACCATTTAATTTTTAGATTTATTTATGTATAACTTTTTGCCATTGGAAGCTAAGGTGATACTCACTTTTTTTTTAACTTTTAAATGGTGCCCTTTACGGTTTATAATACACGTAAAAGACATTTATATTGTCTGGGGACACCCTGTAAATTTTAAGATTAAAAACTGTTTTTGAAACAGGACCAATCTGCAAGCATCATCTTTCAAATAAAAAAAAAAGTTTAATCGATTCATAAATGACTGAGTTATTGAGGCACAAATATAAAAAAGCAATATTCAGTCGAATTGATAACCTCCATTTTTTTGAAGTCAATAAGCAAATTACTTCTGTTTAAATTACGGTGATGCCACTCTTTTTATTGTTTTGTTTTTTTGCGATTCCTAATTAAAGGAATCTTTCCTCGAGAAAAATTATTTCCGTGGAAAATAAATTCCGTGAGAATATTTACGATCAAACAAATAGTGAAATTTAGCCAAGGTGGCACTAAATACTTTTCTATACTTTTTTTCTTACTATATTTTGATTAGCAGATGTCAAAGGAGCCGTAAGAAAAATTATAAATTTTATAGAAGCAAATACTATAAAAATTCAAAAAATTTTAAGCTAATTCTAGACCCGAAATGCGGCATTAAATATCGCATCGTTTAAAATTATCATTTGTGTGCCAATTAAGAGCAACTTATGATCTTCGACTTTCGTTGAATGTGGTGATCGAATGAATTTTCATTTGGCATTATGGCGCACATTTGATAAAAAATATGTCTATTGTGAATGGCATTTAAGTGATTAATCACAGTAGTAAAAGAAACGAAAATCGAACGGCAGATTCACAGAATTGCAGTCTAAACGAATTTAACTTTTTTATTTAATTAACTTTTCGTAAATATAATATTGAATATCGGTAACTGCACTCAAAACGTTTCTGACAAAATTTATAACCACCGCTCTCTTATCTTTCTTTTGTTTAGATGGAAGTTCATTTCCAATAACTTTACTGAACATAATTAAAATGACACAAAACTTATAATTTTAAGTGAATTATGATTGAGAAGAGGTTTTTGTTCAAAAAACGAAAAATTTTCTTTGCAATAGAAACGCTTTTAAATTTTTTAAAACGGAATTTATTAGCTTTTAGATTTTATTTTTTGCAGTTTTAAAGTTACTTTTATTTTTGTATTCTTATTTAGATTAGAATTGTTTGCTACTTTGGCGTGCACTGTACACTGTACACTTTCACATTAAAATGAAAAAACGCAGGTTTTGGACAATTTTTATGAATATAAAAAAGTCAAACAGAAGGATTAATACAAAACTAAAAGCGTTCGGGTTAGAACATGTAACCAGATTCTCTTTAAGATAAATATAACAGAATTGTAAGTGAAAGGTAAGAGACAATCATACCTCTCTCTTGCTCACTTAAGCCTGAGCCACCGATTTCTTTTTTTATTTTAAATTGATTTTCAATAAATATTAGGATAACTTATGACCTTCTGGTTTTGAAACTAGATTTTTGATTTTTCCTTATTCTACTTTGACATTTGCTACCTTGCTTTTTCTTACATCTTTTTTCTTTTCTGATGCCTTTAACTACGACTATGATGATTTCTATTGAAATGTCAATCAGCATCTAAAATAGCACTCAGAACTGGCAGCGTCTCTAGTTTCGAATTTATTCTTAAAATTTTTACCAGCAAAAAACGAAATATAGAGTTTATTTATTCGACCTGTTTCTTATTTGGTACAAAAAAAAAATCTAGAGGAATTTCAATTAAAAAAGAATTTAGGAATTTTATTTATAAAAATTAATAATTTTATTTTCCATTTTTTAAAATAAATAATACAGAACAATAAATTAATTCAAAAAGATGAAAATAAATTTGAGAAACAATTTTAAGCAATTGTTTTTAAAAACACTATGGGAAGAAACTAAAAAAAAAACAGTTTTTTTAGCTTAAATAAATCAAACCAGAGAGATGCAGGTTGATGGAATAAACAAAATTCAAATGACAAAAAGATTCTTTAAATTAATTTTTCATTTAAACAGGCGATATTCTTTATTTACATTTAATTGATAAACAAAAATTAATTTTGTAATAAATACTTAAAATTATGTACATGCACAATGGCTTGAAATATTAAAAATTTTAATATTTGAATTATAAAAGAGAAAATAGTTTTTGTAAAAGAAAATATATTTAAACTAAATTAAATTTAAGCACCATCAAACAATTTTAATTTTTTTTTAACAAATTTAAATATTTGTTTGCTTAAAGCACTATGGGCTAAGAACAAACAAGTTGCAAATAAATTAATTTAAAAACTAATATTTCTTCTTTTGATTTTCAAAAAAAAAAAAATGTTAACGCATTTCACAAATCTTTTAAAAAATAAAAGTTAATTTTAATGCACTATGGGCCTGTAAATTACTACAAGTAAAAAAAAAATATAGTTTCTGCCAAAAAAAAAAAAAAAATGAATAAACATAATCAGCCTAAAACATGTAGCACAAAGTGGGCAGTAATATACCTTAGCACAATGGGTTGGTTGCATGTGGAGAAAATAGCTTTCTCTTTAAATATGTAATTATGATATTAATTACCTTAAAATAAATATTAACTTTTAAATTTGTAATAAAATTTCAATACGCACAATGGACATAATAATTAATGAATTAAAAAAACTATAAAATAACAAAAAATTTCAATGCAGAGCAAAAACTTATCTTTTTAAATAACATTTTTTTTACAATATTGACGCAAAATAAGAATATTTTGTTTAATAAGTTTTTTTTTATAAACATAAAAGAAAAAGTCACAAAATTAAGGGTTTAAAACAAAACTATTTGGCATTTATTAAAAGTATAATTTTCTTTAAATAAAAATTTAAGAAAAAATATTTTTATATTACGAAATTATTTTCATTTTGTTGGAGGGTAATTATATTAAAATGGTAAAATATCTAATGTAATCCATTCAAAAACAAATTTACAGATTTCGACTCATAGTGCAAAAGGTTCACAGAAATATTTTAATATGAATTTATTTAACAACAAAAAAAACCATAAAATCCAAAATCTACAGTGCAAAAATTTTAAATTGCCAAGTGTCTGAAAATTTTTTTATAAACAAATTAAAATAAAACATTAAAGTTAAAAAAAATTAAATTTTTTTAATGTGACCCATAGTGCAAAAATTCTAAATAAATTCAAAAATAAATTTAAGTAGGTATTAACAATATCTTCCAAAGCACTCATAGTTTAATATAATTTTTAGGCGGACCCATAGTGCAACAAGTTAGTAAAGAAACTTTTTTGCAAATTAAAAAAATTTTTTTTTAATATTTTCTACTGCATGAGATTTTATTTTAAACAAAACTTTTTAAATTTTAATTTTTATTTAGAGTTTATTTAACCCATAGTGCAAAAGTTTTAAATTGCTAAGCAAGTGAAAAATCTTGTTTTTTTATATACAAATCAAAATAAAACATTAAAATTAAAAAAAAATAATAATTTTTTATTTTAAACTTTAACCCATAGTGCAAAAATATTTAATAAATTCATAACACAAACTTAAATAGATATTGACAATAACTTTAAAAGAACACACAGTTTAATAATAATATTTTAATGCAGACCCATATAGTAAATTTATTAGAAGATTTATTTTTTTTTAATATTTTCTTGTTCAAGAGATTTTGTTAGAAAATAGAATTTTTCATGCTGCTTGATGAAAAAACTTTTTAATATTTAATTTTTAATTTTTATTTATTTAACAGCTTTTAACTAATTTCTATTGCAATATTTTAGTAAAATTAAAATATTTAAAAACAACAAGCAATTTTCTTGAAAAATTTCTAAAAAAAAATCTTAACAACAAACATTAATTGTAGTCTTACAAATTTATATTAAACAATCTATTCTATAAATTAATGAAAAAAAAAATAATTTAAAAACTTAAATGCTTATTTTTGCTTAAATAAAAAAAAAATAATAAATAAAAAAAAATTTCATAGTTAAATTTAGTAAACTAAAAAATTGGTATTTAAATTTAAAAAAAATTATAATGATAATAAATAGTTTAACAATTTTTACAAAAGATATAAAATTAAATTCATAATAAAAATTAACAAAAAAAAAATGCTAAATTAACTCATAAAATTTCTAATTAAAATAAAAAAAATTAACAAATTTCAAACTAAAAACCTAAAACATTTTATTATATAAAAAAAAGAAAACTAAACAAAAACTTATTATTAAATTGAAAACAGGAAAAAAGTTATACAAAAATAAAATTTAATAAAATAATTCTTAAAATAAAGAAACTAAAAAAATATTTTTTTTGAACACACTCAGTCACACATATTTTTTTTTTCTTTTTTTTTCTTTTTTAATAAAATAATATTAAATTTTATATTGAAAATTTTGCCGTTCGTTTTAAATATTTTATGAAAACTTTATAAAAAATTTAGTTTTGAAAGAAATCAAACACGGAAAAATTTTACTTTTATAAAAAATTCCTATTAAAAAAAAAACAAGAAAATTATTTTAAGGGAAACCCAAACAAAATCCTTTTGGCTTGAAATGACATAAAATAATTCAATTAATTTAAAGACTCTGTAAATCTGTTAAATGAGAGAATAATGAGTTGTTTAGATCTCTTATAGTTTTCCTCCACTTGAGCTTAAATTTCATACACAATAAATCAAAACGAGCTCTCAGATTAAAGAGAGCTTTTATTTAGTAAAAATTGAAATATTTATAAATTTTTTAGGGTGTTCCTAACTCATGATTAATTTTACATACAAAAGGCAATTTTTTTTACTTAAAAATAAAGAGATTTAAAATATTTGTTGGGGGCCCTGGACCTCTAATTTTACAAAAAAAAAAAACAAAATGCGACGGGAGATCTGGTGTCAAAATTTACAAAAGTTTTAATTAAATAAAAAATCAATTAATAATTTGTGTTAGGAAATCCTTTACTAAAAAGCTTGAATTTATAGAGGAAAAAATATAACGGGTGACCCAAAAGTTAGTTAAAAATATATTTAATGGTTTTTTGGTTGTCTTAGGGAATCCTTTTATAAATCTTTATGCAACGCATAAAAAGTAAAGGGGATACAAAATGTGCGAAAGTTTTTTTTTATTTTATAAACAATGATTTTTTATATTTAAGGGTGTCCCTAACTAGAGCTTAAATTTCATATAGAACAAAAAGAGGATGTCCCAAAATAAATAAAAAATCCATTGAAACGAAATTTTTTTAGCTAAAACTTAAATTTCACACGAAACCACTAAGAAGGGGCTTAAAATTTACAATTAATTTTTGTTAAATAACAAAATGACGGGTTTTTAATTATTTTAGGGTGTCCCTTTCTAAGGATTTATGTAATTTCATACAAAACAAAGGGCAAAAAAGGCATCCTTAAATAACTGTAGCCCTTGCAGATGACTAAATTATACGCAAATTATGTAAAGGGTGTCCCATAATTTGCGAAATATTGTTTTAACATTTTTTCCTTCCTTTTCACATTTAACATTAAACAATAGGAACTTGTATATTTTTTAAGTGATAACTTTTTGTACGAGTGTTATCATTTTACAGTGAATGCAACATTATTTTAATAACCTGAGTGTTTACTGTTTTGTAAAAATAAAAAGACAAAAATACTTTAATTATTTATATTATAATTTACACAATATAAAAATAAATAAATTATTAAAATAAAATAAATAAAAAAATTTTTATATGAAAAAAAATTAATATTTTGCAAGCGCATGTCCAAGAAAAAAAATTAAATTAAATTATAAAATTTAGAAAAAAAAATTATACAAAAAAAATTAAACATCCAAATCGCTAATTAACAACTAAATGACATTAAAAATTTAATAAGAAAAAAAATTATTCCATAATTTAACCACAAAAACAACCAGAACAAAATGAGAAAATATAAAAATATTATTTAAATAATTAATTAAGTAGGAAATAATTATGAAATTATTGAAAAATAAAATAAATAAAAGATAAATATGGGTTAAAATGAATTACAAACAAACAAAAAGAAAAACAAACAAAAAAAAAAGAGAAATAAAAAACAGAAACGATAAATTTGTGTTTTATTTGATTAAAAATATTTTAACATGGAATGATAACAAATCAGTTTTAGAAAATCACAGCTGAGTCAATTTGATTGATTAAATTATTTTATATTCAAGAAAAATGGCGTCCGGATTTTTTAAATGTCGTAGAACAAAATATGAATGCAGATTAAAGAAGAAAATTTAGCAGTTATGTGGCCACCCTTTATTTTTAACACTTTTTATTGCTGACACACTAAAATAAAATTTATTAAAATTCTAAACATTATTTTATAACTGTTAAAATATTGGCCATTTACATCAAATTACGAACTTTAGGGCACCCTTTAATTTCTAACTTTTAATATTTATACTTGTTATTTTACTTGATATGGTAATGGACATTCTGTCTGATTTGCAAGAGTTTGTCTGTAACTGTTTCAGAGATAGGGCCATATAGACTAAATTACATTAGTTATAGGAACACCCTTTAATTTTAAATTTCAAGTGTGCTACTTGTTATAGCGGTTTTAGCAATAAAGATTCTGTGCAAATTTCAATCAACTGTTTACAACCGTTCAACAGTTTGTTCATATACATTAAATAACAGCAACTATTGTAACACCCTATAATTTATAATTTTAAATCTTTATACTTCTCAATAAACCAGACAAAGTAGTGGATATTCTGTATAATTTTCAAGTGTTTGTATAAAACGATTCAATTTATAGTTCCATATAAGTCAATTTACTTCAAATATGGAAACACCCTTTAATTTCTAAATTCAAATTTTGTTGTTGTAGCGCATTTAGCAGTACAGGTTTTTTGTAAATTTCAGCTATCTATCAAAAACGGTTGAAAAGTTTGGCCACATACTTCTAATTACATTAACTATTGGGATACCCTTTAATTTATAATTTTGAATGTTTATACTTGTTATTACAACGGTCATAGTAATCGACATCCTGACCAACTTTTAAGTGTAGGCGCATATAAGTCAATATACGACACCTATGGGAACACCCTTTAATTTTTAGATTTCTTTTTTATAACCTTTTGGTATTGGGAGCTATAGTGAAACGCAGTTTTATTTTTTTAAATTTTAAAGTGGTTCATAAATCACGTAAACAACATGTATGTTTTATGGGGACACCCTTTAATTTTTCAGACTATGAACTGTTTTTGAAACGGAACCAAACTGTAAACATAACTTATGAAATTACAAAAAAACATTTCAAAATCGATTCAGAAATGACAGAGTTCTGCAGGCACAAACAAAAAAAAAAGCTACATTCAGTCGAATTGATAACCTCCTTCCTGTTTTTAAAGTCGGTTGGTTAATAAATAACGGCTGATTGATTATTTACATTGATGTTGTGTCAGCAAAAAAGACAAGAAAACAGTTGTAATTCATTAGTTGGAAAATATTAATTTGAAAAATCTTATGTGCAAAATTATTTGAAAAAAAACATTATAAAACTGCCTTCGTATTTAAGGTTGATTTTCACCATTCTTACGGGAGCTCAACACATGTACAAACTTTCGCAAGAATTGGTTACATAACCTTATTTTGCAGAAACTAAATATGTACATGGGTAAATTTTCATACGCCGCACAGTGGCACATTTGGCGAGAAGGCGGTCAAAAATCCATAACTTTTGATTGGATCGGTATTTTGATATCCGGGTTTTTTCTGTTTATATTTTAAACTTAAAAGCAACAAGGGCCAAAGGTTGGTTTTGTTAAACATCCTTTTGAAATAAAAAATTTAATATTTTCAAAAAGTTAAAACTTTCTTAATAACAAAAAGTTTTAATAAAAAAAATCCTATTTTAGTTAAATTTTCTATGTTCGCGAAAGAATCTGTAGTCTTTGTTCCTTTTTTTTGCGCTTCTTCAGGCAGATCTCCTACTGATAGCAAATTATGTTAAATGATTTGAACCATTGAAGACATATATTCACAAGAGTATTTTTCATTGTAAAGTGCAGCTGTTTTATTGGCGTAATCACAAAATATTTTTGAATTTATCTTTGTGCTGCATGCTAAGACTTGTAATATGATTTTAAATCGTCTTATTAACTCATAATCTACACCTGTGATAGATGCTGCAGTCTTTGGATCGGAAAAAATCTTGTTACAGTATTTTCATCATTTGAATTTCCTTCTCCTTATTTATGTTGGTCGATTATAAGGCGTAGCTGAAGATATCTGTCTTGAATTTGTTTTTTCTTCAAAAATAAACATGATCATCTCAAGCAGCTTACATTTCCTTACATATGGGCATTTCTATGAAAACGTCAACCACGACTGAAAAAATAAAAAACTTTGAAACTTTTTTTTTAACATGGCAATAACTAAAAAGGCACTCAATTGTTATTATGTAGATGTATTTGTACCTTAAAACAATTATTGAGGTGCAAAAATATGAGTTTAAACTGACCACCTTTTTGGTTCACAAGCGACTGAATTCAAGTATTTGTAACACTTTAATGTTAACGTTATAACAACAATAGACAAGATCCATGAGAAAAGAGAAATTATTGAGTTCGATTAGCGGTATTTTTTTTTTCTTTTTTTTTTTTGGTTTGCTTTGGATGCTATTCTAATGTCACGTATTTAGTGCAAAAACATCATTAAGGCCGGGGCACATAGAATCCGTCATACGTTGTACTTTGACAAATTCAACTAAAGTCAAAGTAACGACGGATGAGGTTGTCACAATAAATACTTTGCTGACGGATATTAAATCAAATTTTGCTCTCTATTTTTATTCACTTTTAAATTTAATTTGTATTTTATTCACCTTTTAATTCTATTAAATTTGTATTTTATTGTTTGCCACCAAAATTGTTTAATTAAAATCACAAAACACAATTAAAACACAGCAAGAGTTAAAAGAAAACAGAGTAGAAGAAGCAGTTGATAGTTGTCAAAGTATTCAACATACGTCAAAAGTTAAAAGCTGACCAACTTTCGTTGACGTACACGTATTGATTGTGACAACGCTCATAAGAAACATTTATTTTAACTGACTTGTCAAAGTTTAACGTATGACGGATTCTATGTGCCCCGGCCTTTAGTCTACGTCATTTGAACTTGACCGGTCGCAAGTGTTTCAAAATAAAAATTGAAAGCAAGATATTTGTCACAAACAAATACTGATCGTTATTATCTTTTAGTTCGGTGGAATAAAAATTTTTTAAGCTTCTAAAGTTCGTCACGTACGATATTTTAAGTACTACAATTGGAATTAAATTATGAGAGTTCACTTGTTAATTATACTTTTTTTGTAAAGAAGGGTAAAAGTATTCTAAGACTACAAAGAAATGGAGGGAGGAGTTGAAAAAGAATGAGGAAAAGATAAAGCAGTACCGAAGTTCTGAAAGCAAATTAATTAATATAATCGGATGCTTTTTCATTTAATGAATGTGCTCATAAATTTTATTCTCAGTAAAAAATGGCAAAATGTCCAGCCAATTCGAAAAATAAAAAAACTTCATACGTTTACAATTTACGATAGTCAGTATATAAATATTTTTCATACAGCGTATTCATTAAGAGACAAAATTAATATTTAATAAATATGTTGTTTGCTAAAGAGGCGGCGAAAACTTAGAACCCAAGTACGTTGTATGTAGTAAGAAATGAATTTGACTCTGTATTGTTTTTATTGCTTTTATCGCGGAATAATTATTTTTTGTTTGCTTTTGAGTTTTTGTATTCATATATTTACAAAACGTATGTTATTACTTAAAATCATATAAGAGAAAAATCTGTCAGGTACGGTATGTCACGAACGATATTAAATTTTGTTCATTATAAAATCATCTTAAAATTTCTTTTTATTTAAAAACTACGTATTCTAAGAGAAATATATTTGGTATTGTTTCAAACATAACAATTAAAATAAAGCTTCACAAAATTCGCAGAATTTGGCATATTTTTACAATCACCTCAAAGTTACTTCCGTTTTATGTAACGTACGATATGCTTCTATTTCCCTAGTTATTTTGGACAACAGGGTTCCGAACGTGATAAGTTTTTTTTTCACATATAGTACCTCATGAATAGAACGTAACGACAGCATTACAGTTGCTTCTATTTATGCACAATTTATTGCATTTTGTAGGTGTACAAATGTCACATACGATGACATGGAAATGCCCATATGTGATAATAAAACTTACACTCGAAAGAATGCCATAATAAACATGTGCATTCACGTGTTTTATTTAAAACTTCCTTTTTAATTATTTCATTATTCTGGATTCATAATTCTTTATGATCTTATTGTTTTATGATATATTAGCCACTATCAACTCTAATGGTTAACCAAAATTTTTTTGAATATTTAGATTTTGCAAATGTGATTGGTACAATAATATATATACAGTGCGAGCTCGATTTTCGCAACCCCTGATTAACGCAACACCCCGATTAGCGCAACAGGCAAATTTTTTACATTACAGTCTTTATAAGTGCAACAATTTTCAAAAATGAGTCTCAATAAGTGCAACACTATATTTTTTAAATATATTTACAATGATTTCTGTTTTTATTTCTTGTTCAGAAACGTACTTTTATAAAAGTAATCATATTTAATCAAAGAATCCCATTTCAATGACATTTCTCCCACGTTAGTGCTGTCCCAAACACATTTTAAAACATAAATACAAACGCATCAGTTTTCTGTTTTGTTTCAAGAACTGTTTTTTAACAGTTGGATCGCATTTATACACGCAAATTTTACTTTGCAAAGTTTTTGATTTTATGTGAGAGAGAGGGAGAAAGTATGATGGGGTCCAGTCTCTGAACAAATTTTAAAATCAAAGGCCATTTATTTTCACAGCAAAATAAAAGAAAAACCTGGAAACTTTAATGCTAGCCTCGGATGGCTCAAAAATTTCAAAAAGAGGCACGGCATACGCAGACTGAAAGTATGCGGAGAGAATCTCTCAAACAGGACAGAAAGTGTAGATCCATTTATAAAAGAGTTCCAGGCAAAAATCGATCAACTAGGTCTGACTCCAGATCAGATATACAATTGTGACGAATCTGGTTTATTTTATAAACTTTTACCAGATATGACGTTGGTAAGTTCTAGAGAAAAATCAGCCCCTGGCAATAAAGCATCCAAAGAAAGGCTAACTTTTTTGCCATGCACTAACGCAAATGGAACCCATAAGTTGAAATTGCTTGTTATTGGCAAATTTAAAAATTCAAAAGCTTTTAAAAACTTCAATAAAAAGCCGGTCAACTACAGATCTAGTAAAAATGCTTGGATGACTTACATTATTTTTGAAGACTGGTTCAAAAATATGTTTGTCCCAGAGGTTAGTTTTAAAATTATGTAATTTAATGAGTAAAATTCTTTGGTCACATAATTTTTAATTTATCCAGGTAACAGAATATCTGCAGTGTAAAGGCTTGCCGAAGAAAGCTTTACTTCTTATTGATAACGCACCATGCCATCCAAAAAGTGATGAATTAAGGTCCGACAATGGAAATTTTATTATAATGTGCCTACCTCCGAATTGCACCGCAATTCTTCAGCCCTTAGACCAAAATGTAATTAACTTAACGAAACTTTTTTATAAAAAAACTTTTAGAACTTTCAACATTCGTAAGGCGGTAAACATTTTGGCTAGCGCATGGGAAAAGGTTTCTTCCACTTCGATTAAAAACTGCTGGAACGTTCTTATGTGTAACACTGATAATTGGATAAATGAAGACGACTTACCATTAAATGTTGTACGCGAGCAGTTGACGCAAGAAGTAACTTTACTAGGCCCATCATTTTCAACTTTACTGCAAGATATTTTACCTAATGCAAGCTTTTCAGATAAAATCATACAAGAATGGATTAGTGAAAGTACTGTTAAGGATAATATGTAGTAGATGCAGAAGATGAAGAAATACCGAAAATAAAAACAGATGAAGTCATCCAAGCTTTTGACATTTGCATCCAATGGGCTAATAAAAATGACATTTACTATGAACAACTGAGTACTATCCAGAATATCAAAGAGATTGCATTACAAAAAAAATTTAAAAAAGATAAAGTTCAAACGAAAATTTCAAAATTTTTCTCTTCAAACTAATAATAACAAGCATTATTATTATTATTTTAATTTTTACAAATACGTAATAGAATAAAATTTTTTTTTAATAAAAAAAATTGTTTTTTTTACAAATAATTTGTTTCTTTTTATTAAAAATGGGGTATTTTGAGGTGCAATAAAAAGCGGTCGATAATTGCAACTTTTTCGGTAATTGCAATTGGACAGATTTTTTCAAGTTGCGAAAATCGAGCTCGCACTGTATTTGTATATTAAAAAATTTCATCGCAAAAGTTATAAACGCCATCTTTCAAGAAGATTTGAAAAAAATTAAACTTAAACTCTGTGTTAAAAAGTTCAAATAGTTCAAAAATAACTCTGTAGAAAAAAAAGTTTTATTTTTTTTTTTTTTAATTTTGAATATATTAAAAATTTTTGTACAAAATACTTGACCTTTGGTCAGAAACATTGCTCTGGTGCAAAAGGTGGCAACCTGGCGCACATATAATGGGATATAAGTGTGTAGGGGAGGTTACGGAGCTATGCTCTATTAAGCACGAAAACAAAAAACTTAACAACTTCTAAAAAACGTAACGACTTTATTTTGCTAGCACTGATAACTCACAAGCTGCATAATTAAAGAAAATTTATTTTGGTTTGATATCTGTTAGATTAAAAAAGTTAGAATAATTTGAAAATTAGAATTTACAAAAAAAAATTATTTTTATAAAATTTTCGGAAAGTCTATTTTGGATCACCCTTTTCAGTGTGTTATACTTAGAAGAGAGTTCTGAATTTTTGCCTCTCGAGTTTTACTGGTTTTTACTTTCAAATGCTTAAAAAAACACTAAGATCGGTAACCACAAAAAAAAAATGATTTTTGCCCGCCTTCTCAAAATATGTGCCACTGTGCGCCGGTCAAATAAGTTTAGTTGCAAAATATTTTATGTAACTGTCCTTGTATTAGTATAAATTTTCGTAATGTAAAATTAGTATTGGACCTTATGCCATGTGTATCTTTCTAGGACATTTTTTAAAAAAATATTTTAAATCTTTACTATCTGCATAAATACGAGTATCTGTAATGTATGTAAATATGTACGTCATCGGCTCCTAATGGATTAAGCATTTTCAAAAAAATTTAGTATATCCTGATAATGATACTCATAGATATTGATATATTGAAAAATAAAACGCATAATCGTATTTCTCTATGAAAAGTTCAGAGGCCCATAACTTGTAAGTTATGAGCGAGCGGAATTTTTTTGCATTTGATGTTTTTTTTTTTTATTTTTAATTCTCTATCGCTTTATATTTTTGTTTTTTGATCAGAGTTACTTCACTGATCTAGATTTACATACATGATGAAGTGTATATAAGATTCGGCATAGCCGAATATAGCACTCTTACTTATTTTAATGAAGGTTAAAAACTTTAAATCTATTTATCTGGAAAACTAAACGTTCTACAAGACAACAGGCTGTTATTTGTGGTCACTCAAAAAATTCAAAAAAAATTTTTGATTTTTTATCGTTTTTTTTTTTCTAAAAATTAATGTGTTTTTAAAGAAAACCCTTAGACCCACTTTGAAGTTTAAAAAACATATAGGATTTTTTGTGTTTAGTTAACCTTAGATTATTTATATGGGAAAAAACTATTTAGTTTAGCTTTATAGCATTTTTACACCGATTAACATCTAACTTCTACCATCAATTTGCGAAGATGTTAACATCTTTCCATGAAAAATACACAGAACTTGAAATCAACATCTATCCACATCTTTAAAAAATGTTCCTATCTCATTTTTTTTCACCTTACATTTTTTGATAATTTTAGTGTCATCACTTGAAAAATGACAGTAATTTTGATATTCTGTTGGCATCACTGATAAAATGACGTTGAATATATAAATAAATATTGTTACGTTTATCCCTTTTTGGATAAACGTGCGGATTCTTTTGATTGCAAATACCACTGTGGCACATTATAAATTCGCTATTTTCTTAACTTCTTATGGCTCTATCTGGCTACATACATACTAGAGTCTGATCCACCCGTCTTTAGGATCCTATATGGTGGCGTATTTACTAAACATGCGTTGTTACAAACGCAGCCATCCACGTTATACTACTGTGTTACTCCGGCGAGACATGAACTACTCAATGCCTTGTTTAGTAACCTCAACCATACACAGATCTCTCCACCTTTTTTTTACACCTGAGCCAGTCATCCCTACTAATCCAATAGCCACAACTTAACATCTGCCGTACACTGTAATCATTTTGCAACTCTTCTCTTTATTATAAATGTCGTCTTGACAACTATCTACTACTGCTTTTATTAAATAGACGTCTTCACTAATTTATCTGGCCATTGGCTTCACACATAGTTGTAAATTACCTTACACAATTATTATTATTATTCTTCCTCTGTAGTCAAGTCTGAATCGAACTCACAATCTTCTGTTTTACAGTACGCACCTCTACCATCGCAGCCATTGAGGTTGCTCAACTTGTGTTAGCTTAACGGTTTTCAAATGGGGGTCCGTGGCAACCATCCAAGGGCTCCGCATGAAGAACCGTAAAAACAGTGTTTTTAAAAATAATAAAAGTTTTATTTTGAACTTGGGCTTCAGAGGGGTCCGCGAACAAAAATTAGTTTACTAGGGGTCCGTGAGCAGGAATTCGATGAGAACCACTGTGTTAGCTAATAGTCGTATTATTCAATACACACACCCAATGGTGGTGGAAGTAACTTTTTTACCTTCTGTTTTTCTTACCACGAACATACGGACAACAACAACAGGCGTTGCCAGATCTTATGTTCGTAACAATATTTTTAAACGAAAATGAGCGGCACACACAAGTTTTTTGTTTTTAAATTTATATATAAATAAATTTTGGTACATTTTTAAGCATTGAAAAAATAAAAACCATAAAGGAAATATTTATTATTTCGTAGTCTTGGGTTGGAAGAAAATTAGCATTTTTAATAAAATAAATGTTCGTAATTCAGTGTATTGCGACCCACAAACAGACTTATGCCAACTAAGAACATTTTTTATCTTCTTTTTCCTGCATAGTTTTCCATTATTTCAATCCATTGCATTAATAACTCAGTTTATTCTTTCAAAGTCACAATTAGTGCAATTATTAATGTTTGCTCGAAAACAATTTTTTAAAATCTTATTTTTACTACTAAAAATTATGGGTCGTTTAATTAAATGTTTTTGACAGCTGAGTTGATGGTAGATGTTAAATGTTGTCAATGTAAACGAATGTTTCACATTTTCTACAACTTTCATGCGTTTCACCGAGATGTTAAAAACGGGCTTTTTACGATAATGCCCGTTTTTAGCCCAAAAAAAATTTTTTTAACAAAAAAACTAACTAATTTAGCATCCTTCAAGAAACTTTTATCTGTGATCCCTTAAAAATTAAAAAAAAATTATTAATACGAAAAAAAATTTTTTTTTAACTTTAAACCCAATTATTTGGATAACTAATCGTCCTACAAGGAAGCAGGCTCTAATCTGTGATCACTTGAAATTTTGTTAAAATTTAATTTTTAAGAAAAAATTCAGTTTTTGGTTGCAAAAATTTTTTTCTATTTAATAAAAAAAAAAAACTTTAAACCCAATTTTGTGGATAACTAAGCGTTCTATTATATATATTTATACTAAATAATAATACGAGGGCTGCTCTATATATTTCTGGCCTAATAGTGAAAATGCGAATATTTATAATCAAAAATGGTTTTATTGTTTTTCAAAGTATTCTCCAGCATGATTTATACACTTTTGCATGCGCTCAAACCAGCTGTCGAAGCACTTTTTCCACTCCGATTGAGACACCTCTAAAACATGGTTTTCGAACACTTAAACGGCTTCTTCTGGCGACGAAAATCGTTGACCACGCATTTTTTTCTTGATGTGCGGAAACAAGAAGAAGTCATTAGGTGCCAAGTCAAAGCTGTACGGCGGATGACCCATTAATTCGACGTTTTGGCCGGTCAAAAACGCTCTGGTTTGAGCCGATGTGTGAGAGCTCGCATTGTCATGGTGAACAATGATTCGTCTTCTCTTGTTGATTTTTCGAACTTCTCCGATGACTTCAGGCAAACAAATTGTAGAGTACCACTCAGAAGTGACCGACCTACGTTGCTCAAGCGGAACAGTCGCCACATGACCAGTTTTGCCGAAGAAACAGGCGACCATTTGCTTCGAAGTGCTTCTTCCATGAACAACTTTCGTTGGATTTTGCTCGTCTTTGAAGACCCACACGGTCGATTGTTGTTTCGTTTTGGGCTCATACGCATAGATCCATGATTCGTCACCTGTGACGATCTTATGAACGTCTTTTCAAGCACGGCAATCGTATTTTTGCAACATTTCTTTGCACGAGTCGACACGAGCCTTTTTTTGAGCGACTTTCAAATTGTGCGGGATCCAACGAGAACAAACCTTTTTTACGGCCAGGTGTTCATGCAGTAACGAATGTATGCTGGTGGAAGAAGTGTCCAAGGATGTCTCTATCTCTCAATATGTCGCATGTCGATCTTTCATTATGAGTTCACGCACGGCATCAATGTTCTCTGGCACAACAGCCGTTTTTAAACGACCTTCACGGAATTCGTATTTGAGCGAGCTTCGGCCACGATTAAGTTCATTATACCAATTTTTCACAGTGCTATAGGATGGTGCTTCATCGCCATACAAAGATTTAAGTTCATCAATGCACTCTTGTCGTGATAATCCACGTCGAAAGTTGTGAAAAATGATGGCACGAAAATGTTCACGAGTTAATTCCATTTTTTTTTTATATTAATTTTTTCAAGTCACTGTAAACAAACTTTCCAATGGAAATGTCAGATTGCACTTGGCAGCACTCAGTGTTGCCAGGCCAGAAATATATGTAGCAGCCCTCGTATTTAAACCCATTTATCTAGATGAATAAAGAGCCATGAATTTTGGCAAAAAAAAATAAAACACACATAAAATTACATTTGTTGTTATTGGTATTTTTATTATTTTTTTATTTATAATCAATTATTTATTATTTCATTTCTTATTTTTTATTTTAACAATTTAATACACACACACATACATGTACGAGTATTTTTAACCTCTGCCATTTCTATTTAATTTTTCTTCAAGTGTATGTGTGGTATTTTTGTTTTTTTTATTAATTTTTTATTTTTATAGAAGATATTTATTCGTTTACTAAGTTTTTGAAATTGTTTGGTTTTTTGGTTTTTTTGTTGTATTTTGAAATTTTAAAATAATGATATTACATGTAGATTTGATAGATACAGTTACAATTATTATTATTTCTTTCTTTTTTTTTTTTTTTTTTTTTTTGTTTTTGCATTAAATCAATTAATAAGACTTTTGTTTAATTTGTCTTCTTCGTTTTAGAGATAAATGGAAATATTTACAGAAATGAGTTAAACATTTTTGTTGTTAGAATTTTTTTTTAGTTTTTCTAGTTAAAAATGTTATGCAGATGATGATTTAAAAAATAAAAATTAAATAAATAATATAAATATTTTGTTATTAAAAGTGTGTAATAAATTGTGTTTTTCCTTCTTGTGTAATATTTGTTAAAAATATTTATTTTTGTTTATGTATGTAATGATTTATGCTTAGAATTTTTAAAATATTTTTTTGTGTTTTTGTAACTTAATTTGTTATAATATTTTTTTTATTATATTTTATATTTTTTGAAAAATTTTAATATATAATTTTTTATTGTTTTTTTTTTTTTGTTGTTTCAACACATACATATTTTTATAATATTGTAATTTAACAAATTTATTATTATTAAATATTCTTTTAATCAAAATAATAATTTTAGTTTTTTTTATTATATTTTTTTCTATATCAAATATTGCCACTTATATATGTTTTATAAAAAAATATTTTAAAGCTTTTTCTTAATTTTGTGGTTTGTATTTGGGGTTTTTTATTATTATTTTTTTATTTATTATTATTATTAATATTATTATTTTTTTTTTTTTTTTGATTCTTTTTTTAAACTAAAAAATTTTTTTGGAAGGTTTTTCTCTAAAAAATTATTTTAATTAAATAAATATATATATAAACCAAGATAAAAATAATTATAATTATTTAAAGCTAAAACAGGTCAATTTGTGAGCTTTTAAGTTAATTTTTAGCGGTTGTAGTTATTTTAACAAACCTTTGGTTTTTAATACCCTTTAAAAATTATAACCACCAATTTTTTATTTTTTATACAAAAATGTTATAACTTTATTTATTTGCAACATGATTTCACCTGTCATTTTTTTTTTTTTTTTTTGTTTATTACTAAAAAATTTCTATTCAAATTTTCATTATTTTAAGCAAAAAACTTTACATATTTCTATTGTGATAAGATATTTTGAAAATAAATAGGAAATTTATAAAAAATCTTTACTGAAAATTATGAATAAATTAACGTGGTTTAGCTTTAAATACAAAGTAAAATAAAATTATTATCTACATTATTATTTTATTATTTTTATTTTTATTAGTTGTTTAAATCTTATTAAACTACTAAGACGGATATATGATGTTCACTAATTTCCAATTTAATATATATAATTAATTTTTTAAAATTAAACTTAAACTTAAAAAAACAGAGCGAAAATATACAAATTTAATTAAATAAATTAAAAAAAAGATCTTAAGAGAACTTAACAAAGTTATGGTGTTGCCAGACAAATGCAATTATTCACTATTACTACCGAAGCGTTTTAAATATTTGAGCCATTTATTTTGAAAGCGGCATAAGTCACTTTGGTTTTAAGCTGATAAACATATTTAAAGGATTGTGTTTCAAACGTTTTAAAAGCATTGAAGTAAAATCTTAAGAAGATTTATTTACACTTCTATATCAGAATACTTATTCCCCAATTAAAACTGCGGTCAACATAAAATTGTAGCAGATCTTAACATTTAAATTTCTTTCTTTTTTTTTTTTTTTTTGAAAAAGTGACTTATACCACATTCAAAATAAACGGCTCATTTATCAAAAAATTTGAAAATTTTAAATTTATTAACAAAAAATTTTTAAAACAAAATTTTTTTATGACAAAAAAATTAAAAAAAAACCTTTTTAATGAAAAGATTAAAATTTTTATTACAATATTTTCTTAAAAATTTGCTTAGTTCTTCAAGCTCTAATTCCCATAATGTGCAAAATAAAACAAAAAGCTTTTTGAATCGATATTAAAAGAAAAAGACTTTTGGTTGTAAAAGTATTTAAACAAAAATACTTTACGTAAAAACATGTTTCGGAAAAATCAATTTTCTTCTAAAATTTAACCAAAGTTGCACATTTAAAACAGCATATTTGCTGCAAATGCTACTTTAGTAACTTTTTAGAGAAAAAAGCTTTTGCTAATAAAAACTTATTTTCATAAAAATTTCTTTTTTGAAGCTTAAAAAATGTATTTTTTTTTAGCGAAATAGCCATCTAAACTCGACCAGCCAATTTGGTTTTTAATGTTTAAAATTAAGTAAGAAAATACTCATTCTTGATTTTTAAGAAATAAAATAAAAATTTAAAAAAAAAGTTTAAATAAGTTTTCCAGTTGACAAACTTTAACTGGAAAAAGAATGCCAATAAATTTGTATTCGGTTCTTAACTGAATATTTAAAAACTTTTTAACAAATTGTCCTATTTCACGAAAAAAAAAGCTTAATTTTTTAAATAAAAAGCTTTACCCAAAACAGCTTTTTAAAAAAGTTAAATTTTTCAACAGACTTTTACAGTTAAAATAGAAGAGATTTAGAAGGAATTGTAGCTTTTTTTAATTTGAAAAGCTTTTTATCATATTTTTATTGAACTGATCTTCAGTACTTGCAGCAGCTTAAGCATTTAAGTTTATTTTAAATTAATTTTAACTTTTTTCTTGCGTCAATAAATTTTTTTTTTTTTTTTTTTTGTATCCAAACTCAAAAGAAATTTAGTTAAATTAACGTCCAAATAAGCGATAACTTGCCAGCACACCCTACTAGAACTATTTATACAACCAGTCGCTATATGTACGAATTTGTTAGACTAGTTGTTATGTGTCAAATTGTTAGTATGGCAACTTTAAAAAAATGTGGAATATTTTCGTTAAAACAGACTCTTCGTTAATTCTTTAAACAAAAATTATTAATTGTATTTTTAAATAAATTTAAAAAATTTTCGCTTAAGTGATACTTTATAGCAGATTTTTTGTGACATCGAAATTTCTACAAAATTCTTTAAATTCACTCTTTTGCCTTTAACTTGTAAAGAATTAATTCACTTTTAAAAATTAATTTTTTTTTGCTTAAAAAATGTTCTTTAAATAATAAACAAACAACAACAACAACAAATTCAAAAAAATATTATGATTTCTCAGATAAACCTGTACAAGAAGCTGTTGAGCTTTTGCTACTTTTCTGTCATGTGGCTTCCAGTTAAGCAAAAGGGTACGCTTAAACTACAGAGCACATTACTTGGAAATAGTCGGCGACAAAACGATGGCGTGTAAGAGTTTATTAATGGCAACCCAACAGTTTTTTATTTTACATGAAGCAGATCTTTAATTTTTTATTTGACATGTGGCAACTTCGATGAATGTGAATTACACTGGCAACTAAACATCAAGTGAAGTATAACCAGATTTTAAGAAAATATTAATCGAACCGGACGATTGGTATGTCAAAGAACTTTAGTTAGTCTTAACTAGTCGTTTCCTAGAAAAGAAGAATCTCCTTAAAAGATCAATTTAGCTGAAGAAGCGAATCTCCGATGATGAATATCTGCCTTTAAACTTTTTAAGTTGGAGTGTGTTAACGACTGATGAAGAATGTGAAATTGATCAAAAAGTTATTGGCAGCAAATGAAGCTCTGTTCTAATTCAATGGCCTATTCAATGAAGAAAAGGTTCCATAGACTCAACAAAAATTGAATTGTGTGCCGTTTATTTGGCGACGAACATATCGATTTTACTAATTAATTTTGCTTTCTGGGCATCAATTTGTTTTTCGCACTGCCACCAACATTTTTAATACTGTCACTACATAATGCAAACATTAAATTACTTAACGGGAGTAATTTGTTTTTTTTTTAATCCAAACAACAGCTGATTAGTGGTTTGTCAAAGTTGCCATTTATCAGTAACGTAGTAATTTTGTGCAAACTGTGTTTTAAATAAAATTGAAAAGCAAATTATTAACAAAATCCAAACATTAAACAGAAGTGAGTTTATAAAAGAGAGATAAAAATTTTCATTACACTTTTTTTATAAAAAAAATTTTACTTTTCTTACATAACCTCAAAAAAGCTTTTTTTTATAGAAATAATTTTCTAAAAAGCTTTTAAAATTTTGGTCTTATTAACACTATTAAGAGGGCATTTTGGATTTTATTTTATAATTTTATTGACACACTTTTGCAAGACTTTAAGGATAAAAAAATTTTTTTGACAGACTCTAAAAAATTGCAATTGAGACCTTGCGAGTTATGCAAAAAACAAATTCTTTTTTTAGCTTTTTCCTCCTACTTTTTATTACTTAAAATCAATATTTCTAACGAAAGAGATGAACTGGATAATCCATTTTTTAATAAAATCGTGTTAAAAAGATTTTTATTGAACATTTAAAGAAATTTTGAGGATCTCTAGGGAGAGGTTTTGAGACTTTAATGCGTAACAGAGCCATAAGAGTGAATGACAAAATATTTTGATGACGTTAACAAGTCTTTTAAAATTCTAAGTAAAAATCTCTGGTATATAAGTTCACCTGTTTAGCTTTTAGATTTTACCTCAAAATTATAAAAAATTTCCTGTAGTGTGGAGCTGATGATCAATGAGTTGAGCAGCATTCCGTGTTTCTAGAGTTTTTTTGAACAAAGTTTAATAAAGGAGATGTTAACATTTAAATAAAGATTTAATAATCCGGTCGATTTGCAAATTTAGTGATGCCACTTGATATCGAAGCTTATAGGAATCCGGTAAGGTTGTCATTTATTTCGTTATTAATTAAAAAAACACATGTCTAAATACATTTTTTGCTTGCGATTGTTCTAGAACAAGTTCCACATTTTTTTTGTCTTATAAACAAATATACAACCTTTGAACTTAAATAAAAATTCATTAAAAATTATTTTTTGAAAACAAAAAAAAAAAAAACTTTAAAATAAATTATATTTCAAAAATTAACTTAAATTAACGGCGATAAATTATTTACAAAATTTTTATAGATTTAAATACAGAGTCATTGATTTCAAAAATTTAAAGCCTACAAAATTTACTTTTGTTCTTGCAGATTCAATTTTCAGGGGAGCTATTAAGACACACATCTAAAAAGTTTATTTTTAAAGTTTATTTTAAAGCTTTTAGAGAAAAGCTTTTGCAAATAAATTTTAGCTTTTCTTATGATAAACGGAAGCCTAAAAGTTTACTATCTTCGATATAAAATTTTTTCATGATCATTTTCATCCTTTTGACTTGTTCAAGCTCTTACAAAAAAATAAAAAATAAATAAATTTTTTACACTGTAAGAAATTTTTGTGCTTAAAAAATTCTTTAACTTAAAAATTACAATTTAAATAAATATTTAACTAATTATTGTTTTTTTTTTTTTTTTGTATTATAACTTCTTAATAAAACCTTTTTTTTATCTTATGAATTTATTTAATGATGTTATTTTTTATTTTAAAATCACAAAACATAACTTTCAGTTTAAAAATTTTGTGTCGTTTTTTTTTTTTTTTTGTCTAATTAAAGTGATAAAAAACGAAGCTTTCTTTCTTATTTTTTTTTTTTGATTCTTTTTCGTTTAATAATAAAAAAACAATATACAATTTTGTCACCTTCTCACTCTTTAAAATTTTAAATATTTTGGGGTTTTTTTTTTTTTAATTTACACTGTGCTACAATTTAAATAATGAACAGTCTTCTCTCGATGTAGCTGAGTACTTCAAATTCTCTGGGAAATAAATTATATTACGCTTGCATTTTATTATAGGAGTCCTAAATGTTCTAAACTTTTTCGCTACAAAGTTGATAACTTCAACTTTGTGGTAATTCGAACCCTGTTTTTCTGTTCTCATCAAAAAAAAGAATTCTTAGCAATATAATATTTTGAACTGCAAACTTTTTTGCTGAAGTTCTTCTAGTTAGTTTTTTTCTTTAGCCCTTTAATATGGCGAACCCTGGCTTAACTTTTATTGGTTTGTTTTTTTATTGGGATGTCAAGTGGTCGTTTCTTTGGTCTTGATACCTGCACATAGCGACTTTTTAAAAAATGAATAGGCGGAGGGATTGAGAGATGTATGATCTTGACATCTTTAACCCGTTATCAGTCGAGTTATAATTTAAGATTACAAATTTATGAGTTTAGTATGCAAAAATATTCCTCAGTAATTTATCTCCATCTCATAAAGAATACTGTGCTGATTCGAGGGCTAAAAATCTCTCTATGGCCTTTAAGAAGTTTAAAAAAATATACTAAAACATAATCGCAGTCCTCTTAGTTGGAATAAAGGCTCGATATACAAATTTAACTTTGACTTGAATTATTAAACTGAGGAAAATTTTCGGCAAATTTCCATTATGAATTTATACATTTATTTTTTGCTGTATCCCAGTGTAAGTAATGATTATAATTGTACAAATGTAACTAACAATAATTTCGGCTTGAGCAATAGTTTAGGTATGTGATTTTCATTTAAATATTTTAATTACAATCAATATATTAATAATTTTTTTTTCAAATTAAAAACAGGATGGGATTTCCCAAAAATTATTTTTTTGTAAAAATTTTATTTTATTTAAAATTTTCCTAAATCTGCCACAATTTCATAATTAAAATGAGAAATAGCCCTTAATTATTTATAAACTTTTGAATGTAAACAAAATATTTTAATTTAAAGCACTGAATTTTGTTCAGCATTTTATGTACAAAATAAAAAAATTAGTGTGAAATAATTAAGAAATAATGTCACTAAAATTGCATTTAATGCATTTTGTTAAAAAGGCGCAAAATGTTTCATGCAACATGTTTAACAACAGCAAAATGTTGCTGGCAACAATATTTAAAGCTGCCACAAAATGTTTCAAGCTTCATGTTTAGTAACAGCAAAATGTTGCTGGCAACAATATTTAAAGCTGCGTAATATTGAGCTGCTCTTGTATCGCGTAAAAAACTGCATTTTTAAAGAACAATCCATTTTTGAATCGTGACATTGGAACCACTTACTAAATATCACATTTTCTTAAATGAAATAAGAAAAGGTTGCTAAACAATTTTTGCAAACGTAAACAGAGTATTCAGCTTAAGCGTGGTACTCTGTTCGAATTCAAGGATTATTTCGCACAGCCAATTTGATTTTTAAAATGTGATGACTATCTTCCGAATTATAAGAAATTCTGGTTCTTATAATTTTTATTTTAATGAATTAAATTTTTCAATTTCTTTACATTTAAATTTTATTTTTAATACCAACGTACAATAATCAATGATCAGCTGTTGCTTGAAAAATTCCGTTCGAAATAAAACCCATTTGCAGTATTTCATAGCTTGAATAAAATGTTGACAGAGTCATTTCGTATATTTTTATTTTTGCAGCAAAACCCAGTACTACTGCAGCATTTTTTCAGGACTTTTTTTTTAATTTTTTTAAACATTTTTTAATTTTTTGATTAAGTATTTGAAGGTTATTGGCAGCTTTAAATTTTTTTACACAATTAAAACACTGCAGTATTTCATACCTTTATTAAAATGTTGCAGACACATTTCATTTGTTGTTTTTTTTTTTTTTTTTTGCAATAAAAACACACTACTACTTCTGCAACATTTTTGAATTACTTTTTTAATTTTTAGAAAAATTTTTAATATTTAAATTGAATATATGAAATTTATTATCAGCTTTTAATTATTTTAATACAAAATAAAACCCCTTTCCAGTTTTTCATAGCTTTTATAAAATGTTTCAGACACATTTCATGTTTTTTTCTATTTTTTTTTTTTTTTGGCAACAAAAACCCAGTATTACTTATGCAACATTTTTGCACGACTTCTTTTAAATTTTTTTTTTTAATTTAAATGTTGGAAATTTATTGGCAGCTTTTAGTTTTTTTATACCAATACAATAAACAATAATCTACGGTTTTTAAATATTTTCGTACGATATAAAACCCCTTTGCAGTATAAAAACACAATACCACTTCTGCAACATTTTTTCATAAGCACTTTTAATGGAATTAATATGACACGATTCTGCATGATCATTTTTTTTTAATTTCACAGTATTGTTAAATTTATTTATTTCTTTTTTACATAATTTAATTAATTAAAATTTAAAATTTTTTGTTGAAAGTTTTAAAAATCAAAATATTTTCTAAAACTCCTAAATATTTCCCATCCTGTTTCACAATCTTAATTTTTTTTATTATTATTTTTTTTATTATTTAATATCTGTTTTGTTTAATTTTTTATTGTTTGATAAATAATACTAAATTGTTGTTTTTCTTTTTACACTAAGTACGCACACTTACTACATTTAATACAATTAATATATTTCATTTTTAATTTTTTTGTGTCAATTTTCATATAATTATGGAAATTTACTTTTTATTTTTTATTTATATATAAATTTTCTTAAATGATTATATTTAATTATTTTCATTATTTTTTTAATCTTTAGTAACAATACAACCAACATACCCTGTATGCCAAACCCAAAGAAAGATATCTGTGTGTTTCTATCTCCTTTTTTTCTTTTATATTTCAATTTAAGTGTATTTTCTAACGTTTTAACTGTCTATACAAAAAATAGAAAATTAAAAGGAAATACATATCTGATAAATGTGAAAGAATTTAATGCTTTTGAAGCTTATTTCTTTCTAACATACAAAAATAAACCTAAGAGCTCCAGCTCTATAAAATCTACAGGGGGGAGGGGATTCACTCTCATTAAAAAATTGGTTATTTCACTGTTGTTAAAATGTTGCAAAGCATTTTTGCAATATTTTTAATATTTAAAAATTTGAGCTATGCCTCGCTTATTTCGCTGTCTCTTAGCCAGCAGCACCAAAAGGAAATAAATAAAAAAACAAAACACAAGCTTAATTTAACAACTTATCTCTGAATGTTTATCCTTAAAGCGTTCATTGTAGCCTTGTATAGTAAAGGGGGGCGAATTGGCCCCTACGGCCGATGTGGCCACGGTAGTTGTTGCTGTTGTTTTGTTAAGGTTGCCATTCATTTTGTTAACATTCAGTCCATTGTGCAAAATGCTGCCATTTAATTTTTCACTGCCCATCATCATTAGATTGTTGGTGGTATTGGTGTCAACAATGCAGTTGTTGCCTTTTAGATTGCCCACCGATGTGGACATCATTTGGATGTTGGCATACGAGGAGTTTTTATTATTAGGAGTATTTGTTGCATTTGTGTTTGGAACTGTTACGGTATTGTTCAGACTCTTTGTTAAAGCGGCCGGATCTAATGTTATGCCATCCAGCTGTGATGAAAATGATAATGGCGGTTGTATGGTGGTCGGTGTCGGCTGTGGTGTATCCAAGCTAATGAGGGTTGTCTCTTCGTTATTTGAATTTTGTGTAGACATTGTTGTGCTGTTGCTGTTACTGTTGCCGTTACCATTGTTATTGTTGTGTATTGTCCTTAAGCCATTGGAGACGGGTGACCTTTGACTACTGCTGCTATAGCCGCTAGTATTACCAGGACCCGTTGCTCCCATTGATACAGTATTGATACTTTTTTGTGATCCATTCGCTTGATTTAATAGCGGCTGATCGCTCTTTGAGTTGGGCAAAATAAACGAGGTCTCCCAATTGCCTTCATTTTTCGTCACATTATTATGCTCACATTCATTCTCCCTGCCATTGCAGCAGGGTGCCGAAGGCGAAGATATTCTAGGCGGAGTGCAAATATTGTTGCCGGTTGATACTGGCCCTACAGGGACATTAGTAGAGCTTGCATCTGTTTGTGCTGCGCTGATGATTTGATGTTGGGGATTGTGTGTTATGCCCGGCAAAGGTATTAAGTAGTCGGATGTGGATGGCACCTGTAAACAAATGTCGTCGACTCCTTGCGGTCGTATTATTGTTTGATCTCGTTCGTTGGAGGGCGGGCGTAAGATGTGTGGCAAAGGTGCATTCATAACAGCTGGATCCTATAAGAAAAAGCAAAAGTTAAGAGTGATAAATATCTGTTAGCGAGAACAAAGTCCTGCTTAAAAAACATGGTAATGCTTCCTCCAATCCCAAAAAAAGGAAATAATTACCTCTGTTACAGTTTTAAGTCTCTCCAAAAGACTTGAAAATGTGGGACGATCTTCTGGTGTGGGATTCCAGCAATCGGCCATTATTTTATATATAACAGAGGGGCATCCTGGTGGGGTACCCAAACGACCGCCATTGGTAACCAGTTGCATAACTTCGGGATTTGGTAGACCGGTGTAGGGCATTAATCCCAAACTGAAAACCTGAGAAAAACGTCAAATAATTAATTTTAAAAACCATTTACTTGATCAATATTTTTCAACTCACCTCCCACAGCAACACTCCAAATGACCATACATCTGTCTTTGAAGTAAATATACCATCGAGAAAAGCCTCTGGTGGCATCCATTTGATAGGTAACATAGCCTTGCCACCCTTGCGATAATAATCGCTACGATAAATATCGCGTGCCATACCAAAGTCTGCTATTTTCACTACTCTGCCAGGACCTTTACTGCTCAGCAAACAATTGCGTGCTGCTATATCGCGATGTATGAAACGTTGAGATTCCATGTAACGGCAACCCTTGGCCACATCGAGTGCACAAAATACTAAATCTTTCATAGTTAAAGGTGAAGGTCTATCGGGTTTGTGGCGTCCTTCACGCAAAAAATTCTTTAGATCTCCACCAGCTAAAAGCTCTAAAACAATAAAGCGCGGATGACGATCAAAACAAACACCTATTAAATGAACCATATTGGGATGATTAAATTTAGCCATAATGGCAGCTTCCATAAGGAAATCTTCCTCGGCCTGTAGTGTAGACATTTCGGGCAATGTTTTAACGGCTACAGGCATTTCTACCGCGTCACCATCACGATGGCGATACAGACCCTGATAAACTTCGCCAAAGGCACCCTGGCCCAAAGGTCTAAAACGACAAAGGTAGATTTATTACAATAAAAACTTTTTTACTTTTGTTCTCTCTCCCAAACTTACTTGACCAAACGCAAACTTTCCCTGGCCACCTGGGGTAGACTTTGAACATTTATGGTGCCATTTATGAGATCATCGCAGCCATAGTTGGGATTAAAGTTATTTAAATTATTTTCATCAAGATTATGGCGCAAACGAGTCAGCTGCATATCCTGTTGCATCAGCATTTTATGACGTTGTTTGGCCATCTTTTTGCGTTGATAGCGATTATCTAAAATAAAATTTATGAAATAACTAAAATTGAAGTCTTAATAATTAATATTGAACCTACATAACATGACCACAAGAGCAGCTAGAGAGGCAATTAGCAGCAGCATTAAAACCGTAAAGAATGAGATCAAATAATTCAAAGGTATTGTCTCCGTTATGGGCACTGAAAAGAGAACAAATTAACTTTTTTCTGCAAGTCTTAAAACTTCATTAACTTACTGTCACACGAGGAGGAATTATCTTTGCGTATTCTCCATCCTTCGGGACAAATACATTTAATGGAAGATCTATACTCGTCTAAAGCCAAACATCTGTAGTCACAACCGCAACCTTCTATGGCAGGTATAATTATAACAGAACCGGCTCCTAAATTAGAGCCCTCGTAGAGGGCATTGAGTTCCCTTAAAGTACGCGTGGTGGTTATGTAGGAGGTGCCACCTTCACCATTTGATTGATTTAGATAAACATCTCCGCCTGCATAACCGCCACCACCTCCGCCTGTATAACAGCCTCCACCGCCGCCACCAAATCCTCCCTGACTATGACGCTTAACATCGGAACCATTGTTCTCCAAGTCCACATAGCATGAAAAGCCTCCACGACCTCCTAACAACAGTGCAGCTCCGTATTTTGCATCTAAGGCCTGATCAATATTGGCACGCCATCCACCACCCGGACCGGCAGTTTTTTTCGACAAAGGTTCACCATTAATTTGACCCGTTACCCCTTTACGTGCTGGATTTTCTTTTTGGCCATGTTGGAAATCTTCATCTAAATAGCGACCTATACCCAAGCCTCCACCTCCTCCTGCTACTATTAAGGGAACAGCCTCATTGCGTGCCGAGTTAAGCTAAAAATATAAAAAGAGAAATTTATTTTTGCAAATAAATTTATATTTTTCTTTACTCACACTTACCAAAAATACATAGGAGGCACCACCGCCACCACCTGCGCCATAGTCCAAATTCATATTCTTAAGCATGTGCTGTTTGGAAGTGAAACTATATTTACTCAAGTCTAAATCAGGATCACTAGAGCCACAGCCATCTTCTTTATAGCCCAGCGATTTAATACAAGCATTTTCTCCCTGCTGGCCCACCAATATAAATAACTCTTCATTCTTGTGCAGCTCTAATACTGCCACAGCGACAGCACCACGTGAAGAACCCACCCCGCCAGATCCTAAACCACCACTGGCGCCTTTGACTATGAAACTGCAACAAAAATATTTTTTTTTTAATCTTAATCTAAAAAAAAGTTTAAACATTAGGAATCTTACGTGTAGAAGCCCTCATGTGGCACTTTCCATTTTTGCATGCCTTTGTAGGGTATTTCATCTACCACTTTCACCTCTTTAAGCACCCTGCTGCGGTTGTGTGTGTTGTAATAGGTTTCACATTGTGCTTGCGTAGGTCCCAGCATCCCTCGATTATCACAAGTGCCTAGTTCCAGGTCTGGGAATTAAGGAGAGAAACAAAAAAAATTGTGAAAAAGAATCTTGCAGCGGGACTTGCCATATTTCAGTTTTTTTAAAAATCACCAACTCACAATTATGATTAGCAAAATCTTTATGCGTCGGACTTTTAGTATGACGAACATTCCAATAATTATAGCCATTCAAATGCTCCGGTGGTATATTAATGCCAAAGCATTCTGGTGACAAAGAGAAATCATCAACAGCCACATCCGAATAAATACGCATGCCCATGCGTGCCTCAAATTGCAAATAATATCTTTTAAAAAGAATACACATAAAAAATAACTCATTATAAGATCTCATCCATTGAAACTGTAAAATTTTACCTTGAAGTTATGTTTGGCAAAATATATTCTGCTCTCAGCCAGTCAGCGCCTTGATTTTTTGTACTCCACCATAAGGTGGTGGTAATATTTTCTTTCTCCTTCATTTCCACCACTGACAAATTTATGCTTCCCGGATTTTTACCAAACTGATGTATATAAAAGCGCACTACACACGAGTTACGATATGGAGAATTTGGATCTCCATGCACTGTAGGCGGAGGATTAAATGTGCGTGATATCATTATTGCGTTGCTGGCAAAACCAATTAAGGAGCCCTTCTCACTATTGTTACTATGTTGATTCATATTGACCAGCATATAATAGCCGGCTGTGGAGTTGAGTAAATGCTGATAGGTATGATCGCTATCTGGGCCAGTATCGTAGGTGGGTGATGAACCTGTATGACGAGACCAAGATAATACTGTTCGTCCCGAGTCACGCCAGCCGCACCAGTCATTCTCAAAATCACATCTTGCACCGAATGGTATCTTTTCACAGTTCAACAGCTCATCTTCGGCTTCATCACAATCGCGGGTTATATCACAGATCCTGGGCAAAGGTATGCACACGGGTACTTTATTCATCATACATTTCACTTGAGAGGTGCTACATTTTTCCGCCTTTGCTCCTTCCGGAAAACAATTTATCATCCTTAGATTATCAATGGCTACATGAGCCTTTTGCCCCTCCAATAACTTGGGTACAATTTCGAAAACAATACGAAAATCTCTCGAAATGCGTCCTAAACGAAATACTTTTCTCTCCCATTGGCGATAATTATCACCTACAATTTCCGCTGGAACCCAGGAGCTCTCTTGTGAATGTAGCGGTTCTACTACTACACGTGACAAACCATGACTCATGCCACTCTGATGCATATAAACTTCCAGATAACATTTTTCCATGGTGGTGCTAAACTGTGGTGAAGTAAGATTTATTTGTAAAGTAGTGGGCGCCAAACGGGCATAAAGAAAATGGCCATTGGCATCGTCTATATTATCGGCTAAGGGGCCGGGATATAAACCCGTCATATTCTTTTTGGAAACTTCAGTGCCACTCATTATGTGAAAACCATCCGACAGATTTTCAGTCCATTTCCAAGCACAAGGAGTTTCGAATGTACAACGTACGCCTAACAAATCCTCGATGTCGGAATTTAAAGTGGCCTCAGTGTTAATGATATAGGGATTCTAGAATGGAAAAATAGAAATGAAATATTTAAAGAAATGTGTTAAACCCGAAAAAAGTACGTCACCTCATCCACAAATATTTCAATTTGCTTCGATTTAAGCGTTTTTAAAAATTTTTTAAATTCATCAAGCGTTTTTTTTGTTGTGGTTTTGCCTGATTTTTCAAGGCTTTTAGGAGTTTTTTGCAAATAAATAAAAAAAGCATACTACGGGTATTTTGAAATTTTTAGAAAGCAATTCATTTCAATTTCTGAGTATAAATTGTTAAATGTTACAACACATGAGTAGTTTATTCTACAACCAATAAATTTTTTTATTTTTTAAGTTGGCAGAGTTATTTTGCGGTAGTTTTTTTTTTAAATAGATGGCCAAAATATGACAGTGGTTTTAGGCGTTTTTATTTATTGGAAATAAATTTCTACGAGCAGTTAAACTTAAAAGTAGGACTTGAGCTTCAGCTACGCGGATTGAGCGATAAAATCATGTAGAAATAAAAACATCTGTGGCAACACTTTTACCTCACAAAATATTCTTCAAGTCAGTTTAGGTTACTTATCTATAGCACAGTATTCTGTTTAGCTTTTCATTCGGAACGCTGTCAAAAAAAAAAAAAAAAAAAAATCGTGAGAAATAAACAAGTAAGAGTGCTGTATTCGGCTATGCCGAATCTTATGTACCCTTCCCCATCTATGTAAATCTAGTAGCTCCTATCAAAAAAAGCAAATATTATAGTGACAGAGAATTAAGAAATAAGACAAAATTTTTTCCATAAAAATTTTTTCCATAAAAATTTTTTCCATAGAAAATTTTGTCAGCTTTTAATGGGTTAAGCATTTTGATAAAATTTTAAAATTTCCTTAATGATCTCTTCAAAAGCTTTTAAATGATACCCATATTGACAATCGAACTTTTTTTATGAAAATTTCAGAGGCCCATAGCTCGGTAAACATGGGCCCGCATCTACTTTTTTTCTTGATTTTTTTTTTTCTTATTTTTTAATTCTCTATCACATTTTTTTGGTTTTTGTAATTAGAGTTACTTCATAATTGTAAATGATAATGAAAATTTAGAGGTAGGCGTAGTGCTTTGCTCGCTTCATCGAGGGACTTGGACCGATCTTGCTGATTTTCAATAGCAACATTTTCAAAACTATTTCTGATAGATTGGCGTATTTAAAAATTCTCTAGATCAGCTAGTGCCATGGGAAAGTTGATTTCAATATTAACAGACAGACGGACATCGCTCAATCGTCTTTGATATGCATTAAAACTCAGAGTATATGTACTTTATGGGGTCGGAAATGGATATTGTAGAAATTACAAACGGAACGACAAAAGGGTATAAAAAAATTATATCACTCAGTTTTATTCAGGGGGCAAATTACGGGCATTCGATATTGATCGAAATTTCTACAGAATTTAAATGTTAATTTTGATCGATATCGAGTGCCATAATTTGCCACCTGTTCAGTTCGTAGAAAAGTCAACAAACGTTTCTGACTGCATGTCTATTTAAAAAAATGGTTTCTGGCAACAATGGCTTTCCAGCTGAGAAAAAAAATGAGCTGCACATATTTCCTTAGAATTCGTAAAAAATCGCAAAAACCATCTTTAGTTTTCAACAAAAGCGTGTTATAGTGGCCATTAAAAAATTAAGCCGCGGCAAAAACAGTAGTGCGAGTAAACTCGGCATCTAAATTGGTTTTATATTCAACGAAAACTGAACGAAGATGAAGGGACATAATGAGCTGGAATTTTTCTAATTATGATTCTTTGCAAGAGAGTCTTCTAACTTTAGCAAATTTTGGAGAACATTTCATTAAAAATCAAATTCTGTCTGATGTATCTCTGTATCGCAATATTTGTTTTGTCGCAAATTAAATAGAACTTTTGTTACTTAATTTAACAAAAGACTGAAGTACCAGTTCAAACAATGTGGCAATCTCGTTGCTGTTTCTTTTCATATAATTTAACGTCTTCAATTTCATTTTCTTTTGCGACTAAGATCAAAAAACTAAGGGCTACATTTGGTTTTTCTAGACCGACACGTAAATTTATATTGCGGCTTTTGTAGACTTAAACGATTCTTCTTGATCTGTTTAAGGACCTTAATTACTTACATTGTACTTAATTGTTCTTAGTTTAAATGCAAGAAAATTTAATTCTTTTGAGCACCGATCGAGAGCAGCTCGATGTCCATATTACTAGCTCTGCTGATTAAGTACTGTAAATACTAGAATAGCCAGAATGACATTGATGCATGTGCTAGAATAATTAAACTTCCATTATTTGACTCCTACAGAGAAGTTTTCATTTCGAAGAGAAAGAGACTGTCAAACATTTAGTCTTCCATTGTCTGGTTATCCTTGTAGCAATGCGATTTGAAAAAATCTTACATACTTTTTAGACTGTTATCTACAGATAATTTTGCCACTAGCTTTTAATGTGCGTTTAATTAATTTAGGGTTGCCATATTTTCGCAGATACAAAAGAACATCTATTCAACTAACAACAATAAAAAGTAAATTAGAAACTTTTTATATAAACGAGCTGAATGATGTTTGTGAAAATATTTAAGTTCTAAACGAGCAGCCTAAAGATTTCACAAACAGATGAATTATTTTTCCAATTGTCAAGAAGCAGATGCCGCCTTTTCTTTAAATAAACTTCACTTTATGTTATAAAGTGAACTCTAGAGGCAGGCTATGGAAACAAATGTTATTATTTTATAGTTTTGGCCGAGCAACTACACCCATCTTGATCTTGTACAAGTTTCTTTAAAAAAATGCAAGACGACTTTTTTACAAATCCCAATTGCAATGATTTTACATAAAAACTTATTAGAGGAGTTTTTAAAAAATAGTAAAAAAACCTTTTTAATTTATTAAAAAAAAACCCACTAAACATTTAAAAAAAGATTTAAATGATGCGCCTAAATTAAAAACAATATAAAAATATTTTAATATTAGCAATCGATTGAAGATGGTATTAGAAAACTTTCCCTCAAGTATACCTACACACATGCATCTTCTAAACATTTGCCCCTCTGGCAACCAACTGCACGCTATTAAGTTTATTTTGGCACAAGCCGTCTATTGTTGCTTTCAATGTTACCAATTATTGTTGAAAAAAAAATTAAAAATCCTAAATACATCAGGCAGCCAATACGATGTCTTTATATTTATATTTTATTCTTATGTTTTCTTATTTTTTTTAACCCCTCCAGTATTTTACATACTTTTATTATTTTTCTCTACATTTTCAATATTGTTTTTATTAAATTTCAATTATAATCATCCAGCTAACAAACCAACAAACCCTGTAAACAAGCAGCCTCCGGTTATACTTGGTTTTGAAATATTAAAAAAAGGAAAACAAAAAAAAAAAATACAAATGTTTTAGAAATAAAACAGGAACTAATTAAATAGCAAACGAATGACAATGCTGAAAGAAGCGGGACGAAAGAGGAAGCGTCAGCACAAACAAATGAACACAAGCAGATAAAAGCAAGATATAAGAAATACATGAATGTGCATAAAAAAAACGACTTAACAAACAGTTTATTTTTGTAAGTTCTTGAAAAAAATGTGGCAACATTTTAATGAGGCTTGGCAACTCCCTTTTTAAATAATAATAGTTTTATTGAAACTTTTCTATCGTATTTATGTTTTGTTAATAAAAAAATTTACAAATTAAAATTTAAACAAAAAACACAAATCAAAGGGTTCTCCAATAGGAAATTTTAGATTTTTTTCTTTATACTTTATGGCATTATGTAACTTTTTCTATTTTTCTTTTTTTTAAAGCAACTAAGAGAAAGTATAACGGCAAGCTATAGCAATGATGCGGCTCATTGCCATGGATTCAACTTTCATTTCAAAAGAGAGGAGCGTTGTTGTAACTACGTTAGAGCGTTTTAAATTTCTTTTACATGATTCAACGTTTGGCTTTAATATTAGTTAAAAGCATTACCGCTATAAATTTAAGACAACGCAAGTTTTCAATTTGACAAGGACGGCAAATTCCCTGCCATGGAACAAATTCCACCTTTCAAATATGTAGAGCGATATTCAATGATCAGAAAGTGAATGACATAAAGAGTAAACTGCACACTAAAGGCTTGAAACATTATTTATTTTAAATTAACGATTAAATATCTGCAGTTGCCACAGAATATATGAAAATTCGTTAAAGTTTTAGAAGTCTATCAAAATACCATTAAACCTTGTGAACGTCTGGCAACTCTAGATTTTAAAATATATTCAACTCTAACTAATCCTTTTTTTAAAGCAAGAAAATATTTTTCTGCGCCTTAAAATGGGCATTAAAGCGAGGAAATTGTGAAAAAATTTTGGATGAGTTCTTTTTTATATTTTAGATCAAGGCTGCCAATACAAAAATGTTTAAAGCATGGTCCTCTTTGAATATATTCCCGGAACAGAGCAAAACTTAGCACTGCAAGCAAATCTTTCCATTAAGTAAATTTCATTTTAAGCAACTCCTAGACTCGGTTGACGTAATTAAATTCTCGCTAGATCATCTAGTAACTTGACAATAGACTTGTGCCATATAGTTCAATTTAGTGATCGCTCTTTTTAGTTCAAAGTTTGAAAATGAACTAGTTTAAAATTTAGTTCAAAGGCTCTCTTTAGTTCAAAATCTCTCTTAGTTCAACTTTCAACTTCTAGTTCAAACGCTTTCTTTAGTTCAAGCTCTTTTAGTTCAAATGTTCTTTTTAAAATATGATGGCAACAATACTGTAACACTGCCATAACGAATGTTAAATTAAATGCGTGGCAGCACTAATTTCATGTCGGAAATAGTCAACAAGAAAACAAAGACATGGATTCTAGTTTATCTTGTCTGGTAGTTCAAGTACTATGTATAGTTCAAAAATGAACTAGGTGTACTTAAAAGTATGAACTAGTTAACTTAGTTCAAACGATGGAATCGTTCGTTTATGAACACAAGTCTACTTGACAATTTGATTGATTGATTTAAACACTAACACAGATGGCCAGACGGACATCGCTCAATCGACTTTGCTATGCACAAGAAGTCAGAATATAAAAATTGTATGGGGTTAGAAATAGATATTGTAGAAATTACCCTTTTCCACATTTTGTAGTGAAGAATGTATTAATACTACAATGTAAAGGGTGCCCCAATGGTGAAGTAATTTTTAAATTCATGGCCCTATTTGTAAGCCGCACCAGGCAGATACATAAAGTTTAAGTATTCTTATGTCCTCTGTATGAAAAAATACTAATAAAACTAAAATATAAAGGGTTTTTCTAAAGTAACGTGATTTTGATTTGCCTTCAGTTTTTTAACTCTATTAGAGAGATATTTAGACTTTTTGCACTGGATTTAAAAATCCTACGAAAAGGAGTGTAAACAATAAATTAAAAAAATTAAAGGGTGTTTCCATACTGCCCGTTATTTGAACGAGTATGATCTTAATCTTTTAAACCGTTATTGGCAGATATATGAAATGTCACTGAAGCATGTAGCGTTTTGTCCGTTATAAGGAAAAGTTTTAATAAATAAAAATTATAGGGTGTCCCAATAGACACATGATTTCTATTGAATAGTTTTAAATAGACACTTGAAATTAAAAAAAAAAAAAAAATAAATAAATAAAACAGAAACACATTTATTTATGTAAAGTTTTTCTTAAAAAAATTATTTCAAAAACTTTCTAAATTAAACTCTTTTAAAAAGGTACTTTTCTTTTCTAAAAAGTACCTTTTAAAACTTTTTAAAAAGGTACTTTTTCTTTTTAAAAAGTATTTTTTAAAACAATTTTCGTTTTGGTAAAAACTTACCGATTGGGGCTGTGATATGCGTATCTCATCCTTTATCACTTGCAAGGGATCATTGTGTTCCTCCAAAATGATATCATCATCTATACCGCCACGAGGATCATCGTTGGGTGGCAAAGGGCCACCATATGATTGAGACTGCCCAGTTTTGCCACGATTTAATTTCCAAATTTCTGCAATGCTATTTTGTTTGGGTTTGCGGCGCATAGAAGAATCTTTTAATTAAAAAAAGGAAACAAATTAAATATTATTTTAATTATTAAAAAATTAATAAAAACCTTGAGGGTTCGAAAAATAGCTAAATGGAGGTGAGCTGGTCGAATATAGAGAGCCCGCAGCCATTTGTAAGGTTTCGCCATAAGGACGGGCAGGTCCCACACCACCAATGCCGTCAATTTTGCCAATAGCTGAGGTGGCCGAATACGAAGGGTAGCCGGGACTGTTGCCACTAATGCCACCACCGGGACCGCCAACCGAAGGCTTCATTAGTTCCTTGCGCAAAGAATTAATGCCGCCACCACGACCACTGTTGCCTCTGGGTAAATTGGCAGCCAGCGATTGATAGCTAATGCGGCGACGATTATCACGTCTGCCCATGGAGCCAGGCAAACGTGTACCATCCATGTCATCATCGTATAAAGGCAAGCCTCCCGCTAAAAGACCACGCGGTATTGAGGCCACCGTTGAAGGCGGTATAATCAAATCATGAGTCCTGCCATTGCGTAACTGTTTGTAGTGATGTTGACTTGTTGGTATCGTGTTGTAAGTTGTGTGATTTAAAAGCGGCCTTTGACCATCAACTTCTCGCACAGGCATCGAACTTAAAGTCAGCGTCACAAAACATAAAGTGGCAACACTGAACTGTTGTTTAGCCGCCATTAAAGACAACGTTAAATGCGTTTGTGTCATTTTGTGATTTTTAAAGATTTTAATATTTTTTGTTCTTGTTGTTGTTTTTGTCAATTTAGCAGTTACAATGAAAAAGTTTTTTTTTTTTTTGTTGAGTTTACTGTTTACTTTTCTTGGCTGTTTTGTTTTCTTTTTTTTCAAGAAAATTGTCATTTGTGAGGGTTTTAATTGTAAAAAATAATTAAATTTATTTTTATTTTATTACAATTTAATGCATCTTAATTTAGATTTTGTATTTACAACAACACTTTGGTAGAGTTTTTAGTGATTTGAAACAAACGTTGTTGGTTTTAGAAACACACCCGTTTAACCGCATTTTGAAAAAAAATTATTTTATTTTTTTTTGGTTTTTAGTTTTTGGAATTTTAATTATTTTCTTAATTTAATGTAGTTACATGTATTAATCTGTAATGAAAAAAAGCAAAAATTAATATTATCAAGATTTTAGAATTTTATTTGTATTTTATATAAATTCAAGAGAAATTTTCAGCTGCTTAAAACATTTTGTCATAAGATGAATTTGAAAATGAATTTTTTTAAATATCAAGTTTCAAAAAACTATTGAAAATTCGTTAAGAAAATTCTATATTTGAATTTGAATATTACGATAAAACTTTTACGTTTTAAAGAAATGGAAAAATTTTGTTTATAGTTCATTAATTTTAGCTCGTCCAAACTTTTTCAAACTGCTTTTAGATCTTTTCTCTAAAATAGTTACTTAGAAAAACATCGCTTAAAATCACAATATTATTTTGTGTGGGCGTGAAATAAATGTGCGAGAACCTGGACATCTCGTCTCATTTATTAAATTTATTTTCGTAAAGAACTGATGTGCAAGGAAGCAATCACTTTAAATAGTGATTCACTTGCTTAAAATCAATTAAAAACGCAACTTGTTTTCAATTCCTTCGTAAAGATCATGTTGACATTCTTGGTTGATCAATTACTTAAAAAATATCAATTTAGGGGTTTTCCAAACGAATCCTATTCGCAAAATAAAAAATCACTTATTTAATAAAAAAAAAGTGAGGTTATAGCCAACGTTTTCTTTAGATTTACGCAGGACTATGGGAAACACAAAACAGTTGAGAAAACTTTAAGAACATAAAAAGAAAAAACGCTAGAATTATTCACTCAAGATTTTATTCAGGTGCAGAATTGCCCAGTTACGATGCAAAATACTACAATCAAAGTCGTTCTACTTTCTTTGTGTAAATGTACTCGTGTCAAAAAAAAAAAATATATTTAAATAAAAAAAAAACGATGCAGTATTAAAAGTGTATCCAAATAAAAAACAAATTATGAAACAAAAGTAATATGAAAAATGTTTTATGAAATTTTTTGTAAAGACTTTTGAAACGTCCCTCGTAATAAAAAATTTTTTATAACGCTTTAGGGTAAGTGAACATGCCATGTCACTTATTATCAAACATCTGCAAATACACATTATAATACGCATTAGTAATATATCGGTCCACCTTAGGAATTTATGAGCTGCCAAATTATCAGATTTTGAGGTTTTCTTTCATTAAAATATGGCAAGTACCCATTTAGAGTCAAGACATTTTTATTCTTAACTTTACACCGTTAGTAAATCAAGATGTAAAGAACCTTCAGACTTGTACAAACTGTGAAAAATGAAACCCAAATAAGGCGGCGTACACACCACTTTGCAATTTTCGTTTTTATTTCACTTGAGTGGGTTTTTTTCACAAAACGCTAACGATATATCGTTGTTGCTTTTAATTAAATATGGTATTTAAGCGTTAAAGCTTGTTTTTAGACGACACTAAGTTTGAAGCTCTAATTAAGGCTGATCTGTAAAGGAATCAAAGCATCGTTAAAACAAATCTAAGGACGTGTCTTATAACTAAATAACTAAAGTATGGATTTAATCGGACAGATAAACACTTTTAATTATATAGAGTTGCCATATTTTCCCTCTGCTAATATAATTTTCGCCTACAAAATAAATTAAAATAATTAATAATAAATAGTAAGAATGGAAAGCAAACAACATTGTTTTACTTCAAAGAGCTCAAAGATGTTTTTCAATATTCCTAGTCTCAAAATAAAGAGGTGACCAAAGCGCATTGATACCAGGTGAATGCATTACCTTTAAGGTGTATTTTATTTTTGTTAAAACTTGTGAGCTGTCAAAAACGTCTGGCCCTACGTGTGTATGTATTTCAATATACTTTTAGTGACTTTCTTAATTTTCACAAACACATACACACATACTGCTAGATGATTTTGACAGCTCAAAAGTTTTTACAAAAACAAAATACACGTAAAAGCTAAAACATATGTTGACCGCATTATCTAATGCAGTCATCTGTCCAATGCGCCTTGGTGGTGACTCTTCAAGTAAACTGCTTCATGCAAGATTTCGATTGTCGATTGTTTCTTGAAGTTGCCAATTAGTTTCAAATCAATTAATTTGACAAAGAGTAATTGGTATTTGCTGTAGCAGTGCCATAAGTAAATTAAAGTTTTTTGAAAAACAACGCAAAAGTTAAAAAATCAAAAAAGAAAATTAAATCCAAACAAGTAAGAGTGCTTTATTCGGCTATGCCGGATCCTATATACCCTTCACTATGTATGTAAATCGAGTTTAGTTTACTTTAAACTTTTACTTCAAACAAAAACAAAAATATTCGGGTGACAGAGAATTAAGAAATAAAAAAAATGTTAAATAAAAATGTCATTGGCTCTAAAAGGGTTAAGCATTTAAAAAAAATTAATATTTTCTAAAAGATATCTTCGAAAAATATGATATCTTGAAAAATATGACGCACAATCGTAACTTTCTATAAAAATTAAGAGGCCCATACCTCGGAAATTATGAGCAAGCGCCAATTTTTTCACTTGATGTTTTTTTCTAATTTTTTTAATTCTCTATCGCTCCACAAATTTGTTTTTTTTAAGTTACTTCATATATACTTTATGTGGTCGGAAATAGATATTGTAGAATGACAGAATGACCTGTGGTGAAGGGTAAAAAAAAACCAAACAATTTTGAAAAATAATTTCATAAAAAATAATTCAACTAAAAGTATTTTTATTTCACATTTTATTCAAATCCGTTATATTTTAAAATGGTTGCCGAAAGTACTTGCCACAATATTTTTTATTTTTTTGGCCGTGAACTTCAAGAAATATCGTATCGATTAGTTTCAATTTTAAAGGTTTATCGAAAGTTTTAACAATATAAAAATGTTTTACTTAACAAGGCCTATTAACTCCATACATTCATTTTTTGGGTTCTGTAAAAACGTAACACTTTTTTCACTTCAATGTCCGGCGGTTGGTCCACCTGTCAGTCAGTCTGTCCTTTATCACTGGAACCATAATAGGTACCCTCTGCAAACTTGAACAGGAGATGTAGTACCATAGATGCCATAATTAAACCAAAAAAAAGGAAATTAAAGGGTATTCCTAAAGCAACGAGATATTCATTAATATTGTTATTTTTTGAATGGTGACCGGCAAGCAATACAAATATGCGCAACTTCAGTAAAACAATTTGTCCTATAACAAAAACTAGAAATATTAAAATTTAAACAAAACGGTGTCCCAACAGTGGCTTGCCGTTGTTTTTGAATCCAACAAGGCAGACACTATTAGCTTGAGTAATTTTTTGTATATTATTATAACAACAACAAGCGCTAATAAATATAAAATATAAAGAGTGTACCTATAGTGATGAGATTTTAACGTATGAGACTTAAGTTTTTCAGCCGTAACAGAATATGAGTTTAAAAAAATAAATTTTAAAATTAAAGAGTGTTTCTTAGAGGTCGGATTTTGAGGAATATGGCTTCAAAGTTTAAATCGTTATATGCAGAAGATTAAAATTTGAACAAGTTAGGAATAAGTTAAATGGCTGTCCCGATAGTAACGAGATTTTAAAATATATAAGACGTAAAAGGCTGAAACTATAAATTAACTCAGAGTATGTATTACCAATTTGCTATAAAAGAAGGTATAAAAATTTAAAAAGTTTCCTCAAAGTATGTAAAAAATAACATTAAAAATTAAAGGATATCACTTTCATAGTACGGAACCCTTCGTATAGAAGTCTTAAACGCACTTGGCGAATCAATCAAAGTATACTTTCTCTGCAATACAGTGTAATTTAAAACTTCGAACGTAAGACTGACGTATAAAAAGAGTTAGTTGAGTTTAAAGCCCGGGGCACATAGAATCCTTCATACGTTGTACTTTGACAAATTCATATATAGTCAAAGTAACGACGGATGAGGTTGGCACAATGAATACTTTGTTGACGGATGTTAAATCAAAGATTGCTCTCTATTTTTATTCACTTTTAAATTTAATTTGTATTTTATTCACTTGTTAATTTAATTAAATTTGTATTTTATTGTTTGCCACCAAAATTGTTTAATTAAAATCACAAAACACAACCAAAACACAGCAAGAATTTAAGGAAAACAGAAGAAGAAGCAGTTGATAGTTGTCAAAGTATTCAACATACGTCAAAAGTTAAACGTTCACCAACTTTCGTACTTTGCGTTGACAGACACGTATTGATTGTGACAACGCTCATAAGAAAACATGTATTTCAACTGACTTGTCAGTTGAATTTGTCAAAGTTTAACGTATAACGGATTGTATGTGCCCCGGCCTTAAAAAATATATTGCCGTTTGAACTATGTACATGAATATTTGAATCGCGTATACGTAATTATTGAAGACGTATACGTATTGATTCTAAAATTAATGCAATTATTTTTGTTGTTGCAATGTTGATAATTATTATAGTAAAAGTGTAATTATTTATTTTATTATTTAAACAATTTTACATTTATGAAGAATTGAATATTCCATTAATTTAATAATTACTTGCATTTTTAACAAAATATAAATTAAGAAATTTTACAGTTTTTGCAATTCTTCTTAATTAATTTTACTTTTTTATTTTTATTTTTTTATTTCTCTTTTATACAAGACAACACAGGCACAGTTTATATTTAAATAACAAAAAACCATAATAAACCTTAAAAATGGCTCATAAAAGGCCTATTTTGTTTAAAAATAAATTACAAATTTAAATTAATTTTATTTAAGTTGAAAAAATGTTTCCTTCTTTGCAAAATAACTTAAAAATACAGCATAAATTATTTTCTCATAGTTATTAAAGAGAAAAAACTTTTATTACTTTGCGAAAAGTTTATACATTTTGTAAATTAATTTTGTTTATAAATTATTTTTCAAAAATAGTTTAATTTTCACTGTATGTTCTCAATTTTATTTATTTCACTTTTTTTTTTTTTTTTTGTTAAATTTCATTTCACACAAACATCTTTTTTTAATAGGGCGTCGTTCAAATTCACTTTTAACATTTTTGCGATTTTCTGCATGACACTTTTTTATTTTTATTTCAAATTTCATTTCATTTTCTTTTCGTTGTTGTTTTTGTATAATATTTTTTTATATATACATTTTTACCAATTTTTGCCTTGGCCATAATTATTATTGTTGTGTTTTGTTCATTTAACATAAAAAAATAAAATAATAATGTAAATCGAAATAAAATAAAAACAACAAAAATTGGATGCTGATAAAATAATTTACTTTCATATAATCTTTTTAAAAGAGAAATAACCGCTTGCCTTGTTTTTGTTTTATTAAAACATATTCAATAAATAAGAGTATTATGAGATAAATCACCGTTATTTTTAACTAACTATAAATATATCACTCTCTTTTAAGTCTGTCGTTTTGCATATTAATACTCTCTTTTAAAAATTTCATTTACAACTCCGTTATATGTTGTGTAAGTACATTTGTTTATGTGTGTGTAAGTGTGTGTTTACATTTTCATTTGCCGTGTATCCCGTTTTCATTTCAATTTCGTTTTTATTTTCTTTAAAGTTTTTCCGTTTGCAATTTTTTTTTTATGTTATTGTTGGTTGCGTACGTTCGGTTTTTTTACGTTTGTTTTTTTATTGTTGTTGTTGTTATTATTTTTCTTTACTCACTGTTTTTACTATATGTTTTCTGTAGTGCAAGCATAATTGTACAAATATGACTTTTTTGCTTAATATTGTTGCTGTTTACTATTATCATTTACACTCACACTAACACAATTTCAAGTAGCATAGGTTCTCATTTTGTAAATGAGTTATTTTTGTCTCTTGTTTTACAACTTCAATAACTGTAGTTGTTATAATTTTTGTTTTTTTGTTGGTACTTATCTTTTTAATATAGAATTTTAAGATGGCGTCTTTTTTTAAAGAACCTACAATCGCATAAACTAAAAGTTAATAAAATTAAATCATTTAAACTATAATGAAAATTTAAAATAATTAAATAATTAAAATAATAAATATTAAATTTATTCTGCTGCTTTTAACTTTTAATTTTTTTAGAAATCTTTAAGCAAAAGACTCGCCCAACACTAGGACTCATTATTAACTACGCTTTCGATAAGTTTTTTTATTAAATATAAAAATTTTAAAGAATTTTTTAATAAGCACAACTCGCATAATTTAACAAATTAATTATGTTTTACTAAGTTTCTGTGACAACGAAATTCTCTCTCGCTTAAGTGCAAGTTTTGTTTTAACTTTTTTTTTTTGCACATTTTGATATAAGAAATATTCCCCCTATTTGTAGAGCTCGATTTTATTCATATTACTGCAGCGGCTGGACAGCTAAAAACACCAAGACGCTTTAAACATAATTATGTGAAAAAAAATCAATCGTTTGTTGACCTGTTTTCTTTATATCTAATATTTCAGGTGAAAAAAAACATGATAATGGCTCTGTAGCGCCTGCAGGTAAGTAAAATAACATTTCCAAGAGCATTAGCAGAAAAAGGTAGTCAGTGTTGCCAACTCTCCAAAATACATACTTAACTATCATTCTCTGGGAATTCTCGACAGTAACGTGCAGTTTTTCCGATCCCTGAATGGCCAAAATGAAATTATGCAGATGGCCATTTGCTTCAATTGCTGTGACAGTTGGTCCCTGTAGCTACATAAGTTTTTTTGGAGAAGGCTATTGGGCCCACAAAATGTTCTGGCAGTGGCTAAGAGCCATCAACGCCAATGCGTGTGTGAGACATTAATCCGAAAGAAAAAGAAAAAGTTAAAAAAATCTTAAAATTATTTGCCTTGTAAAAAGCTTGTGATTGTTTACTTCTATTTTGAGACATTAATCCGAAATTTTGCCAAAATTCTTTTTCTGCTAAAGCGTGCGAGTTGATGCTCTTGGATTGAGTCGGTATATTTCGCAGATAACGGTTACAATGACTGTGATTTACTAACAAGACAGTCTCACATTTATTTCATTTAAAAGTTCTTTTAAAGATATGGGGAACAAATTACCCACAGCGCAACACTATAAATCAAGCGATTCGTTTTTGTAGCCAATATTTTAAAGCAAATAATTTTACTGTTGTCATACATTTCGCTGAAGAACGTCTGTATTTTAAGTTTTGTCAGCATCAGGCTTAAACTCTCATTTTAAAGTTTTCTTAGATTTGTTTTGCCAACAAAACCATCGAAGCTTTAGACCATTTTGTGGCAGTGATTGAATAAAACTGTTCTTTTACCATTTTGCTGCCATATCTGCGGTTATTACCTAGTAAAAAATCCACTTAATTAACGCTTTAACGAAGTCTTAAGATACAAATCATATCGATCTTATGCGACCAGTGTACGATTATTTTGTTTTTCAGGAACTATTCACACAAAAAAATTTTGCTTGTTTTCTAATTGAAATTAATGAAATTTTTGCTTGAACCTTTTATTTATGTAAATACAAAATTTCTTCTTTTTTGATTAAATATATAATTAATTTAACTAATTTTTTAATTGATTTTTTTTTATTTTTAATTAATTATGTAATTGAGTCAATTAAAAATTTTTTTAAATTTTACTTTAAAAATAAATAAAAATATTTAAAGATGTCAAAACTTCTTCTGTGTTATAAGCCTGAAATTGGCAAATCGATTGCGAGTTGACTTTCATAAATTCGGAAAATGTGAGAACAAACCAGCTAAGTGATGATGAATGGTAAAGCGCTTTAAAGTCTATTTAAAACTACTCAACTGCTTCTCAGTTTGTAAGGCAACTCTATTCTCTTAAACATCGCAACAATGCACAATATTATTCACTTATTCATCGTTAATAACATTGAAATGTTTCGTTATACAAAGCAAAATCTTTTCTCAAAAACCTCACATACTTTGGCGATTAACACGCTCGTTTTAAAGTGTCCATTGACCAGTGAAGTTAGAAATTTTATCATTAATTATTTTATATCTGAAGATCTACAATATAGCAAAAGGAATTATTCATATGAAACAAAAACCACAACAATGACACAATTTAGTTTTGACAGATGCCACTCTTTGATTGACGTTTTTTTGTTTTTTTTTCCTTTTTTGAAGTAACGTTAACAAAATTTCTATCACATTTTTAAAGAAAAAACCGAAAAAAATTGCAAGATTTTTGCAAACAGCTATTGGCTTTTGATTTTATAAAACAAAAAACCTAATAATTTTTTTTTAAATTCTTTGCTCAACAGATCTCTGGAAACACAAGCTCCAAATTAGCTTTAGCTCTCTAGAAAAAAAATACATCCAAATTTAGTATCAAAAGCGCTACAATAGCAACGCCGCAATGTTTATAAACGAACAAACCATTTCGGAATTAAAACAAATTAACTCAACCAATGAAAAACCTTTAAAATCAATTGGGACGGTCTACAATATCAACCAGAACAGTGGGAAGTGTATGCAACTAGCTGAACCTCTTCATCTTCAGTATCTGCCTACGGCCTTGAGGTAACGAAATTGTCTTCTTCTCGATCTAATCTAATTGAGCTGTTTTTTATTTTCCAATGAGACGCTTAATTAGTTCTAATGAGTTCCTTTTACAAAAATACGGTCATGGCTCGGGCAAACAATTGTAGCATTCAAAGCTGGAAAACTGCCTTAATGACAAGACTAGAAAAAACTATCCAACAAAAAATGGATGACCAAAATAAATTCGTATACAATTTTGTGGTAACACATTTCCAAAAAAACAAAAATTATATTAAACGGTGCTGCCATTGTAGCGCTTTCTTTACCAAATTAGAATGAGACTACGCCCAATTTTTGGCTTGTTTTTTTTAGTTATCTGTTTACCAAATTGTAAAATGCAAATTAAAGTTCCAAAGATCAACCTAAATTCGCACTGAATTTACTTAAAAAAAATTCAGTGGCAACGCTGTTTAGTGCAGTCATTACATGTATTCAAAATGTTCGGTAATTTTTCTTATTTTGTCTTTAAGAATGTTGCTTGGCATGACGGATATTTCGCTGAACAGTGACAGTCCACTGCTCGATGGAACTTTTTGTCGATTATAGAGGAAAGAAATGGGTTAAAAATAAAAAAGGTGACAGTTTCTTTAATATCCTCCCTAATTCGTTATTATAAATTTTATTATCATTATTACAAATAACAGTATCCTTCCTTACTTTCTTTCTTCCATTCTGTGAAATAAGGCCCGAGACGCTTAATGTAAAACGAAGACCAGTGCAGAGAGTGATCGGTCGCTCTTCAAGATACATCTGCATATCGCACAGTATCGTTATCAGCGATACTACTTGATAAAATCCTACTTGTGTACAAATCACTCTGGCTCGTCAGCTATAGACGAAGCAAGGAGATGTTAAATCCTAAAGTTTTTTAGCTCAATGAAATTCAAAAACAATAAATGAGAGATGATTAGCTAAGCTAATCTTAAGTATAGAGAGATGACTAATAGACAGAGTAAAGAGGTAAATTGTTACCCCACGCAACTGCTCACAAGCCATGATTAATTCAGGAGCTATCTTTTCAAAATGGATTAATGCGATACGCTCTGCTACTTGTACCAGAAGGAGGAAGTAATTGATGATAATAAAATACACTTACTGGGTAAATAAAAGAGAGAAAGAGAGAGAGAGAAAAAGAGATTGGAGATTTAAGAAGATCCTCTAAGGCCTGAAACCCTTTTTGAGAAATACTATTTTGTGAAAGCATCTTGAGGATCAAAAAAAGGGATCTTGACAAAGTTGTAAATGAGGAGCAAAACGAACGTCAAGATCTCTGCTCAACAAATAAGAAACCTGCACACAGGAGAATAAAATAATAGTTGGGGACCAAGTAGAAAACAAATCCGAAGAAATAAGAAAACAGTCCCAGGGTGCAGATGATTTCCAAACAAGCTCCTTGTCGCTTGTTCTTGGTCTTTTAATTGTTAGCCGACACTAGTGGGAAGTTCGACAAACTCGAACTTGAAGTTTGTAAAAGCAAAACAAAACATTTCTTTATTTTAAAATTTCTTTCTGGAAAAATAAATAAAATACAAAGAAGAAGAAGAAGAAGAAGAAAATTTTGACCCCACTAACTTTGGACCAAAGCTGTCAAGAAAAGAATATTAAATAGAAAAAAATAACATAAACATAAAAAATATTGAAAAAAAAACAGAGACAAAAAAGTCATAAAACTCTTCAAATTCATAAAAATTAAAAAGCCAAAGGCAAAATATACAAATAAAGACGAAGAAAGAAAACCGACTTGCCTAAGATAAATGAAATAGAGTAAGAAGTTGTTAAGTTTTAAGGGAAACAGGAAAGGGGGAGAGCAAAGAAGCAGTACAAAAATTAAACGATGATAGAAAACCGAAAACGATGAAAATCGTACAATCCAGGATATAATAGAATATAACTTGCGCACGATGGTAAAAACACACACACACACACACGAATACCTTTGCATACACTTATGCAAACTCGTTTTGCCATCAAGAAACAAAAAAGAAAAAAGGTTGAAAAGAGGGCGGGGGAACAACCGTTTCGGAAATATAGATACAGATTATATTTGTAATGTATATGTAGAAACCGTAACCAAGAAGAAGAGGAAGAAGAAGAGAACGACGATGATGATGAAAAAGGATACTCTATACACATCCACACTTAAATATTTGTAGCTTAAAAACTGAAAGAATAGATTTTCTTTTTGCAGCTTGAAAATTTTTCTATATCAATTTCTCATTTTTTCTTGTTGTTTTTTAAGAAATTCTTTCTATTGATTAAATAAAACTATTTACTTTTTTATAATTTAAACATTTTAATTTTGTAGCCGTTTTAATAAATAAATTCGTTTTTCTTGTATTTAAAATTTATAAAAATCGCCAACATTTTTCTTTTCTTTTTCTCTGCTTGAATTTTGCAAAATTTTCTTCTTTTTCTTCTTAAATTTTCCTTAACTTTAAATTAATTCATTTATTTATTTAATATTTTCCAAATTTCACTAACACTCGCGACGCGTTCAATATAATGACTGGAGTATAAGGATTTGAAAAGTTTTACTTATTCAGCAGCCAGTCAAACAGCAGTAGCTGCAGCACCATTAGCATTAGCACAGCATCCCCAAAAATACAACAACACAAACACAAAAGAAGAGTACAAAAACCTCATATACAGCTACAACAGCCAAAATGTTGATGTACTCGCCATTTGGGGTACATACAGAATTTCTTTGATTTCTTTCAGAAAAACTAAATAAAAAATAAAAAACTACAAAAAAAGACGTTAACCCTTAATGTTCTAAGAGGACATAATTTTACACCACAATGTCTGTTCTTTTAACCTACTGCCTCAGCCCGTATTAGGTAGATTTCTGAGTTTTCGCAGAAGAAGCTTTACTTTAGCTGTTATAAGAAAAAAAAATATAAATAAAAAATTAAAGGGTGTTCCAAAAGTAACGTGAAAAGTTAAAAACTGTTATAATTTTTGCAACTGCAAACGACGGACATGTCAAATTTGCACAGTTTATTAAAAACTTTAACTGCAAGTATAAAAAGTAAAACATAGAATTAAAGGGTGTTCCAATAGTGACGTAATTTTCAAGTAAGAGGTCTTGCTTTTGAATTGGTAAAAACGCTAAAATAAGTTTAAAAAAAATTAAAAATAAAACTAAATTTATAAAGGGTGTTCCAAAAGTGACGTGATTTTAATTTATACGAATTAGATTTTTCAAACGCAGTGGATAGACATTCAGAACTTACACAGAGTATGTACAAATATGACCGCTATAAAAATAAGTGTAAACAAAAATTTATTTTAATTAAAGGGTGTTTCCATAGAGGACATTATTTTGACGAAAATTGCCATATCTTTGAAAACATTATAGGCAGATGCTTGAAATTTTTACAAAGCATCAAATGCTATGTTTGCTAAGAAAGGCTGTTCCAATAGTAACGTAAGCGTAAGAGATTTTACATTTTGTAACAAGAAATATTAAAAACAATTAAATAATTTGAACGTGCCTCAGACGCGTTTCAAGCAGACTGTTACAAATAACAGTTTTTTAAAGTAAAATTAAGACTTTTCAAAGTCTGTCATTTAACGTGAGTTCAATAAGCCAAGTGCGAGTTGGATTCATACACGAAGGGTTCGCTTTCATCAGCGATTTACCCGTTTACTTAAAATTTTTTTGTTTTTTATTATACAGCGGGCATCCATCAGTACGAATTGTATATTGTAATGTCTACTCGTAATAGAGTCAAATTCGTATTATTTCTATCAATCCTTTAAATTATTTGTACAAGAAAAAAATTTTTTTCCATAATTTGTAATAAAATCTGCACTCATTTGCACTGCAGGAAGTAATTTTCTTTAATTTTTTGAGTCAACTATCACTGATAAACTAATCAATTGTGCATCTTCATTTGGAATATAAAACGTTTTTTTTCACAAAAACCACTAATAAAATGCTTCTTCCATTTTTTTTTTTTAATTCTTTAATTGCAATTCTAAATCGAGACTTCAAAATAACTGTTGCAGCCAAAAATTTGCACCTTTTAATTTTTATAACCTTCATCACAAAAAGTGGAAGAAGGGTATAACTAAGTTTGTCATTTCGATTGTAATTCCTACAATATCCATTCCCGACCCCATAAAGTATATATATTCTGTCTTCTTAGGCATAGCGAAGTCGATTGAGCGATGTCCGTCTGTCCCTCCTAGTTAGTGTTGAAATTTAGTTCTCCGAGTCACCACAATGAGCTACAGAAAATTTTAAAACGCTCAGCAAGATCGGTCCATGTTCCTCGAGTCAGTGGGCTAAACATCACGCCTGCTTCTAATTTTCCCATATCATTTCGAACAATAAGGCAACTCTAATTAGTAAAAAAAAACAAACATAAGTGGCCAAGGCACATCAAACAGGTGACTGCATTAGATCATGTGTTCACCATATGTTTTAGCTTTTACGCGTATTTTGTTTTTGTAAAAACTAATTCGAGCTGTCAAAAAAGTCTAGTAATGTGTGTATGTATTTGTGAAAAATAAGAAAGCCACTAAAAATATATTGGAATACATACATACACATACACACGTTTTTGACAGCTCGAGTTAGTTTTTACAAAAACAAAATACAAGTAAAAGGTAATGCATTCACCTGGTATTATTGCGCCATTATAAGTAACAATAGAGAATTAAAAAATAAGAAGAGAACAACATCATGTGAAAAAATTGGCGCTCGCCCATATTTCCTTAGTACGATTGTGCACCATATTTTTTAAGATTTCTATAAAAGTATCATTTTAAAGCTTTTGACGAGGTCTTTAAGAATATACTAAAATTTTTCAAATATGCTTAACCCATTAAGAGACGATTTTATTATTGTGTATTTTTTTTCCTTATTTTTTTATTCTCTGTCATCCTAATATTTGTTTATTCATCAAATTCACGGCCTTTCGGAAGCACCCTTTAATTTTTTAGTTTATTGTTTGTAACTTATTTTAGTAGCGGTTAAAATTTTACGTTCTCTGTGTAAATTATAAGTTTTTACCTTTTACGGCCTAAAAACTGAGGCCATAAAAGAGAGACTTACATCAATATGGGGACACGTTTTAATTTAAAGTTTTATTTTTTCTATTTGTTGCTACAAACGCTACATAATTTTGCTTAAACTGTAAAAATATGAAATTTCTATCCATCACAGTTGAAAAGAGAACAAATTTTTTATGCATATAATAGCACTATCGGAACGCCTTTTAATTTATAGTATTTATTGCAATAGCGGCAATAGTAATACATTTTCTGTGAAAATTTCAAGAGTCTATTTAATACGGTTCCAGAGATAGAGGGCTTTGGCAGACGGACGAACAGATAAACAAACGGACAGACATTGTGATGAAAATACGTTTGCGTTACATTGCTACACTTTGTGTACAAAACTCTAAAGATAACAATTTTACCCATTTTAGAGTGGCCACCCTAACATGAGAAACCTCCTAAGAGTTGCCACTACTTGTGAGAGTTGCCACTTAAAATTTAAACTGAATTAATATAAACAAGTTCATGTTCCTTACAGTAACCGTTTTTCTAAAAATGCAAACACAAAATGCAACCCTGGCTCATAAATAAAATAAAATAAAAATAAAATTGTAATTTTATTTGCTCGTTTAAAGGTTAAAGAAAACGGCCTAATCTTCTGCAACCGGCGCATGTCTGCAAACAGAGAGTAAAATAAAAATTTACGTTTTGATTTTAGCTGTTGTTATTATTATTATTATTTTTATTATTGTCGAAGTCAAAAACACACTTTTAAAAGCCCATCTAATTGTCTGTCGGCAAGACTGTCGTATATCGTACGTCGTCTGTCTGTCATTCAATGAACGTTTAAAGCAAAGACGTAAAATTTTGTGCGACGAGTTTAATGGATGTTAAATGAAACTGAAATTTCCTTTCGTTAAAAATTTTTATTTTCGGCTTTTTTATATATAAGAGAAATTGTATACGTATGTGTGTGTGTGTATGTGTTTAAGCGTTTTTGTTTGGACAAACTTTTTATATTTGAGATAGAATGTCTTATTGATAAATTTATCTGAAATTACTCTTGTTTTTAGAATGAAAGAGAAACTGTTGTAGATTTAATTAAAATTTTAATTGAAAAGTTGTATTTGTTTACAAATTATCCTGATTAAAGCTTATTTTAGTTGAACCTTTTTTAAAATATTTCCTTTTCTGTTCTGTTTTTTTGTTGTTGTTGTTTTTGATTTGTTAAAACCTACAATTTACCGGATGTTGTCGTTTGTATAATATTTCCTTTAAATATTGACTTCCTGTAAATTTAGCGTAGACAAATGCAAATGTACGCGTTAGTGTGTATATGTGTGGTTTTTCAAAACGTTATCTTTATCATCTTTAAGACATATTTCCCGTTACGTGGTTTTCTAATTGAATTTATTGCGTTTCCTATTATCAGCACAAGATTTAAAAGCCTTTTCTTTCGAAAGGAGAAATATGTACGTAAGAGGCCAAACCAACAATTTCTTAATGATACATCGTTCTCATCATCATGGAATATAGTGACACTAAATCACCGGAGACCCACTACAAGTGCTGTATTTGTAAATTGGGTGTTTATCGTATACAAGGCGCAAGGAAGTGTCAATATGCATATGTTTGTGTGTGTGTGTGTTTTTGCAAATTTTAATGTGTTTTACATCACCATCACTTTTTATCATCAACTACAACTAAACAACTCATCATCCTCATCAGCAGCAACAGCGGCAGTTGTAATGTGTTTTTTTTTTCTTTGTACCCTTTAGCTTTAAATTCAATTTTCACCTAGAAAATATGGTTAAAGATAATTGAGTAATTTGCCTCAAATGAAAATTTTTAATGGCTGTAGTTTTATAGCAACTGTTAAGCAGTGTGTTGTGATGTTGATGCTCTTGTTCTTGATATTTTTTCTTTAGCAAGCAAATTTCAATAGACTTTTTGTTTGTAATATTTTTTAATAATGAGAAATACATAAATATATTGAAAGTAGAGATGATAAGGTGAGTAATTTCTCACTGAATAATAACATTCACTCACGAGTATTAAAAAAAATTACTTTTGCATCAACATGCTGGCAAGCTGAGATGAGTGCAAAGTATAAAGTCACTCTCACGAGTTTCGTGAGTATTTTTTAGCGTGACTTTATTCTTCCTAATTACTTCAGTGTATTTTTGCTACTGCCTTTTAGCATTTGGAGCAAAGTGATGCAAAAAAGTATTTCTTGTACTTGTGAATGGAAAATTTTTTTTTTAATCTCTCACGTTACTACATTTAAAGTATATTAGTCACGCTCACGAATTGCTCACGAAGTGCTCACGAAACAAAATTAATATGGTGGAGCTTAGTAATTCAAGAGTATTTTTTTTTGTATCTGTGAGTAAAATAATATTCTAGGAAGAGTATCTCACGTTACCACATATAAAGAATATAGTCACGCTCACGAAGTGCTCCCAAAACAAAATTAATGTGGTGAAGCATAGCGATTCAAGAGTATTTTTTTTTTGTATCCGTGAGTAAATAATATTCTGTGAAGAGTATATAGTCACGCTCACCAAGTGCTCACGAAACACAATTAATATGGTGGAGCATAGCGATTCAAGAGTATTTTTTTTTATCTGTAAGCAAAATAAGATTCTGTGAAGAGTATTTTACGTTTTTACCTATAAAGCATGCACTCACGCATAGTGATTGCATTCGTAAGCGATGTAATAGTCGGTGAGAAGCTCTCACTTTATCACGCAGAAAATACTTATTTACGCTTACGAATTACACCGATTACTCACAGATCAATTTTGTTCGTGAGTATGTCGTGAGCCTGAGCTCATTTGCTTATAGCACGTAGCTCACAGTGGTGCAAAAATGTATTTTTTATACTCGTTAGCGGAAATAATATTCAGTGAAAAATTACTCACGTTATGAAATATGGAGTTTTTTATTCAAAATCATCACGATCGCTCACAAACGCTAATGCTCACGAAATACTAATGAAATAATTCATTTCAAATAAATTAATTTAAAGAAATAATAAAATTTAATTAAAAATAAAATAGTCATTAAAACAAAATTACATCAATTCCAGTTCCATTTCAGAACTTTCGGAATAATTTTTTCTAAATCAGTTGTAAAATTTTGTTACGAAAAGTGCTTCATAAAAAACAGTCGCGCATTTCTCATTTTAAAAATTAAAAGAATTCAATTGAATAAAAGCAAGATTGCATGCATTCTGAGACACTTTCAGTTCTTCGCAAATTGTATAATAAAATATGTGGCAACCCTTACAAATATATTTTAACAGCTGACGGTTCAAAATGGTGCAAGCAAGCGGTCACAATAATTTAATTTTAAGAGCAAATAATTATAACCGATAAAGATCATGACTGGCTATCGCTTGCAGTTGTACGATTTATTCACAATAAAATCTGATGAAAGTCTTTCCTTTGAAGAAAAATCACAATAAAAGGTATTTTTAGAAGTCACATTGTCTCACAAGAAAGATGCAACTCTGCGATTTTTTTTTTAATTAGAAAATCTGACAGACCTGTTGGCTCGTTGTTACTTCCAGCCCCATTCGGAATAAAAGAGGCAGAGGTATCTGTTTATTCATGAAATAGAAGTTATTAAGTCACGAGTTCAAGTCCCAACAGTACCTTGATTATGAGGAAAAATAATTGATGATGAGTAACCGCAGTGAATGAGTTGTTTAAAAGCTGAATGAATATAAAACAGCACTTAAAATGTCCCAGAGCATTCAGAAAAAGTAATAAATAAATTGCTGAAGCCTTAAAACCGGGTCACAAGAATCCGTCGTACTTTAACAAAGTAACGACGGATGAGGTTGATGCAATAAGTACTTTTTTGACGGATAAAACATCATTAAAACACAGCAAGAGCGAAAACAAAATAAGAAGAAGAAGCAAATGATATCAGCAAAGTATTCAACGTACGTCAAAAGTTAAAAGTTGCCCAACTTTATTACTTTACGTTGACGAAGATCAACTGATTGTGACAACACTCATAAGAAAACACTTAAAATTGACAAAGTATAAAGTATGACCGATTCTATGTGCCCCGGTCTTTAGTTGGAGAGCAAAGTAACAACATAATCTTGAAAAACTTATTTCTAAAATTCTTTGGAAGAAGGTTGCCATACGCAACAAAAAACAAGTATTTACGACAGAATGGCCGCAAGATAAGCTTTTCTATTAAAAAATTTCATTCTAAATAAGACCAACAAAAAAAATTTTGTTTAATAAGTTCCAAAAAAGGAAGACAATCGATTACCTTAAAATTAAAATAAACAACCACAGAATTTTATTTTAAAAAATATGTTGCTAAACTTTTTACAACCACTGTATGCGTAAGATTTTTTTATTTATATTTTTCTTGTTTTCGGAAACTTTCCATAAATTTAATTTCTGTTTTATAATTTCAAAAATTTTAGAAAATGTGTATTTAAATTTGTTATCACATGGCTAAATGTTGCCATTTTTAGAAATTTATTTTTATTGGAACTTAATAAAAAAAAACAAATAAAATGCAAATAAAAAATAAAAACATCTGTTGAAATAGCGACAGTGAAAGCTATAAAAAATAGAAATATCAGAATAAGCAATTCAGTGAAGCAGTTTTTTGGTAAGAACTTTTTTGTCGTTTTTTTTTTTTCACAAATCCTTATGGCAGCACGTTTGTTCGTTTGTTTTTTTTCAGAGTTGATTATCCTTTTTTATACTAAATTAAAAATGTATGATTGGCTGAACAATTAGCCTAAACTCCTAGACCAACGTCCTTTTAGACTGACAAAAATATCAACTCTGTCTAAAATAGCGTACAAGGAACCTGTAGCAGCAACATCCGCACAAGAACTCAGCTTTTTGTGAATTTTAATTTAGTTTGAAATTATTGTGAATTATTGTGGTTTCAGCTGTTGCCACAATTGAAATTCTACTTAAACGGCTTGATTAACTTCAGCAGAGGCGACGTAAACTGGCCAAAAAGAACACTAACTTTTCCCATTTTTTTCGCTAGAATTACGTGTTGCTTAAAGTTTCGAATAATCTTTTTTTTAATAAATAAACTTTCAACGAAAAAGTTTGTTTATTTAAAGCTGCCATATTTTTCTCGTTACTTCAAAATAATTATTAACGAATTTTTTGCATAAACAAGCTGAAGGGTATTTTCGAATATTTTTTATTATCAATAAAAAGCAATTAAAAGCTTGAAAAAAAGTTTGTCTGTTATTTTAAAGTTACATTTTTTTAAAATTGCTTGGCCATAGTTTCAAATAAACGAAATTTATGAAATTTAGTTTACAGAAAGGTTGTGAAAAAACCAAATAGCGACCACTAAATGAAATTAACTTGACAGGTACGTTCGTTCGATTATCATATCGCGCTTTTGAGTCCCTAATAACAGCCTCTTAAACATGTGTTTTGTGAAACCAAACTGGACACTTTATTCAAGTTGCACACTCTTCAACGTGTAAAAGTACTTCATCGTTTATAATGTTTTGCTAGAAGAACCAGCCACCCTTGTTAAATAATTTATTCGGAGAACTCTATTAGTACAGGCCCTTTAGACTTCAGACTCTGAGATGATAAAACTTTATTAGAATTTTCACGAAACAGTTCAGGGCGTAAAGTTGCTATTCGTGTTTACGACCTTAAATTCAAATTGGAATAAACATTAACATTTCTACTCTCTAATTTCATATTGAGTTTTCATTTTTAGCTACTTGATTTTGGAAGACCAGTGACCTTGACATCTTTATATGATCCAGTCTGTCTGAAGTTTTCGTTTTTCATATGGAAATTTTCGACTTAAGGCCTCCGCATTAAAGTACTTCTTTTTTTAATTGGGCAACGATAAAAACTAACTGTTTTCTCACTATTTTTGCTTTATTTTTTCTCAGCCTAAAACTGTCTGCTGTCAAATTTTTTTTAAGGTTGCCAATTCTTTACTACACAAAACGGCGGGAAAATTTTGGCGAGTATTTTCCAAACAATTTATTGAACAGAGCAATACAACTTTTAATCTATTCATAAATTTTAATTTTTCACATACATCGTATTTAACGGTTTTCTAAGTTCATTGAGGATCAATATATTTAAAAAAGATGTTAAATAAAAAATATCAAAAATATCGATTCTATTACTACATTTCATAGAAAAATAATTTAAAATGAATCTTTCTTTTGTTCAGTAATGCCAGACTTTACTGTTTTTAGTACTCCAAAATTCTATTTATTTTTATAAAAATCTCTATAATTAATTTAAAATAAAAAAGTACCAATAGAAACGACATTACATTTGACGTTAATGATACAAACTGACAGATGTTATTAAAACCTACGAATTTATTGAAAATAAAAATAAAAAGACAAATATTAATACTTACTTTTTTAGGTGGCAAGGAAGCAATTAATTATTTCCAATTTTCAAAAAAATAAAATCATAATTTTAAAAATTCTTGTATTCTTTTTATTTTGTTTGCAGATTGTAAAAGTTTTAAATATAAATAAATTTTTTTAGCATCATATATAAATAAATGATTTTTATTTATACACTTTACTCTGAGAAGTAAATAATTCCGCTCAAATTTATTTTCATTTTATTTATTTATTTTTTTTTATTATTTTTTTTTTATAAACACTTTGTTTAAAAAGGAAAAATTCTTTTCATTTAATTTCTGTTTATAAAATTTAAATAATTTGCCTGATTTGCTGGGTACACTCTGGTACGATGACATTTAGCAGACAAACAGACAGACACTCTTTTCAACTTGTCACTTGTTTATAATCACTTCAATTAAATTTCTAGTATTATTATCTCTGCAATAACAGAGACCAAAGACACTTTATAATAAATATAAAGAATAATTTAACAGCAATAACAGCGACAAAATTGTCTCGTTAAATGACGTTGAAAAACGTCAACATCTTATAAGTTGGCTACGCGACATGATGTCGTAAATAATAAAATTATATTCACGCGCTCGTTATTATTTTTTTCTCATATTTAATTTTAAATTTAGTTTTATAATCAAAAAAAAAAACGAAAATTAATTTTGCACAACCACGAATCACATGAATTTTTTTCGTCTAAAAACTTTTCCTTCTTCGAACCAGAATCTATTTGTTTTAAATTTAAAATTCACGAAAAGTAGTTTTCACCATGAACGTGTGACAATAACTGAAAATTTCTCCGCGTATTTTGCTTAAGATGCTTGCGCTACTTTTTCCTCTTTCCTGTTGATGTTTTTTTTTTCCTTTAGATTTTTCTTATTGTTGTTGTTTTCATTTTTCTCAATATTGAGGGTGTATTTTTGTTTTTCCAATTATTCTGTTGTTGTAGAAAATAAATATCTAGCAAATCGTTAGACAAGTTCTTGGATGTTGTAGGCATTTTGAAAAGATAAAGTTGATTGAATGATAATTTATCATTAAAATAGTTAAGAAAAACACACTCTTATTTTTTGTTTTCTACTCTCCAAGATTTTTCTCTTTTGCTTTGCCAAGAAGAGAAAAAACTATCAACAACATTTATTCATAAAGTGCTGCCAGATTTGTAATCAAAGCCACTAAAATGATTTTAAAATGAAACAGGCAATTTATAACCAACAAAGTTTTGTATTTTGCACAGAAATGTACGAGAAATAAAAAAAATTAAATTAGATGCTTTTTTTAAATTTCAGGCAAGAAGTTAAGAAATATTGTATGCTACGGAATAAAAAACTGTTTGAAACATAAAACAACCTCATATAAAATGTATTAGGCATTTCGAAAAATTCTATTGGTTGCTTGAAAACACATTTTACCGAAAAAATTTTTTCGGTCTTATGCCCAAACAAAATTTTTTCCCAAAATTCTTAACAAAAAAAGTTTACAATAAAATAAAAATGTAACAAAATATTTATAAATTAATTCGAAATTGTAAAAATCACTTACACTTCATCAAAGCAAAACACTAATATTGAAAATCCAACCCAAAAATCTAAAAATACGGAAGGTTTAACCAAAAATCATCAGATAACTACAAAAAGGTGGGGATTTGGCAAAACAAAAATGGAATACAAAATTTATTATTTACAATTATTGTTTTTCGAACGAAATATTTTTAGCAACAAACTCCATATCATAATTAATGCAAAGCATTAAAACTAAAAATTAACCAAGAAAAATACAGAAATCCACGAAAAAAGATAACTTAAAATATATAAAAAATAACCTAAAAAATTTATAATAAAAAATCGACAAATAAAAGAAAAATAGTAATCACAAATAAATCTAAAATATGACAGTGAGTAAAAACTAAAATCCATTTTTAAAATAGACTGCATTGGAGTTTGAACGTCGCATCCCTAAAATCTATATGAGGTTTTATTAATTAAATTAGAAGGCTTAAGTTACCTCCCACAAACGAGAAATTTTTACGAGTCTTTTAAGATCATGCTACGCTTGATCAACAATATAACCCTATTTCATGGGGTAGCATTATCACAGATAGAAAAAATTTACAAAAATTATGATGATTTTGTGTGATTGCGACAAGATGTGGCTCTCCAGTAGAGAAAAATTTTAACTTTATATAGCAAAAGTACTTTCTGCATCCCACAATAGTAGTTAGTTTCAAAGAAGGGTACCAGCCCTTTTAAAATTAGGTTGGACAAATCTTTCAGCTAAACAATCAGCCCGTTCACTACCGACAAGACATTCATGACCGGACACAAACTTTCCTTTGAGATGCCACATAATGCAAGACTAACACTGACCTTACCTGATATAATATTAAGTGTTTCCGTACTTCTTGCTAATTAAACATTACATAGATTCTCATATTCTTTATGTTTCTTTTCAATTACTCTCTCTTCAACAAATAAAGAAAGCGCCTACATGCTCAAGCTTTTAGTTTTCTATTTATTCTTTAATAACTCTCTCTATTTTCTAAAATCCACTTAAAATAAGTAACAATTCTCATTTATTTAAGATGATATTAGATATAAAATTTGTTTCCTTCTTTTTCGTGGTATTTTTTAATAACATTTTAGGTAAATAAAATTTCATTCATCTGGCATCTCTCACTAAGAATCCATTATTTACTCACATCATCATTTAATGTTGCATTACGCACTTGTTTCCTTTTTTATGTCATCATAGTTCGTGCAGTATTTGTTGCACTTTTTTATCTTTATTTGTTTTTACTTTATGTTGCACTTACTTTTTTGTTGTTGTTTCCTTTCTTAATTGTAAATGAGTGCGTGTGTGTGTGTGTTTTGCCTTGTCTTTTCTTTTACTTATAAATAAATATTTCATGTCAAGTACAATTGATTGACTGACGACTGCTTATGCGTATTTCTTCCTTTATTTTTTAACGCTCTTCAGTCTGTCAGTTGTTCCAACACAAGAAATAATTATTTACGATAACAACAGGGGTGCGGCGACAATTTAAATGGGGAAGAAAAACTCATATCAATTAATAAATCATTCAATAATCTTGATTATTAGTTAAACATTTATTTATTTATTATTATTTTTAAAATATTTTTAAAACATAGTTTTCACTTAACAAAAAATTTTACACACATTTTTGCTCAGTGTAGTTGGCCAAATAGATTATTCACTTACTTACGTGTGCGTGTGTGTGTTATATGCAAATTAAATTTATCCAAAAATATATCAAATTAAAAAAAGAATTCTCTTTTAGCTATTTATAACATTTAACGGACTGACAGTTGCTTTGCAAGAATATATGCCAGAAATATATGAGAGAAAAAGTAAATGAAAACTGTAAACAAAACTAAGGGTGCCCCTTCGAATTTAAAAAAAAAGTCGCCAAAACTAAGTAAATCAGTGAAATCAAATACAAATCGTTGAAATAAAAAGGATACAGCTAAAAACTAAAAATTATAAATAATCCCTGCAAACAAAGAAGCCAAACTGATAAAAATCGGTGCATGGAATAAATCACTTAATTATCAAACATGTTGTTACGTTTTTGCTTCTTTTCAAACGTAGCAGTTTTTTTGAATGTAAGCACCGGCACGGCACGTTAACTTCTCATCATTCTGTTTTATTTATAATGTTTCACACTATAATACTGAGTATTAAGATTTTCATTAGATTTTGTAAGAAGGAAATCAAATGAGAATTGTTGTGATTTTTAAGAAATCTAACGTAACATTATATTTTGTTTTCACAATATCACACTTTTAATAAAATGAAAATTTCCAAGCTGGTACGAAATTTAAGCAACGGCGACTGAAGAATATTATGTTGGGTGCGGAAGTGTCGCCTCATGACAATTTCTGGCCGTTCAATTTCTTCTTAAATAAAAATACAAAGTAAAAAAAGTTATAAAAAATTGCAGCTACTTTGTTGTAAACAAAATCCACATCGCTCCTTTACTGCAAAATAGTCATATCTCAAAAAATATAATTTTTAAGAAAATCATGCAAAATTATTCGCTATACAGTTATTCATATTGTAAAAAAAATTCAGATTAATATCTCTTATAATCTCCACATACGAACGAAAATACTGCCATGTCGTGCATAGGACCTACATATAAATTAAAAACTTTGAACTCGTTTTTCTCGAAATCAATTATTTTGAGTTATGACGTTGTTCTATTAAATGAGCGATATGTAAGTGACAAACATAGGAACAATTTTAAGCAGTTGCAATACAAAAAAAAGATAGCGTAGACAAAGGCGCGGTGTCGTCTACGATGCAGTCGGCATGTTTTTTTGCTCAACAGCTGCTCTTGTTATTTTCTTTATTTGCTTTTGAAAAAAACACAACCCTGATGTCAAATTTCATTCCGTATTGTTTCATACTTTGATAATATATTGATTTCACACCATCATACTTTCTCATAGGATTTAAGTTTTTGACAAATCTTAATACTCAGTATTAAAGTGTTAAATGGGCTTAAACATGCGCTTTACATCCGATCTTACGCGGCCACCTACACCTAAATACCTTGTGACTTCTGATGATTATTTTGGCAATCATGCGTCTACAATTACCAAAAACTTCTGGACAACAAATACGCTGTCTGTTTACCAATCAGGCCCTAAACTATATCCGCCACAACTGCTGCATCTTAATATTGTTCCGTTCCTCTCTAAATAAGGATTAATGGATCATCTCTGGTCACTTCTTAATCGACCGTGAATACGGAAAAAGTTATTGTTCCTCTTTGCATCAGGAATCTGGAAGGCTTAAACTGATATAATCAACTAGCATGGAAACTTAGCATCTAAGCCGCTGTTAGGATTTGAACTCATGATATTTGGCTTAATAAACAAACACACGCCTGTAGCAGTAGAAGTAACAGTTTTAATTAACTTAGTATTTATTTTTCCATGACTTTTATTTATTAATAATTTTTGTTTAATTTTTCTTTCAATAGCAATATCCCATAAATTAAAAAAATGCTGATTAAAATAAATATTAAACACAATTGATAAAAATTTATTTCTTAAAATAAATATTATTTGTTTGAATAATGAAGCTAAAAGGGTAACGTATAGAATTAAGTGTAGGGAAATTGTATTTGCACTAATAGAGTATTGAATTTCATGAATTAAATATTGAAAATCGAATGCAGGGTAATTACATGATATTCTCACAAAATGCATCAGTTATTTTGAAACACATAAATGGTAACTCCTTTTTTATTTTTGTTTATGTTACATTGTTGCTAAAAACTGTATAACAGTATCGACATGAAATAACTTATTGTCTCTACTTATTTTTAAAAATCAATAAGGGAATCCCTACAACATCTCATATATTATTTATACACTACATTTCATTACTATAAGTACACCTCAATTATGACTTCACTGAATGGTACTTTTTAATGGATTTATTTATTGTTTCCGTTAAAAATATATTTAACGACAAATCTGCGATTTGAATCGACGTCAGTAATTTCTTTTTAATGTAAAATTCTGGTTTTTGTTTCTTTTTTCCTTATTTTTGGCGAATGTTAAAAAGCAAAAAGGAAAGTGTAGTAGTGCCGAGAGAATTAGAAAAAATTAGCCCTCAAAATAAAATAAATTCTGGCTGTATCTTAGTTTGTCATTCCGTTTGTAATTTCTTCAATATCCATTTCGGAGCCCATATGCATAGCGAAGTCGATTGAACAATGTCCGTCTGTCCGTCCGTATTGGTGTTGAAATCAACCTTGTCAGGACACTGGATGAGCTAGAGAAAATATAAATACGCCAATCGATAAGACGCCATACTTTCGAAAACTTTGCTATTGAAAATCAGTAAGATCGGTGCATGTCCCTTGAGGCAGCGGGCAAGGCACCACGCCTGCCTCTAACTTTTCCATATTATATAAAATAATAAAGTAACTCCAAGCAAAAAAAAACTAATAAATAGAGCGATAAAGCATTAAAAAATAAACAAATATCCAGTGAAAATTTTCCGCTCGCCCATATTTCCTGAGTTACGGGCCTCTGAAATTTTCAAAATTTTTTAAATATCAATATGGGCATCATTTAAAAGCTTTTGAAGGCGTCTTTTATGAAATACTAAAATTTTTAATAAATGCTTAACCCATTAAGAGCTGATGGCATTTTTATGTAAAATTATATGCAGTACTAAAATTTTTTTTCTTATTTTTTTAATCTCTTTCACCCCAATATTTGTTTTTTGATTGAAGTTACTTCTCTTAGCTAGATTTACACAGATGGTGAAGGGTATTTAAGATTCGGCAGAGCCGAATATAGCACTTTTACTTGTTATGTATCAAATTGTATGAAAAAATCCTCATGCTGCACTTCTATTTCATCATAAAATTTGATTGATTTTAAAAAGGAGACTTTACCACAAGCTTTTTCAGCACTTTTCGTATCTTTCTACCAGGTAGATACTTCTTGAAAGATTTATAATTGATATTTATTTGTTATAAATGAACTAAAAGTCTAGAGCTGGAGGGGTAAAACACTCAATGTTTCAATCGAGTTCTGTGTATTCTTATACCTAAGAAAAGAAATCTTGATCTTAAAATTAATTTGTTTGTCCCCCAATTAAAGAAATATTCATAAATCATTTGTTTGAAATCGGCATAAAATTATTTCAAAATCAAACAAAAAAATTTTCTTTGTTATAAAAACAATAAATTATAAAGTTTCATTTATTTTCACTGAAAGTTCATCAGTTACACCTTTTGAACGTATTACACAATTTCGAAAATAATATCAATTAAAACTAGACGTGTACTTACAGTTATAAAACACAGTGTGTTTGCATTAAATGCATCATTATTTGTAAATGTTCAGATCACCAAAATGGCTTAAAAGGAGAGGATAAAAAATGTTAACACAACAACAACAAATGTGGAAAAAATAAGATTAATGAAAGGCAAGGCGTGCAAACACAAAGTTATAAGAAAGAAGAAATAAAAATAAATTAAATCAGATGAGCATGATTAACAAAAAACAAGATGCAATAATTGTAAAATCATTGGAAAATTCAAAAAGGAAAAAGTATTGGGTTGGTTGATATGAAACAGAAGTTCCCAAGGAATTTGCGATAAATATGCAATGAGTTTAACAACAACAACAAAACCTTAAGCAGCTATAAATAGCTGCTTCACAAAGTTTTCTTTACAACGATTGGTGTGATGTTATTTCGAAAATATAAACTCATGTGACAGAAAATCTAATTTCAGAAAATTTTACAAAAAGTCCATATTTTATTAAAAAAAATTATCTTTTTTAAAACAAAGAAAATGAGAGAGAGGAAATTTTTGAAAGATGAAAATAAAAAAATATGGGTTGAATAAAAAGCCGACTTCTTTGGGTCCTTTTTCAAGCCCCGGTTGGTTGCACAAATTTAAGCAAAAAAACTGATTTTTTTACTCATTTTCAAATTTGGCGCCGTTAAATATTGATATACTTTAGACTACTGATCGGCAAATAATTGTTAATTTCATATTCAAATGTGCAGTCATTTTCACTATAATACAAGGGCTACTTGGCCTAATAGTGAATATGCGAATATTTATAATCAAAAATTGTTTTATTGTTTTTTTTTTTTTTGCATGCGCTCAAACCAGTTGTCGAAACACTTTTTCCACTCCGATTGAGACACCTCTAAAACATGGTTTTTGAACACTTCAACAGCTTCTTCTGGCGACGTAAAACGTTGACCACGCATTTTTTCGGGCTCATACGCATAGATCCATGATTCGTCACCTGTGCCGATCTTATAAACGTCTTTTGAAGCATCGCAATCGTATTTTTGCAACATTTCTTTGCACCAATCGACACGAGCCTTTTTTGAGCGACTTTTAAATTGTGCGGGATCCAACGAGAACAAACCTTTTTTACGGCCAGGTGTTCGTGCAGTATCGAATGTATGCTGGTGGAAGAAATGTCCAAGGATGTCTCTATCTCTCGGTATATCGCATTTCGATCTTGCATTATGAGTTCACGCACGGCATCAATGTTCTCTGGCACAACAGCCGTTTTTGGACGACCTTCACGGAATTCGTCTTTGAGCGAGCTTCGGCCACGATTAAATTCATTATACCAATTTTCACAGTGTTATAGGATGGTGCTTCATCGCCATACAAAGATTTAAGTTCATCAATGCACTCTTGTCGTGATAATCCACGTCGAAAGTTGTGAAAGATATGGCACGAAAATGTTCACGAGTTAATTCCATTTTTTTCTATATTAATTTTTTCAAGTCACTGTAAACAACACAAATAATGGTCGTACGTCAAAATGTCAGGTTACACTTGGCAGCACTCAGTGTTGCCAGGCCAGAAATATATATAGCAGCCCTCGTATCCCCGTCATGCCATCCACTATAATATCCCCGCATTCTTTAATCATTCTTTAATGTTGGACAAAGAGAAACACTAGCACGCGATGTGCGTACTTAATCAGTTTCGTCTTCTTTAAGATTTATAGCATCCAACAGCTGCAAGACCCCGGCTCGTTTAATGCCGTTTCTCTCCAGTCGAATCCTACAGCGTCTCCTATTTTTGTAATGGTAACTGTTACTACCTGATTAACTTAATGTGTGACAAGTCTCACAGAAAGAACGGTGGTGAAGCGACTATACCTTCTCCACCGTAACTTGAACGGATTCGAACTCGCAGGGTTATTACCTTTGAACTTCTTTGACGGTTTTCGAAATTCTTAAGCACTGTAAATGTTGCTCATTATTGCCGTTCCTCCCCGACTGAACTTTGATTTAAAGTTTCTTCTTTACAAAATTTGTGTAATCCAACAATAGTGAGATCCTGCCACGCATCAATACCGCTGCTCCTTAGTTCAAACCCACAATAGAAAGTCTTCTTTCTGGCACAGACTCTTTTTTTAACCTAATGTGTCAAGAGTCTGACAAAGAGCACGAAACTACGGTTCCTCAACCATAACTGGATCACATTCGAACTTTAGTACCTTTCCCGCTTTTGTAATTTTTCAAGATGTGAAAATATTCATTCAAACCGTTTCTCTTTGACTAAATTGTGGAACAGAATGTCTGGCAATTTGTACAGCAGTTGCTGCCTGCTTTTGCTTACTTTTATGGTTTCTTAATTATATAACTGCTGTGGCTACCTTTATATTAGCTGTGGCAATGATAAAGGTAGCACCTCCTGTGCCACTGCCCATCCCTGGCTCGAAGAAGACTAAGAATTCTGGGCTCTCCTTTCTTTGGAACTCTTACGGAGCTATCATCTCACTCTATAGGGGACATAGCGAAGTTTATCCGTAAATCCTCATGGTTCTCGGCTGGGTAAGGGGAGTCGCGCCGCTTTTCTTGTGGTATCACAACGGGCCATTCGATTGTGCTCAAGTGAGCTTCGTCGCGAGAGGCTGCCACTCCCAACTAACTAACTAACCTTTATATTTTCTGCTTCTCTCGCTTGATCACCTCAAGTATAATTACCAAGGGAAGCAGCTGCCTGCAATTTTTCTATCTCTCAGTAGGCAGACCCTAACCGTACTGCAGCCTATTTTCTACTTGAGGCCATATGATAACTGAAATTTGCCCTGCTTACATCTTTTTGGAAAAGAACATCCACTTAAACAGAGCCTCATCACACAAGCAAGCCAACATCGAAACTAAATGTCCGTCCGGGGTTAGCGTGTATTTAAAACGACCACTTTTCTTAGCCCACCTTATTCCATAAGTGTCTCTGGTAGAGAGAATCTACTAGACACGCCTATTTCCGGTTAATGCCGTGCCGTAATTAAAAAATTTTCAAATTTCTTAATAAAAAATTTTTTACCAAAAAAAATCGAAATTTTATGAAAATAAATAAATTAAAAAAATAAATTAAAAATAATTTAAGAATAATTTATTTTTTTTAGTTTAAAAGAATAATTTATTATTATTTTTTTATTTTATAATTTGTTTTATTTTTTGTTATTTTTACCGCCAGGGATGGGTAAAGTTGTATAGTTGGAATTATAAATATAATTCCCACTTTTATCAGAACTTCCTTGCAAACTGTGTGTAAAGTTTAAGCAAGAAATAACAGCGAAAAGGGTTATTTTTTTTAAACATGAAAAACTTGTTTTAAAGAGGAATTCATCGATGTGTATAGGAGAATTGGTGGCTGTCTCTATCAAACCAGAAGTCCCTGTCTGATGAAAACTGCAAAAAAATTAAATTAAATTAAAAAAGAACCCTGGGTATTTTTTAAGATTTAAGATGCTCCTTAAGTACCTAAAATAATTTTTTTTATTATCAAGGATATTTTGCGCTGTGAGTAGTTCCTCCGGACTGGAAGATTTACAATGATGCAGAAATAATGAATGAAAAGTTAGGTGTGGCTGCAAGCGATGGGTGTATGAAGGTATGGGGGTATTAAAAGTCTAGGTACTTGTAATATACTGACCAGTGTCCTTGAATGTACTGAATCCACGGGAACCGATATCCAATACAGAGAGCCGCCTATCTCTCCAGCCGATTATTGGTGAGGTTCCTTCGGAGGACCTGTGATGCCGTTACGAGTGTACTGTTGCACTTTTCCCTAAAACAAGGGAAAGTTCATGGTCCTAACAGCCATGTTCTAGAAATTACAACTCTGCTGGCTATATTGATGGAGGGCGCTAGTCGACGCTTTGTATTTCACTCAGTGGTAAGCTCACCGTTAGGTTAGGGCATTACGGAGAGATATTGACGCTAATCTTGACCACGTATTGATGAAGCACTAAATAAGATATGACCTTAAAGCTTATTAATTATTATTATTTATCCAAAATCTGAAACAATCTGTTATTGAACTGGTCGTAAGTTTATACTTGAAGAATGAGTTATCTTAGATTCACTCCAGTCGTTTGCAGCCGGATTATTTAATTCTTGTTGCACATTTCTGATATGCCAACTCGTATTTGTGTCTACACATCGACTATTTTAAACGACATAGCTTTCAAAGATATGTAGCGCCATATGTTCCATTCAGAAATGTGGATAAAATATCTACTTTCCGTGAAGAATAATTTTCTCATTTTCGGATAAATAATCAAATTAGATTCAAACTGTCAAGGAAGTCAAGGATCTTAAAGAATTAAAGTTGATACAAAAGAAATCCTACTCCTGGTTAAAACTTCTACTTTTAATATGTTTCTTAAACCAATATGGTTCTTTGGTTATTCAAGCTAACAGAGACAGGTTAAATGCTCTAAAATAAATGCTTTTTTTAAGGCAGGAATATTAAAACTTTTTTGGTTCCATTTAACTCTTTTAACATTAATTATTGAAACGTTTAACCAAATTATATAATTTAAGTACAAAACATAGAATTTAAGAAGTCAATTGGTATTATTTTAAAATTTCGTTTGCCATCCCTGCTGTGCGCACAAAACATCAATGAAAAATACACCAGCACTTGAATAAACACACACGTTCCTTAAACAAACAAACAAACAAAAAAGTACTTGAAATGTGTGATAAGATCAATTATTTATTGATGCATTAGAGGTGAGAGCCGCCAGTCACCCGTGGCTTTTTGTAAACAAGAAACTACAACTAACACACACACAAACATATGTCTGACCAGACGATGAGCCAGCCAATCATCTAGCATTTGAGTCTGCTTGTGCCTGTGTACATTTAAAAATACAGGCAGACGCGTTTAATTGTTATTTACATAATTTAAGGGAAATTTAATTCCGTTTTGTTTTATGTTTGGTTTTGTTAAATTTACCAGAAAAAACAACAAACACTTGACAAAATAATTCATATATTAAAAATAACTTGACAGGCGTCAACAAGAGTTTCCCTCCTCAATTGGTGTTTCCTTTCATACAGTAGTAGTCTTGACTTAAAAATAATTCAAATTCAAATGATTAATTATTTAATTTTTCAAGATAAAAATTGGGTGGTCCTTGTAAAACGTCTATAAATTTATGCTGAAAAATTTAATTACTTTAATTAATGATGTAGCATTAAATAAAAATTTGTTTTTATTTTTAACTACTGTGTTTTATTATTATCTGGCAACTTTAATTAAACACAGCTAACTTAACTAAATAATAACTGTCATTTCATAAAGTTTGTTTACATTTATTACGCATCATCTTTATTAGGCGCCGAATCTGTTTTAATAGTTAATTCTAAGATAAAAAGAAAGTAAAACCTCTCTCTCTCTTTCTTTATTAATCAAAAGTAGTAAATAGCAAACAAGTGGTCAAAACCTAACCTCACTTACAATACAATCAAAATTTACGTTTGTTTATTTATTAATAAATTTTTAGGGAGAATTTATAAACAACGCATGTCTGAATTACGGAAAAAGTTTAATAAAACTTGTTGCAAAGACAACACCAAAATGGTTGATATCATTTGTTTCTTTTAAAATTCTTTTATAACTGTAAATTTTAGATTCACTTGTTACAAATATATCGGACATTTCCTATAGTTAAAATAAAATTATAAATTTTGTTACAAAAAATTTACGTTTTTTATGTTAAAAAATTTTATTTTTAAACAAATAAAATTAAAACGAAATAATTACAAAATGTTTCTTTGTGATTTATTTTTTTTTTTTTTATTATTTAATAGAAAAAATAAAAAAAACTCTTTCTTAAGATTAAATTTTGATTTTAAAGAATTTTTTCTTTGAAAAATAAATTTAGATTTTAAAAAAGAAAATATATGAAAATTTATTATAAAATAGTTGAAAAAAAATATTTGTTTAAGAAAAACAATTTTAAGAAAAAAATTTTTAAAACTAATTATATATTCTCAATCTTCTCTAGAGAAAAGTAATACATTTTAAATAAAAAAAGATTAAAAGAAAAAATAAGAAAAATATATAAAATAAAAAATTGCTTAAAAGTTAAATATTAAAACTGGTATTTAAAAAACACTATCATTTTTAAAAAGAAAACAGATTAACTGGTGATGAAAAATTTACATTTATATTGTAAATTTTAAAATGATAAGTATTATTAAGTGTGTGAAAAAATTTTTTTAAGAAAAGGGTTTATTCTCTTGTAAAAAATCCTCTTTTTTCAAAATTTGGAAATTGTGTAAAAATCATTTTTTTTTTACTTTAGAAAAATAATAATTTTTTCTTAAAAAACAAATTTCTTAAGGACGAACCGTCTTTCGTTATAAAAAGCACTTAATAAATTTTCAAAAACGAATAGTTAAAAATATTTAGAGAAAATTTATTTTTTTGTAAAGAAAAAATTAATTTTGCTTAATAAAGAATAAAAACTATTTGTTTATATTTTTAAATTTTGTATATAAAAAACAATCTATTAAAAAAATAAACTAAAAGAATTCCGTTAAAATGGAATTTTAGATTGAAAAAAATTGCAAAGAAACAAATATCTATGGAAATTATTTTAAATTAATTGAATATATATTTTTTAATTAAAATTTTTTTAGAAATAAAAATCAAAATCTTTTATTGATTTAAAAATATATTAATTTGAAAAAGACAAAATAAATATATTAATTAATTTTTATATTAAAAAAAATTAAAGACTTTTGTTAAAAAAAACTGTTCAATTTGAGTCTTTATAAAAAATTTTAAATAAAGTAAAAAATTAGTATCTTTCACAAGAACATAGCACATAGATCTTAATTATTTAATTATGCGTATTTTTAATTCAAAGCCTAAAAATTCAAATTCCTTTGCAAACAAATGCTTTGTACTTTCTTAAGCGCATGTCCTTAGAATGTTAAGCATTTTTTCGGGTAAACTCCTTTTGGTATACAGACCAACTGAACAGAATAAATTTAACTCTTCATCTAAACGGTTCAAAAACTTCAACAAGAATTGTAAAAATAATTAAGAAAAAAAAATTACCACATACATATTTTAAAAATCTTAAAATTAAAACAATTTTTTAATTATTTGCTTACTTTATTTATTAAAAATAAATCAAAACTTAATAACAGTGTAACAAAAGTGTTAGCTTTTTTTTAAAAAAGTAAAAGAAAAACAATAACAAGAACAAAGTTGACCTTAAGAATTCAATAGAATTAAAATTTTCTTGTCGTGAGCTTACATTTGTTTTAAAAAAAAGTAAAACTTTTTTCTTATTCATCATATTTTGTTTTAATTTAATAAAATGCATAGATTTTTTTATAAAAATTCCTTTAAATTTCTGTTAATGGTCTTGTGAAAATTTTTCTCTACATTTTTTCAATGCATTCCATATTTTTTTCCTTTTTAAATTTTTCATATATAATTTTTGAGTGTGTATATGAGTAAAAATATTGTGTCTCTACTCACAAGTAACGGATTTCAAAAACAGAGAGACAAAAACATTAAAACAACCACAAAAAAACAACAATGTGTGATGAAGTATTTTGTGTTGTAACCTTAACCCAACTATAGTTTGAATTATTGACCCAGAAACAAATTATTGAAAAAAAAATATTGTTTGTTTATTTTTTTTTCGTTTGTTTATCCTGATATTCACCGATTGAGCCACTTTTGTACACTAGTAATTTACTGCAACTTTCTTTCGTACATAATTTAAAAAAATTAATTTTTCAATTTGCTTTTTATTAAAAACTATTTTTAATATACAATTTTGTTAATAACAAATGCATGTTTTATTAAAAATTAATTTATTCACCTTTGTTTTTTAACTCTAACTTACTAAAATAAAAATAAAACTAATTTTAAATGAGACCAGTTAATAATGCAATAATATTAAGCAAAAAAACGGATTTTTCAAAATTTTATTTTGAAATCCGTTAAAACGCATAAATTAATTAAAAATATTTAGTTGGTAAGTAACAACAAATAAATGATAAAATAAACAAAAATCATGAAATAAAAAATTAATCATAAAACAAATTAGTAAATTAGCAAATTTATAAAAAATATGCTTTAAAGCTTTTATTTTACAATTAAACTACGCACAGCTTGCTTTGTTAAGATCACAGTTAATTAATATCACACAAAGAACACTAAAAGCTGAAAATGAAAATTAGCGTTTTGTTTTAATATGAAGATCACGTCTGCTATTAAGTTTTCTTTTTTTTAACAAACCGTTTAGTTTAGTTACTTTTTGCAGTGTTGCAGTATGCAACACTAAAAAAAATCAAGGTTAAGCCAAGTTCATGGTATACGTAATACACACACTTACTTATGTATTTGCAGTAACGTTAGTAAAATTAATGGCTGTGATAGGGATGCCAGACATTAAAGCACATAAAAAAGCAAAAACATCCAGCTATTTCTTAGCTAATGTAACATAAAAAATTATGAAAATAATTAATTTAAAATTGTAAAATAAAAACTTTCCAACACTTACAATTTAATAAAGTAAGCAAATTTACTTGATTTCAAGAAACTTAAAGAAAAACTGGTCGTAACATTAATTCACCTTTCGGTTTTTAACTGCTGTCACACAGTTAATGTCAGAGTCGAAGAATAGAACGCCGTTGTTCCTAATTAACTATGAACTCTGTTGGTAACAGCCTGTTTATATATGTAACACTTCAAAGAATACGTAGTATTTAGCCTTCGTTTTGACGTCTGACTAACAAATGTATGCTATACATCAAAATTATGACAAATCACAAAGTATAAAAATGGTTCTATTGTTTTTCGTCCGTTCGCCTGTCATAGTCCTGTATCTCTGAAATCCTAATAGCCTGATTTTTGTTGTTTTCACAGAAAATTTACTAACAACAAATACTTCAAATTAAAGGGTGTTCTGACAATAATAAAATATTTATAAAATTATTTTTGTTTTTTAACCATGATATGCAAACACTTTTTCATAGTATCAGTAAAATTATATGCGCTATAGCATACAAGTATATAAAATAAACTTAATATTAAAAAGGTGTTCCAATATTGATGGGATTTTCGCTTATATTACTTTATTTTTTTAACCATGGTACGCAGACATTTAGAATTTATACAGAGTGAGCACAAACAATCCACTATAAAAATAAATTTTAAACAATAAATTTGGAAATTAAGGGTGTTTCCCAGGTGCCGTAAATTTGCCAAATATGGCCTGATTTTTTAAACCATCATAGGCAGACGCTTGAAATTTATACAGAAAATATACTGCTGATATACTGAAAATCAAAGAAAATTATTTGTTGCATCTCCACCTTATGAAAAGTTATTTTTTCCTGATTAAATAGAGTTGGAGTTTTCAGCATTGTTTCTTATTAATCCAATTATTCTAATAAATAATAAACCATGATTCTCTTCACCTTTTTAAGTATTTTTGTGGACATTTTGTTCGATTTCCTTAAGTTTATAGTAGAGGCGAAAGAAAATCCTCCACAGTCCGCATACTGAAGACCAAACATATATTGGTCATGAATTATTTGGCTGATGCTGCTTAACCCCAAATTTTTCCCCTATGCATAAAAGTATTTCAGTTAGCAGCTGTATTTGAAACCATCATTCAGTATTCTTTAAGATGACTCAAATGAATGAAATATTTATCTTAAAAAATTTACAAAAAATATATAATATTCCGTTATATTTACGTTTGCATTTACGTCTCGATTAAACTTAAACGTAACAAAATTAAATTATTTGAAATAAATTTAATTACGTACATTTTTGTTCACCTTTTATTGCTTTTGTTTTCATTTCAATGTCATATTTTACAAGAAAAGTAGCTGTAATTGTTTTTTTATTCAGCATGCGTAATCGTGATTTCTTTGCAATTGACAGCACTCCCCAGTTGTTTCTCTCTTTTTTGCAATTTTTTGTTATCACCCACAAAATCCCACCAACCCTTTAAAAACTAAAACCGCTGTGGTTTGTTTATTGTTGTTTTGTCAGTACTTTTGTTATTGTTGTATTCACCATTTCCACCACTAACACCTCTACTAACAGTATTTTTCATTACACTCCCTTATGCTCTTATCTCTCTGTAATAAAATGTCGTTGATGTTAGAGAGCTGTAATACAAACAACACACGTTCATTTTGTGAAGGTTTGAATTTTTAATTAAAAATCTGTTTTATCCTTTAAAGGATAAATGGCTGGCTTCCTGGTACAAAATATAAAGGCTGACATTGAAAATGTCTTACGAAATTGAAACATTTAAAATTCAATTATAATTCATGGTTACAAAGGGCAAAAGGAATGACAATGAAATCTTTATGATTAAAGTAACAAGAGCAACAACATTGAACTGCTTTATTATGTTCGAAAATAAAAAATTCCTACCTTGAAAGTGTTTTCTAATACGAAAAGATAAATAAAGAATGATGATGCATTAATTGTTTTCTTTGGCGTGGCTAAAATTTATAAGGTGGTTTTTCTTATGCCACAAAATAACTCGCTTTCATTCTTGAAGTAAGCAAGTGGCCCTTAAGCCACTAATATTTCTTGATGATATGCAGAAGTGTATCACGAAATAATAATAAATTCTTGTAAGTCTGAAACTGGTTACTCTGTAAGGACTGGTTTCTTCTAAATATTCCACATATTTATTAACGTTTGGAATAGCAAACCGCATACTTACGGTCCCGGGCCTTGATTCAAACCAAATGATCAAAATAATAGATTTATCGATCCATACTCAAGGATCAAATCTTTATAAATGTGTTGATCAAAGCTCTCTGCATTCGCAGTCCCAATCTATGATCCGTATTCAAAGATCTTATGTTTACTAATGTTTTGATATAAACACTTTGCATGGATAGTTCCCATCCATGATTTTTATTATAGATTTTCTTCATCTATGATTCCTATTTGGATTGCCAGTCCCGATCCATGAACATTATTAAGAGATCAAAGCAATTGAACCATCAAAAAGATTCAAATATGGCTAGTTCCAAGTATTTCAGATTCTTACAAATATTATTTCCGGAAACCAGTCGCGATCAAAGATTCATACTTAGAGATCAAACTATAATATATTGGAACTGGTCAGTCCAGATCTTAATAAATAATTTAGTCGTAATAACTTACGTTACCAGTCCCGATTTATGAACGATACTCAAAGAACAAAGCGATTGGAATATTAAATGTTGTAACTGGTTTGTTTCGAATATTCTTTTCTTTGATAAATATTTTAAACCAAAAATCTTTCTATGCCAGTTCTGATCCATGGTCCATACTAAAAGACTAAAGTGATTAAGCCATAAAATATTTTAATTGGTTTGTTCCGCATATTTTATTTCTCGTTAAATAGTTTGATCGAAACATCTTGCAGTGTCAGTTCAAAAACGATCAGTACTCAAAGAACAAAGTAATCAAACCATAATATATTGTAACTGAATTGTCTGAATATTCCAGGTCCCTACAGATAATTTGATCGTAATACCTTATGTTACCAGTTCCGATCTATGATCTATAGTCCAATATCAAAGTGATTGGAATATTTAATATTGTAACTGGTTTGTTCCGAATATTTCATTTCTTGATAAATATTTTAAACTAAAATCTTTATATGTCAGTTCCGATCCATGATCCATACTAGACCAAAGTGATTAAACTATAAAATATGTTAATTGGTTTCTTCCAGGTCTTCCTAAATGGTTTACGTCACCAGTCCCGATCCATGATCCATAGTCCAAGATCAAAATGATTGGAATAATAAATATTAAAACTGTCTTGTTCAGAATATACCATTTCCTGATAAAAGTTTTGCTATTTCCGATCCAAGATCCACACTTAAAGACCAAAGTGAACAAATCATAAAATAATGTTATTAGTTCATTCTGAATATTTCAGATCCTTATAAACAGTTTCGTCGTAACACCTAACGTTGCCAGTCCCAATCCATGATGAACATGAAATATTGTAACTGATTTACACCGAATATTCCAAGCCAGTTTTATATGTTTTCATAAAAATATCTTGCGTTGCCAATCCCGTTCCATGATTCATACTTAAAGATGATAATAATTGAACCATAAAATATTGTTTTAAGTCCCTAGCGAATATTCGAGATCTTTGCAAACTTTTTGGTTGAGCAACCCTTAATTTGTCAGTCCTGATCTAATGTGGGTACTGAAAAGTAAAAGCGATCGAACTATAAAATACAGACAAAGGTTTATAATGCACGTTCCAGGTTTTTTATATATTTTTTTTAATTGGAAACCTTAAGATTGTCTACCTCAATTCTGTATTATAATTTGTACAGACATCGTGTGTCGTGTGTCATAGCTACTGCTTCCAAACTAAGATTGTTGTATAAACTTTTCCAATCAGGTTGAATGAAATTGACTTTAAAGTAATCCAATTACTTGCAACCATTTTTCTTTTAAAGAATTTTTCCCAAGTATATTGTGATATTTTGTGATTTCTCTCAAAAATTTTAATCGTAGAACCAAAACTCCCTTTAAGTTTAAGAATGTATATATCTTTGTAATATTTTGCCCACAATTTTTTTTTTTTTTAATTTATGTATTTTGGAGAATGATAACTTTCTACATTTTTGGTAATAATAAAACTCTTTTGGATATAAATCTATACTTTTTAAACAAACATTAATTGAAAATATTAAACTTAGAAACCCCAATGCCTGAAGCCTTAACATTGCTCGGTATGGCTGACGCAGAGCCGGACTTATCAACATTTGAAAATAAAACTGGACTGGCTGAGGATATGAAATTTCTAGCTTCTATGCCAGAATTATGTGACGTTACATTTTTAGTAGGTGACACCCGGGAGCCAGTATGTGCCGTTAAGGTAAGTTGTTTGTTTTTTATCATAGAAGAATAAATAATATAATGAATATTTATATGTTTCAGGCTGTTTTAGCATCTCGCTCACGGGTATTTGCCAAAATGCTATATTCTGCACCTTCGCCTCAAAGGAAACGTGAAACTTCTACCAAGGAGAACAAATTGCGTTTGTTTCTTAAACGTTCCTCTGAACCGCTTTTAAATCTACAAAATGCTGCACAACAGGTAAGCAAATATTTTCGAAGTTTTCATTTAATTTCTGCTTGTTTAATTTTCTTTAATCAATTGCAATCTTTTTTTGTTTTTTTTTTTTTTTTTTTTTTTGCAATTGATAATTTTAAAATATTTTAAAATTGAAACAAAGCAATTTCATACTCGTACACGATTTCATAATTCATTTAAAACAACAACAATTTTCCATTCCATTTTCATTTTTAAAAATAGAGAAGTGGTTTTAGCCAACAATTATCTCCGATACCTGAGGTAAAGTACATTCTCAAGTTAATTTCATTACCATTCATTCTCTTTATAAAGTAACTTAGTCTCATTAACCAACAAATTAACTTGATAATATAAATAGTTGTAGTATGCGATTAACCGTTAGTTCGCTCTTTCTCTCGCCTATTCGTTCATTTACTTCATATTTGGCAAGGCGAATTAAATAGATGACTGCATTAGGTCATGCGGTCAACATATGTTTGCTGTTTTCCTTTGCGAGTTATCAAAACTGTGACTTTGCTAATTTGCAATGCGCTCGCCTTGTTTTAAACACTTGTAGATTTCACAAATACATACTCACATATTGCCAGACGTTCTGACAGCTCATCAAGATTTTACAAAAACAAAATACACACAAGAACTAATGCAGTCACCTGATATCAATTCGCCTTGTATTCGTGTCTAAAATTCTATAAAAGCTTTTTGGTTTTTTTATACTATGCTTCATTGTTGATCAGAAAAAGCTTTAAAATTTTCTTATACATTTGAGTTTTATTTGTGTCTATAATAAATATTTAAAAGACTCTAATTTCTTTTTTAAGCCTCTTTATTCAAGCTATTTTTTTTTGCCAAACTAAAATTTATTTTGAAAATTTGCATGTTTTATTTTTGTTTGCATTTTTTTTTTTTTTTTTATTTTACCAATATTTATGTATGTTCTTGTGTATATAGTTGAATGCTATGGTTTAGAATATTTTTCAGAGAACACCTTTCGGTCATCTAAAGTAATTTTGCGTCAAACTTTCAAGTCAACTATATCTGCAGTCTACAACTGGGGCAAAAATCTTAGGTAGTGCCTGGTCAGAGAGAATTGTCATCTAAATCAAGAAGGCAATAGACCTCGTGCTCATGCCCGGCACTAATTTTGTAATATTTTTACAACCAGTCCTAGCGACTCACTACAAAATCGTTTCCACTACTATGCTGTGATTCACTGGCCTCTAACCTTACAAGAGGCATAACCACGACATCATCATATCCACGTCAGGTACTAATTGTCTGGCACTTTTGCAATCAGTCCCTGTGCTCTGCCTTAAATTTGCCACCTTTGCAGTACTGCGGCAAAATCTGAGCTTTCAAGACGCATACAGTCGTTTTTAAAGTCCAGTTAGCCACATGCACCAAGCTTTAACGCTCTAATATTTACCTAAATCGGATTTGGAAGATTTTATTGGTGAACTGTTCAGCAATCTATCTAAGAAATTGGTGGCAATGAAAAACTGTTTTCATCTTTAGGAACCAGAACATTAAAAATAAATAAATTGATATTCAGACCAATCTGCCATCTCCTTTAAAAATGGCATCTGTACCTGGTAGGCGCTGGGATAGGAGAGTAGCATGGGTATTCTATTGGTTTCTACTTTAAAACTATCCAACGCTGCATATCCATAATTTATGCCCTGACGTTTGAGACTCTTTCAGCTACAGCCTACAAGTATCATGCCTCTCGATATTCCTGTAGGGAATTTCTTACCTAACCTAACTCTATTTCGTAGCCATTTAAGCCCCTTTCACACTATAATACTGAGTATTAAGACTTGTCAAAAACTTAAATCCTATGAGAAAGTGTGATGGTGTGAAAGCAATATTTTATCAAAGTATGAAACAATACGAAAAGAAATTTGACATCCCATAATACCGAACCATTTTTAGAAATTTTTCTAAACGCTCACAATTTTCATTTTATCAGGGTTGTGTTTTTTCAAAAGCAAATAAAGAAAATAACAAAAGCAGCTGTGGAGTAAAGAAACATGCCGACTGCATCGGCAGACGACAGCGGGCCGTCGTCTACGCTATCTTTTTTTTTGTCTTGCAACTGCTTAAAATTGCCGCTATAGTTGTCACTTACATATGGATTTTGTGTACAACAAAGTACAAATAGATGCAATTTTTTATAACCTTTTTTTATTTTATATCTTTATTTACTAAGAAGCTGAACGGTCGAAAATTGTCATGAGACGGCACTTCCGTACCCAAAATAATATTCTTCAGTCGTCATTGCTTAAATTTCGTACCAGCTTGGTAATTTTTATTTTATTTAAAGTGTAATAGCGAGAAAACAAAATGTAATGTTACGCTAGATTTCTTGAAAATCACAACAATTCTCATTTTATTTCCTTCTTACAAAATCCAATGAAAATCTTAATACTCAGTATTATAGTGTGAAAGAAGCTTTAACGATGATTACGCTATTTTTTATGTTTTTTTTAAGTCGAGTGTGGCCAAAATCTGTACTGCTTCCGTAAACCATTAAACAATATTTAAAAGTATTCGCTCATGAATGTGTTGATTAGGCAACATTTATGTATAAATATCGCTGAAAAATCCGAGACAGTCAACTCCGTGCCAAGGCGAATTAATTACTAGGTGGTCGCAACAGCGAATTCCCTAATTTTTGCTGAATTTCTAAATGAAAACTCCATATACAAAAAATATTTATAATTTTTAATTTTTTTTAAATTTTTCCCAATGTTGTTTTCATTGGAAAACGTCCGCATACATTTGTAAATAATTTTTCTTTTTAATAATTTTTCAAATTTTAAATAATCAATAAACCAAAACCCAAAAAATAAATTTTAATTCATTTATAACTTTTTTATATGGTGTTTGAAATTTAGGGTTTCGGCGAAAATTAATAAATTCGCCTTTGGGATCACCTGGTAATTGATTCGCCTTGCTTTGTGCAGTAAACTAGAAGTTTTCATTTACGACTATTTTTCATAGTAGACGTTTTCATTAAGGTCAGAACTCATATTCATGGCGAAGTCAGGTATAAGATGGTGGCAGTGGCAAATTCATTCTTTTTCGCCATCGTATGAAGTTTAACAGTCCACCCTAAATACGAGCGTAAGAAGTTATTTAACTGTCAAAAATTCTCATGCCCATACAAAATGTATGAGACCAACCCAAATAGCGCGACGCTAACGTTGAACAATTGAAAAATCCAATTTTGACGCGCATAAAAAGTGAAGTTGGCTGCAAAAGAAGAGTTGTTATTGTTTTTTTTTTTGTGGTATATACAAAAGTATTTCCAACAGTAATGACATTACAGCTACTTTAAGGTCAATTTCGCGATTTTATCTCTCTTAATTATTTTAATTTTGTGGTTTTTAGTAAATAAGATAAGTAAACAATACTGTTCGTTTCACAACGTTGGCGCTCGTATTAAAGTTACTCATTACAGCGTAAAAACTAGACGCTAAATTACGTCGTGCCTAACGCCCGTATTTAGGGTGGACTGTAACATTTTCTGCAATGGCGAAAATGAATGAATTCGCAACTGCCATTACCTGGCACATGATTTCGCCATGCTCACAACTTTATTAATTTTAAAATGAACAGCTTTTTCTTTTGTTTTTCTTTTCCGCAAAACTCACCTTTTGACGAAAACTATTCTCGCAAGCCTTGCAAATATAACAAATCTACAATACAACATTTTACATACTTATGTACATAAGAATAAAATACCTAAATTGAGAACACAAACCGTTCAAACAAATATAGAAAAAATTTACAACAGCAGAACGGCGAAGTAATTTGTTGACATAAACAACAAGAGACCTGAGCTTGCAAAGTTTTACGGCGCCAACTGTTGTAAGCAATTTGTCGGCGTTACAACTAAATTGAAGCATGAAAGTGCGAATTAAATGTTATTTAAACATTATAAACTGTAAATTGAAATAAATAGCTGTAAATTTAAATAAACTGCTAGGCAATTAGTGCTCAGCTAGCGTCGGTTTTATTTTATTTTTAACCTTTTGTTTGAAATTTAGCATAGTTATTGTTTTCGAGAAAACCTGAGAATATATAAGCTAGAAGCAGTAATTAATTTAGGCGAGTTTTTCAGTTTGCATATACATATGTTTCACTGCTATCTTCGCCGTATTTTTATAGTTATTATTCATCACATGGCGAAATAATTTACCAGGTGGTGGTAGTGGCGTGTGAATCAGCGAAAATGTTTTTTATACGAGGGCTGCTCTATATTTCTGGCCTAATAGTGAAAATGCGAATATTTATAATCAAAAATGGTTTAATTGTTTTCAAAGTATTCTCCAGCATGATTTATACACTTTTACATGCGCTCAAACCAGTTGTCGAAGCACTTTTTCCACTCCGATTGAGACACCTCTACAACATGGTTTTTGAACACTTCAACAGCTTCTTCTGGCGACGAAAATCGTTGACCACGCGTTTTTTCTTGATGTGCGGAAACAAGAAGAAGTCATTAGTTGCCAAGTCAGGTCTGTACGGCAGATGACCCATTAATTCGACGTTTTGGCCGGTCAAAAACGCTCTGGTTTGAGCAGATGTGTGAGAGCTCGCATTGTCATGGTGAACAATGATTCGTCTTCTCTTGTTGGTTTTACGAATTTCTCCGATGACTTCAGGCAAACAAATTGTAGTGTACCACTCAGAAGTGACCGTCCTACGTTGCTCAAGCGGAACAGTCGCCACATGACCAGTTTTGCCGAAGAAACAGGCGACCATTTGCTTCGAAGTGCTTCTTCCACGAACAACTTTCGTTGGATTTTGCTCGTCTTTAAAGACCCACACGGTCGATTGTTGTTTCGTTTCGGGCTCATACGCATAGATCCATGATTCGTCAACTGTGACGATCTTATAAACGTCCTTTGAAGCACCGCAATCGTATTTTAGCAACATTTCTTTGCACCAATCGACACGAGCCTCTTTTTGAGCGACTTTCAAATTGTGCAGGATCGAACGAGAACAAACCTTTTTTACGGCCAGGTGTTCATGCAGTATCGAATGTATTCTGGTGGAAGAAATGTCCAAGGAAGTCTCCATCTCTCGGTATGTCGCATGTCGACCTTTCATTATGAGTTTACGCACGGCATCAATGTTCTCTGGCACAACAGCCGTTTTTGGACGACCTTCACGGAATTCGTATTTGAGCGAGCTTCGGCCACGATTAAATTCATTATACCAATTTTTCATAGTGCTAATGAATGGTGCTTCATCGCCATACAAAGATTTAAGTTCATCAATGCACTCTTGTCGTGATAATCCACGTCGAAAGTTGTGAAAAATTATGGCACGAAAATGTTCACGAGTTAATTCCATTTTTTTCTATATTAATTTTTTCAAGTCACTGTAAACAACACAAATAATGGTCGTACGTCAAAACGTTTTGAGTACGATTATGCTTAAAAATGACAAACTTTCCAATGGAAATGTCAGATTGCACTTGGCAGCACTCAGTGTTGCCAGGCCAGAAATATATATAGCAGCCCTCGTATGAGGCTTGACATTTTTTGCAACGGCGAAAGTGAATAAAATTCGCCACTGCCACCACCTGGTACATGATTTCGCCATGATTAACCACTTGTAGAAAATGCACTTACTCTGCTGGCAACTAGCTTGCTGGCAAATAATGAACATTAGGCGAACTGAATAAAAATAATCAATTTATATAATAGTTATAATAATAAAAAAATTCGAAATATATACAAACCTAAAATTATTTAATAATATTTTCTTCTTCTTCATATATAACGGAAATGCTTTTCTTCAAAATAAAAACTTACAATTTTCTTTTAATGTCTATTACGTTAAAAACTTTGCATTAAAAACCGATATTTAACAACTCATTTGAAATGTTTATCTTGCTTTTAGCCTGCTGGTCAGCAACATCAAACTTTGATAATTGAAGAGTTCGAGCCAGATGTATTTCGCCAGCTGATCGAATACATTCATACTGGATGCGTTACACTGCAGCCACGCACTTTATTAGGCAAATATTGTACTTTAAGAAAGGCAGAACTATTTAAAATAACATTTTGTTTTTCTAAATTAGGTGTCATGAATGCTGCCGATTATTATGGTCTGGAAGAGCTGAGACGTGCTTGTGGTGGCTTTGTGCAGTGTTGCATCAATGTCGATACTGTGTGCGCTTTATTGTCATCAGCTGAGCGTTATATCCAGTATAAATGCACTAAGAGTTTAGTACAAAAGGTGTTAGAGTTTGTGGATGAACATGGCAATGAAGTTTTGAATTTGGGCAGTTTTACCCTTTTACCACAGCATGTGGTACGTTTGATATTGGCCCGCGAGGAATTGCGAGCCGACGAGTTTACCAAGTTCCAGGCTGCTTTAATGTGGAGTAAAAAATATAATGACAACAATCCGGTAATGGCATGAAATATCCTCTGTTAAAAAAGATATGCTTAGCACTTTAATTATTCAATTATCTTAATTTAGAATATTGATATGAAAGAGATTCTGGGTAATTTTTTGGAATACATACAATTTCATAAAATACCTGCAAATGTTTTGATGCGGGAAATCCATCCTTTGGGCTTAGTACCCTACTCGATTATTATGAATGCCTTGGCCTATCAGGTATGTTTGAATTGGATTAGTTTTAGAACAATGTTTTAAACTGAAACAAAATGCATATAAAATTGGCTTTTATTGTTTAACTTTGAAATTAATGCTTTATTTTTGTTTTTGTTTCCATTCCTCAAAAAAACACTCATGAAAATTCGAAATGATAATAATTTATTTGTTGGAAATTTATTTGTTGGTGCGTCATGGGTGTTTTATTGTCGTCCCTTGTGTCCCTCCTTTATGTCTGATTCTAATCATTGCAGGCAGACCCAGAAAGCATCGACCCCGGAAAATTGTCTCCCAACTCTAGTCGAGTGAGAAGGGCTCGACAAAATCAAGGCAGATCGATGTCCGTGCAGAGTTCACTTGATCCCTATGGTTCGAATACAACTTTGAGCTCAAGCGGTAGCAGCGACCCCACCAGTGGCCCACATCATACCAACTAACATAAGTTGAACGGCCCCTCCTCCTCCTCCTCCCATCACTCAACACATGGACGCCACAAGCACAATCAATCCCTGCCCAAAATTCGCAAGGCAAAATCTCAAAGTTTTCGTGCAAGACGTAGCCCTAGCGATCGACGCAGTCCAATTAATCCCCAAGGACCGCTTACACTAAATGGAATGCTGGCCACAAATGATAAAAGTCTTGGTTCCTATACACCGAAAAGCCCTATTTTGCCGCATCCCGATTCAAAAAGTCCAGGCAGTGTATCACAAAAGACACCCACAACATTGTCACGTCAGGGCACTTTAAGAGCTTCTCACAAACGTAAAAGCAGCATGACGGGATCCCTATCCTTGGCTCAGGGTAGAAAGAGTCCAGTAGGATTCAACAATGATCGCAGTCCTCAGGGTCGTCGGAGTCCATTGCTTACTTCAAACGATCGCTTAAGATCACCCAATGAATTACCCTTGCATTTAGGCTTTGGTTCAACAACGCCAACTGCTCGAAGTCCTTCAGGAGATCGGCGAAGTCCTACGTTTAGCATACAAACCCAAGAGCGTCGTTCTCCTATCGGTAGCGCTGCTCCAATGGAATTCGTTCAAATATCGCGACGCAGTACCAATTCCACGGTACATGTGCAAGATGGCATTCGTTCTACATGCGAAAATTCTACAGAAGCTGAGGAAGCTAACACACCCACCAGCTGCAAGAGACCTTCTATAAATCTTTTTACACCCATATATTTCAGTGGTGATAAACGAAGTCCCATAGGACCTATTCCACCTATTACGGTTTCAAATCCAGCAGAAACTTATCGCATGGCAAAAAGTATAATTGTAGAAAATACAGCTCAAATAGAAATGGAGCATCGCCAAAGGGAGGAGAAGGAAAAAGCTGAAGCAAAGTCAATGTCAGAGGACAAAGATCAACAACAGCCCGAAAAGAAAAGTGTTATGCGGGAAATACTGGCGTTTGTCCGAAAACCTTCAAAGCACATATCGACACGAACGAATCGCTTTGCCAATGCTTTTACTAGAGCCGAATCTGGGACATCTAGTGGACCGCTTATACGCCAAAGTACTTTTTCAGCCAGTCCGACAGCCTCGTCGACTGCTGCAAAGAGTGCTGTAGTTAAACAAATGTCCGAAGTTGGATTCGAACCAAAGATGTCATTGAAATTCTCACATTACGCTAAAATGTCTTTAAAATTACGTCGATCTGCCCGGGATGAGGAGAAATCAAAGCAGCAACAACAGCAACATGTACACGATGGTAAAAGGCCTAGCTCTGATTCAACAGGAACATCTTCCGGTGGTGGTAGTGGTGGCGGTGGACAGTTAAACATACAAGAAGGCAGCAGTTCGGGTAGAGCTACACCTCTCAGCGATATACCGTTCGAGCTAGCCAATGTCCACTTCGAAAAGGTAGGTGAATCCTATATCAAGCATGAAAAGAAACTTGAAGATGAGGGCGCTGAAGAAGTCTTCGATTCTAAAGCAGATAATATTTTAGCAAATCTAGTTGAAGAAATTAATAACTCGTTAAAAATTTCTTCCTTGACAACTGAAAACTCGGGTGCGGCTCACCACTTTCAGCGACGCTCTGAAAGTCGTGAACCGATTGAACCGCGCATCAGCGAAGAACGTGAATCAGATTCGAATGATTTAATTATACCGGAGGATTTTCGTTCCGAATTAGTTGAGATTTTAAAGGGCTACAAACCGGATCCCATTTATGTAAATTTAATTGATTTGAAAAAAGAAACTGAAGAGGCGGAAGAAGCAGCAAAAAAAGTTTTAGAAGCAGCCACCTTAGGATCATCATTGGAAAAGTCTCCTTTACAATGTCCCATTATAGAATTCGAACCGCCTTCAAGGCGTTCTTCGTTTGATCCGCCAAGATCACCCTTTTTACGCAGCCCTGGGGGTGACACCGATGTTAGTTTACAACGTTTGGAATCGGGTGGCGATAGTTTTGAAATGATCGAAGGTGATAGAAAATCAAGTAGAGCTGAGTCCAGTTTTGAGTGTCCTTATTCCTCGCGTGAGACAAGTTTTGACATATCTCGCTATCAGTCCACCAGTTACGAAGATCAAAGTTCTAGTTTTGAAATAGTGGATATGGATGAAAAGGTTAAGAAATCCAGCATAGATTTGAGAAAATCCTCAATTGAGTTGGTTGATGCCGAGACATTTCAAAGATCAAACTCCTCTAATGGCAGAAAATCTTCTTTAGAAACACATTTTGATTACACGCCTACCGAGACCAGTGCTGGAGTAACTGGTAAAGGCCCTAACACGGTAAGAACACTTAATTTTCCCATGACTAAAAAACAAAAAACCGAAACCTTTAGATCTTTGCATATATTGCCCTTTAGTGCCTTTTCACGTGCACGCAGTCCCCTTTCCAATCAGACTTCTTCTAATTATAGTTCGCGTGACAGTTATGACTCTAGTTCCTCAAGTGTACCACATCATGAGCCACCACAGCGTAGTCCTTTTGCAGACCCTACTAAAAAACATTTTCCTTTAACTATAAAACAAAAGGAGGAGGAGGTCAAGACATTTTTATGCACCGATCAAAGATGTGCTTCTATTTTCGAGCCCAGACCGAGCTCGGTATTAACTCAACAGTTTTCTACAGGCTCAATGTCAACACCTTCTGGCTATGCTAATGGCACGCCCAGAGCATTAAGTACTGCTACAGGCGGCAGCAGTTGCTGTTACGCTGGATTTTCTTCCGGCAGTGAATTTGATCCACCCTCACCCAGAAGAGCTACCAGCGCTTCTCCCAAACACACTTTCACATTTCGCATAGTCCTTAAAAAAGTGGATAGCTCACCAGAGGCATTGTGTCCAGAAAGACACCGAAGTCGTATAATCGATAGATATCGGCGTAGAGACAGTAGACGCAGGCGTTTGCAAATCGTAGGGAAAAGTGTTTAAGACAATTTAGGGCAGAGCAAATAAGAACGAATGAAAGGAAACAAAAAGAATTTCTATGGCTAAAAGTAAGATTTATTAAAAAAGTAGGATTTTATAATAATTTTGAATAAAAAAAACCCCGATTCTAAACTCAAACTCAAGGTGTAGGTTAGGTAGAGTTAAAAGTTAGTTAAATTTTGCAAAGTATTAGATAATCCTTAAAACAACAAAATTTTTGTTAAAAAAAAAACTAAAATATCTAAAACCTTTTAGTTATGAAAAATCTGCCCAATTGTTTAAAACTTTAATAAAGAAAACACAATTCAAATGGCAATATAAAGCTCAACACAATAAAAAACTGTGGCAGCACTAAACTCTAAGAAAAGCCAGAGATGTTAATTTTAATGGCAGTTTTTACTCTGGTAAAAACACAAATTAAAGTCAGAGATTTTTTTTCTTTTATTGTAATATTTCAAAATGAATTTTCTTGTTCTTAAATATTTAAACAACGCCATCTTATGATTACATTATGTAATAAACCATGTAATAAAAATAATAACAGTAAGTAGTTAGAAAAACACCCTAAAATCCAAAAAAATATTTTTTTTTAAATAGTGAAAATCGTGCAGGTGTTCCCTAACACGTTATCGATTAGCGATTAGTAAGCCATCATGGGGATGATCATTCGGCAATGGCTCAACTAAACTTTGAAAAAAAAATACCTCGATCCTGTTCAAATTTTTAGTCCAGTTAGAAAAGTTTTTCTTTAATAATAAATAAAAAAAATAAAAAATAATAAATTTAAAAATTAAAATTAAATTAAAAATGCTTCAAAGATTTTACCACACGAAGAAATTATTTATCAGTGGCGAAATCATTTTCGCCGTTACTATAAATGTCAAACGACATTTAACTGATACATGTTTCGTGAATCTTCTAAAACAATTTAAATAATGAATTAAATTTTTAAAAAATGATTATTTAACTCAGAGAAGAGCGACAAGGACAAAAAACTTTTTTTGACAATCTCTCAGTGTTTTTTATTAATAAAATTTATTTGTTAAAAAAAATACAAATCATTTATGAAAATACAAAATCTTATAAGATCCAAAAGTCTGTAGCCCTTTAAAGCCCAACAATAAAATTTGACTTTAACTTAAGAAAAAAAACAAAACTTTTACAACAAAAACAAAAATCAATCAACATAAAATCTTAAAAATTTTTTTAAAATAAATAAAGTTTTTTTTTAAATAAAAAAATATATAGAACATGAAAACTTACCTGATAAATGTTAAAGTTTTTTAATTAAATTATTAAATTAAAGTGTTTAAAATAAAATATAAATATATATTAAATTTCTCTATTAATCTATATGTTTCAAATTGTTCCTGTTAATTAAAAAGTTATATATAAAAATTTTATTAAATTGATAATACATACATAATTATTAAAACAAAATAAATAAATTATTAGGTTTTTTTAAAGAAAAAAAAATCAACTTTTTAAGCTGGTCAAGGGGCCGTACTCTTTATGAATATATGTACATAAAATGTTCATCATTTATGAAAAATTACTTTATATACATATAAAGACATATCTTAATAATTTAATTGTTATATTTTAAGCGTACATACTTACATATTTAGCATATCATTTGGCTTTTTTTAATAATATTTAAAGCTTTTTTACCACAGAAAATATTGATTATTAAAAATAATACCCTCCACCTGCTTTAACACGCCGTCTTGACGAGACATTGATTTGTTCAACCATTGAACAATTTCATGTGCTCACATTAAAATGGCTTGTGTAGACCATCGTTGTCGATGTCATGTTCTTGTTCAAACAGCGTTGTCAGAACATTTTTTCGAACAACGATGTCTGCCATCAAACGTCACTTTCATATTAAAAAATTTAAAAAGAATTAAATTAAGGCAATATTTAGACCAAAACGACTGTGAATTTTGTAATTCATATGTAAATGTATATGATTTAATAAAAAAACCATAATAAATAAATAAAAATATATTAAAAACTGTGAATAAACATTACATGAACATCGCTACGTTTTCTCCACGTAGAAAAACATGAACAAATTTTTGTTCCCTATTCTGCCGACGTTTTGTTCTTGTGCGAACAAATCAATGCCTCGTCAAGACGTAGTGTAAAATAAAATATATTTTTAATTTTACGTTTGAAGAAAACTTTGAAACCCAAAAAACCCATTATTTTAGTGTTTTTTCCAGTTGGTTTCAAATAATACATAAATTTATCATTTTTAAACGTGTGTTTGCTAGGTTAATTGCAATGTTTACAAATTAAAAAGTTAACTTTCGTTTTCTTATTAAATACAAAAACAACAATCAAAATCAAACATTTGCACCCAAACGATAACATTAAATAGAGATGTCACCGTGGTTGCCAGATTCGAGGTTTACAGACGGTTTGACGATTTTTTAAATAAAATAAAGCTGGATTCACCCATTGTTTCGGAACATAATTTTTGTTGTTGTTTTTGTAAAACAACGGCATTCTGTGATTTCAATCTTTTGTCACAGTGCTGCCTGCCAGCATATGGTAGCTTTGTTTTTCCGGAAAAATTATTAGAAGTGGGTGAATCGTTTCAGAACAAGCTCTCTCTCTCTCTCTCTCTCTCTCTCTCTCTGGGTGAATCCAGTTTAAATGTTTTTTTTTAATAAAACTGTTGGAAATATTACTTTTCATAATTCATACTGTGCATATTTTAATAATTTTTAATCATAGTAAACTTATGTAAATGTCATTTCATTTTTTCTTTTTATAAAACTTTGTAAAACATTTTTTTTTTGAGTTCTGGATAAACGTTTAAATTAACAGGTTATGGGCCCAGAGCTCGCAAAAAATATTATATAAAAAATATTGTGTTTGTCGCATTGAATTGCGTTAGTCGCGATTGTTATTAAAAAAAAAACGAAAAAAAAACAGAACAATGAATTCTCTTTACCAAATTGAAAAGCTTGGGGAAGACAATTATGATACTTGGTGTGTCCAAATGCAGTGTGTTCTTAGGCACTCAGAGCTATGGAGTGTAACGAATGGTTCAGTGGAAAAACCAGCAAACCCAGCAGAGGCTACCGGATGGGAGAAACTAAATGAGAAGGCTCTTACAACTATTATGCTCTCAGTTAAGCCATCGCAACTAAACTACTTAAAAGCTTGTAAAACGGCTGCTGACGCATGGAATAAATTGGTTAATGTTTATAAGCCAAGTGGGCCAATAAGAAAAGTAAGTCTATATAAAAAATTGTTGGCACTTCGTATGTCCGAGGCTGTTACTATGATGCAGTATGTAAATTCTTTTGTTGAAATTGCTGATAAACTTAGCAAAGTTGGAATCTCGTTGGGTGATGAGCTATTGGTCATAATTTTACTGTCTAGTCTTCCTAAAGATTTTGACAATTTTGTGATAGCCATGGAAACCAGAGATGCATTACCGGCGTTTGACATTTTGAAAATTAAACTACTAGAAGAGTGGGAGAGACGCAATCAGCAAAATGAAAAAGAAGAGAATACTTCCATGAAGCAGGCCTTTGCAATAAAATCAACAGCAAATAGTAAATACAACAACAAGAACAACTTTAAATGTTACAAATGTGGAAGGCGTGGACACTACGCAAAAAACTGTCGAACAAGGCAGAGTGAAAAGAACCAACAAAGTTCTTTTGGTTTATTAGCTGCTTACAAAAATAACGAACTCAATCAAATGTCTTGGTGCATTGATAGCGGCGCAACGACGCACATTTGCTGCAACCGTCAAAAGTTTATTTCATTTGCCGAATGTAGAGAAAAAATCATGCTAGCTTGTGATCAGTTCATAGAAGCACAAGGAAAAGGAGATGTTGAAATTTCTACGGGTAAAGGCAGCGTTACGTTAAGAGATGTCCTTTTTGTTCCAAGTATGATGGGCAACTTTATCTCAGTGTCGAGAGCTACAAATAATGGCTTTAGAGTTATATTCGAAAGAAGTTTTGCTAAGATATTAGATAAAAGCGGTAAAGAACTACTAAAAGCAAATATAACCTCAAATTTGTTTATATTTTCAGAGAAAATATCTACTAATTATTGCCTAAAAGCCAATAATGCAGTCCTTTGGCATAATCGTTATGGTCATCTCAACTTGAAAACTCTTGGTGATCTCTTGAAAAATAAATCGGTAAATGGTTTAATGTTAGATAACATTCCAAAGCATATATCGTGTAAAACATGCATGAGGAGCAAAATAAAAAGTCAACCATTTCCATCCAGTAAAACAAAATCCAACAACTTATTAGAGTTGATCCATAGTGACATATGCGGTCCCATGAACAACCAATCAGTTGGAGGTGCGCGTTATTTTGTAATATTTATAGATGATATGTCAAGATATGCTTTTGTATATTTTATTAAACACAAAAGTGAAGTTTTTGAAAAATTTAAAATCTTCAAAAATCTCGTGGAAAATCAAACAGAACGAAAAATAAAGGCGATTCGTAGTGATAATGGTACAGAATACGTAAACAAGCATTTCGATAATTTCCTTGAGCAGTGTGGTATTCAACGACAGCTGACTGTACCATATACGCCGCAACAAAATGGCGTTGCTGAACGTGCAAATCGGACGATTCTTGAAATGTCGCGAAGTATGATGTTGCATGCAAATGTAAATGAATTACTTTGGGCAGAAGCTGTAAACACAGCTGTCTATATACGAAATAGAACAACAACAAAAAGCTTGCAAGATAAAACACCATACGAAATATGGCACTCAAGAAAACCAAACGTTCAACATTTTCGGGTATTTGGATCACCAGCGGTGGGGCTAGACAAAACTCAAAAGAAAAAGTTTAAAGCAAAAGGTAAAAATTATATTTTTGTCGGATACTCAGCAACATCCAAAGCATATAGGTTATATGATCAAGACAGAAAAAGTGTCGTTGAGAAAAGAGATGTAATTTTTTGTGAGGACGATTGTGGCAGTGATGATTTTTACGACTTTTTCGAAATTATAGATGAAAAAGAACAATGTTCCAATTTGGATAAACAAGAAAAAGAAAAAATACCTGATAATAAAGTTGAAACTGATAAGAAAAGTGGCGAAGAGTTTGCTAGTGTTCCTACCAATGATAACGATGCTGAAAATGAATTAGATATTGCTGAAGAATTTCAAACTTGTAGTTCTGATAGCAGTAATGAAAATAAAAGCACAGTGACTATTGAACCCAAAAGAGGAAGAGGCAGGCCAAAGATTATTCGTTCGGGAACAGTGGGAAGGCCAAGAAAAGAATACCAAAAACTGAGTTTCATAAGAAGCGAAAATATTGAAATTCCAAAAACAGTGTCAGAGGCTTATGAGAGCGAATTTAGTAATCTCTGGAAAGATGCCATGAGTCGCGAATACAAAGCTCTGGTAGAAAACGATACCTGGAGTATAATAGATTTACCGTACAACACAAAGATTATCGGTTGTAAATGGATTTTTAGTTTAAAAAAGGACGAGCATGGTAATGTACAAAGATTTAAAGCGCGTCTTGTTGCCAAGGGATGTGGCCAAGAATTCGGAATAAATTTTAACGAAACTTTTTCACCAGTTGTACGCTATTCTACAATCAGAATGATTCTAGCGTTAGCAGCTAAACATGGCTTACATTTACATCACGTTGATGTTTCTACCGCCTATTTAAATAGTAAATTAGAAGAAGACGTATTTATGAGACCACCTGAGGGTTTTACTGATAAGATTGGCTCAAATAAAGTACTAAAACTAAATCGTGCAATTTACGGTCTTAAACAATCTGGACGTGCATGGAATAGTACCCTTGATGCAATTTTACATGAAATTGGCTTTACACCTTGTAAAAATGAGCCTTGTCTTTATCAAGCGAACAATGGTAATAAATTAAATATGATAGTTGTTTACGTTGATGACATCATGATTGCATGTAGCGATAAAAAGGACTTAGAAGTAATAAAATATAAAATAGCTGAAAAATTCAAAATTGTTGATAATGGTCCAGTAAAACATTTCTTGGGAATGGAGATAGAAAGAGAAGCTGAAACTGGTTCTATTGCATTAAGCCATAAACAATACATCAAAAATCTTTTACAACAGTTTGGAATGGAAAATTGCAGGCAAGTGTCTACACCTCTGGATCCTGGTTTTCAAATACACTGTCATATGGCTGACTGTAAGAAAGTTGACCTAAAAGAATACCAATCGCTAATAGGAGCGCTTATGTATCTGGCAATTACGACCCGACCAGACATTATTCATTCCGTGGGAAAGTTAGCGCAAAAGAATACTAATCCACATATTGAACACCTGAAAGCAGCTAAACATGTGTTAAGGTATCTTTCTGCGACATCGAATTCAAGATTAATTTATTCTAAAACAGGGGAGTCACCAAAAGCATTTGTGGATGCTGATTGGGCAAGTTGTTTAGAAGATAGAAAATCTTACACGGGCTTGGTATTTATTATGGCGGGTAGTTCGATCAATTGGGAGAGCAAAAAGCAACCGAACATTGCGCTAAGTAGCACAGAAGCAGAATTTGTGGCCTTATCTTCAGCTGCAAGAGAAGCTGTTTACTTGAAGAAATTGCTTAGTGAGATTAACTGTTACGATGCCAATGAACCAATGCTAGTTAATGGTGACAACTTAGGTGCTCAATGTATTGCCAAAAATCCAGTTTTACATTCGAGAAGCAAGCATATTGACGTCAAATACTTACATGTTAGAGAGATAATTAATGCAAAAGAGATAGAGCTGCGGTATATTTCAACGAATGAAAACATATCAGATATTTTAACGAAAAATTTAACTAAAACGAAACATTTAAAATTCGTAAAAGGTCTTGGACTTCAGTAGATTATAAAATGAATTTTTATTTCTTATGTAGCAATTTATCAAAATATGTAAGTTTGAGGGGAAGTGTTGGAAATAATACTTTTCATAATTCATACTGTGCATATTTTAATAATTTTTAATCATAGTAAACTTATGTAAATGTCATTTCATTTTTTCTTTTTATAAAACTTTGTAAAACATTTTTTTTGAGTTCTGAATAAACGTTTAAATTAACAAAAACAATGTGATCGCAAGAACTTAATCCATAATTTTAATATGCCTTAATAATATTATTGTCCTTTCAATAATTAGTTTTCTAAAGCTGACAAGACATAATTTTTATATCGTAAATTTTAAAAATCATTTAAAAGAATTTAGCTTAATCGGCCTTGAAATCCTCTAGCAATCGATTATTTATTTAATTATAATAATTTTGCGCAACAAAGTATATTTAAAAAAAAACACTTTAATAACTTTTCTTAAAAATGAATTCCAGAATTTTTTTTTTTTCGTAATAACGTCTTAAATATTTTTAATTTGATTTCAGTTATAAGTTATATATATATATAATAAAAGGTCCACGGATATCTTATTGCAATGAACTGATTTTTGAACACTAAATAAGAGAATATATAATAGATGTCAAATTTAGTCGATTTCTACCGACTTTATCAACTACAAGTGGGAATAAACCTGTTTAAGTTTTGACTTTCAAGTGTTAATAAATTCACATATTTTTAATGACACACTTTTCAAAATTTATCATCAACTTGATTTCAATTTTTGACGCCATGTAAGCAACTCGACATTCAAGTTGGACGAAGGCATTATTAACAAAAATTTAGTATTAATAATCAAGTTCAGAGTTATAATATGCTATTTTTAAATGCCACTTTTTTAAAACTCTATTTTAAAATTTCATCGAGTTAAAACGCGTCCCTAAATATAAAAACATTCCTCTTGTCACATACAAAAATGTCATGAAATTAGCTTCATGAAAAATTTTCTAGTCTAAATTTCCTCTAAAACACATTAACAGATTTATTCGTTATAACTGTCAAAAATGGCATGAAAGATAAAATGTGTAACAGAATTTTCGACAGTTCCGTTCGATTTGAATTAAAATTGCATTTTCACATAAATTTTTCTTGAGTGTCAGTGAGGCAACTAAACAAACTTTTTTTTGTGATTTCCTAAGAACAATGAAATTTCATCCGATCTGCTTGTGAATTGAACGTTAAGTAAGAAATCTGAAACTAAAGTTGTGGAGGGTATAAATGCACGTATTACTTGTGTTTAAAAAAACTTTTAATTTTAATCACATTGAAATACAACACACATTTACTCAATAAATAGCTGTTGTAAAAAATATTGTTATTTTATTTATTTTATTAACAGAATGCAAGTAGAAAAAGTTTTTTTTTTTTTTTTTATTATAATTTGCTTGTTGCTCTTTTAGTAAATTATTATTGTAGTTCTTTTGCAATTCAAAAATATGTGTGGCTTTGTTGTAAAAATATATAAAATATTATATATAAATAAATATTAATTAATTTTTCAACTTGAAAATTATTAAAGAACAACAAAAACTTTTTCTATTTGCAGTTTTTGCTAAGGATTTTTTTCACAACAACAACTATAGATTACTTGAAAAAATGTTTCATACATATTTTTTTTATTATTATTATGATATAGAAAATTTAACTGAAATGTTGTTTTTTGTATAGAAGAACCTTAAAAAACATATTTATTAAACAAAAGTTCATTACGTATTAAGAAAGTTGCAAGCAAATAAATTTATTTATATTTATTATAAAAATATTTAAAAATTTCATATTTTAATTGTATTATAATAAAACATAAATTTTTATAAGTTATGCCAGTATATTTAAAGTTTAAATACAAATGTTTGCTGGGTTTAAAAGTTTTATCAGGCGAATAAATAAACGGTGAAATTAATGGCGAATTTGTTAATTTTTGCCTTTAGCCCGAATGTCAAACTACATATAAAAAGAAATATTATACAGATTTTATATATATGAAGAGTGACAGTTAGGCTGCTGGCGAAAATTAATGAATTCGCCATCGCTTCTACATTATAATTTATTCGTCTTGACAGTAATGATTACCATTAAAAGATTATGAATTCGCCTACGCTACCACCTGTTAATTAATTTGCTTTGAAATATATAAAGTGTTTTGGATTATAATAACAGCATTATCATGGCGAAATAATTTACCAGGTGGCAGCGTAGGCGAATTCAGTATTTTTTGCTGGCGTACATCACTGTCAAACTCCATATATAAAAAATTTGTGTATATTTTTTTATATATGGAGTTTGACGGTCGTGTATACCAGCCAAAAATACTGAATTCGCCTACGCTGCCACCTGGTAATTTATTCGCCTTGAGCATTATGTCATTATGTCAAAGGCGAAAATAAAGAAATTCGCCATTGCTAATTTATTTCAACTGCTAAACTCACTTTCAGTTCGCATACACTGCCATCTGGTAATAGAATTGCCTCGGTCGAATTCATAATAGCTATGTAAATACATAAGGCGAATAAATTATAAGATGGGAGCGATGACGAATTTATTGATTTTCGCCGGTAACACTCGATATATAAAAAATCTGTGTATTTTTTTCATATGTAGCTTGGTATTTGGGCTAACGGCGAAAGTTAACGAATTCGCCTTCGCTACCACCTTATAACTAATTCGCCTTGGTTAATGCTCATAGAACAACCTACAAAGAATTACCTTTTTTACTTGCAAATGTCAAGTGTTTTTCTTTCTTTAATGTGTCTGATAACTGAATTGAATTTTGTCAAATTAAATTGATTATTTCTCACTGCACAAATTTCTTATGCATAAATGGCTTTTGACATTTTCTTCAACAGCGAATATTGTCAACATGATGTTTTCTGTCAACATTGCTTTACCCAGTAAACATTTTTATTAAACTAAATAAATTTAATTCATATATTTATTAAAAACTAAAAAAGATTTATAAAATAATAAAAACTACAAATTGATGTTAAACCCTTAAAAAAATAATGTAAAAAAAATGTTTTCCAATAAAAGATTGTATTTTTGAAAATTTAATAAACGGTATTTTTCTTATATTGTTGCAAGGGTTAAAACGAATCGATCGACGAATTCGCCTTGACTAAATTTAACTAAAAGCATAGAAACCAATACGAATTTAAGTAGGAAAAAATTAAATTTTTATCCTTTTTATGTTTCCGTAATCGTGAACTTATTATGCTGCTGTTATTTAATTTTTCACAATTTGAAATTTGACTTTGGAACTTAACAATTTTGGTGAGAATCTCATATAGGAAATCTTTCAACAACTTTTAAACATAACATATCATAAATATTCGAAAAATGTTGGTTAAAAACACCGAAAACTATCGACTAGTCGAAGTGGTAAGCACGTTGTACAAACTTGGTTGCCCAGGGTTCAACCCCTGCGGCAATCAAAAATAAAAAATGTTTTTTCTGTTTAATGGTATAAATACATATTCAAAATTAACAAAAAAAAAAACTTGCAGTCTCCTTCGTCGGTACTTACTTCACGGTTACCAAAATAACTAAATAGGTAATAATGCCTGAAGTGCTACTTCTCTTTATAAAAAAAATATCTACTTACGAAAAATTGCTGTTTTTGGAAAACAAAAGAATAATTTCTGCTCCAAAGCTAAATGACTAAAATTTATACATTTTGAAAAAAAAATAAAGTTGTTATAAATCGCAATAGCAAGAAAAATGGCGCATTAAACCGCAAGTTTACACTTAAGCAAACTGATGTATTTTTAAACCCCTCACCACAATAGAAAAGGGTATATTAAAGTTTCTCATTCCATTTGTTATTTCTACAATATCAATTTCCGGCTTCATAAAGTATAAACAAATTCTGAGTCCATATGCATAGCAAAGTCGATTGAGCGATGTCCATCTGTCCGTCTAGAAGTAAAGAAATTACCGCTCGCCCATATTTTCCAAGTTATGGGCCTCTGAACTTTTCATACAAATGTACGATTGCGGGTCATATTTTTTAAGACATCAAAATGGGTATCATTTAAAAGCTTTTAAAGAGATCTTTCAGAAAACACTAAAATTCTTTAAAAATGCTTAACCCATTAAGAGCCAATGACATTTTTATGTCAATTTTTTTTAATTGTTTACTAATCTAGACTTACATGTTGAAAAATTTCAGAACACGCTTAAGTAAGTTCGAATATGAACAATTATCTACACATACTATTTTTTTTTAATTTATTGCAAGCTAATTTTGTTTTTCAAAAAGTTATTTTGCAATTATGTAAAAATATTTGTTTAATGTCTAACTATTTAGTTGATTTTCAAAAAGAATTCTAATTCAACTTACAATTTTTTTAAATTTTTAAATAAACTTTTACACTAGAATAGAATAACAAATGGAGGACAGTGAAGGATACTGCAATCAAAAAAACTTTATTGTGTCTCCTGCCAGATACTGAATTACCACATCTCAGCCTGATCTTAACTTGCAGTCGACAGATATGATCTAGAGCTTCGTCGTCTCAATGCCCAGGCTATTAAGCCTTGACATTAGAAAAATACAAAATATTTTTATATGTATGTACGTCAAATTCACGTGTTGTTTTAATTTTTTATTTTTTACTTAACATTCTGTGTGTCTGTTACAATTTAAGAGTTTGTAAAAATTCCTGGCTTTTACAGCTACTTACGATATAATACTTTAAAATCACGAATGATGTTATTAAAATTAATAATAAATAAAAAATATACAAAAGCAATAAAATAAAATTTTGACTTGCCGAAACCCGGGATTGAACCGGGGACCTTTAGATCTTCAGTCTAACGCTCTCCCAACTGAGCTATTTCGGCAATTTAATTTATTTTACACATATGGGTTTATAAACAAACAAGACGATAACAGAAGCAACAATGACACACATTTACACCAATATTATTCATTAACCACCACTAAATTAACAGCATAATACTGAAACAGCCTTAAAGTAGGCTACACGAAAACCAACATAGAAAACAAAAACAACGTTTAATATTAAATTAATTAACGGTTGTCAAAATTAAAAAAAGAAAAAATGTTGTTGTTATCGTCTGCTTTTTGTAAGGAATCTTATAATAAAAAAAGCAAATATATTGATAATTCCATTAATCTAGCAGAAAAATTCAAGTGAAATATTTAATTTAGTTAAAGAAATTCTTTAAAAAAAATAATGGGTCATGCTGAATTACAACCAGAAGATATTGATGATTCCATAACAGCATTTCAGGGAGCTATTAAACGTACTTGGTGTGCGTTTTGTGATGCCACCAGTATACATGGCTTAAAATATACCAAAGACAAAGACACCAACAAATATATAAGGTAAATAAAATAATTTATTAATTTTTAAAATTTAATCAATTCACTTTGTTATTTTGTACTTTTCATTTAGATTTATATGGACTTTGATTACGTTGATTATGTTTGTTTGCGCCATTGCTATGGCTGTTACTTTTTATATGGAATATCGCAGTAATCCTACACGTATGAATGTAGAAAATGATCATGCTCCCATATCGAGTTTAATTTTTCCGCCCACTACCATTTGTCCAGATATTATGTACAATATACAAAAAGCCAAAACATTTCTTCAAACATTGTAAGATTATTTGTTTTACTTTAAGTAAAATTATTTTTCATTGTTTTTCTTTTTTTATTTTAGAGTTTTACCAAAGTTTACAAATGTTTCGGATATTCTTGAAATTTTATATTTTAATTATGGTTTTATGTATGACAGCATAAGATTTTCCCAAAGGAAACTTTATTTGTTGGAGGAAGTGTTAATACTTAATGACTTAAATATTTTGGATTTTATTGAAAACATTAGCTGGAACTGCAGTGATTTGATATTTAGATGCCGTTTTAAGGACAAAATTGTTTCCTGCAACAAATTATTTGCTATTTCTTACACTTTTAGAGGTTATTGCTGTTCCTTTAATTTAAATATATCGACGTAAGTATTGAGACAGCGACTGCTTTCTTTATTTTTGCTTAAATAAAACAGGATGTTTCAAAACGCATGATAAATTTTAATTTACCGTTGTACATCCAAGTATTGCCAACGCAAAAAATTAAATACATGAAAACATTGAAAACTGACAGAGTAGGGCTAAAAAGATAGAGGTGCAACACATGAGACGTTTTATCACTCGGCCTTGGGCCGCAAGTATAAAAAAAATATCTAGTCCCTAGATTTACAAAGGATATACATCTGAATGCTAAAAAATTACAAGAATTGAAGCCAGATCATCCTTTACAGGAAAGAAACTTCTTCGAGTCATTGAACATCAGTAAGTGAATATTAATTTTCGATCAAAATTACTCCAGAATTAAACGAAGTCAGGGTTAAACCGCAGCAAAAAGCTAGTAGGTTGTATGAAGATAGTTGTATATTAGTTGGTAGTATTTTATCGCTTATAGCTTCGCTTCTCTTGTGATAATTGCTTTGACCTACGGCGCTCGTCCTTAAGAGTTGATAAATATTTTAGTTTTTCCTCCTCACTCATCAAAGTTATCGCATTTAAATTTAAAATGTTAACTTTCTTGCGGTGAACCGAATGCCTTCAAAAAATTCCACTATTTAGAGGCAAATTTGGTATCCAGAACCATTGAAGTATTCTTTGAAAAATAGCGCTACCAGAATAGTGTCGGTGATTTTAGCGCCACTGTGGATCAAAACACCAGTGACTGGGTAAAACAAAGTTTATATTACATTATTAAGCTTAAAATTAAAAAAAAAAAAAAAAAAAACTTTTGTATACATGTGATGTCTGTAGTAGACAGTGTTACCACTGCCAATTTTCGAAAAACTTTCAAAACTCCTTAAAACTTTTTTCAAAAAATTTAACACATATTAAATGTGGTGGCAAATTACGCCATTTAATATCGATCGAAATTTACATTTAAATTCTATAGAAATTTCAATCAATATCGAGTACCATAATTTGTTGCCAGATCTACGGAATAAATTTTATTACAAAACATTTTATAAGCTACATTTTGAACTTGACTAATTAAGCACATGTCAAAAATTAATTTTTGTCTATTGAAAAATTGTACTTCTAATTTAGTACTAAAAAGTACTACAACGGCAACACTGTTTAATTTAAATATGTAAGGATCTTGGATGATTTTGAAGTAAATAACATTTCAGATGATAAGATGAAGAAGCTGCTGTTTTCCGTATACAAAATGAGCAACTGGGTAACGTCATTGCATTTCTTTTGATGGATTAATTAAAAGTGAAAACCGTTTGCTAAGAAGCCAGTATTCTTTCTAGGATTAAGGGGAAATATATATCCAAAATAGGTTTTTAAAGCTGATCAGTTTAATTTGCTATTTTATACAATACTTTAATCACTTAACGCCTCATTAGTGTTCACTTTCTGTTGCTGTTGCTGTTCAGTTCGTACCGTTCTGCTTTTTTATAATCTTGGTTAGTTCTTCTAAACCAAAATGTCAGCTGTTTATATACACAAAGAAAACTTTTTTTATTAATTAATGCAAATTGTACAAAACAATAAAATCGTCATCCGTTTTCTATAATTTTCTTATTACAATTAAATTAAATTAATTTAAGCATTTACATATTTGCATTCACACTACCAAACAACCTTAAGTAACTTAACGTTAAATTCTATTTTTTACCGTTCCGAACGGAACAGAACGTCAAAAATACCATAAAAACGTACATATTTTCCATTTAACAGAAACTGATCAGCTGATTCATCACGAAACGGAAAGTTAAGACTAATTCTGCCTTTAAATATTTTTCTCTTAATTTACATCTTGTGTTAGTTTTGAGACACCCATTGTATGTTTCTTTTTAATTTCTTGAACTTGTCTTTTCTTTAGCAACCGTTTTAACAACCGTTATGCCCATGCAGGACTACGCAATGGTCTTTCTATTATTCTTTACTACAACGACAACATGTACGATGTTATGCATTCGTATTCAAATGGTTTTAAGGTTTTAATACAAGAAACTAATGCATTTCCAAGTGCCCATTCCGTAATCAAATTTGTGCCGCTTAACGAAGAAGTCTTTATTGTTGTTAGACCCACACAAACTTTTTGCTCCGAAGCCGTCAAAGATCTTTCCTTCGAAAATCGTCAATGTGTTTTTCCTTACGAAAAGAAATTAAAATTCTTTCCATCATATACGGGAGCCAATTGTGATTTAAATTGTCGCGTCGAACTTATGCTGAAATTGTGCAATTGTTATACATATTTCTTCTATAACAACGAAACAAATGAACGGGTGTGCTCCTATAAAGACATACCATGTTTAATGGATAATTTTCGTAAGTAATCTGTAGATTAAAATTTAAAAATTATTAAGTAGCATTAGTTTTATAAGAAGTTAAGGATAAGCTCCAGAGACGACTTTAGATCCAGAAGTGAAGTAATAAGAATTGACCTCTGCAATGAATTTTTGTCGAAATAAGGAAAATACCGGTAGCTTTTTTTCAACCATAGAGAACTTACGAAAGGATTAACTGTCAAACTGTTCTCTTTTAAGATTTATGACCAGTATACTCTGACAAGCCATCATAAATAGATTGACACTTAATGGCACCAAATTTTCCATATTTAATTGGAAATCAATTAAAAATTGTGTTCAGCAAAGAGGGTGATTTTAGGCTTAAGGGGTTTGTTAATAAACACAATTGCTGCATACGGATCGCAACAAATACAAAACAGACCCTACAGACTCCATTGCTCTAACGCGAATAACACTTTTAGGCGTCATTGGATCTTATTTCTTCAAAATTTAACCCGGAGCTTGAAATAATGTGGATGCAGATGGTTAACGCACCATGATCAATGGTTTCTTGTTTAAAAATATAGATATTGGTCCGGGAAAAACTGCAAGCTATTTGATTTTGTGGAATGTACCTTTCAATTGGCCTCCAAGATTGTGCGATTTGACATCTCTTGTTTAATTCCTGTGGAGCCACGTGAAGTCACTAGTTAATGCAAATAGCCTAACAACAACTGACTCCTTGGAGGCCAACATTGTTTGTATTATTCGTGACATGCAATCAGCACTGCTCAAAAATGTGGCCTAAAATTAAACGTTTAGAATACGCTTCAGCCTAAGTGGCCATATGCCCAAAATCATTTTTAAATGTTACTACTCTTCTGAGCAATAAGCTTTTGAGTCAAATTTAATTTATTTTCGATTATTCCTTTCAATCCAAAACACTATCAGGTTTAAAAAACACTCTCTAAATTTTGGGGACATTCGGCTTACACAAAGCGACTGAAAAAACCTCTGTAGGAAATTTACTCTTGAAGCTATACGCTATTTTTCCCTCTGCTACACGCAACCAAATGGCTTTAAAATATGATTTGAAGCACTGGTCTTTTTTAGGGTTAATAAATAAATATCAGGACTTTAGGTTTAACTAAAATATCTCTTATCGCGTTTCTGAAAACAAAATGTCCTAAGTGCTTCTTCTGTGACTTTTCTTATAAATTAATGCAGATGAAGTATTATATTCGTTCTGCGCCTGTGCGCATAGCCCACCAGCTTGCCGATCTCTAGAAATTTTAAAAAGAAACTTGACCCTTCTCCTCTAGTCAATATTCATGTTTGGTTCCTGTTAAACCATCGCTGGCAAAACATTTGTCTGAGCAATGATGTTCGCCATCAAATATGATTTTTAGCATTGCAAACACTTTCTTTATTGTTAAAAACATTGAAACAACCCTTACGACAAACAGGAAATTAATGCCAGGGCATATAGAATATAAAGTCAAAGTATTGACGGATGAGGTTGGCACAATGAGTACTTTGCTGACCGATGTTAAAACAATGTTTGCTCTCTATTTCTATTCACTTTTAATTAAATTATTATTTTATTAATTTGTTAATTTAATTAAATTTGTATTTTATTGTGCGCTACCAAAAATGTTTTATTACAATCACAAAACACGATTGAAACACAGCAAGAGCTAAAAAAAAACAAAGAATTTGATAGTTGTCAAAGTATTCAACATACGTCAAAAGTTGACCAACGTGTGACGGATTATATGTGCCCGACCCTTATGCTCAGTTTTAACAACAACAACATGTTTACACTACATACAAGAACTTGGACAAATTAATACCGTTATTCTGCCAGCGTTATAGGCATTTCTTGTTCAATTTGATGGCTAGTGGAGACGTAGAGTTATAATGAAACTGCATGTCTATGTAAATGCTTTAATTAATATTCAATTTAATTTCTAGCTGATATTATTGGACGCTATAAGAACACCCAATGCATTTGTTATAGAATTTGCGAAAAGATTGAATATGATGTCCAAGTCACAAATACTCCATTGCAACTGAATACCCCTACTATTGATACGTTTTAGTAAGTAAAAAAATGTTGAAAGAATTTAAACAATCTGAAACTTGTAAATTATTTATTTTATTAGTGATGGCATCAAAAAGAATTACAGCGTTGTTCACATCTATATGAATTCTCAAGTGTATCGCCGGGTGCGTCATGATCTTTTATCGAATATGGTAACATTGGTTTGTAAGTATTATAGACTTTTTACATTGACTTATTGTCAAGGCGAATTAATAACAGGTATACTCACGGCGAAATGAATACAACACTGCGAAAGAAATATGTATACTTTGTTTTTGTAAAAGCCGTCTTCGGCTGCCAAAAAAGAAAGAAGTACAATAGGAGAATATAACTTTTGTCATTCGAAGAAGGAAAAATCAAAAAGTCACCTGGGCTGTTAAGGCCACCTGTTATTAATTCACCTTGACTTAATGTATTAGATGGTAGTGATGGCGAATTTATACACTTTCGACATTGCTCTGAATGTCAAACTTCTTATTAATCAATAGTTGAATTCGACATCGCCACTACTTTCAAGTTATTTTCTCGGCTTAATATAACACTGTGCTACAAAAATTTCGTTAAACAATAGTTGAAAAACAATGCCCCACATTGTAAACTACCCGAACGTTAGAAGTAAAGAACATGGAAGAATTCTCTTTCAAGACAACATGCTGATTCTAGTAACTGGTATTCGAAAATATGAAAATTCTCAATTAAAAAAAATGTTTATTTACATTTTAAGCCCTTAACTGCCATCAAGCATAGGCACGTTGTGAGTGTATTTGCATTCCTTTGCCGTGAAAACCAGCTCTAACTATCTTTGCTAACTCATGATCAATAGCCTGCAGTTCTTGTATGAAGGCAAAAGAATCAGATCTTCAGTTAATTTCTTTTGTGTGAAAAGCTTCTTGAAATCATCAGTTTCTAAAATTGTCCAAATGACCTATGAATATATTTCATAATATAACAAATGCATTAATGAATTAGGACTTAGTTCACTTTTATTTTAATGTTTTAAAAATTTTTTAAGAAAAGTTATTAAAAAATGTTTGCTGACGTTTTTTAAAGAATACGTTTCAAATTTTAACATGAAAAACATTTGGAACAAATTTCTGTACATCTTAATCTTGTATCTTGGCCTTGGGATAGTACATATGTAGATCAAGGCGAAATAATAACAGAGCAACCTGACAGCCTAGCTGACCTAGCTCCTATGGTACGACCTTGTTTTTGGCAGCCAAAGATGATTTGTACAAAAACATAATTTATACTTCTTTTGCAGTGCTGTACTCAATGTCGCCGTAAGTTTACCTGTTCTGAATTCGCCTTTACATAGATCCATATCATTTGTTTTTGTAGCACTGTGTATTTTGTTTTAAATGTTTATTTTTCTAAATTTTATCTGTTTTTAATATTCTAGCCAACCTGGGCAGTGCTTTTAGTCTGTTTGTAGGCATGAGTATGATTTCTATAGTAGAAATTGTTTACTATTTTACAATTATCTTTAAAAAGTTCTATCAGCAGGAATGTAGAGCCCGAGTATTGCTGTTTGAACGGAAACCCCAAAGAAAAGCAGAGGCAGTCATGGAAAATATTGCCAAAAATGCGTTAAAAGTGGAAGAAATTGAAAACTAAATATGATAAACGACCAAATAAATAAAGCAAAAAAATTGTTTAAAATGTTGGAAGGCAAGTTGATAATAGGTGACTGCATTACTTTTCAAATTCGCTCTTGCGAAACTCGGCTCAGTTGTCAAACAGTTACAAAACAAAAGTAAGAAATTTTGACATTTGAACATAAAATAGATGAAAAACATCTGTATGCCGCTAATGTATTCATCTGTTATCGATTCGCCTTGCGTCTTCGTATACGCAGCATACATTTCGAAAAAAATATTATAAATCAAAGCCGCCGAGAAAAATATAGTCATGTTTCGGCTTAGATTATTTAAATCTAGACGAATTTTACCGTGACTCGGTACTTTTCCGACGAACACCTACCTTTATTTAAGATAAAACGGAACTGAATAAGATTTAAAATGACTTTTGGTGCGATAGTCACCACCGGTTAGTTGCAAAGTCGAGGTGAATAAGATCAGCTATGAACAAGAATGAATATACTTTTGGGTTCTGGTAAGAGATTTTGGAAAAAAGTAGTGAGGATTGATAGGTTTCGAGGGCATATTGGCTTGGACTTTTTAAGAATAAATATTTCTCCAGGCTTGGGTTGGGTTGGTTGTAGTTACTAGTCATTGTGAAGTAAGAGCAAAGATTATTTATAGTAAAATCGGAAGGACGAAAAATAAGCTAGAATTTGATAAGCACAATATCTTTCATTGACATTCTGAATTGTCTTAATTTGGTATATCGAAATTAATGCAAAATATATTTTATCATTTTATTTTCATTTAAAGCTACTTGTTATACCCCAAGATAAACTTTTATCTTTCTTATACAAATCAATCAAGGAAGCAAGGCATATTAATTTAACAGGTAAAAGCAGTTCTAAAACAACTACAACAATGTATTTTATGTTTGTAAAATATGTTTTCAGATGTCAAAATCAACTAACGCTGCACATAGGGACAAATAACCGAATTACGACGACAAAAATGGAGTTTCTTATTTCGTTAAATGTAACCACTATTGCCCTTATATGTTCTTTTTCCTAGCACCCAGTAAACTTATAAGTATTTGTTTTTTAACGCATCACATAAGTCTTTACGTGCAAAGTATGTAAAGCATTGCTTTAGTATTTTTATTTTTTTAGTACCTATTAATAGTACACTTAACATTATATATGTATGTTTTTACATAGGCATCCTCTTAATGACTGTCGCTATTTAAAGTTACTTTCTTTTATGTAATTTTCTTCCAAAAAGTATAATTAGTAAAATTTTGAATTTCGTTATTACCAGAATATTTCTTGTCTTAAAATTTGTTTACAAAAAATTTATCATAAGGACTAAACATATATTACTTGTCCTAAAATAATGTTTGGAATTAAAGCTAGTCATAATCTTTTGTTTTGGTAAATACATATTTTTTATCATAATATTTATTCCATGTATGATGATGAGTTTAAGTAACTAAACTAGCCCGTAAAACAGATAATACTTTGCACGCACGTACAGACTAATGTAATGCTTAAAAAATAAATACTTATTGTTTGATTGCGCACTACCATATAGAACAAATTAAGTGCATTATTAGTTACATTTAACAAAATTCCATTCATAATTCGGTTATTTGTCCCAATGTGCGCTTTAGAAAAAAAATTAATGTTATTATTATTTTCAATCATTTCACAAGACTTACATGCGATGAAGAAAAATACGTATAGAAGCCGTTATGGATGTCATTTCGCGGATAAGGAGCAGTAATGGGATAAAATCAAGCTTCATAATAAATTTTTACACACTTTTTTGTTCTATGGAAGTTTTAAACACAAACACAAATTTCCCCGACACATGATATTAGAAAAAAAGATCCTAGGAAAATAAAAAGTGTAAACAAAATTTGACACCTGAAAACGTAAACAAAAAACATCACCTGATCTACTAACACTACCTGTTAAATTAATATGCCTTGCTAGGAAGAAAGGGATTTTAAATAATATGTGCCATTCACAGAGATAAATAATTATAACATGCGAGGCACCCTGTTGATAGAAGCCATCATACTGTCATTGATTTTCATTTAGTTAAGAACTCAGCTACTCATACGACACGTTTTGCCGTATTAATATTTTGCAAAATATTTACAGATTTCTTAAAGAAAAATTTTGCGAATAAAAATTAAAAATCAATATGTTTGAAATGTAAAAAATAATAGTTTAAAAATTAGCAAAAAGTGTAAAAATCCTTTAATTTTGTGTGCGGATATAAACGGCCACTGAACCCACCCCAAAATTACTGCTGTTGCTGTTTAAAATCAAGTGAAATAATGGAGTTTGTGGAAAAAGGGGATAGACGTTAGTAATAAGTAAAAACAAAAAAAACGACAAAAAATCACTTCAAGCATTGCATTGTCATTAATTGAATTGTTTGTTGTCTTACAAAGGAATTTCGTGTTCAAGTGCAAAAGAAGAGGCACCCTTCCTTCTATTGTATTTTGATTGGGTGAAGTGTGTAGACGCACTGTCAAAGCTGAAGCCGCCGCTGTGTTTGTTTTAAGTTGTAAAAAATAATAAATTTAACATGGTTGACTTAATAGCCTCAATGATTAATTATAATGTATTGGAAGTGATATTTTCATATTTGGATTTACGTGATCTTAGGAATTGTGCTTTAGTATGTCGCAGTTGGAAAAATTATCTAGACGACGAAAATAGTGATGTCTGGCGTACCTATTGTATACGTAAGCTACCCGAAGAAGCTTTAAAATCAGATCTGCTTTCGACGGTACCCACATACAAAATGAAATTAAGAGCATTTTATCATGCCTGGAATCCAAATGATTGCTCGAGAAATGTATATATAAAACCGAATGGTTTTACATTACATAGGTAAGTAAAACACACATAATAAAGTGCTAACTAAATGAAAGTGCAATATTTAAAAATATTTTAGAAATCCTGTTGCCCAAAGTACAGATGCAGCACGAGGTAAAATAGGATTTCGTCAAGGACGACATACTTGGGAGGTGATATGGGAAGGACCATTGGGTACAGTGGCTGTTGTTGGTATATCAACAAAAGAAGCAGCATTACAGTGTCATGGTTATGTGGCCTTATTAGGATCAGATGATCAAAGTTGGGGTTGGAATTTAGTAGAAAATCATTTATTACATAATGGTGATGCACAAGGCAGTTATCCATTATTAAATAATGCACCCAAATATCAGGTAATATTTGTGCTTCATTTATTCAAAGGTAAAAACTAATTTTAATTAATTGTAAATAGGTGGGTGAGAGAATACGTGTTATACTAGACTGCGATGATAATACATTATCATTTGAAAAGAACTACGAATTTTTAGGAGTTGCATTTAGAGGTAACTACTTTTAACTGCCATGTTATTGGTTATTTGCATTATTTCCCATGGATCGTTTCCAAACCAAGGTGGCGGCGATAACGAATTCATTGATTTTCCCCGTAACCCAACTGCCAGGCTCAATATCCCCCCGGGGGTACTTAGAACAGGAGCTGATCTAACCTAGGTTCTTAAGAAGTACTACCGGGGTTATAAGAAAATGCAGTCCCCCGGTGTTGATAGACAATGTAATACTTGTTCAAGGGCTTACCAGTGCTCTTATTGACTGGAGCCACGGAGGCCGGTAGCCCATACAGAGAGCCACTCATTTCCGTAGCCGTTTATTGGTGAAGTCCTTTCGGGCTACACATGGTGGCTGTAATTTAAAACGATATCTGCAGAAAAGTTATAGGCCGACCGAAGTGTGCTTTTACACTCTCAACAGACAGGGTTGGTTGGTCTACAATTCCTTGAGCAAGGGGTACTTTATGGTCCTTACAGCCATGTTCTTAAATTTCCAACATCGTTGGGTACGCAAGTGAAGGGCGCTGGTCGACGAATTTTATTTCACATCATGGCAGGTACTGGCGTGAATCTAGATCACACTTGTTAGACTCCATATATAAAAGCTACATTATATTATATCTGAGAGCAGTATCCCCATAAGCTTCTATTACAATGTGCTATGATTTTTCACAGCATTATTCCTCTTAAATGAAGTGAAAAGTCCTTCAAATTATTTTGAAAATTTTACTAATGCGACCAATTGGAAATAATGCATCGACGCACTACAAAATAAATCAAGTCTTATGCCCTCTATTTTATTTACAGGTTTGCCAGATAAGAAACTATATCCTACAGTATCAGCTGTTTATGGTAACACGGAGGTTTCCATGGTTTATTTAGGGCCTCCTTTAGATGGTTAATTTTGTATTTAAGTTTTTAATATATTTTTTCTTCGTTTTCTTTTTTTTATTAATTAAAAAAGCTCTTTATCTATTAATAGAAAATATATAAAATGAAAACAATTTTTATCATACCAAAAACTAATTTTGGCAACAAAAAAACACAACTAAAGAAATTGACATGATTCACTATAATTCCAGCATAATTCGAAATACTTATAAAATATTTATAAATAATAGAAGTATGAAAGTAAATCAATAGTAATTTAAGTATAAACAGAACAAAACTTGGACAAGACGGACGACTTATTACTGTTTTTTGTAAACACCTTTTAATTTCTTTTGTATTAAATAACTTAAATTTAAAAACCCTAAAAAGTAAAGAAATGCAATATTTATAACTTTTTGTAGTTAATTATTTTTCTTATTTTGAGATTTTAGTTAATTTTTATTTTGTTATGTTTTATTTTTTTATATTTTAATTACTATTTGTTTAATCTAAATTCTGTAAAACATCGTATTTGTTTAGTTTGTTTTATATTATTGTAAAGGTGCTGCTAGTCTTGCTTAAGTTTACTTTGGTTTCATTTTTAAATTAAATAATTTTATAATTGTGTATAAAAGTAAAAAATAATCTATAATTTAGCCTCCAAATTAAAAAAAAGGAAAAAACAACAACAAACATTCTTGTGTAATATAAGTAAAGGAAACAAAATGAAACAAAAGAAAAATTAACGTATAAAAAAAGAAAAACGACATATCTTTTATTTTTTTTTTCAATTTTATTTAGGCATTCGTTTCAGAAAGATTCAAAATATCATCATCGCCATCGTCAAAGAGATCATCGAAATCATTGTAAAAATCTGCATGGACATGTTTTTCATTGCTGGCCAAATCCATTAAAATAGCTGAAGAGCCACCAGACTAGAAAACAATAAACAAAATTTTAAATTAAAAATGCAACAACAAACATTGATTTGTTTTTTTTTTTTTTTTATCTGAAATAAAACATACAACATTAAATTCTAGTTTTGGGTTAAGAGTTTTGAAAAATGTAAATGAATCATTTTACTAGAGTCTTCTTGTAGGTTAAATAATTTTATTTCATTCATTTTGCAATGAAACTAATGATGAGTTAATACTACAGTACTGTGTGGCTTCGGCGAAACAAGAACTCCAAATTTAAGAAGCAACCAATCAGGAACTCCATTTACTTCGTACGAACACAGAGGCTTTGACACAACTCAAATCGGGATGTTTAGAAGCATGAGCTGGTATCAGTTTAGGGTCCAATCATTGCCTACAGAACAACATAACTTCTACCGCCACTTTCGTAGCAGGACATTAGGCCTTGAACCATCAACTGCCTTAACCATCTAATTTACTGACACCATCACCAACTGCTGCTACACAACAATTGTTTTCTTTTTTTATCTAAAACTGATGTCTCGCTTTAATAAATTTCATCCACCCCAATAGTTTCTTTTGAGAGTAATAAAGTAATTAAATAGTAAGCAAGACATTTCTGAGATAATCTGATATTTAATCCGGAACGACCCGAGTCTCACTCTGTCTAAGATTGTTAACTCAGCATAAGTTTTATTATTAAGTAGAAGTCCGAGAGTCAGTGAAACCTTAACAAAGGGCACTTAAAATTTGCTCCATACAGATAAAACGTGTGCTTCTATTCCAAGAATTCAGTTTCTTAAAGTAATAAAAAATAATAATGGGGATCATGCTAAAAGACTATCCGGAAACAAAACAAGTTTGTTATTAAATTCTACATATTTAAAGTATTGGAAGAGCCATTGTTTTTAATAATTTTGAAAGAGGTATGAACATTTCGGTAGGTTTTTTCAAATTTTTAAGTAGCCCGTAGAATGAAAGAGCTTAATTCGCCGTTATAGTAGACAATAATGGTTATTTTAATTTTGAATTAATTCACTTGTACAAGTTTCTAGAATTTTTTTGTAAGCAAATAATTTTTCTTAAAAAATTAGCAATAAGCAATTTACCTCTTCTAGATCCATATAACCAGCACCTTCGGGAAACATTTCATCAGCGGCAAGTGTCGGCTTCATGTTATCAATAGTAGTGCTATCCGTTTTGACTAAAATTCTATTATTAATTTTAATTTATTATTTTTTACAATCTTACTTTTTGCCTTTTTTCACAAACTTTTATTATTTTTTTCGTAAATGTCAAGACACTAAAAAGCAGAGTTGTTATAATAACACTATCAATAGCTCAGGGTATGCAATGTCAAGGCGAATAAATTGCAGGTGGTCTAACAACCCAGCTGATTTTTTTATGTTTAACGTTGAGGTATTGTTGCTCACGCTGGAGATAGAAACCAACTAATATATCTTTATTTAAAATACCAAACGATGATAGATAAATAAAATGAATTCAATTTGCTTTTGTTTAGTCATTTATTTTTGACACCAACCTAGTGCTTTGCAATAACAAAATCATGGCGAAAAAATACCAGGTGGTCTCGATAGCGAATTCATTGATTTTCGCCAAAACGTTAAGTGTCAGACACAATATAAAAAAATTATACTAAATTTTTTTACATTTGGAGTTTAACATTTCAGGTTTTAAGCAAAATTAATGAATTCGCCATTGCGACCACCTGGTATTGATTCGCCTTGAACAAAATTACGGCCACCTAATATTTTATTTGCCTCGAGCAATACATCAACTACCAGATGGCAGAGTAGGCGAATTCATTCATATTTGCCGTAAATATATAAATAGATTTTTTATGTATGAGGTTTGACAGTAGCGGCTACAAGCAAAAAAAAATAATTCTTTTATGCTGACACGTGGTAATTGATTAGCCTTGAGCACTACTAACATATGCTCATTATAGGCTTTTATATGTTAATTTTGAATTTCAAACATAGTACTTTATGCAATCACACGGCATGGGTTTATTTATAAAAAAAAACAATCTGCATGTGTTTGTACTATTTTTTTTAAACAATTTCACATAAAACATTGTTCAAAGGCAATAATTTGAACAACAAGCACAAGGTACATTTTATCGACCGAGTATAATTTTATATATACGCGGTGATTTTATCCAGGGCGAATTGGCAAGAGGTGAATGCATTAGCTCATGGGATCAACATATGTTTTAGCTTTTACGTTTATTAATTTTTTTTTTGTGAAAACTAGTTTTCTTGTTAAAAACGTGTCAAAATATGTGTGTACTTTTTTAATTTATTTTTATTTTGCTTATTTTTCACAAATACATACATACATTTTGTGGACATTTTTGACAGCCAAACAAAATTTTATATAAACAAAACACACGTAAAAGCTAAAGCATATGTTGACCGCACGAGACAATGCAGTCACCTGTTGTCAATTTGCTCTGGATAACATAGTTAATTCTGGCCTGGTGTATCCTGGCCTTAACTATTTCTGTTAAATTCTATATATATAAAAAATCTGTATATACTTTTTTGTATAGAGTTTGACAGTAGTGAGTGACAGTGATAAGTGAATTCTTCTACGGTGCCACTTGGTAATTGATTCGCCTTGCTTTCACACGAAACGATTTCATAGCAGGTGGCTGCATTAAATTTAACAGCAAAAAAAAATTAGCACCTTTGAAATCTGCAAATCAAAAAAGGCAACCGCTTGCAGACCACATAAGCTAATGCATTCTTGCTTCTGCAAACAAATCTCTAAAACTGATTTTGACATAACGATTTAACATAAATTTGAACAAATAAAGAATTTGCATGCTTTTTTATCTATTTACTTTTGTAAAGGCTTTCCACTGAAAATCAATAAACTAAATTTTTTTAGAAAACTATTATTTTATTGACGATCACTTTTTAGTATTATGAAAACGCTATATACTTACTATGCAAAATGTTTTTAATCCTGATTGTTTTTAAACTTTTATGTTAGTTTCTTTTATATTCTATAGTTTATCGGTACCCTTAAGTTCCAGAAAATTTTATACAATTTGCAATTTACTTGGTACACTCAAAATACATATAATAATAAAATAATTAATTTTAATATATTTTCGACTAATGTTCAGATTTTATAAACATCTGGCAATGATGTACACAAAAAACGCAACACTGATAACGTAACAAAATGTCAAATGATAAATGTCAGTAAAAAGCTAGGACAACAAAAAAACAATGCTGCCTATCTAACGGGTTTATTACACTTCATATGTGGTCAAAAAAAATATAAAGGAATATTATTTCATTATCTTAATAAATTTGTTTTGAATTCTAAAGATTTGCAACTCGAGTATACTTTAAAACAGTTTTCTTTTCATCTTCCATAATTTCATCGTAATTATAAGTCTCGTAAATAAAACTGATTGCAAAAGTGCAATGCCTTTTGAATCACGCTTTATATCTTAAAATTGACACCACTTAGAGATGCCTGTTTGGCGCGCGGTAAAACAGCTGAGCTACATTCGGGTCATTTGCTCGCTCATTTTAGTCCAACACGACGCATTTGGTAAATTCTAGGAAAATTTTGGTACCCCTTTTCATAGTCTTAAACTTCGCCGATTTCATAAAAAAATATACCATTTGAAAATTTTGATTTTTCAGAATTTTTTGGTGAAAAAATGATAAAAATCGGTGTAGTAAAAGGGGTAGAAAAACGCCTTTGAAAAATCTTATTTTTTCGGTGTGTGTGGAGTAGAAAAGAAAAAAAGTTTGTAAACGCTGAATTGAAAATTCCTTTTCTCGCCATTTTGCTTATAGAAAAACTGAATCTTTCTTGTTAAAAATCTAATAAAATCTTGAATGAAAGGATTAGGAGTGTATACTGTTTAAACTATAAATATAATTTCGAAAACTATGGCGTAATATATGCAATAAACAACTAAAATTAAGCAATTTATTTTTGGTGAAAGAAATACTACTAAAATGTAAGACATCTTTTCTTCGCAGTAGTTTGGTTTGACAAAAAATAAGTGCTTGTGTAAAAAAAGATAAGGAAATAATGGTTATGGTTGCTAAAAATAAAAGTAGATAAAAACGTGCAATGAAATTTTGGAGTATTTTTATAAAACTTTTCGTCCTTAGAATTTGTTGCAATAAAGAATATAAACATTAAACGTCATCATTGTTAACAATAAAAAATTTTTAACTATGTTCAAATAATTGTTGCTTAAAAACTATATTACAAATTGTTATTGTAATATTTTAATAATTTATTTCTCAAAGCTTCTTACACTTGTTTTCACTTTCTGATCCCGCGTTCTGTCTGTGTGTTTTTAGCAATATCATCCCGGTTTTATAGAAGTTTTTAATTTTTAAAAATAAATTGAAGAAAATGGCGCATTCGTCTACTGCTACTGCAGCTTCTGCGACTACGACAGGTGAAATAAATTACTTCTTTCAAGATGAAAATGGTAAGTTTTTAATTAACATAATTTTTAATTAATTACCTTAAGTAGGTGTAATCTAATTACGCATGTGTTCTATTATAATGTTTTCGATTGCCATTTTATGAGTTCCATTGCAACATCCCATTCATCCCCTTTTTTATATTTTCTTGTTTTCTTTTCCTCGATTAGTTTGTTGTTGTATTTTTAGGCCGCCATATTTTTACAGTCAGACTTAAGGCATGCATAACTTTAAAAGTATAAAATCACTTAATGAAAAATGATTGAAAAGCAAAGAGATTAATGATATTAAATGTTGTAAAGTTGAAATTTTCTAAGCTGATTTGTTGTAGTAAAAAGTGAAACCTAAAATTTAAAACTTCTTAAATTAGTGATTTCTAGGAAATATGTGATAACACATACTTTTTGACAGATCTGTACGATTTCAAAAGTAGGACAGAATTCTGTCAAACTTTTGTGTGATTAAATCGTATGATTGTGTTGGATATTGAGTCCACATGCTATTTTTGACAGATCGGATAACTGAGTATAATAGTGTATCTAGTCGAATTTACTTACCATTTGGTAGCAATGACGAATTCATTCGTTTTCGTCATGACTCAAAATTGTAGCTTTTGAGCAAGGCGAATCAATTACCAGTTGGCAGCGTAGGCGTGAACACACCTGTCAAACTCCAAATATAAAAATATACACACATTTTTTATACATATGTTTGACAAAATGGGGCACCTCGTTTTTGTGCTATAAAAGCGAATGCTTTTCTGTTTATCCTCATCCACACATTGCAACTTTTGTTGAGCAACTCTTGAGTTTGTAGGTGAGAGAAAAAAGACGAGTAGAAATGGGTACACTGTTTCACGAACTTGCAATTTTTTTGTGTTTTCTCATTCGTCTAAGCAATCAAGACAAGAATCAAGAAATTGCAGAAACAATATTTGAATGTGTGGACACGAATGCAATTTTGTAAAAGAATAAAAATTGCAGAAACAAAAATTTAATGTCTGGACAATATTTTATTTCTTTTGTTAATGACCTTTATTTCTTAATTGTTTGTTTAAATGAACAGCTCATTTCAAGAAAATGTTTGGATAAAAACTTAACTAACTGGTTTTATAATACAAATTATTTTATAGTACTGATCTTGTTATTTCTTTGGTTTATCACTATTTTATTTTGCTTGTTTTAATTCCTTTATTATAAGTTTCTAATATAAAGTAAAAAAGATGAATATTCATCTACTTAATTGTCTGCAAGTATTACAACAAATTTAAGAATATTTTTAGAAACTTGATAAAATGGATCACAAAAAAAATAATAATAAAATTTGTTGCCCACGTTTCTTCACAGAAGAAGAATTTCAATGATTTTTTTACAAATGATAACACGAATATAACAGACAAATGCTCTATAGAGTTGCGCATCATAAACTAAAGAAATTTATTTTAAGTAGAGAGATAATTTTAAAAGTTATAACTTAAAAAGTATTGAGTTCATTGGTGAGGATAAAAAATATTTGGAATTTTCAAATGAGTGTTTTTATGAGTATTTTATTTTTATTTAATTCTTTGAAACCAACAAAAAAAAATTAATTTATGAAATGTGCTTTTCTTTCTTTTTTTAAGAAAGTTTTTTTTTGCCTTAATTTTGTCCTTTTTAATAATATTAAACGTGTGTGTTGGCTTATTCGCAATAAAACTTGAAAAAAAGTTTTATCAGAAGACAGCTTTTTTTTTTATAAAATTTCGTATTTTTCTAACACCTGATTTTTTTGTTTGTTTGTGAAATAACGCCACTGAAGCAATGCATGGTAATTGGCTAAAAAAAAGTATCACGGCAGCGGCTGGGATATGATCTTAGGTAATAACTAACTAAGCTACAGCACCTTCTTCATATTAAAATTAATTACATAAAACTGTTTAATTATAGGCCTATAAAAGTATGTTTGGGTAAGGCTAAGCAAACCCCAGAATCATTATATCACAACGTCTCTTTCTTAGTTCCAGGAGTTCGCGTTTAACAAAGAAGTGGCTGGTTTTTTAAATAACTTTTCTGATTTTAATAGATCAGGCTTTTGTTAGTTCTTGACTCGTACGATAACTTTTACGTGAGGGGTTTTTACTTCCATTAATTTGTTTCTTTACCTTTCCCATTTTAGTCTCCTCTTTTCGTTCATTTAAGGCAAGTTTGAGTTTCTGTTTTGCTCAATTCTTTGATAAATTTATTTATTTTTCAATCGGTATTTATACCATTCGTATTTAAATTATTATTGGGAATCATCTACATGATATATGATTCCCAATTATAACTTAGCCTTGGTCTGCACAATTAGGACCGTTTGGCGACCACTTTCTGAGAAAGGGATAATAATAAATAAGAGAGGATCGTAAAAGAGGAAGATGCAATCCACAACCAGAGGCTATTCGAACAGGCGTGGACTCAGACCGAAGCCCTGCTCTATCCTGCAAAAAACATCATGCACCCATTGTTACGTATAATGTAGTGGACCCTCAAGAATCAACGAGGAAAAATAAGAGCAGAGAAGTCTATAAGATTACCTGTTGCTGTCGACGTGACATTTAGAATTAAAAAAAAATGGTTTTTTATTTGTTTATTTAGAAAGTGTCTAACGGAAGCTTTTCCTCCAGGAAAGAAACAGTGAATTCATCGTTTCCTCTACAATTGGTAAATAAACTTCGATGAACGCCTACCAAGGATTTTAACTAAACGATAATAGCACAACAAGATCTTCGCTACCCATCCACTGAAATTATACCCAGGCAAGGATTGTCTACCCGACAATAGCTGTATCAATTTGTTCGCTTCAAAACAACTTTGACAGTAGCAGAGTTGCTGCAACAATAACGAGTTAACTAATAAACATTTTGTATAAAACAGATAATACAACCACAATTTGACTTGTTTATGTTCATGTATGTATGTATGTATATGTTACTTCATTCTCGTCAGCGATTCACTATTAAAATTATTAAACTGCTAGAATTTGTTTTAGCCTCTCTTTTGGTCACTTAATACCGCCAACCCTAATATTAAGCGAAAAAAATATTTACTTGAAATTCATTGTCATCATGAGGACGAGAACAATAATTTAAAAAAATGTCCGTTTTATTTTCAACTTTACAAAAATTGGGGTTGTAGCAAATAAATATTTTACTTGTTGTTATTGCAATTTTAATTACGATTGCCCACCATAAAAAGTTTCCTGAGTTTTTTACAGTTTAGATTAACATGTGGGTTTCACGTCACTTCAAGATGCATTTTATGAATAAGAAAGCAAGATAAAAAATAACTAGATTAAAATGTAAGAAAACATTGCTGTGGAACGTAAAAATAATAGAATAAATAGTAATAAGGAGTTCTATCCGTATAATTGTTTTTTTTTTTTACATACACCCAGTTCACACACGTCAAGTTTTCTTGCAGCAATTCTGAATTTTGTGGAAGAGAAAGGAGTGCAGAATCATTTTATTTCTCGTTTTTTCACCTACAAAATTCAGAATTGCTGCAAGAAAACGTGACGTGTGTGAACTGGGTAATAGCTAACTAAAAATTGTATCATTGTGATATATACAGTGAAGATTAAAATATATTAAAATTTCTGTTTTAGAGTTCCTTACCTAAATGTAAAAATGTAACCCTATTGTTTTTGTTACAATGTGTGTCCGTCTGTTACAATCCTCTATGTGTGGAAATGTAACAGTTAGACTATTGAAGTTTTCGTAGAAGATATACAGCTAAAGCAGTAAAGTACTAAAAATTAAAGGTTGTTCCGAATGTGGCATGATAGGTATTCATAAAAATATTGTTATTAATTGAACTGTACTTGACACACGTCAAACTTGCACAGTGTCAGTAAAATTATGCGCGCTATTGCAACAAATAGAAAAAAATAAAAATAAATTAGAGGGTGTTCCAATATTGATGTGTTAATTGCTTTAGTGGGCAGACACTTAGAATTCACACAGAGCATGTACAAATATATCTTTATTAAAAGAAAATTTTAATAATAAATATAGACATTATAGACTGCTTCCAAGGAGCCTTGAATTTGACGAGTATGGCTTTACCTTTTAAACTATCATAGGCAGATGCTTGGAATGTGTACATAGAATGTACTGCTATTGAATCAAGGGTATCCCGATAGAAAGGTGATTTTTACATGTGTGGCCTTCTTTGATCCGCATTGCTAGGTCGCTAAGTCGTATAGCAAATGAAAATGTATCCCAATGGTACAGAAGGGTGTGAAGATAGCTCGGTCAGTTAGCGTCGTTTTAGACATCCCTGTTATTTTTTACGCACATCTCAATAAAAAAAGTTAACAGAATTAAACTTTAAAAAATATATAAATGTATAAAAAAATTATTTTATTTGTTTGTAGCAAAATATACAAAGTCAAAATAAGTATATAATTTTTTAAACGAATTCGAAAAAATTATGCTTTTTTATACAGGCATTTATGCCCAAAAATAGATCAAAAAAGGTCCGGCTTAGCGGAAATTGAATGTTTCAGATTTATAGAGTTTATATTCAGAACTAATTTAATTCTGTTAACATTTTTTGAGTGAGATATATGTAAACTATAACAGGGTTGTCAAAAAAGAATCTAAGTGACGGTGTTATCTTCAAGCCCTTATGGTAGTGTTATTTTCACAAGACCTTGTTTTAAACTTATCCAAAGTATGTTTTGCTATGTCCATGTGCTCTATACGTAGTACGGAACCGTTCATGTGTGAGCCACAATTACACCTGACGTATTTATTTTAAATTAATGGTAATTACATTTTATTTTGTTTTCAAATTTATTAGTTTCATATCAATTTCTTGTTACATTTATGCATTGAAATTATTTATTAAAAAAGTAATTCAAGTAATACACAAACACTAAATATAAAATTATTTTGTTTGATCCTTTTTTTTATTAAATTCAAATAAATACAAATACAATTTTAAATTTTCTTACGCGTATTTCTAACGTTTTATTGTGCTTTAAAAGTTTTCAACAAGATTTTAACATTGTCTTTGTTGCAAAATATTCTAAGTGCTTGACTTCAATTGATATTTCAAATAAAATTCTGCAAGCCACTAAAGTTCCCTTAGTTTGGAATGTTTTAACCACCACTGTGATTGTTTGTTATTGCTTTCTTGACTTTTTTTCTTTTATTTTTGTTATGAATTTTACAACTCTGTCTTCCAGTTCTAGTTGTAACTATTGTTGTAGTAAAGAGAGTGGGTAAATTGTTTTTCTTTAAGATTTCATTCATTTTAGGTAGTAAACAGTGTTACCGCAGTTACGATTCATATCATGCAATCAACGCTGCACAATTATTAAAAGCTTCTGAAATTATAGAAAATACAAATATTAAGTTTATTATTTTCAAATGTATAAAAATTTAAATTTTCGGCTTCAATTAAAAAAGCCGAAAATTTTTGATTGTGAAAAAATTAAAAATTATTATTTTTATTTACCAACATTTTTTTTAATATTAACGTAAATATATTTTTATTCATAAATATGATTATATAGTTTTCGCACAAATTTTTATTGTATGAAAGAAAGTTTTGTAAATTACTTAATTTTGCAATTTAATTAAATAAATAAAAGTAAAGAAGCATAAATAAATTTTAAATGTTATTTCTTCGCAGAAATAATTTCCCTCATCTTTTGTGAACGCTACTATTTGCCTTAAAAATAGAAAGTAGTAAACAAAAAAGAAAAAATTTAAAAAATTTGTATCAATTACTTTGAACATCATAATTGTTGGAATTATTATAAACATTTCCTGTTTTGCTAAATGTCTTAAAACATAAGGTTTTAGAAAGATCATGTTTTAATAATCTCTAATTACACACATCTCTTTAGACTTTTAATTTTAATTACAAGTTTATCTCAACTTATTTTATTCTATGTCAGCGAATTTTATTATACCTGAAAATAAAACAAGATTTACTGGGAAGGGTATTAACCATATTTTGCCTAATGGGTTTTGTTTTGAAATTATAGAATTAAATTAATTAATGTGTAATTTATCTAATATTCCTGTAAAATAAAACAGAGTTTTTAAAGAATGGAGTGTAACTTCTGATCCGTGGCAAGTGGTCTTTTGGTTCTTCGCCTTAATAGAAAAAACTAGAAGTCAAAAACCTTCAGTCTGATTAGTGATCTAACGCCACTGGGAACGACAGTGAGCATAAGACAAATGTCGGTGTTTATATCACAATATTAATTAGATCTTAGATAAATAATTTTTTTTATATTGCGCCCTAATAATGGTAGTGATGGACTTCTATTTGAAAATATTGCTTAAATTATATGAGCTTTCTTAGTTAGTAGACTTGTGCCATATAATTCAATTTAGTGATCGCTCTTTTTAGTTCAAAGTTTGAAAATGAACTAGTTCAAAATCTAGTTCAATGGCTCTATTAGATCAAATGTTCTGTTGATGTATTGTTCGTACTTTCAACTTTCAGTTCAAACGCTCTCTTTAGATCAAAAGCGTTTTGAGTTCAAATGTTCTTTTCAAAACATGATGGCAACAACACCGTAGAATTTTAAATGAAATGCGTGGCAGCACTAGTTTCATGTCGGAAATAGTCAACAAGGAAACAAAGACATGGATTCTAGTTTATCTTGTCTGATGTTCATATACAAAGTAAAGTTCAAATATGAACTAAGTGTACTTAAAAGTTTGAACTAGTTCATTTAGTTCAATCGATGAAATCGTTTAAATGAACTAGTTTGTTTATGAACTACACAAGTCTATTAGTAGTATTTCAAACAAATCAAACCTCCAGCTAACGATTTTGACTTATCCAAAGAGAAATCGTCCGCTGGCCTACACATTTTAAAATATCTTGGTCTGCAACAATACTTAACACAACTTCTTCTGCGAAAATTCTTTTAATGGTGATCTGTCATATGGATTATAATGACCTTTTTGTCTGTGGATTCAATTTTAGTCTTTTAAAACCTGTCTCATTCAATGTCTAACAGTAAAAAAGTTTGTAATTTTTTTCTTTGACTTTAGGTGGCTTGAAAATTCTACATACAGCCCAGCTTAGCTTTTTTTCATGTTAGAATACTTAAACCCACCTAAAAATTTTAAGTTACTCATAATAAATTAATTATTTTTTTCCCCCAACGAGTACTTGAACCGTGAATATTATAAATAAATTAAAATTTTACTTTTTCGGCTTAAGGTTCATTTTTTAATTTTATTTCTACAAAATGGTACAAAAGCAAAAAACAAATGTACAAGACGATTTACAGATAGAACGACAAAGAAATGCTTTAAGTTGTGTTTTGATTTCGTCTAACCAAATTTTTACTGATTAGTTGGTTAAATATATAATGTTTATAGTAAACACAACCGAAGAAAGATAGATGTGAAGAATGCTGATGAAGGATAAAGCGATCCAGAAAATGTTGCATTTCACTCTGCTAGTGTCAAATTTTTCTTGTCCGCATACATTTGTAAATAACTTTTCTTTCTAAAATTTTTAATTTATTCGTGTCACTCATAATTACAGACTCATTTGTTGACCTTAACATCAAGAGCGTCAAAGCTTTAAGGTTTCCTATTCTCATATATTATTTATTTATCACAGTAATTTTAATATCCAATTATTCCAAAAAAAAAAAAAAAATGAATGTGTGTACATTTGTGAAAATTTTAATGCATCGGCAACACTTATTCTTACAATCTTTATGTTGTTGTTTGGCGTTCTTGTTTTTTATATTCGATTGTATTCTTGTGTGCGTGTGTTGTGTTTTTTTTATACATGATTAAATTCCCAAATTTAAGGTGACTGTTTTTAAATTTAATAGTTTTATTAATTTGTTTCTTATCACACTATTTTTGTGGCTAAAATAAAATTGAAAAAATATTTAAATTTTAATTTAGAAAAATAAAAAAAATTTGTTTTTTGTTTGTTTATTATTTACAGGCAAAATACACAAAGTTCTTAAGCAAGTTGAAATAAAACAGGAACCACTTGGTGGTGGCTCATCGACGGTTTATGCTACACCAGTTGGCGGCAATTTGGGCACATATTCACAAATGGTAATAAGTTTTTCTTTTTGTAATTTTTAAATATTTAATTAAAAATAAACTGATCAGTTAGTTGATCATTTGGATGTTCAGATATATGAATTCTTCACTGATGATAAATATTTTTAACCTCATTTATTTTAGTTTATCGTAGAAAAATGTAATTGATCAAAAATTAAAAATAGTTATATTAACTTTTGTTAAACTTAATATTAATTATTAATTAAAAACTTTAAAATTGTTTCCCCCATTTGTGTTAAAGTACCGATAAATACTGCGAAACTCGCCATATACTCGTATCACGCAATGATTATTGGACAATTAAATCCAGTTTGTAAGTTTTCACAGTTTATTCCCATTAATCTTAGTTGTCAAACGATAACTCTATAACCAATTTTCGACATATAAATTTGTTTATACAGTGTCCGACAGAAATAACTCTCCGATTAGAAAGTAACATTTAGCTGACGAGAGATACAGCAGAATAGATTTTCACCTCTATGGTATGACCAACACCAGCTTCGCTTACTAAAGATTTTCTGCGCAGCCGCCTTCACCCGAAAAAAAATTTTTCTTCAGTTGCTACCTGTTTTTTTTTACTATTTTTCATTTCAATTGAATTGCTATTGGAATTATCTTCTAAATGATACTCATATTGTACATACAAACTTTGGAAACCCGTGACTCCGAAACTAAGGGTCAACCCAAAATTTTCCACTTAACATTTTTAGCTTAAAATTAAATTTTATAACCGGTAGACAATTTTTCTTGTAATTTTTAGGCTGCGTCCGTAAACTAGTTTTAAGCCGAGTAAACTTCAAGCTTTCGCCGTAGAACAGTTTCTTAAAAATGGCTTATCTTTTTTTTAATACTTAACGTGCCTTTCGTGTTCACTTTGCACTCGGGTGGCGGGAACCTGTTCACGATTAGAAAACAATTTATTCTTTGGTTTCTGATTTTCATGAAACAGGTTCTACATTAAAACGAAAACCACCACAGAGTGCAACAGCCCAAGGTAATGTTTTATTGTTGGCCACCACATTCGCTGGACTTAACGTCTTGTGATTTTTTTTTCTCTGGGGCTATTAAAAATTCAAAGTTTACGAAAATGGTTCTTAAACTTTACAAGTCCTAAAAGAAATAATAACACGAGAAGTTGAAGTCATTTATATATAACCAGTAGCTGTTAGTGACTGTTGTTCCTCGATATGACAACAGTGGCCTTGTTGCTTAAACTGAAATTATTTCATGTGGACCATGTGTAATTACTCTTAAGACGATCCAGCAGTTAATTGTTGGGTTGAATTACCGCCTGGATTTGTACAAATTCTTTACGGTGATTAGAATCGTTTCCTTAAGACTTGTGACTATTAGATTGTTTTAATGAGCTCAACTTAAAGTCAAAGGTCTATTCAAGATGACATTAACTAATCATGAATCAAGCAAAGAAATAATTTAATTCGATGCTGCATCAACGAAATTTACTCATATCCACTGCATAGTGGTCATCGATAAAAGAGTGTGTATGTGCCAGCAAAACCTTGGAGTCCATTTTCATATACTGTGTACTCTGTGGTTCAGTACAATAACAACAACACTCCTTAAAATATTTAAAAAAAAATATTAAATTCAGGCTGTAGGATGAGCGGCAGTGCCATTCAGGTTGTAATATCAACCATTAACAGGACGGTAAACTGGTTATCATAGAATATTCGAGGCTGATAAGCATCTTTCTTAATTTGAGAATGCCGGATGTCTGCTAAGCTTCGGACGGGATCATCTGCTCGGTAAAGGTCTCTGTAGTACCGGTTAGATTGTGAGAGAAATGTTTGGTCTTTCAAGTGATGGGCTTGATGGAGCGGCGATCCTTTTGGATAGTCCAAAGCTAAAGAACCCTTTCAGTTCTTTAAACTGAAAAATAAGAAGAACGAAATTTTTCATCAGAGCATAATGGTAGTTCGATTAGGTTGAGTAAGTTTTGTTTCATTTGCCGTTTTAGTCGTTTTAAAAGACCAATAAAAAAAGGAGACAAGAAGATGGCAATGCGTGTTAAAATGTAGAAGATCGCCTAATTGTTGGTACACCTATACAGCTCTGTGATTTCCTTTTTTTTATCAGTGGGAAATTTATTCTTTATAAACTTATGGTCTTGTAATAATTTAATACTTTTAAATAAAAAATAATATAAAAAAATTTAATCATTTAAAACGTTTTTCTTTATTTTCAGAACACTAATCAACCTCAATTCGTTAGAATACAAAATAGTTATAATATCCAACCAACAGAAAGTAAGTAAAAAAAAAAAAAAAAAAAAAAAAACAAGAAACAATTTGTATACCCTTCATCACAAAAAATGGAAAAAGTGTAAATTTAAGTTTATCATTTCGTTTGTAATTTCTAAAATATTTATTTCCAACCCCATAAAGTTTATATATTCTGAGTTCTAATGCATAGCGAAGTCGATTGAGCGATGTCCGTGTGTCTGTCCGTGTTAGTGTTGAAAACACCTTAGCCAAGGCACTAGATGAGCTAGAGAAAATTTAAATACGCCAATCGACAAGACGATATAATTACGAAAATTTTGCTATTGAAAATCAGTAAGAACGGTCCATGTCTCTTGAGGCAGCGGGCCAAACATCACGCTTGCCCCTAATTTTTCCGTACCATTTGGAACAATGAAGTAAATCCAATCAAGAAAACAAATATATGGGGTCCTCGCCCATATTTTACGAGTTATGGGCCCGAAAACTTTTCATAGAAAAGTACGATTTTGCACTTTATTTTTTAAGACAACAATACGGATATCATTTAAAAGCTTTTAAAAAGATTTTTCAGGAAATGCTAAAATTTAAAAAAAAAAGCCAGTGACTTTTTTTTGTAATTTTTTTTAATGCTCTGTCACCCCCATATATGTTTTTTTTTGATTGGAGTTATTGCAGTTCACTAAATTAGATTTACATACATAGTGAAGGGTATATAAGATTCGGCTTAGCCGAGATATAGCACTCTTATTTGTTTTAATTAAAATTAAAACTCAAATATTTATTATTCCAGATACAACGTACACTGTTATTACACCACACAGTAGTAGTGGCAACAGCAATAGCAATATGCAACAAAGGCAACAACAGCAACATACCAACAACAATAACAATAATAATAATAACACAAATATCACAACAATAAAATATGAACCAGTCGATGAATTTACAACACACACGGTAAGTTTGAGAATGATAGTAATAAAATAAGCGACATTTTTTTACAAAATTACAAGCAATAATTGTGGAAATAGAGTTTTGGCGTTGTCTAGCCTTACGACTATTAGAAAGAACTTAGAAATTAATTATTTTTATTTTCCTTTATACATCAACAACAATACAAAATTATCGACAATTTTAAGACTGTTGTAAAGGAAGAGGAACGCTACAAATACAAACCACAAATTCTAACGAATACAACAAAAACCACAGCAACAAAATCAAAAATGTAATTATACAATTGAAAACGTTTATAAAATTTATTTAAAAATTTTCTAATTTTCGCTTTTGCCAGCAATCATAGCACCAGCCATCAAAATGTTTCAACCGCTTCGGTAGCAGCAGTACAAAGAAAACGTAAACAGGAAAAGACTGGCAAAGGTTTGCGTCACTTTTCATTAAAAGTGTGCGAAAAAGTTAAAGTCAAAGGCACCACCACATACAACGAAGTGGCCGATGAATTGGTGGCCGAAGAAATACAAAACAATTCCTTCGATAAGAACTGTGATCAAAAGAATATACGGAGACGAGTATATGATGCCTTAAATGTTTTAATGGCCTTGCAAATAATATCCAAAGATAAAAAAGAAATACGCTGGATAGGTTTACCCTCAAATGCAGTCGAGGTATTTAAATATTTGTAAATTAAACAAAACTTCATATTTAAGTTCAGATTTACACTATGCAATTTTTGGAGGCATTTTTTTTTTTTGCCAATTTTCTATTTAAGTTAAAGCGATATGTGTTATTTAAAAATAAATATGTATAGGCAACAGTAACATTATCTCAAAATACATGCAGTATTATATTCCTTAGCCCTCTTATTTCACCAACAAACAAATATTTCATGCTGGTTTCATGAAAAATTGCATTGTGTAAATGCCGTAAAAGTTTTATAAAATTGTGTGTATTTATTGTTTATTATATTTTTATTTAGGAATTTTCACAGCTGGAAAAAGATAATCAAGAACGCCGTCTTCGTATTAAACAAAAGAGTCAACAACTGAGAGAATTGCTGCTGCAACAAGTTTCCTTTAAAAGTTTAATTGAACGTAATAAGGAAGCGGAAAGACAGGGCATCATACCAACACCAAATTCATCCATACAATTACCTTTTATCATTGTTAATACACACAAGTCAACAAAAATTAATTGTAGTGTCACCAATGACAAGTAAGTTGTGTCATTTAAAAACTCAAAAGAATTTTATATAATCAGTCCTTTATTTAATTTTTTCTCTTCAGGTCCGAATATATTTTTAAATTTGATGACAAATTTGAAATGCACGATGATGCGGAAGTGCTGAAACGTATGGGATTATTATTTGGTAGGTTTATTGAAACACACAACAGTTTGATTATAACGAACACCGTGAAACTGCTACTTGGGGGTCATAACAGATCTTAAAAAGGCATTTTCCTTTCAGAAAGAAAATCTAAGCAAATCAAAGTTTAAAAATACTTCATCGAAAGTAAATAAAAATGGCACAAAAACAATGATACAAGAAAAAAAATAAAAATTGCAAGAAATTTAAGAAAAGTTTTTGTAGTCTAGCGCAAATATTGTTCTTTATTTTTATGAACATCCCAAATTGCGTTTGATTTTTTAAACACTGCGATTTTGCCAATGTTGTTTTGTTAACATTAGGAAACGTACGCCTGGCTTAGTTCTAATCGCTGCAGCAGATTTAACAGAATCTCCACCTGATAACTTCAGACGGTTGTCCCTTTTAGCAGAAGTATTTTATTTAAAGCCTGTCTTGTAATAGCTCTTTTTTTGTACCGTCGTAAACAATATTCCTCATGCGAAACTGGTGGGACTACATAAGCGAACTTCCCTCCACTGCAGTTTTACTAATCTTGTAGAACTTTTGCAACAACCAAATGCTATTCGTAAATTTAAACTGAATGTATAAACATTTACTTTAAAAATTTTTTCTTAAAAATTTCTGCATTAATTTTTCATTTACTTATTTATTTATTTTTTATGAATAAATTAAATTTTGATGTGAATATGATCATGATTTCCTTTTATATTTTTAGGATTGGACAAGGGTCAATGTTCGTATGAGGATATTGAACGTGCCAAATCATTGGTGCCACCTAATTTCGAAAAATATATCGAAGGTACGAATATTTTTTTTAATAAGCAATTACAATTTCATTTTTTTTTTTAATATTTCTTTACTTTTGTTTTTAAAATCTTTTAAATTACTATAAAAAAGTTTTATGGCAATTTTTTAACTACAAAATAAAATATTGTTTTTTTTTTTCTGCACATTAAAAAAATCTATATGAATTGTAAGATATTGTTTAGAATTTTTTTTTATTTTATGTAAATTGTTTTCTATGATTTAATATTCTACAGAAATTTATATATTAAAAATTTTTAAACTAATGATTAGAAAATTTGTACAATGGATAGTGAAATTAAATGTAACATTTTCTAAAAAAAATTTAAGGCCGTAAAACTTACAAAACACGTATAATTTTCACTTCTTCAGGGGATAATTAGCGTTTAAAAATCTGTATTTAAATTAAAATGCTATGAGCTTTGTATTTTCCGCAATTTACACTCATGTTAAAATTAAAAGCTCATAACCTTTTAATTTAAATACAGATTTTTAAACGATAATTAATCCCTGAAGATGATCAACAACGTTGGCCAAAATATTGGGAAAAAAATAATAAAATAAATTGAAATAATTAGAAAAAAAATTAATTTTTATGTATAATTTTTTTTTGACTTGAAGAAAACAACTGACCTCAAGCCAGAAAAAAGAAAAAAAATAATAATATCGTAAAATATTCCTAAAAAAAATTTACATCGTAAAACTTTAGGTCGCAATATCTTTCGAAAAAATAATGTAAAATTTTCTAAATGAATTTAACGTCGTAATTAAAAAAATAAATCCTTAAAAATAAAAAATTTTTAAATTTTCTAAAAAAAATCAGATTGTAAAATTTTCTAAAAAAAAATATATTTTGTAAAATTTTCTACAAAAAATTAATATCGTAAAATTAAAGAAAAAAATGGCCATGGCTTCTTTTGTAGTAAAACTTGAAAAAATAAATCAATTTAATATCAAAAAAAAATTTCATTAGAATATTTTACATATTTGTTTTTTTTTTTTTTTTGTTTTAACATCGTAGAAGTTTCTACAGTTTTAACATCGTAAATTTTTTTTAAACATTTTTTAATTTCGTAAAATAAAAAAAATATTTTACATCGTAAAATTTTTTTTAAATAAATTTAAATATCGTAAAGTTTTCTAAGAAACAAATTAACATCGTGGAATGTTCATAAAAAATTTTAATCCTGCAATTTAAAAAAAAATTAACATCGTAAAATTTTCTAAATAAAAATGAACATCGTAAAATTTTCTAAAAAAAAATTAACATCGTAAAATTATCTAAAAAAAACAAAAAAAAAATAATTTCGTAAAAATATTCCCAAAAATTTTAGCAACGTAATTTTTCTGAAAAAATTTAACATCGTAAAATTAAAAAATAACACCATAAACTGTTCTAAAAAATTTTACGTCCTAAAATTTTTCATAAAAAAGAATTTAACATATTTTTGCTTTTAGCCTACGGCAGTGGAATAGCAAATGATATCAGTTATGACTCGGATGATGAAATGCAATCCTATGACTATATTGAATTTGGTCAAGATAATTCGCAACATGGCTTTAGCACAACAACAACACACAATGCTCTGCTGAGCAGTGGTGATGGTGGTGGTGGCGGCGGCAGTGTTCTCATAAAAACAACTGATCTCGACGATGAAGAAGAATTTGTTGAGCATAGTGACATTGATTGAGGTGTAAATGGAGTTACATTTCGTAACAAAACAAATAGTATAGAACATAAACAAAAATCTATAGAAAATAATACAAATTTTAATAATAAAAATAAATATATAAAAAATGGATCATCATCATCAGCATCATCATTAGGAACTATAAAAATAAAAAACACAACAGAAACAATATCCTTGTTGTCTGCATCATCCTCATTATCAACAACAGCAACAACGGTAATTTTACCATCCACAGCTACAAATGAAATAATTGAAGGGACTAAAATATCGGTTGAAGTTAAAATAAAAACTAAATCTCCTCAATAGCAATTTATTGCTGCTGCCAATGATTGTCATTTTTCGGACACTGAGTCTTTTAGTTTCTCCTTTATTTCAGCCTTATTAGGTTTGCATAAAAAATAAGAAATATTTTGTTGTTTAAAATAAACGCTCTCATTTTTGATTATTTCATTTCAAAGAAAACTACTATTTTTTAAACAAAAAAACAAATTATGAATACATACGTATGTACATGAATATATATGTAGATGTATATTTAAATAATCTTAAATGTCATTTGTTGTAAGCTAATTAATTAATTAATTAACATTTTCCTAAACTTTTTCTCTGCAACATATTTTGGTTATTTTTTTTTTTCTCAAACTCGTAAAATTTTATAATTTATTTAAGAGCAATTTTTATAAAATATTTTGATTAAAATAACAGGGGCTTTATTCAGGATTATTCATATTAACATGTCCTGAAATTTATATTGTTTTTTTTTTAATTTGTTTTTGTTTTAATTTCTTGAAATTAATAAAAAAAAACAAGCAGAAAAATTGTAAAAAAAAATCTATAAAACTTTCAAACCATGTAAAAGACTTTTTTTCTTTTTTAGATTCTAATTTAATTAATGTTGTCATTGTTTTATAATGATAAATAATTTTTCTTTTGTTTATTTCTTTCTTTCTTAACTAATAAAATATTGTAGTTTTAATCTAATCATTTGTCTAAATCACTTTTTTTTTTTATTTAATAAAGCTGTCTTAAATGGTTTTACACGATATATACATATGTGTGTGTGTGTGTGTGTGTGTGTGTGTGTCATATGATCTGACAGTTTTGTTATCCATGTGCAATTTCACGTTTATGCTAAAATCAGCGTTTAACATAAAATAAATAGTGTGTCCCCACAAAATAATCCCAAGAATAATTGAATTAAAATCTACTTTTTGGGCTCAAGGTTCATTTTTTAATTTAATTTCTAAAGATAATTTTTTTAGAAGGGAAAATTATTTCTAAATGTTTGCGGACGTTCTCTACAGAAAACTAGACACTAGCAGAATGAAATACAGCATTTTCTGGACCGCTACATCCTTCATAAGCAAATCATCAAATCCTGATCGGAGAAAAAATGAATCTCAAGAATCTCTCAGTCATTCAATAAATAAACTTATCCAATACTTTTCTATTCCATTGAATTTTCAAAAATCAAAAATTAATATTTCAGATTTTATTTTAAGTGTAGTCTATGTAAGATTTAAAATTTGTTGTTCTTCTTACTGAAAAAAATGTTAAATATTTTGTACACATCGAAAATATGCAAAAATTGTAAATAGTACAAATGAAATTTTCTTTCGAAACAGTCGGCCAGGGAGATTATATTGAAAAACGTACACACAATGGGTATAGCTTAAACATTTGGGGAAAATAAACAGACATTACAAATACATACCGTGTAAAACCAACTTTAAAATTAGCGAGAAATGTTTTTAGTGCATAAAATTAACTGTTATTTTTTATACTTTTTAAATGAGGGTTTTTTTTTTCGTTAATTTTTCAATGTTGGTACACACATATCTACACTTTTAGCAACTTGGTATTTGACCCCCCCCATTACACGATGATTTTTTCATGATTTAAAAACATCTTGTAGACGTGTTAAAAGATAAATAAAAAACGTAAGAGCTGATATAATTTTAAATATCGTAAAAGCTGACATGATTTTAAATATAAAATTTTAAGTAAATAGAACAGACATATAATAAAACTTTTCCTTTTGGGCTTTTTAACGGGTTATCAATTCGTCTGAATGCTGCTTTTAAATGCTTGTGCCATAAGAACTCAGCCATTTTAAAACCGACTTGAATTTTTTTTTTTTCCTTAAAAGGTTATGCTTACAGATTGGTTATGTTCCAAAAACATTTTTTAATTTAAAAAATTAAAGGGTTTCCCCATACAACATACATATTTTTTACCAGCATTTTTAACCGTTAAGGGCTACACTTCAAAATTTATAAAACTGCGTATCACCATCACAGCACCCAATAGCACAAAGTATTAAAAAAAAGATCTAAAAACTAAAGGGTGTCCCTACAGGTGACGTAAATTGATTTATATTGACCCATATTTTGAACTGTTATAGGCAAACGCTTAAAAATTGCACAGAATGTCGATTACTTTGATCGTTATAAAAAGTATAAAGATTCAATATAATAAATTAAAGGGTGCCTCAATTGCTGATTTAATTTAATGAATATGATTTAATTTAATGAATCTGTATAACTTAGCTCGCTATAACAAGTATAAACTTTGGATATGGAAATTAAAGGGTGTTCCAATATTTAATGCATTTTGATGTATGTGACCAATGTTTTAAGCAGTTATAAATAGACAGCTAAAATTTACAAGGAAGTTTATAGTTTCAATTTAGAAATTAAAGAGTGTTGCCATTTTTAATGTAATTTGACATATACGCCCGCATCTCTTGGTCCACTACTTTTTCTGATATATTGAGAAGTAAAAATATTCAAAACTTTAAATTAAAGGGTGTTACAATAGTTTGTACAATTAGATGTAAATGATCAAACTGTTAAACATTTGTAGACAGAAAGTTGAAATATAGAAGGTATCTGTATTGCTTAGTCCGCTAGAACAAGTATAAAATTTGAATTTGGGAGTAAAAGAGTGCCCTATAGTTGTTGCAATTTTATGTATGTTGCTAAACTTTTAAACAGGCAGATAGCTGTTAGTTTTTTTCTTGCAAAAATTACTTAGCCTGCTTTCGTGTTTATACTTAAGACAAAATAATGATCTGTAATTCGTAACTCTTGGAAATCTGGCTGCTTAAACGAAAAGTAAATACACAGAAAAATTAATGTTACCATTGTAACGCTTTGCGATTTAAAATCGCAGGTTTGTCCGAACATTGACAATAATTTTGCATCCGAAATGTTTTCTACAATAGTTTTTAGATATTATTTTTTTTAGTTTCTAATCGTAATAAATTTTTGTCGAATAAATTTTCTGTTTTAAAAAGGTAAAAATATTCTTTAAAAATTTAAGATCTTAAAATTTTCTTTAGTGAATTATAGATCGCAAACGTTTTTTATTGTAGTTAAAAAATCTTAAATGTTTTCTGTAAAATTTTCTGATGAACTGAAAAATTTGCAATTTAATTTAAACGAATTAAAAATAAATTACAGTTTACAAATTCATTTAAATTGGAAACGGATTGATATTAACAAATTCAGTTAAATTGGAAATGAATTACAATTCACTTTAAGAATTCATTTAAATTGGAAACGAATTAAAATTTCTTTCTGCCTACTTCGTTTGAATTGATTCAAATTCCATTCCATTCAATTCTTTTTTTTTTTTTTTTTGTAAAAGAAAATTATTTAAAATTTTAGTTAGTTCGTAACGAGTTAAACTAATAAAAAATATATTCATTGTCAGCTCTAATATGTACTTTAAGACAAAAAACTATTTAAAAACTAAGAGGAGAGTAAATATTTATTTAAAGCTAATTTCAATATAAGTGTTTTTAAAAAGTCCATAAATCTTAATTGCTCATCATTTATTCTTTTTATATTACAAACATAACTTAATAATAAAAATTTTAATTTAAATTTTACACATAAACCTTAAAATAATGATATAAAATACAGCAAAGATAAGTAAAAAATTCGATAGAAATCGAGAAAGTATAGATTAATTGAAATCAGGTTGAAAGAAAGAATTTATATGAAAAATATTTTCATAGAATTTAACTATTTTTCATGGTTATTTTTTTTTAATTAATTATTTGATAAAATTAACGAGACTTGAATCTAAATATGCAAGCCAGGCTTGAAGATGTATAAAAATTATGTTACAGTATTATTTCTTTGTTAAGTTTCAGAAACTTGTAAACTATTTTGTAGTGCTACATTCTCAGTTGTAGGTGGTCCTATTGGTTGTGGTGCTATATCAAATTCTGGGATGTTTTTATTTGCTTCCGTTTGCGAAGGAGGTGCAGCAAAGGCAGAGGTTGATAAGTTTATTAAACTGGGTTGTGGTACAGCATCAGCCTCTATGGTGGGTACATGTTTTGGTAAGCTGTTTGATTGAACATTTATAGCAGGTTTTGCCAATTGTTCTTGTCTCATTTGTTGTGGCGATTTTACATAATTGATGGGAATTATTCCAGTCACTTGTCTATCTGTGGTAGCCATGGCCCAACCGGTATTAAGGAGACCCAAAGTATTTTGTATTTCTTTTGGCGCAATAATAACACGTTGTCCTGCTCGTATACTCAGCTCTGTGAGATTTCTAGCTTCGAAATCATAAAGAGCTACAGATTCTATAGGCCGTATCCATTTACTGGTATCACGAGCTAAAAATAAAAATTTTTATTTTAACAGATTCATAAAATGAGCATTTTAAAATCTAAAAATTAAAATTTCACATGTTTAAAGCAAAAAAACCGGTTATTTTACTCAAGCAAAGTACAGTTACAAAGCATTGATAAGCAAAATCCAAATGAATATAAAGAAAGCTATTTAAAGCTTTTTTGTTTAATGCTGCAAGTGTTTATTTTAAATTAAAATCATCTGAAGGGCAACTTGCAAACAAACTATGACTTATCTAATCTGTTAATCACCGTTCGTTAACAGATAAGAAGCAAAAGTTAATCTGTTTTTGTTGTTTCGAAATCCATAAACTTAATTATTAAATAATGCGATATTTAATAAAAATTAAAAAAACATACCTTCCTCCTGGGCTGTATTAGTTACTGTGCTCAATAGTTTCATAATCAAATAGGGGGCGGTGAAAATAAAACTAAGAAAAGCTAAAACAGGCCAAGGTGACTGTCCTTTACGTGGCAATTCTGGCAAGCCCTGTAACGTCTGAGTCTCTTTCATAGCTTCGGCAAAGGCTTTTTTAAAGGACTCCGAAGATGGATCCAAATTGGAAATGCGCAGCCAAAAAAGAATCCTAAGAACGGTTTAAGAAAATACTTCTTTTAAAAACCAAAACTTGTTAACTTACTTTCTGTATATCCAAGAAAAACTCCGAAATATAGCAAATGTAGACCAAAATTGTGCAAAAAGTCCTCTTAAGCGTGAAAAGTTTGAGGCTACTCCAAGTATAGCTCTGAATGAGCTCGTTAAGGCAAAGAAAGTAGAATTCATCATTGAGGCTATATTACCAATAGCTGATACTAATGATTCTATGCTCTGAAAGGCGGGTCTACATTTAGCTTCAGCTATTTGTATGAAACGAGACTCAGGATCCATAGGATTTATACCGCCTGACATACCAAAACGATTATAACTTCCAAAGTTACCGTCATAGCCACTATAACCACTTAGTCCACCAAAACCGCCATAACCCAACCCACCATAGCCTCCTCCGTAACTGCCAAAGTTGTTGCTATACCCACCATACCCGCCTCCATAAGAACTTATACCTATTGCGTTTGACGTTGTAAGAGGCATCGGTAGGGGAGGAGGTGCCATAGGTCTTACATTGCCAGCCGGTGTTCTTAAAAAAGCATCGGTTCCCAGACTAGATGATGTACCCATATAACCACTACCGGCAGTTGGTGGCATAAAAAGAGGTTCAGCCATTACCGGACTTCGAAAATTGCTGGTCGCATCATTATCCGCCATTTCAATCAATATTTTTTTTAATTTCCTCTCAAGCAAAGCTTTTAGTTAGCAAAGCAATTTTTTATCTGAACTTTGTTCGCCAATCAGACAGCCATGTATTGTTGGTGAAGAGATTTTTGTTTGTTTTCTACCACTCACACTACAGCTACAATTAAAATAAACAAATCCATATTTTATATCCAACGTAAAATTATCATTGCAATTTTGTAAATTGTTTCTTACGGCTTGTAAAACTAAAAATCCAACAACCAGTCTACTGATTTATTTTTAAGATTAAATGAAAAAATTACAATTCAGTTTCACACTCATTACTTAAATTAGCATCAGCTGATGTTATAATGGTGCCAGATTAATTAGAGCGCATGGCAGAGGACTTCGCAGTTTGCTTTTGAATTCCGTTTGAGAGCGTTCACATTTACATCGATTTGTAAGCTGGCAAAAAATGAAAAAAATTTCATCAGTGACCATGTAGAGACTTCAAATTCTACATAAAAACGTAAAACCGTTAATTTATATTAAGAAAAATGCGTCCTTCAGTCGATAATAACGTTTTGGAATGCTAATTTTAATGCCTAACTTAAGCATAGAGTCGGATAAGATTCAATTGTAAAACCACAAAATTAAATATATATTTCTTTTTTATATAAAAAGTAAGAGTGCTATATTCCACTATAACGAATCTTATATACCCTTCATCATGCATATAAATCTAGTTTAGTTTAGTAACTGCAATCAAAAAAGGAGATATTTAGATGACAGAGTATTAAAAACTACGAAAAAATTAAGTACTACATAAAATTTTACAAAAAATGTCACCAGCTCTTAATGGGTTGAGAGGTTTTTTATATTTTGCATTTCCCGAAAGATTTCTTCAATATGGGGCAAAATCGTACTCTTCTATGAAAAGTTCAGAGGCCCATAACTCGAAAAATATGGGCGACCACCAATTTTTCCACTTTCTCTGGCTTATCTAGTGTCTTGGCAAAGTTGATTTCTGCACTAAAACTGATGGACAGATGGACATCGCTCAATTGACTTCGCTTTGAATAAGTTCTCAGAATACACCTATTTTATGAGGTCGGAAATGGATATTGAATATAGAAATTGGATATAGAAATTACAAACGCAATGCCAAATTAGATACACCTTTTTTCATAAAAACAGCAAAAGAACAATTTTCTAGCCAGTTCAATTTATTTTATATCGAGTGGAAAGTTACTCTATTAGGAAGTTTTAGTTGTTGTGCTATGTAATTGAAAGTATATAAAACGTATAAAACATATAAATAAGACACAATAGTGCTTTATATTTATTGCAATTTTTAACAATTGCTATTATAAATATCTTTAACAAACATTATTTAGAACGGTCTACATGAACAACTATTATAGGGCGTAGACATTTGACTGCACCAAGTTACCACTTTTTGTAAATAAGTAAATTAAACATCTGGCATCTTCCAGACTTTCACAACCGTTTATTTTTTTTTTATTTGTTGACAAACTTATTTTTCTCAGTAGTCAAGTTCTCTCTTAAAAAAAATAATAATACGAAATATTATTATTAATTAACAAATTTCATAAAAATTTATAAGGAATATGAATTCCAAAGAGCTTTGTTCTATAAGAGAATGGGCTCCACTAACAGATGTACTTGATCGTATACCAACACGTATAAGTCGAGGCCTATTTCCGGCGGATCTTAATATAACATGTATTGATGCTGTAGAGGGTTTTCTTGCTCTAGGTACAGATGCCGGTATTGTATTTTGGTACAACAGACAAACTGGACAAATGCAAAAGTTAAAAACAGAGGTAAATTTGTAAGCTGTAAAAATAAATTGTTATACTTAGTTTTTGCTGCAGTTAATGACTGACGCTCACTAATTTGTACAATAATTGTTTCTGTTACTTTTTTTCTTAGACGATAGCACGGATTACATGTGTAAAAATTGTTGATTCGGTAGAGTTCATGGTAGCAGCTGGAAGCTCATCAGGTCAGGTGAATGCCTTTGCCATCCAGAAAGAATCGCCACCAGATTTAAATTTGGTGGCACCCTGTACGAAAAGTAAACCAATAGAACGTTACACCATAGGAGATTTGCATCAAAGTGCCATAAGCTGTTGTGAGTGGTCAAAGAATGGCATGAAATTGTTTTCAGGAGGCCGTAACGGTGTTGTAGTGCTAACGGAATTTGACTATCAAGCGGTAAGTAGATACATATTCCTGCTTAAAATGTTATTAAATGAAGGTTTTTCGTTTTCGATTTTTTTTAGCATATTTGCAAATCTATGGAAATCTTAAGCGAAGCCTATGAAATTGTTCAGTTAAGCGCTCATCAGGGCTACTTGTTAGTATCAACACTGTATCGTTCTATTGTTTGCCATCGCAATACAAAATCCTTATCAAATGACAACTGGATTGTTACACAAATTGGAAAGAAAGATCGCAAACAATTGGTGGATTGTGGGGGTACGTTTTTCAAACAATCATCTGCTTTGTCTAACGGTAAACGGCCACGTCTTATATGTGGTCGACCGAATTTACGTTTTTGGATAGCTGATGCTGAGGGAAATGTTGACAAAACTTTGTTATTTCGTGAAGCCATCATACAGAGTCCTACATGGGAAATACCCATATTGAATCCAAAAATCTCCATGCATAACAGATCTTTAATGTCCTTTTCCACATTGTCCACTTCTAGCATGCAAAACGATGTGGAACTACCAGCTGTAGGTGATGCTAGAAATTTTCGTAACATATATACGTATGCAGGAGATGATTCTTTAATAGTGACACACGATGAAAAGGCTTTATATATTTTAAACTTAGAGCGTTTAAGAGTCGAAGCTGTGGCTAAAGGTTTTCGTAAAATAATTGATTTTTGTGTATGGAATAAAGAGATTTTCGTTTTGGAGGGTGAACGTTCTTTACTGCGCTTAGCTCCAATGCCAGAAAAACCAAATAAAACAGGTAATTGATGCAATACGAATAATGATTTCAATAGTTGTAACAAAAAGAGAATTAACTTTTTTAATAGCAAAAATTATTTACAATCCCTCATTGCCTCCTCCATTGCCGATATTGGGCTCAACTATATGTGGTTCTTTTGAAGCACCTGCAGAGTATGAGCCTGAAGAACAACCCATTATAAATGCCGAAGAATGCTTCGAACTACCACCCATTGAAACATTAAATCTACAGATTCCTATCGAACTAGCTGTTGAGTCGTCAAAAGGAGAACAAAATAGACGTTTAGAGGTTTTTAAAGAAATTTCAGAAATGGATTTTGATGATGATATTCTACATCACAGTGGCATATTGACAAAAAATACTCATAAAAAACGCCGAAAAAGCCGAGATCATTCGACTGATAATCAGAAACAAGAAGGAATTGTTGAAATCGGTCATGTTGTAGAACAGGATCTTAATGTAACAAAGTCTAGTTTCGAAAATAATAAGAAAAAGGAATTTACTACGAATTCAACTAAGATGGAGGCAAGTTTCTGTACAAAGGAGTGTGAAGGAAGGTAAGTGAAAGGCAAACAAATTTGAGGATCTTTTGGCAGTTACTGAACATTTACTTACTCAACATTTGTGTACAGACATACATACTCATTATTATCTAACTGTTTCCTATTTTATTAAAATTTCTTAACAAGTTTGTTTTCGTTTTTTTGTGACAGAAAAAGGTTCGAAATCAAATTTAATGACGCCTGAAGTTTTTAAACTTTTAGCCATATTTTTGTACGTTTTCGGTAGTGTCTGTCTATCAGTTTTGTACTTAAAAAGTTTACCCGAAGACATAAGATTCTAACGGGCCATATATTTGACTTATCTGCCAGTAACTGTTTCAAGAATTTTTTCGCACAAAGTAAATAAAAGTAGTACATGAATGTTTCAAGTTGAGGAAAAAAATTAAGTAACTAACTTTTGCTTCTATATTATCCATAAATAAAAATGAAATGAAAAATGAACAAAATAAAAATTAATAAAAATCGAAGCGCAAAATATGTAAACTCCTTTCTTTATTTATGAATAATTTTAAAATGTAACAGAAATATCGAAAACTTAACAACACTATTTTGCCAAAATCTTATATTTCTTCAGCAAAAAAAAAAAAAAAATATATAGAAAAATAAAAGCTAAATCAGTTTTGAATTGGATTTTAGACCATTTCTTTTATTGTTAATTTAAGAATAATAAAAAGGAAAAATTCTTTTCGCTTTAATGAATCAATAAAATACCACTTGGTTTTTTACTAAAAATATGCGAAATTCGGTATTACATCGAAAACATAACTAAAAAAGTACTGAAGCATCCAGTTCTTATAAAAAAGCGGAAATATCATTCACTAAAATATTCAAAAATAACTCGGAAATTAAAAAAAAAATTAAAAATAAAAGCAAATAAAAAATTTAGTAAAATATTGAAATTTCATACAAAATATTAATTTTATTTTTTTATTTGATTTAAAAGAAACACTCGAACAACTATCATGTCCAATGTACAACAAGATTATACATATGTATTCTTAAGAGTTTTTGTTCGATTTTGTGAAAATTTACTGCATCCCGATTCACTGGTTTAAAAAAATTGAACTGGAAATCAGTGTTTATAATTTGAAAAAATATAAAAAATAATATCTGCTAAATTTTTGTATCGAGAACTCACTAAAATATCAGCAAAAACTACCTAAAAGTCAAAATTTATAAGAGAAGAAGCTCTATAAAAATATCTAGCTATCAAAAAATGTAAAAATTCGTGGTCACAAAAAATTTAGTCAAATAAAAAGTAAATGAATTCACATCATCTAAAAAAAACTATTAATTAAAAAAAGGATCATTTTTATTTTACTAATTTTATATTTTTTATTTTTCTAAAAGTTATATTTTTATTAATCCAGAACTGGCATTCGAACATCTTTTTACGTTTTTAATGCCCTATTTTTTATACTCACAAAAATTTTCTTCAAAATTATAAAAATTAGTGCCACTTTGCATATGTTCATATTTTAAAATAAATAGTTTAAAAAAAATTTGCTAAATTACTAATCTGTGATTAAAAATTTGCTAATGGAAAAAATAAATGGATTATTTTCATTTTTTATAAATTTGCCGTCGAAAAAAATCTCGTTTATTACGTTTATTTAATTTTAACAATAAACAGTGTGGCTACACTGTTTAACTTTTTTAGCTAAAAAAACACACTATTTTCAATAAAAAAAAACAGTTGTTCTCTCTCCTTATCACTCAGAGAGACGTTAAGCTACAAACAAATGCTAAGTCTGTTACAAATGTGTTAATCGGTTAAAAACCGGGTTTTATATTTTACAAAAACCTGATTGTAATATTTATTAATTTAAATTTGAAACGTGCTTAAACAAAATATAAGTATTTCCTGTTTTCATTCTTAGCAATGGCGGTACTAACAACATGGGTCTAAATTTGAAAGAAGCATTCAGCCAACACTTGCCAAATGTCTTAAGTCCAACATCGCTTAAAAACACTATTGCCGAAAAAGCCAAAACTTTAGCAAAAGAATTAGATCTGCCCGAAGTATCATTACAGCCCATAACTGATGAAGAATTACGTCTATCAAAATATTTATCACAGCCACCCGCCCCCCAAACACCACACCAATCATCACTTTTAACGACTGTATATCCAACAGAAAATATTTTTAAAGATACCAGCATACAAACGACACCACAAAAAAAGATCTATTATATTGAGGAACAAACTATAACTGATTTTAGCAATGGTCAGCCCATAGAAGATGTTTGTCATACCCTTAGAGCCACCAGTATGTTTGAAAGTACTAATGAAACAAAAGGACAAGCTGATTCTAAAACAACTACAAAACCATTAAAATTTATTAAAACTCAACTAGAAAATAATGATGAAATCGATAGTTTTTTGTTGGATTTCAAAAGAGCTGCTGATCCTCTAAGTAAGTCGTGTGTTAAACAGCAAACAAATTTAACACCTGCTTTAGCATTAAAAAAAGCTGAAAATGAATCATCAACAGGTTCATCAAGTGAATGGGAATTTTTGGATAATTAATGTAGGATCGATTTGTTTGTTTAAGCTCTACACACATTCCTTAAAATAAGCATTTTTTAAAGTTTTATCTTAGAAATGAAAAATAGATGGAAATTTTAAATTTATCAAATGTATTGAAAAATGGTAACTAAACCTTTAATATGTTAAATTTTTGTTTTAAAGAACAAGAGTTTTTACTTGAGGGCTTTAATTGTCAAATCGATTAACTCCGTTTATACTGTTTTTTAATATATAATAATGAATTTAAATTAACGATATTGTACTTTCGAAGTTGAAACTTCGATTATCAGAGATATTTGTTTAAAACAAACACATTTTAGGTTTAAAAAAAAGTGGAGTTAATTCAATTGGCTATTAAATGATTCACTTTATTCAAGCTTTAACGATATTAAAAGATGTTTAGACATTTTAGTTCTTTAGATATAAAAGACAATTCAAATAACAACAAAATTAAGAAGATTTTAATATTTTTGTTTCAAGTTTACTTTTGCTTTGTTACATTTAGAGAGAAAAAAAAAAAAAAAAGAAAACTTCCAAGCCTACTGCTTCAAAAGAAAACTTTATTCATACAATTTACATTAAAAGAAAAATAAATTGTTTTTCTTTTGTCTTCTAGTTGTAAATTATACCAACGAAATATTGACCCTGACATAAAATTTCCATTTTATAAAATAAAAATTGTAAAAATAAACCCCCAACACATTTCAAAATCAATTAATTTTGTTGCTAAAGATTATGGAAGTTGTGTTGCCTAAATAACGGTATTTATTTTTTCATATTTTTTTTTTCAAAATTGTGATCGTTATTGTATTATTTTCTAAAAAAATTGATTTATATCTGTGGTTGTTTTTTTAAAATCACAAAATTATTTATTTAATATATTTAATATTTACTTTTTTAAGTATTTAAATTAAATATTTTAATTTTAAGGTGCTTATTTATCTCAGTGTGTTTAAAATTTTTTTTTATTATTTATAAATTAAACACACATAATTGTTCTTTTTTATTTAATTATAATATTTTGTGCACGTTTAAAGCATTTATAGAAAGACGACGAACAAATTGTCAATAAACACATCAAATTCTAAAAGAAATTGCATATCGCTTGAGTGCAGCATAAAAAATATACGCTTTTATTGTGAACATAAATTTGTTGTTTTAATTAAAAATATTAAAAAAAATGTTAAATTTATAAACGGTAAAAACGGTACTTCAAATCAACGTAAGTATGAAAATTTGCCGCAATTTCTGTAGAAAGGCGTTGCCATTCCCAAAAAAACACAAAAAAAAACGAAAATTAAATTAATGAAAAATATCACAAAAAAGCCAAAAAATTAAAACTAACCTTAAAACTAAATTTTTATGAATAAATCGACAATTCGCAATAAAAATATATGAACAAAAATTAAAAATATTTCGACTTAATTTTTATTATTGGTTTCTTGTGAGAAGGATCGATTTCGGTCTATTGAAAATTTTTTGCTATTTTTTGGTAAAACTTAAATTTTTAGTGACATTTCGTGTTTTTTTGTCTTAATTTCTATTTTTATCTAAATTTTCTGAAATTTATTTAAATTAAATTCAGGATTTATAATTGAATTTTCTATTTATCGATTTATTTTTCATTTATTGGAGAATTTTGAATACTTTTTAATATCTTTTTTTAGTGATTTTTGGAATTCAGCAAAATCAAAAGTAACATAATATTATCTTTGAGTATTTAACCTTAAATATAATTTACTTGAAATTTATTATTAAAACACGTAATAAATTTTATAAAAACATATGTACGATGTTAAAAACTCATAAAAAGTTAAGAGTGTTTGATGTGATATAAAAGAGACTATTTCTATTAAGAGAAAAGTCATGTGTAATGAACTGTGTTTAGGGATGCCAGATGATTTTGATAGGAAATCGGCATGTGTGAACAAATGAATTTGGCTTTATCGGCAATTAAATTTACAAAATCGCCAAATTAAAAATATTTTTATCAACTAAAAATAACAAAACAGACAAATTCAGTATTAAATAATGTTAATATATAAAATAACACAAAAAAATCTTTTACGCCGTTATTGGTGTCCTGGTTTTATATAGTGGAAATATTCAAATGTTTCCACTTACTGTATTAAGTTATTCGGATTTGTTCCGCCAGTACCTTTCGGTGAAGATGGTCGTCACTGGCTGTTTATTTGAGAACATCATTTTAAAGCCGCGTTTTTATTAGTATTGGTTAGATAGTGTAAGGTGTTTGTTGCACAGATAGTGGTGGGTACAGGTAGTTTTGTTCGTTAGAATGGTGTCTATTTAAATGGTATTATGCAGGTAGATTGCCTGATATCTGTTATGCTTATTGAAGGTATATAATTTTAATATTTCAGACTTTTATTATTGGGTAGGTAAGCGTGACCTTCTGAGGGCGTTTTCCGTTTGTAAGATTATTTTGATAATTTTAGAGATGTAAAAATTATGTCCGAGGTTTTATTTACCTGTTCGTTAATAATATCTCCATTAAACGTTCGTGTTCCGTCTTGCTCTTTTTCCATTGTGTATGTGATTTTGTTATGTATTGTGTGTGTTTAAGTCTGTCAGAATTTCTTCAGCGTTGTCCTTCTCTAGGATGCATATTATGTCGTCTACGTATCTGTAATAATAAATTATTTAATGTTTTTCCATTAGAGTCACTTAAGTAGGAATGGAATCTCTTGGATTTGGGGACAAATTCCCCTTGTTATTAAATCTTTTGTTGAAATAAAATTTGGCTAAGACATTTCTTGTACGAAAAAATATTTCTTTTGCTGCACTTTTCAATCAATCAATAATAATGTTCTACTTTCTTAATTTCAAATTCTTTCAATTCAAAATCAAGGTCATTGGGTACAAAGAATTAATAAATGACAAAAATCTGTGAACTATCATTTCAATATTATTTGACGATTTTTATTAATTTATAAACTTAGATCTATAATCGTAGTCCAAAATAAAGTGTACTTCTCGACTTCTAAGGTACAGTTTTCTTTGAATAGCATTTTTTGTGTACTATAGACACGTAAAAGTATATTTTATTGGTAAAAATCGGTTTTAAATTTAAAACTACTTAAAGTTTTTAAATGACTTTATGACTTATGTGTTGAAATTAATTAATTTTATAATTTTTATGACAAAGTGCAAAAATTTATTTAACTTTTGCATTTTTCAAATTAACAAATTTACTTTTTTATATTTGTTTGTTATTTTAAACTAAAAATACTAGCAGCTGTTTAGATATAGATAATCTATTTAACTGTATTTTGTTAAAAATTATAGGCGAACATTTTCTTTATTTGATCTTTCATCCAGTTCGGTTCAACTTAAAATATGTTTTATTTTCGAATATAGAAAAAGTTTTTAAATTAAAGTACTTTCTAAAAGAAATGGACTTTAGCTTGTTTCTATGATTATAGTCCTTAATTTTTAAATTTTCTTAAAGCTTAAAAAAACAACGAACTTACAAAAGTAATTATTTATACTTAAACAAGGAAAGTTACCATGTTTTAAGAGTTTATGGAAATAATCGTTACTTTTGAAGCTAAAATTGGCAAATCGGTAGTTTGCTAATTTTTAGGCAAAAAATTGGCAAAAGTAACGACGGATGAGTATTGCACAATGAATACTTTGCTGACGGATGTTAAATCAAAGTTTGCTCTCTTTATTTTTATTCACTTTTACATTTAATTTGTATTTTATTAATTTGATATTTTAATTCAATTTGTATTTTTTTTTTGCCACCAAAGTTATTTTATTAAAATCACAGAGTACAATTCAAACAGAGCAAGAGTTAAAAGAAAACAAGAAGAAGAAGCAATTGATAGCTGTCAAAGTATTCAACGTACGTCTAAAGTTAAAAATTGATCACCTTTCGTACTTTACGTTGATTTTGACAAAGTACTGATTTGAATATGTCAAAGTTTAACGAATGGCGGATTCTATGTGCCCCGGTTAGGTTTTTTTGCAAAAAGTCTGATTTTTATGACCCTAAAAAAAGAAATAAAATTAGTCTCTACTTTTTTTTCATCATATATTATTTTCATATTAAGGCATATATATTATTGTCATTATTATTATTATTATTATTATTATTATTATTATTATTATTATTATTATTATTATTATTATTAATCAGTTTTATTCACATAACAGAAATTGTTAAGGAAACAAAAATTTATAACATTTTTTACAACCCTAAATAAAAATTAAATGGTTCATAATTTCGTCATGGTGAATACCCTGATAATAGTTGACATCAAGGCGAATAAATTACCAGGTGGCAGCGTAGGCGAATTCAGTATTTTTTGCTGGTATACACGACTGTCAAACTCCATATATAAAAAATGTACACAAATTTTTTATATATGGAGTTTGACAGTGGTGTACGCCAGCAAAAAATACTGAATTCGCCACTGCTGCCACCTGGTAAATTATTTCGCCATGGTTGACATTTTTTTCCATTTCCTATTGCAAAAGTTTAAAAAACTTTCGATATGTTTATGATACATGATAATTTTTAAATAAACTTTTAATTATTACAAAGAATTTGTTAAATTTTATTGTTGTAGTTGTTATTTACTTCCGATGATAAAGCAATAAAATTTATAAAATTTTATTACGTATTTAAAAAAAACGTGCATGCAATTCATTGATGCAGAATGTTTGTGGGCGGTTAAATGTTTGTATGAGTTTCACTGAGCTGTTAGGCTTTTTTTCAGATGAGTGATGCTGAACACGTGACTTTAGTAAATTTCTTATCAATTGCATTTTTATATAATAAACTTAATTTGAAGAGTCTTAAAATAATGAGAAAAAAATCTTGCTTTTCGTTAATATAATTTTTCTTTAAATTTATAAAAAAAATGCGAATTTAGCTAAAGTTTTTATATGTTACCTTTTAATTGAAAAGAAAAATATAGAAAGCTCACAAATAGCAATATGAATTTAAAAATTTTCCAAATTATATTTGATTTATAGAATTATAATAAAAATTAAGTTTAGAAGTATCAAAATATAAGTTCAAAATTTATTAAAAATTTGGCAGAAAATAATTGGCTGAACGTTAAAAATATATTCGAAGATTATTGACATTAATTAATATTTTAAACAGTGGCCGTGTTCTAAAGTGATGCCAAATTCATTCATTTTTGCCGCTAACCTAACTGGCAAACTTTATACGCAAAGCGAATAAATTGTAACAGCCATACCTAAATTAGCGCGTAAGACGCGACGCAAAATGACGCATGGCTTTTACGCTGAAATGACATACCTAAATAAAAGCGCAAGGTTTTGTTGTGAACAGTAATGTTAACTTATCATTTTTAATAAAACCCTATAAAATGGAGTGCAAAACAGTGGTAAAAACGCTAAATAAACCTCTAAAAAAGCTGAAATGTCATTACTGTTTTATAACGTTCTCTAAATACTACAAAAAAATATGTAAACAACAGTAGCTTGCAGGCAAATGCATTACCTTACGCGCTGTCAAAATTGGTATTTCCAATTACTAAGCGTTGACGCCGTGCTATTTAGGGATCCTTTATACATTTTGTATGTACAGCAAAAATTTAGACAGATATCTTGCGCCTTACGCGCTAATTTAGGGATGACAGTTAGGTAGTAGCCATGGCGAAATCATGTACCAGATGGTGGCAGTGGCGAGTTCCATTTATTGCCACTACCACCACCTGGTACATAAATTCGCCATGGTATGGAGTTTGATATTTTTAGCAACGGCGAAAATAAATTAATTTGCCACTGCCACCACCTAGTACATGATTTCGCCATGATAGTAGCGATGGCGACTTTCAAGGAGAGTCAATACACAATATAAAAAAAATTATACATATTTTTTATATATGGAGTTTGACACTTCAAGTTTTGGCGAAAATTACTGAATTCGCCATCGCGACCACCTACTGTTAATTCGTTTTGGCGACTTTATTGATTTTTGCCGGTAGCCTAACTGTCAAACTCTATTAAAAAAATCTGTTTACTATTTTTAACATTCGGGCCAAGGCGAATAAATTACCAGGTGGCAGCGTAGGCGAATTCAGTATTTTTTGCTGGTATACACGACTGTCAAACTCCATATATAAAAAATATACACACATTTTTTATATATGGAGTTTGACAGTGGTGTACGCCAGCAAAAAATACTGAATTCGCCTACGCTGCCACCTGGTAATCGATTCGCCTTGATTCGGGCTAACGACGATAATTAACGAATTCGCCATCGCTACCGCATTATAATTGATTCGCCTCTTTATCTATGTATTTTTACAAAAGTATTGCGGAATATGTTTGTTTATAAAAACATACATTAATTCATAAATATCTATGTATATTCATACATTTATACGTACATACATATATACATTAATCACTTAGAACCGATCCTGTGCTAAATACCCTTCACCTAATACTTAAAACATTAAGTCCCCAGTTGTTGTTTCTGTTTGCTACAATAGTTAGTGGAAAAGTTTGAAATATTCAAAAGTTTCAGCGCACAATTGCACACAAATAATGTTGAATTGAAATTGTTTATTATTATTCCTATGACTTTTCATATGCAAGTGATGCATAGTGATTTTCTAGAAATTTATAAATATTTTCCAATTAAGTTTGAAATACGAGTAGCATAAACAGATGCATTTTATAAAACTTTCCATTCAATTTATTTTTTTCGATGACAGGGTGATCCATAAATTTTGCACATTTGAATAACACGAATGAAAAATTAAAGAAGTAAGATTTTACTCACTATAGATCGCATTGCTAGTAAGAAGTTAGTGTCTTAGTTACAAAAATTATTTATTTTTTTTGGCTTACGATACCAATAACATTCAACTAAATTGTAACATGTTTACACGACGTTACAAATCGATTTATTACACCATGATTCATTCCTATGCATGCAGCGTTGCCGGCTTAATTGTTAGTAAAATGAAAAAATTTTTAATAATTAATTAAATACATTTCTCAATAAAGCACAAACTAAGAACTTTAAAGTGAAGAAATTTTAGTTTAAGCTTTTGTTAAATTGTTTGATAAGGATTACTTTGGAATAGATTTAAATAAGAAATAAAATTCTACCAAGAATCCATAAAAAATTGAAAGTTTGAATCGATATTTAGGTGAAGATTTTTCTAACTGACTTTTATTTCTTGTTGCAAGAATTTTGTACTTAATTTGAAAATGTTTCGATCTATACGATTCGAAATAAATGTGAACATGATTTTCGTCAGTACCTGCCATGATGGCTTAACCTGACGGTAGTCTTACCATTGAGTAAAATACAAAGCGTATTTTTAACAATGCAGGCGTAGCCAACAGAGTTGCAATTTCAAGAACATGGCTGTCACGAGCATTAATTTCCCCTTGCTTGAGGGTTGGAGACTATCCAACCCCCTCTGTTGAATGCAACAGCACATTTGGAATGGCACCGCACTTCGTGTACCCCGAAGGGACCTCACCAATAACCGGCTACATAAATGGGCGCCTCTCTGTATGGGCTACCAATTTCCGTGGCTCCAGTCTATTTAAGGACACTGGTCAGACCTTCAACAAGCACCCAACTTGTCTATTCTGATTTGGTGCCTGCAGACCGGGGGACTTGTTTCCCCTATACCCTAGTGCACTATGTCTGAACCTAGGTTAGCTCAGCCAGACTTGTAGTACCCCCGCGGACGACTCGAAATAAATATTAAAAAGACTCTGTCGAAACTGAACGCAACTAAAAATTGCTTAACATTAACCGAACCAAAAAATTTATTTTCTCTTTCGCAGCCTATAGCTATTACTGCAGCGAATGCTATGGAGTTAATTTAAAAGCTGAGCCAAGGTAAATAACTCGGTAAGTACAACTTTCATTAGAGTTAGACGTCAAAAAGTTTTTGAAGATTAAATGGTTAATTGAGTAGCAAATGTATGTTTGGTTATATTCATGATTCACTATCATTTATCACATTTATTTGTCACACTGTAACAAAAATAAATTATTGTTTTTTAAATGGAATTAATTTATTTAGATTTAAAAATATATCACACAGTTTCTTTAAAATTTTTTTTGATCAGGAAAGCATCGAAACAAGTAATAAAAACTACGGAATAGAATTAACAAAGACACGGCAACACACATAATAGTTGCGCAATATGACAAAAGTGATCGACAGGTACCGGTACACGACCCCATGACACTAAACTAAGGATACATTACACTGATTCTAAGAGACCCTAAACATATGGTCCACCCTATTTAAATTTGATGAATGAAAAAACAATATTACGCCAATTAATTATAGCGAAAGTTTTTTTCCATCGACTTTTGCGATACTCAAAAGAGTGTGTTTTATTCATAATTGAACGCTTTAAATAAACAATTTTTTACACAAAAAAATTTGCGTTTTTTTTCATTCTCAGCAACTACTGTTAGTCAAGAAGCTGACTGAAAAATTTATATTTTGTATGGCAGTCAATTAAAGTTTTTTTTTTAAATCATCACTGAATCTGTTCTACTTGAATACACTATGATTAGAAATTTAAAACGCATCAAAAACACACTGAAAATTTCTAGAATAATCGGTTTTCGTTGCTTTAAATCAATGCAGGTTTAAGAAATTTTGCGTTCAAAGAAACATTCATATTGTTTACTTTTTAATAGCTGTAGAAAGAGAAAAACAAAATATTTCAAATTGTGTTTACACTTTTCACTTGATTGCGGGCCTTAGAAAAATTCAATCAATCTGGTTAAGTAGTTCAGTTTGTTTTGGATAGAATAGAAAATTTTAAGTTCATAGTGTTGGTTAACGTAGCAAATTAAAATTCTGCTGAAGCTCATGCAGTTACCTGATAGTTTGTAGAAGAATAAGCCGATTTATGAGTTTGTCTTGACAGTTTATTAAGTCAAAGTAACGTGGTAAAGTAACGTAAATCAATTACCAGGTAGTTAACTAATTCATTGATTTTTGCCGTTACAATGAATGTCAAAATCCATATAAAAAATATACTTTTAAGAAGTTTGACAGACCTGGTAGGTCATTCCCATTAGGTGAAATACTCAAGGACAGCATTACATTTGATGGTATAGATAAAACTTATAAAATATAATGGCTTTTTAGCAAGATGAAATAAAATTATGCGGCAAAAAATAGTTTCTTGTCAATTTAATTTCACCTGTACTGCCATTCCACAACCTCTAACAATCTGCCACTTGATATATGTATTTGTAAACACTTTGTTGCATACACTAATCATTTGATTTGACTTACTTGTCCCTAAATATGTAAACAAACATTTTAAACAAGTGGCATCTCTGCTGAACAAACCCCCAATTAGCGAAAAGTAAAAAGAAAAATAGAAAATACAACTAAACAAAACGTTTGACTATATTAAGGTTTTATATTTTAAAGTTGGCTCATCCACAAGCAAAATAACTCTGCAAAATATTTTAGTTTATTAAGATTGCCAATTTGTGGCCCGAAATTTTAGGCGTCGTTTAAGATAGACCCCGTCCAAGCTTTTCTTTGGACATATTTAGGTTTATTGCTGATAAAACAAAAGCAGATAGAAAGGAACAAACCGTTTCATGTAGTGGCAACTCCCTTTTGCTTGAGGCAAAAACAAAATCTAAGCACTCTAACTCACTCACAATGGATAACAAAACTGTTGCAATTGAAAACAGTTGTTTTTAGTAGGTAAGCTATTTGCAAAAAAAGTTTAATTCACTTTTTATGCGGCAAAATTTTCAATTTACAATATTTTTGTTTGCGAATAGATGAGATGGAAACACCAAATACGAAAAAGATACAACAACAGATAAATCTGTCGATGTTGCACTGCTATGAATGAAGAAAATCATACACTTTGATACATAACAGGTAAACTCGGCTATGCCGAATCTTACCCTACAAGAACACTGACCATCATTTGATCCATCAAATGGCAATCACTGATGATGGAAATATCCATCACTGCGTAGAACAAAGTTTCTATCACATTTTTAAAGGAAAAATGAAAAACTTGATGTAAACATTTGTATACGTGTGGTGTCTGTAGCAAACAACGTTACCAGTGACTTTTTTTTACAAAAAATAAAATGAAAATTTAGCTTGATTTTTGAAACAAATTTAACTATAAAGCTTTTTATAAACTATATTTTGAACTTTGCTAATCAAGTTTGAGTAAAAACTTAAATGTAATTAACAAGCAAAAAATTCATTTAAATTTAATACGAAAAGCCGTACAACGGCAACGCTGTTTCAGTATGTGTTAGTGAATAATTGTGTATGTATAAGTTTCCCTCACTAATTTCTTGCTGGGTTATTTACCCTTCACCATACATGTAAAACCATATGTACCATACTGCAGATTTTGCATTAAGTAGCTTATATAAAAATCGGCAAAAGAAATTTCTTCCTACCATAAAATTCTTTTGTTCACAAAAAAAAAAAAAAAAAAAAAAAAAAATTCCGATAATTTCTAGTTTTGCTTAGTGTTATTATCTCAGCTTAATAAATGAAAAAGAAAGCTCACAAATTTTTCTTACCTTTTTTTCATTTATTTTAATCATAAACACAACCACATGTAGAAACTCAAACGAAAGTTATAAAAATGATATAGAAAAATTTGCCTGCTGCCTCGAAGGACATTGACCGATCTTGCTGCTTTTAAATAGCAAAAGTTTTTTCTAGCTCATCTAGTGACCTGCAAAAGTTTATTTAAGCACGAACACTCAGAATAAATATACTTTATAGGGTCAGTCCACACACGTCAAATTTTATAGAAGCAAGTCTAATCTCTGTAAAAGAAGTATAGAATCATTATATTTTTTCCACAAAAATGAGAATTATTACAAAAAAAAATTAAAATATGAGAATAAAACAACAATTGTACATTAAAAAAAAGTTACTGACCACGAATAAAATGGGCCTCGCTTGTTATGCCAGCGTTTTTTGCTTACAGTCACGTCCTAGCTCTATTTCATTGTTAAAAATATTGTGTCCCTATATTTGTTTCAATTATTTTTGGCGTTTTTATAGCAGCCGGAAACAAGCTTGAAATTTAAATATAAAACAGGAAATGACATTTCGTTATTTATTATAAACGGCAGCAGCAATTTAAAAGTGTTGCCATCTTCATTTTAATAACTATGATTAATGCTGGGAACACAATTGGGACGAACGACGAATTTTTCGTTGCGCATATTCGCCGTCAAAAATAAAACACATTGGTGCATATGAAAATTAACACAACACCGCCGTCGACGAAATTCGTCGTGCGTGACGAACTCTCCGATAGATTTATTTCTATTTCTTACGCCGACGAACGACGACTAAACTGGAACAGGGTTGCCGTTACTCCTTTCAGCTTTTAAATATATTAGTAAATAAAGTTATTTTTACCTTAATTATTGTTTATTTCTTAATATACATCATTAAGTTAAACATCCACAATTATTTTCCATAAAATTGCTTTCTAATGGCTTTTTCTTAATGCTTAATTTTTTGTATAACTATTTTTTGTTCTATGGTAACACTTTTTTGTCATAGACAGTAAACAATGTTGTTGATTATAACAGCTGTAACTTTTTCGTCCTAATTGTGCGCCACATTGCGAATTTACGCAGCAAACTTTTACAGATGAATTCGTCGTGCAAGACGAAATTCGTCGTTCGTTCCAATTGTGTTCCCAGCATAAGTCCAGATTTATACATGCGATTTTTTCATGCCATTTTTTTCAATTCTCCTTTAATGGCATCGGCATTTGTACACAAAACAAAAACAATATGAAACTAGTTGAAAGAGAATAAAAAAAATGGCATGCAATAATCGCACGTATAAATCTGGACTAAGAATAAAACACACGTAAAACATAAACATTTTCTGTAAAATAAAGCCGGTTATTTAGACATCAGTGTATTTTAATATCTCTTTATATCATGACTACACTAAATAAAATGTTGGTCTATTAGAGAACATGCGTGTACGACATGCGTATGGTATCGATTCATTTGAAACTAACAAAGCCGGCTATAAAACATTTTATTAGACAATAAAATATTTTTTCTAGAAGCAAAAAACAATTTAAATCAAACAAACAAAAGTAAATAAACAAAACAGAACAAAATAGAAAAGAATAGAAAAGAATAGAAGAAAACAAACAAAAGAACACAGTTTATAACAATTCTGTTTATAAAGAAAGGCAACAAAATACAATAAAAACAACAACAAACAATACAATAATACATCGTGTCGGTTGGGATTTAATTTCTCATTTATACATAAATAGAAGTGGCTGCATTTTAAACCGCTCATTAGTTGGAAAACATCCAAGAAGTTCACAACAGCTTTAAGTAAAAATTATTTAAATTTCAAGAAATAAAATACAAAAATTAAAAAAAAATTTGTAGCAGTTTTCGTCATAGTTATTATTGGTTATACAAAATTAAATAAATAACAAAAGTGTGAAATTTAGTAGTTAACAAACTGTTTGATAATTTTATTAATAAAGTGTAACAGAAAAAAAGTGAAAAAAAAATGAAAACCAACGTTGAAAGTTTGGAAGTCATTTCACCAAAAGTTCAAGTCACAGATAGTTTTATTGAAACAGATTACGAGTATCAAACTTCAAACGTAAAGCGTTCAGCAAATGGCAAAATTCAGGTATGTTAATGTTACAGCGCCGTTTTTCTGTTACTTCATCACTTTATTGATTTTTTGTGCTGCAGGTACTTAAATGAGCTTTTTTGCATTTTTTTTTTTAATTGCAGGTTTTGCAAAAAACTCTTTAATTTGTATTTTTTTACTTACCTAAAAATACCAATGTAGTTAGATAGCGAAAATTAAAAATTTCAATAAAAAGGCAACGCGTTGACAAAAGTTTTTATAAAGACTAAAAATTTACTCAAGGTTAGAACTTGAAAGATTTTTTTTACAAAAAGTATACAAGAAGTGTTCTCTTTTTTTTTAAAGCATCATGTAGATTTGGACTTGTTTATACAATACATATGCACATATGTATATGTACGCCTTCAAATATTACTTTCAAATGCTAGTTGGACATGTCCGACTTTCTATTTATAAAAATAAGAAAGTTATAGAAAAAATATTTTGCATTTTACTGAAGGACCAGGCACATAGAATCCTTTTACGTTGTACTTAGACGTAATTTGTATTTGTTCACGTGTTAATTTAATTTGTATTTTATTTTTTGCCGCCAAAATTATTTTATTAAAATTACAGAGTACAACTAAAACACAGCAAGAGTTAAAAGAAAACAAAGAAGAAAAAGCAATTGATAGCTATCAAAGTATTCAGCGTACGTTAAAAGTTGGCAAACATTCCTTCTTTGCGTTGACGGACACGTACTGACTGACACATCGCTCAAGGCGAATTCACATAAGGTGGCAGCGCGGCTACAACAATACAACAATAAAAAGAAAAACAGGCACTTAAGTGTATGATAAACTTTAGAACACAAATAATTACTACACTTTTTTCTTACCCTTTTCAATACCGTTTTTACTAAGATTCGTTTTTTAAACTGATTTAAAACCCTACTTACACTTCCTTTTTAGAGAATAATAAATAAAAAAAAATTTTGTGTTATAAAATGATTCACTTTTGACAGCTATTCTACACATTACAAAATTAAACAAAAAATTGAAAAGAAATCATGTATTTTAACTGACTTGTTACTTGAATACGTCAAAGTTTAACGTATAACGGATTCAATGTGGCCCGGTCTTTATATGTTTTTTAAAGTTTTCAAACCAAAACAAACTAAAATGCTGGTCTGTTAGTTAGAAAAAACAACAAACTCTGTCGAAAATCATGTATTAGGTGGTGTCAGTGGCGAGTTCTTAAATTTTCGCCGTCGTTGGATATGTCAAACTCTATATATACAAAGCGAGGCGAAATAATACTAGGTGGTCTCGATAGCGAATTCATTAATTTTCGCCGAAACGCTAAGTGTCAAACACCATATAAAAAAATCATACTTATTTTTTGTATGTAGTTTGACATTTCTGGTTTTGGCGAAAATTAATGAATTCGCCGTCGCGTCCACCTAGTATTAATTAGCTTTGATACAAAGTCTGCGTTAAATTTTCTTATATTTCTTCGCAACGACGAAAGTAAATAAATTCGCCTCTGGTAAATAAATTCACCACGATACCAGTAGGGCTTGTTTCATGGCGAAAATGTACTAGGTGGTTTCGATAGCGAATTCATTGATTTTCGCCAAAACGTTAAATGTCAAACACCACATAAAAAAATTATACACATTTTTTATATATGGAGTTTGACATTGCAGGTTTTAGCGAAAATTGTTGAATTCGCCATTGCGACCACCTTATAACTGAATCGCTTTGATCTCATCCATGGCAAAATCATGTACTAGGTGTGGCAGTGACGAATTCAGTTATTTTCGTCGTTGCAGAAAATCTCAAACTCCATATATAAGGCGAATGTTTTTTTATGTATGGAGTTTGACAGTCGTATATACCAGCAAAAAATACTGAATTCGCCAACGCTGACACCTGGTAATGGATTCGCCTTGTCCATATACATAAAAAATCAGCGAAAATTTTTTTATATGAAGTTTAACATTTTCTGCAACGGTGAAAATGAACGAATTCGTCATCGCTCCACCGTATATCATTGCGCCAATAGCGAAATAATACTAGGTGGTCTCGATAGCAAATTCATTGATTTTCGCGCCTTGCATTGCGCCATAAGCTAGAGCAAGGATTCGCCTTGAGCTAGAGCATGTTAGGGATTCGCCTTAATTTGAGTGCTTATTTTTAAACAAAAGCGAGAGAAAAAATTAATAGTTAAAATGTAATATGTGGAATATTAAAAATAAAATAAATGTAAACATTTATTTTATGGCAAATTGTTTAACAGATGATGGGAATTTTTCCCGCTGCCCATTTTATTTATAAGAACAATTAATTTCCTTAAACTTAAAGCATTGAGTAACAATTTTTAAACTTCTTATATTTTTTAGAGAATTAAAAGAATCCATAATTTTTATAGCTTAACTTCATTTAAAAGTTTGGGACAATGATGGCCGGGGCACATAAAATCCGTCATACGTTAAACTTTGACAAATTCAACTTAAGTCAAAGTAACGACGGATGTGGTACAATGAATACTTTGCTAACGGATGTTAAACAAAATTTTGCTCTATTTTTATTCACTTTTAAATTAAATTTGATTTTATTCACTTGTTTATTTAAATAAATTTGTATTTTATTGTTTGCCACCGAAATTGTCTTATTAAAACCACAAAACACAATTGAAACACAGTAAGAGTTAACAGAAAGCAGAGAAGAAGAAGCAGTTGATAGTTGCCAAAGTATTCAACATACGTCAAAAGTTAAAAGTTGACCAACTTTCGTACTTTGCGTTGACGGACACGTATTGATTGTGCCAACGCTCATAAGAAAACATGTATTTTAACTGACTTGTCAGTTGAATTTGTCAAAGTTTAACGTATGACGGATTCTATGTGCCCCGGCCTTGATTCAAATTTGTACATATGTATGTACATACACTGATGCTCAATAATTTAAAAATTTAATTTAAAGATTTAATTTAAAGCCAGCCAATCCGTCAACACAGTTAATATGATCAATAAAAACGATGTAAAGTTACTACTAATTTTAAGAAATGTAAGGAAACAAAAAAAAAAAAAAATAATCGAACTACATTTTAATAAAAGACAGATAAACAACCACTTTAGTGTGTACCCGGCAAACTAAATGAACAAAACAAACTAAATACCTACCTAATAATTTTACAAAAAAGAGGAAAAAAAGTAATAGGTATTTCCTTTCCTTCCAGAAACTTACATAACTGACCTTCAGAATTTTCCAGAAGTAAAAGACCTCTCCCGTTTATTGATTTTTGTTGTTATTATTCCAGTTCATAATTAAGTTAATACTTTACACAAACTTCATTTACTATCGGCACTTTCTCTTCTTATCAGTTTAATAACGAATAACGGACATGCGTTTTAGAACTTCAATGCACTTCTTTAACCCACAAAGATAAAATTCATGTTCAAGGTTATTTGATACGAGTAAAATACATACATTGATGCATACGTAATACATACGAGGAGGAATCGTTTCACTAGGTCTGGGTTGAGGTTGTTGTTCGTGTTGTAACATTTAACTGCCTCTTGTTAGAAAAACTTATGTATATAAATATATGTATGTACGCATGTACATACATAAAACAAAACAAAAAATTGTGGGAAAGAGAAGCCTGCAAATAATGAATGCATCATATTTAAGTTGATTTGTTGCAGTGGAGTGGTGTGTTTAAAAATGATTGTTTTATTTTTAAAATATTTGAAGTCTTATTAAAAAAAAGAATGAGTAGTCCCTTTTAAATAATTGATTATTTTTATATCTTTCTATGTATTATTTATAACTTACATACAAAAAGAATAAAAGAGAAAAACTAAAATGTGACATTAAAGTTAAATATGTAACGGGAATGTTTAATTTAGGTAATTTAAATTTAAAGGAATTTGGGACACTCAAATTTAACTAACGTAAGAAGTTACATTTCTATTAGGAAAAAAGTATTCTTAATAGGTAGGTACATACATATATAGTTTTAAAAACTCATATAATTATGTTTGTATGTACGTTGAAGTGTCAAATAACCCATTCAAATAATAAAACTGTATTACGTTCTGGAGTAGCAACAAAGAGCGCGTCTCGTGCATTTTACATATAGTTACTCTCGAAAATAGTTTGCCTACATTATTTTAGCATAAATTTCATTTTTGTCCGCTAACAATATAGAAAATACCTATTGCATATTCAGGTAATTTTTTTGTTGCTATAAATAAAATTCACTACAAATATACTTTTGTTGTTTTTCTTTTAACAACCACGCTGTTTAAGGGTCGCAAAAGTATTTTGCCTAACAAGAATCACCGTTATTTATAATGAGTTTGCTTTGACTCTTTTTGTTTTTCAGCCTGTTGGTATTCGATATTTTTTATCATGGTAATTTAAAACGTATTCTTACTGTGCGCAGCCGTGAAGTGTTGTTTTAAAAATGCCTAAATGAAAGGAATTAAATTCTAGTGAAAGAAAAATTATTTTATATCTCCATAATTAGGGGAAACTAATAAAATACATTTTTGACTTGTTTGGTGGGTGTCAGCAAACAATAGAGAATGTAATTAAAAGGACAAAGGAGCGGAAATTATCAAAATATTCCACCAAAGGGACGCCATAAAACATTGACTTTTAGAAACGAAAGACAAAGTTTTAAAGAAAACCGTAAAAATTTCCATTTAGCGGCCCCAAAAATCAAGGAGAAGCTTACAAGGTCTTTACGAATAAATGAAACGATCCGTAGGGTTCTGAAAGCCAATAATAATAACGGTCGTGTGGCAAGAAAAAAATATTTCATTTCTGAAGTTAACAGACAAAAGAGTTTACATTTTGCAGAGCTCCACAAAACTAAAATTTTTGACTTTTGGAAAAACGTATTACTGCAGATACGACGTATGGTGTGGCGCAGGCCAAATAATTCTATGAATTAAAAAATATAAAGCCAACAGTAAAACAGTTGTAGTTATCTAATGAGGTGTGGGGTTGTATGTCTGCATATGGAGTGGAGAAATTAGTTTTTATTGGCGGCATAATGGATAAGCATGTATATTTGTCAATTTTAAGGGAGCATCTTCATGACAATGCTGAAATTTTGCGGGCTCATAGAAATGAATATTATTTTTAACATGATAATGATCCAAAACATACAGCCTTAGACGTTAAGCTATGACTTTTATACAATATCAAACATCTTCGAACACATCCCCAAAGCCCTGACATTAATCCAATTGAAAATCTTTGCGCTTATCATTTTTTATAGGCATTTAAAATTTCATGGTGCTGATTCGAATGCGTTATTACAACGAATCAACACTACTTACAACAAGGCTGATGCCATTCTTAACATCTTTCCTTCCCTGTTGGCAATATATTTTAGTAATTGTAATAGATGCCATCAGATTTATGCTGACCTCCAAAACGTCAGTTGCTTTGTATTCGAACAATGTATTGTGTTTCAAAATGCCGTGGTACTAAATGTTTACAATTCATACCATTCCAAATTGTCGCAGAGAAGTATAGGAAATGTTACAACCGAGCAACTAGTGCATCAGTTTCTTAATTAATGCTGTGTTTCGCAACTTTGTATAGGTACAAGATTTAAATATCGCAGCAGAACTGTTTACAAACTTTCTATAAATATGTTTTTTTAACACAAGCTCTTTCTAAATTACGAAAATCGCCTAAAATTATTAAAACAATGTTGCCAGTCCTGCTTAACGAAATTCTAAGATATTTGTGTCCTATTCATCGCAAGCAATTTGTTTTTTTTTTTTGCAAAATTTAAATTCGTCGTCCATTTTAACAATAACAAGAGTGCTATATTTGGTTATGCCGAATCTTATATACCCTTTACCATCTATGTGAATATAGTTTAGTGAAGTAACTCCAATAAAAAAAGCAAATATTGGGGTGACAGAGAATTAAAAAATAAAAAAAATTTGGTACATTTTACATAAAAGTGACATCGGCTCTTAATAGGTTAAGCCTTTTTAAAAAATTTTAGTATTTCCTTAAAAACCTTTTCAAAAGCTTTAAAATGACACCCATATTGATATTTTAAAAAATTTGAAAATTTCAAAGTCCCGTTACTTGAAAAATATGTACGAGCACCATTTTTTTCACTTGATGTTTTTTCTTATTTTTTAATTCGTCCCAATTATTTATTTATTTATTATTTTTTTGATTGGAGTTACTTAAATGTTCCAAATGACATGAAAAAATTGGAGGTAGGCGTGGTGATTTGCCTGCTGCCTCGAGGGACATGGACCGATAATAATGATTTTCAATAGCACCTCTTTCGACACTATGCCTGATCGATTAACGAGTTTGCCGTGGCGAACTTGATTTCAACACTAACACGGCTGTCCGGCCGGACATCGCTCAATCGACTTTGCTATGCATAAGGATTCAGAAAATATATACTTTACGGGGTCGGAGATGGATATTGTAGAAATTACACACGGAATAACTAACTTATACACAGAAAATCTTTAATTTCAAGAGTCTAACAACTTTCTTTAGATAATTATTTAACAAAAAATTCCGCAAACATTTAAAATATTTTTTATCACAAAATATTCATACATATAAATATATATTTGTATAATAATTTTAATCAATAATTTATAATTTTATATGTATTTATAATAACTAAAAACAATATTTGTAGACCGTGCTTAGAAATTCTAAAACTTTACACGCGTACGTATAAAATCTGATTTGAAAACAACTTTTTGAGGTCTGTTTTCCTTAATAAGTTTAAAACTAATAAATTAATATTCTGCATAAAAAAATCTTAAATATTTGAACACAGACATACATACATATATACACAGTTGTTAATTATTAATTCAAATAAAGCCATAAATTTGAAAAAAATCTGTTAAATTTTTCCTAAAAAACTGTGTATAAATACATTTGCATACAAATTTTAACACAATACCAGTGGCACACAAAATTGTGCAAACATTACTGGCGTATGAATTAAATTAAATTCAAAATAATACAAAAATCTTGTGCTAAAATATTTTTTTCTCTATGCTTCGGCAACAGCAGACCGATAAACCGGAGAAAATATTTGTAAAAATAGTTTTCGAGGGTTCATTAAAGGATTGAAAATATAATTGAAATCAAAATAAATATGTTTAAAAATCTTTAAAAGATGCGAGATTAATATAAAATGTTTTTGGCGACTTGTAAATTGTTGCCCATTTTAACGTTTTTTTTTTTTTTTGTTTAATTTAACGATTCTGTCTGGCAAGTAGGAGGCGCGCTATTTATTTTGCTATCTGATCTATGCACGCAAAAGTTATAAATATTATCTCATTTCATTTTTTTTTTTTTGATCACAATAAAATTTGAAAGCTAAAAGAAAAAAAAATACATGATAAAAAATGTTTTAAATTTCGTGTTTTAAAACACATTGGTGCATATGAAAATTAACACAACACCGCCGTCGACGAAATTCGTCGTGCGTGACGAACTCTCCGATAGATTTATTTCTATTTCTTACGCCGACGAACGACGACTAAATTGGAACAGGGTTGCCGTTTCTCCTTTCAGCTTTTTAATATATTAGTAAATAAAGTTATTTTTACCTTAATTATTGTTTATTTCTTAATATACATCATTAAGTTAAACATCCACAATTATTTTCCATAAAATTGCTTTCTAATGGCTTTTTCTTAATGCTTAATTTTTTGTATAACTATTTTTTGTTCTATGGTAACACTATCAGCTGTCATATGCAAAACAAAACAAACTTAAATATGGACATAAGTGAATTTATAATTGACGAAGTAAAAAAATATGAATGCCTATATAATTTGGCATCCAAAGACTACAAAAATGTTGAAAAAAACAGAAAAATTGGGAGCCTTGTTAATTTACCAGGTAATTTTTACTTTTTTTGTCATAGACAGTAAACAATGTTGTTGATTATAAAAGCTGTAACTTTTTCGTCCTAATTGTGCGCCACATTGCGAATTTACGCAGCGAACTTTTACAGATGAATTCGTCGTGCTAGACGAAATTCGTTGTTCGTCCCAATTGTGTTCCCAGGACTAAACGAACGCCGGCAGAATAAAACAATTTTTTTTGAGATGCCAAATAGTAGTTGTATTGTGCTCTTCATTTCTCTCCCTATTTTATAAGAGCAATGTCACAATCAGTACGTTTCCATCAACGCAAAGTACGAAAGTTGGTCAACTTTTAACTTTTGACGTATGTTGAATACTTTGACAACTATCAACTGCTTCTTCTTCTCTGTTTTCTTTTAACTCTTGCTCGGTTTTAATTGTACTCTGTGATTTTATTAAAATAATTTGATGGAAAAAAATAAAACACAGAATGAATTTAATTAACAAGTGAATAAAATATGAATTAAATTTAAAAGTGAATAAAAATAGAGAGCAAACTTTGATTTAATATCTGTCAGCAAAGTACTCATTGTGCCAATCCCATACGTCGTGACTTTGACTTCAGTTTAATACGTCAAAGTACAACGTATGACGGTTTCTATGTGCCCCGGCCTTAAATGTATACAAACGTACATTCAAATGTATATTTACGATCACGTACATATATACGATTATTTATGAAAAGAGATATGCCGGCCGGCATTTTTTATACCATTGAATATTATTATTGTAGTTAATGCTTTGTGATTATGCTTATATGAGTATTTGCTAGAGAGTAGATACTACATACACACATACATTTTTGTTTGTTTTTTTTTAAATATTGTTTTTAATTTAAAAAGAATTTTTATTTGATTTTCTAATTAAGTTTTAGTTTAATAAATTAAATGTTAAAAAAATGTTTATTAATATTAAAATATGCAATTTTATTGTCAGTTAATTTTATAAATTATATTGGCTAGACGAAGATTAATTAAAAGATGACATAAAATCAAATATTAAGAGCCATTTTAAACGATGGCAATTTTTATGCCAAAAAATGGAAAAACGTTATATCTGAGTTTGTCATTCCGTTTCAAATTTCTACAATATCTACTTCCGAGCCCATAAATTAAAAATATATTCTGAGTCCTTATGGATATCGAATTCAATTTAGCAATGTCCGTCTGTTCGTCCGTGTTAGTGTTAAAATCAGCTTTGCCAAGACGTTAGATGAGCTAGAGAAAATCTAAATATGCCAATCGATCGGACATGGTTTCGAAAATTTTGCTATTGAAAATCAGCAAGATCGGTCTATGTCCTTCGAGGCATTGGGCTTAAGACCACACGTGTCTCTAATTTTTCATATTATTTGGAACAATGAGGCAACTCCAATCGTAAAAACAAATATAGGGAGCAATAGAGAATTAAAAAATAAGAAATTAACATTAAAAAAGTTGGCGTTTGCCCATATTTTCCGAGTTATAGGCTTCTGAAATTTTCATAAAAAAGTTCGATTGTCAAAATGGACAAAGGACAGAGGTCTTTAAAGAAATGCAAATTTAAATAAAAAATTTCAAATGCTTAACCCATTAAGAGCATCCATACACAATGTAACTCTTGGTTGCATCCGAATTTGTTTATTTCGCTTTTATTTTGTATTCGTTATTGTAGTTCTTTGTGTCATTTTAAATAATACACAAACAATAAAACGTATGCAGCAAACGTACACAAAGCAAGTCTACCTCGCTTGCATTTCACACCTCTTGCCTACAACCAAAAATTTTTATGAAACTATTTTTTTTTGTAAAATGGCTTTAATTGATCTGTGCCACGACGATTTCATAACAAGTCTAATTATAAGCAAGGTTGCATTTTAACGGAGCATGTACGGCTATAATTGTACTGATTTCGGCACAACTAAGGGGCTTATATGCTTTAAGTACTTGGAATATGTAAAATTATTATTACTTTTCATTAGACCAAAAACGTAAAAGTTTTAACAGCAAAAATACACGTATCGAGTTTAAAACTATTCTTCACGTCTCGCTTATTTAAAGAAATAAAAGAAAAGATTATCATAAAGTAATAAACAAATTAACTTCCTTATTTAAAAACTGATTAGAAAGCACCACTTGACAATCAATCAAAAGCTTTTATGTTTATAAATATCATATTTTTGACTATTGCTTTAAATAAAATATTATCTTTATAACTTTTGTGATAAGGAAATGCTAGCAAGACTTTGATTCAAATTTTATATAATAAAATAATTACACTTGACTTTTTTATACCATTCCCGCTACAGGTGGAAGAAGGGTATATGTAAGTTTGTCATTCCGTTTGTAATTTATACAATAGCCATATCCGACCCCATAAAGTATATACACATATGGCTAAAATAATAAGTACACTCCAGTATGATTTACTCTTTAAAATAGCTTTTTTTTTTGTAACACAATGAAACTCTTTAAACTTCTTCAAATGTCAAGCTTTCGTTTGTATCCCTGCAGGTGATTGAGTTTATAATAAAAAGTTTACGAAAAATGTGAGCTTTGCACCACTTACTACTAATTCACCTCTAAATTATACTAGAAGCTTTTCATTTACTAACCTGGGACAACAACCCTAAGCAAGAAAAAAACCTTTTTTTAACATGAAAACTTCATGGTAGAAAATAATTTTTTATGCACTCCTTTCTTGTTTAATATTCTTATAAAAAGATGCCACGTAGACGAACATTTTTGTTTAACTTGTTGCACGTACTCTTTATTATTTCAGGTCTTTCCCGAAACAACCAATATTAAAATCCGCACTGATAGACGTGTACCTCGTTTGGGCTTAATGTTAGTCGGTTGGGGTGGCAATAATGGCTCTACATTAACTGCTGCTCTCGAAGCCAATCGTCGTCATTTACAATGGCGCAAACGTACTGGCATACAAAAGGCCAACTGGTTTGGTTCGATTACACAAGCATCCACAGTTCTTTTGGGTTTCGACGAAGAAGGCAAAGATGTACATGTGCCCATGAAAGATTTAGTACCCATGGTCGATCCTGATGACATTGTTGTAGATGGCTGGGACATCAGTTCTCTCAATCTGGGTGAATCTATGCGTCGTGCTCAAGTTTTAGATGTTGAACTACAAGATCAGCTGTATAAAAGTTTAAGCCAAATGAAACCACGTCCTTCTATATATGATCCTGATTTTATTGCCGCCAATCAATTGGATAGAGCCGATAATCTAATTAAGGGCACTAAACTTGAACAGTTTGAACAAATACGTCGTGATATTAAAGATTTTAAGAATAAAAACAATTTGGATTCGGTGATTGTTCTATGGACAGCCAATACAGAACGTTTTAGTGATATTAAGGATGGCTTAAACATGACCATGCAGGAGTTGGAAGCTTCATTAAATGCTAACAAATCGGAAATTTCACCATCGACTATCTTTGCCATGGCCAGTATTGCCGAAGGTTGCACTTACATTAATGGTTCGCCACAAAATACCTTTGTACCTGGTCTCGTTGAATTAGCCGAACATAAGGGTGTCTTTATAGCTGGTGATGATTTTAAATCGGGACAGACTAAGTTAAAGTCGGTATTGGTGGATTTCTTAATAAGTGCTGGCATTAAGCCAGTATCGATTGTGAGCTACAATCATTTGGGTAATAATGATGGCAAGAATTTGTCCGCTCCTCAGCAATTCAGATCAAAGGAGGTAAGTTTGTCATAATATAACAACTATAGGAAATAAATAACTTAAAATAACTAAGAAAATGATTAAACTTTTAATATCGTGGATTTTAATTTGAATTAAACTTCTTTAGAGCAAATATCCTTCCACAGGTTTTGAAACATACTCACTTTTTGTTAACTTATATTACTAAAGGCTAATCATCGGTGAGAAATGCAGTTTAAGCTGTTTTGCTTTTAGTTCAAAACTTCCTAAGAGAATCAAGAAATAGATGGGTTAGCGGTTAGGATTCCCGGCTAATCGATGTAGTATGCTTTTAGTAGAAGCTATTTAAAGTTACGCGTACCTAATAATCTTACAAGGCTTTTCGCTCCAATTTTAGGGTTTTTCTTTAATGGTTTAGAAAACTACAACTCTTAATCAGTTCCTCTTGGGAGCAACTTAGTTCTTGCTTGCACGGCACTGCATTAAAGGCACATTGGAACATTTTTGTTGCTTTCGTTGGCAAGCTCCTTCCTCTTTTGGCAGCCCAATATTGCAGAGTTCTGTTTTCTGAGACTCGTATTGGATTTACAGAAAACCGAGCTAGGATTAACAGGTCATAAAGGAAGAGGAAAGCACTTTAAGACATCTCTATGCCTTCTGTTTGCAGTTCAATATTGCATCCTAAGCTTACTAATGTTGTCTTTGCCTCAAAGCTTTCATTGCTTGAATGAAGTAAAAATAACTTGAAGACAATCTTCCATTTTCCAAGACTGGAACTGGGCTTACAATCAACCGACTTTGAATAAGCAGGACCAAATCGAAGCGGACAATTCTTTAAGACCCTCTATTAATATTTTGTTTTTCCTTTGCACGGCTGGGAGGCTGCGGTTACTGGGCACTGTCTATTTGGAGCCCATGCTAGAAGAATTGGTCTTCCATTTGATGATTTCGGCAGAAGTTGTTAGGAAGGGTAGGAGGGATAAACACGGCTGAGATACCTCAGTCAGCGGTACTACGGGGACCTATACGGTATATCAATACCGGGTCCAGGTAGGATCAGTTCCTTTTTGAGGTGCAGTGGGTAGTTTACTGGCCCACAACCGGACATTGTGACTCAGTTAATGGGATGAACGCAGCCTTTGGCCATATTTTTCTGATCTTCTCTGTTTTTTCACACCCACAGTTATTTCTTTCTCTTTTTCCTATCTTCATTTCTTTTTCTATGTCCTGCTTTATTCTCTTTGTTTTTTTTCTTTCCCCCTTCTGATAGCAGATAACACAAAGGAACCAATTAGGTTGTGGCAATACGGCTGCCTGCCTAACCTAACCTTAGCAGTTTCATTTTACAGTTTTACTGTGCTGAGTTCAGTTTTCCAGGATTCTGAATGGTTTTACCCTAAACTGAGCTTGCATTAACAGAATGAAGTGGGACACTTGAAGGCATATCTTTGCCTTCTGTGGGTAGGCTTTCTCTATAAAAATTACGGCTGATTTCAGTTTTGTAAGAATTCAAACGGTTTGACCCTAATCCGAGCTAGAAATAACAGGGTAAAAATTATGATTAGGACACTTTTAGAAATTTTTCTTACCCTTTTCTTAGCAGTTTTAGTGTAAGGTTTTCCTTAAAGAAATTATATATTCCTATTAAAATTCTTACTCCTTCTACTTTAATGTATATAGATCTCGAAAAGCAACGTTGTCGATGACATGGTTGAATCCAACAAAATTCTTTACAAGCCTAAAGAACATCCCGATCATGTTGTTGTTATTAAATATGTTCCCTATGTTGGCGACAGCAAGCGTGCCATGGATGAATATACTTCTGAAATTATGATGGGTGGTCACAATACCCTTGTTATACACAACACCTGTGAAGACTCTTTACTAGCTACTCCTCTCATCCTGGACTTGGTAATTTTGGGTGAATTGTGTTCTCGCATACAGATCAAGAGTAATAATGAACAAAATGCCAAATGGATACCATTTAAGCCCGTTTTATCACTATTAAGTTATTTATGCAAGGCACCATTAGTGCCCAAAGGTGCACAAGTGGTTAACTCGCTATTTCGTCAACGGGCAGCAATTGAAAATATTTTACGTGGCTGCATAGGTTTGCCGCCCATCAATCACATGGCTTTGGAGCAAAGAGTAAGTGTTAGGATATCATTTATTTTTATAAAATTTTAAATAATTATTATTTTTTTTTAATTTTCAGTTTGATTTCTCCAGCATTATCAATGAGCCGCCTACCAAAAAAACTAAAATCTCTAATTGTGTAAATGTTTCAACGGTCAATGGTAAACAACAACCGCAGCAAATCAATGGACATTCTAAGTGTCACACAAACGGTACAAATGGTGTTTATTGAGTTGTCACCCTATAAATTTCCACTAACATTTACCAAGAGCCATTGCAAACCAACCAACCACCTTATATTTTTTTTATCCTTGTTAGACAAGTGTAAACTTCTGGTAGCATTAAGTTTTTTGGAAACCAACCCACAGCATATACCCTTCAACTTAAAGGGTGTTTCAGATATAAATTGATGTTAAAAAAAAACTTATTTTTCCTCAATTTTGATTTGCATAATTTAAGCGTTATACTTAAAAAAAAGTTCCAAATTATTAAAAAAAAAAAAAAAAACAAAAAATATATATTTTTAACGCAAGATAAAAATATTATTTCGTACCACCAGTTTAAGTTGTAAAATAATTAATTTAACATTTAATGTACAATAGCTTTGGTTAAAGTTTCATCTCAAGTTGTAATTAACTTTAAAAACAAAAAATGGAAATAAGAAAACACATACATACATACATACATACCAATATATTTATAATTGTAAATTTTTTGGAACTTATTTACAATATATTTTTATGTAAATTGATATACAAACATATTTTTGTTATAAATAATTTTAAATATAATCTGAATAAAATATAAAACAATTTTTTATTTTAACACCATTTATGCATAAAATTAAAGCAGCAAGTATTTATGTACATATATAATTATTATAGGAGTTTCTGTCACTAATTCGATTGTTCCACTAAACAATTTTTGAGGCGACTTAACTCTCCATCAACTTAATACCTTTTGAGTAAGGCGAATAATTACAATGATGCACTCCTTTTTCTTGACATTTGAGCAGTAGACTTGTGTAGTTCATAAACGAACTAGTTTATTTAAACGATTCCATCGATTGAACTAAGTTAACTAGTTCATACTTTTAGGTACACCTAGTTCATTTTTGAACTATAATTTGTAATTATACTACCAGACAAGATAAACTACAATACATAACTGTGTTTTCTTGTTGACTATTTTCGACATGACATTAGTGCTGCCACGCATTTAATTTAACATTCGTTACGGCAATGCTACAGTATTGTTGCCATCATATTTTAAACAGAACATTTGAACTAAAAGAGCTTTGCACTAAAGAACGCGTTTGAACTAGAAGTTAAAAGTTGAACTAAGAGAGATTTTGAACTAAAGCGAGCCTTTGAACTAAATTTTGAACTAGTTCATTTTCAAAAAATTAAACTAAAAAGAGCGATCACTAAATTGAACTATATGGCACAAGTCTATTGATCAGTGCTTGCACTCTACATTGCATGGCCGTCTTAAAAGGGCATCAGCGTTGTTGTGTTTCTCCGCCTTTTCTATATATAATACTAAAGTCAAAGCTTTGCGAATGTTCAACCCAGCGTGCGAGCTGGCCTTCGGGGTTCTTAAATTGCATCAATCAACGTAGTGCGGAGTGGTCTGTCCTTAAGATGAAATGTTGACCATATAAGTACTTGTGGAAATGTTTAACACACTCCAGCACTGCCAAAAGCTCCCGTCGTGTAACACAGTAATTTCTTTCGGGCTTCGAGAGTACCCTGCTGTAGTAGCCAATGACCTTTTCTGTTCCATTAATCTCCTGAGAAAGTATTCCTCCTATTCCATAGCCGCTTGCATCCGTGTCCAATATGAATTTCTGCCCAGCTATTGGATAGGCGAGGACTGGTGCCGTACATAAAAGTTTCTTGAGCTTCTAAAATGTTTCTTCCGCTGCCTCACTCCAGTGGTACGTTTGCGACTTTCTGGTCAACTCATGCAAGCTAGCAGCCACTTGAGCAAAGTTCGGCACAAATCTCCTGTAGTATGTGCAAAGGCCCAGGAAACTACGCAGCTCATAAAGATTTTGTGGACGAGACCAGGTCTTTACTGCCAGTACTTTGTCTTCATCAGTTGATATGCCCTCAGCTGTTGCACGATGTCGCAGGTATTTGACCTTTTGAAACAAAGCACATTTTTTAACACTTAATTTTAATCCTGCAACTGTTATACGCTTAAATACTTCATCCAGGTTTTTGAGATGTTCGTCAAAAAATTTCCCCATCACGATTATGTCATCCAGATACACTAATCACGTTTTCCAATTAAAACCCTTAAGCACACGTTCCATTAAGCGCTCGAAAGCAGCTGGAGCGTTGCAGAGCCCAAATGGCATCACCCTGAACTGCCATAAACCACCACTCGCGCTAAAGGCAGTTTTCTCCTTGTCTTTATCGGCTATTTCTACTTGCCAAAAGCCGCTCTGCAAGTCCAAAGTAGAGAACCATTTTGTTCCAGCCAACGTGTCTAAGGTTTCGTCAATTCTAGGCAACGGGTAACTGTCTTTCTTGGTGACGGCATTGAGCTTCCTGTAGTCAACGCAAAACTCCACGGACTCGAGGATGGCTCAATGACTCCGTACCGCTCCATTTCGCTGACAAGTTCCTTGACCTCGTTTCGCTTTGCTAGGGGAGCACTTCTCGGTGCTTGTTTTATAGGCCTCGCTTCGCCAGTATTAATTTCTGCCGTTTTACCTTGGCTTTTATAACTTAGGGCGAAGACGGAGGCATGTTTTCTCAACAATTGCTTTGCTTTTTTTCTGTCAGAAGATGTTAGTTCCGCAACCCATTTTTGCACCTGTTCTGCTAGTAAATCTCTTTCTCTGGCTAGTAATTTGGGGCATACTGTATTCTCGTCACAATTGATTATGGCTTCAGCTGGCTCACATCGACCTATCTCAAATTTTCTGTTAGTGGTCTTTTCGCTATTGGACAGAATAAGTACTCCCACATGAACTCTTCCATTGTCACACATTTTCACAAGGGCTTTAGCTGTTAAAGTGTCGTCTTTTACTTCTTTTGGTTCTACCATCCACAACTAGTTATCCACACAATCTGCCTCCACACGTGCCCATAATATAGTTTCCGCCTGAGGTGGTAATTTCTGGCGTTCAATAGCAAATAGCTTTCTTACTGCGGTCCTGCTCTTATAACTAACATGCAGGGGTATCTCCACATTACGCCAGATCATTATTTGCTCGCCCATGTGCAGATTAATACCGTTGGCTATCATGAAGTCTGCACCAATGATAACTTTATCCACTATGTCGGCGACAACAAATACATGGTCAACGCTGATGTCTGCTATAGTCAGTCTTACCCTGGCTCTTCCATAGACAGCGGCTAAGTCCTTAGTAGCTGTGAGGTTCCACTGCGCCTTTTACTGAATCAGGCCTTATTATAGACTGAGGCGCTCCTTTGTATATGGTGAGGACTTGTGTCTTGCCTTGATAAGACTGCAAGCAGTTCGGGAGCTAGCACTTGCCCCTCGTTGGCGAAGCAGATCTTGATTATTTCTTTATAGATCTGCACTGGAAGTGGTCCACTTATCCGTAGTTCAAGCATTTGGCACGAGACTTACTCTTTTCCTCCTCCATTATTTATTTGACAATATCCTTTATCACGCTCCTTTTGTCGCCGCGGTATAATTATCAGTCTCAAGACATCGCACCTTGTACACCTTCGAGATGACTTTTGCGGTCTCCTGTGCTAGCGCGTATGAGATAGTTTCTGCAAAGGTTGATTTTTGCATAGCACAAACTGCATATTTAATATCTGGATCTCGTATACCATTCACAAATGCTTCAATTTTAAACTGAGCGAGAAACGGATGATGTTCGCCTGGGTAAGTCAGCTGCACCAAAAGTTCAATTTCCATGGCGAAGTCTTGAAGCGTCTCATTCGCCTTTTGAATCCTGCCTTGTAACTCCATTCTATAAAGTTCTCTTGAAATGATTCAAAATCATATTACAAGTCTTATCCCCTCCGGGGGTACTACAAGAAGTCTGGCTGATTCTAACCTAGGAACAGACATAGTACACTCGGGGTATAGGGGGAACCAGTCCCCCGGTGTGCAGGCACTGAATATGGATAGACAAGACGTGGGTCATAGTCGAGGGTCTTACCAGTTTCCTTTAAATACTGGCGCCACGGGAACCGGTGGCCCATACAAAGAGCCGCCCATCTCTGTAGCCGGTTATTGGTGAGGTAGCTGTCGGTTAAAGTTTAGTGTCCGCAGGGAAGGTGCGGTGCTAAACGAATGTGCTGTTGCATATTCAACAGAGGAGTTGGAAGGTCTCCAACCCTCAAGCAAGGGGAAGGACATGGTCCTGCAAACCATGTTCTTGAAATTGCAACTCTGTTGGCTACGCCTGCAGGGAGCGCTAGTCGACGCTTTGTATTTCACTCAGTGGTAAGACCACCGTCGGGTTAGGGCTTCGCGGCCAGGTACCGACGTTAATCTTGATCACATAATTACAAGTCTTAGCATGCAGCAGAAAGATAAATGCAAAAAATTTGGAGATTACGCCAATAAAACAGCTACACGTTACAATGAGAAATACTCTTGTGAATATATGTCTTCAATGGTTCATAAAATTTTGTATATTGGGGAACAAATGAATTAACCTAATTTACTACCAATAGGAGATCTGTCTGAAGAAGCACAAGAAAAAATGAACAAAGAAATGAGCAAAAGAAAAATGTCTAGATGTTGTATTAATGAAGATCTTATCACCATTTTGTTGTGTACTTTAGATCCATATACGTCCAACATTCGACAAAAATAGAAAACAACTCCAGTCGAAAGAGGAGGTTAAACAATTATTAGAATATGAAAATCAATGCTATTTAGAAGAAGTTTTTACTAAAACTGGTCAATGAATAGTGGCTCTTTGATTTGAAAGTATACGTAAATTAATTAATATTTGTTTTAAAAATTGTTATAGAAATATTTAAAAATAAAATAAAACTTTACGGTTGGTACCTATTGTACCACATAACCTCCGGAATGGTACAATGGTATACCACCACCCCCGAACTTCTCTCGAAACGGTTTAACTTTTTAAAAATTTTAAATTTTTTATTTCAAAAGGTTGTTTAAAAAAACCAACCTTTGGCCCTTGTTGCTTTTAAGCTTAAAAATATTACGATGGCCAGAATTTATCGTTTCCTAACAAGATTTAGTTTACAAAACTATTAATAATTATAACTTGTAACGATAAGAATAGGACATACATATGAAACAAAAATTTATGTTTTAACACTTGTCTTTTATATTAAAATTTAATTAATAATGGTAACGAATATTAAACCATTCGTAACTTTTTTTTTCGGTCGACTTTCATGCGTTTCATCAAAAATTAAAGTTTAAAATCCAACGAACCAAACAGAAAAAGCCGCATATCAAAATTCCGTTCCAATCAAGAAACTAATTTTTGACCTAATTTTTGTGTTGTCGTTCTTCTTCGATATTCCCGTTGTCAATATTGTCATTAATCGATGACTGTCGACATATGTTTGGTATTCCCTAAGAACTATTGATGTTGATGTTGCCGTTTAGTTTGTCGTCGTCATTTTTGTGTCGTCTGTGTTGTGTCGTGTGCTGAAGAAAACTTAAAAAACATAGAAAGCATACGGCGATATTTAAAAAAAGCAAAACAAGAAATACAAAATAAGATAAAGGAAATGTGAAAAACTAAAATTATTAACCCCTGTAAATTCGAAAAATTAATGGAAGAGTTAGAAAAAGTTTATTCCTTGCTATTCGCAGGGGCACAATTTTTACTGATTTTAAGGAACTGGAGGAAAGTGAAAAAATGGCCCTTAGCGAAATATTATAACTTTGCGTAAATAAATGCAGGATTTTTAAAATGCAAACTTATATTATTTAAAAAAAGAAAATTCGGTTTTAATTTAACCTCAAGTTTTTGTGCTTTTTATTATTTAACCTAAAAAATGTCTGAGAACGAACACATGTCAATAACACGTACGCAAAAAATTTCTTTCATCGATATAAATATAATTGCAAAAACGTTATATTGTCCTTGGCAGTCAAGGACATTTAAATGGCATATCCTTTCATTTAATGACAAAAGTTGAAATATTTACTTTCCAATAAACTGAATTTGATTTGCATTATAATTTAATATTGAAGACGAGTTAAAAAAAAAATCAATTAATAATTGTGTTCTATCGCTGTTATATTAGGGTTGTGAGACGTTTATAATCTTAAATGCTATAAAATTTTACATCCTCTAAAAAATATCTATTTTAATTAGGAATACAAATTTTCCAAACTCTACTTTCTGCAAAAAACATACGAATTTCTAAAGCAAATATTTAATAAATTAATTTTAAATCAGTTATGGGATGGCCCCTACTCATGCTATGCCTGGCTCTGGCACCGAAAAAATAGATTATAAGATGGAGGATATAGAAAACCGAAATTTTTTTGTAATGAGTTATTCGATTCACAATATTCGATTCAGCATATTACAGTGATGTAACAGCTAAAATTCTGAATTTTTCTGCCAATCTTTCGATTTCGTTATGTTTGTAAAGCCATAGATAAGATCTCATCCATCGCTATTTGTAGGTGCAGTTATCCTATTACATATACTATACGAACATATACATATTGACATGATCTAAATTTTTCGATTAGGGTTAAAACCGTGCGATTTGTTACCGCTGGACTTTTATGTAGGTTAAAATATATGCGAGCAACCCTAAAGGTATGTTGTTATAAGCAAAAACGTTACATATCATCAGCAAGAATGAAAAAACGAAATAATTTACAAAAAAAAAAAAAAAAAAAAAATCCAAATCTGTTTTTCTGTTGAATTTCGTGTTTTAAGTGAAAATGTATCTTTCTAAAATCTTTGAAGCAATTTATCTTACTTTTATCAGTTACATGGTTTTCCATTTTAAGTTACTATGTAGATATGAAAAAAGTTATATTCAATACAATTACATTTTTCTAAGTTAAGAATGAAATCTGTTTTATTGATTTCAAATACAAAACGAATCTTCACACTTGGTAACACTGATTGATTTAAATACACCACTGGTCTAGTAAGAATCTTAATTTTACCAAACGGTTTAAGAAATAAAAGTTACCACATGTTTGTCAAATTTCTATTCTTATTTGGTGTCCGTTTTAATAAATATTCTTTCTACCAATGGCGAATTCATATACCAGCTGGTCGCAGTGGCGAATTCATTCTCTTTCGCCGTTGCAGAAAATGAAAAATTGAAAAAAAATTTTTCGCTGACTTTTTATTTATGGAGTTTGACATTTTCTGCAACGGCGAAAATAAACGAATTTGTCAATGCCACCATCCGGTACAAAATTTCGGCATGATCTCGGCCAAGGCGAATCAATTACCAGGTGGCAGCGTAGACGAATTCAGAATTTTTTGCTGGTATACACTACTCCATATATAAAAAATATGTGTACATTTTTTATATATAGAGTTTGACAGTAATGACACAGATGATGCATGACGAAATAATACTAGGTCTCGATGGCGAATTCATTAATTTTCGGCAAAAAACTAAATCCATATATAAAAACATGTATCATATTTTATATGTTATTTGACATTTACCGGTTTCTACGATGCCACCTGTTAATTAAGTCACCTTGCTATTCGTTTTCCTAAATCGGCAAGAGTTTTTTATAGATCTAATTATATGTGGGGTAATGTAAGTAGTTAACTAACCATAAAGTGTCTAGATGCTTTTGATTGATTTTTAAACTTTAACTCAATGTATTAATGTTGTTAGCGCATACAAATTCGTTGATGTTAAGCGATAACATTACTGTCAACTTTATATATAAAAAATTGCATAAAGATTTTATTTATGGAGACTGACAGTTGTACTAAAAGCTGAAAATAATGAAACTGTCTATGCTGCCATCTGGTAATTGATTCTCCCAAGTATGAACTAAATACCTTCATATAACACAGAGTCTACAACTGCGATTAACTCTGATATAAGACGAGAGAAAACGTCGGCAGAGCATTTCTCCATCTTAATTTTAATATCGTACAAGGGGAACACGTATTTCTCTTAATCTTGTAAGAATTCATAAACCACTTAATGCATGAATATTTCCAATCAATTTTGTTAAATAACTAATTATTTTCTTTTTACCAAACGTTTTATATACAATTGTACTGTTGAGGCAGATATTTTTAATAACTTGTGCATCGCATTTGTAATGGAGGTATTTTATTTACAAATACAAAGTTGTTTTTTTGATATTTGACAGTTCATCTCATAAGTTTGTTCCTATGAGATATCTCATAACAACGCTCTCATAAGAACTCTTACAAGATTGCAACAACACTAATTTTAAGTCTACACTTAACAATATTCTCTCAGCGATGGAATTTGACGTTCTCATCTCAGATGTTATCTCTAATGTAGACTCCAAGTAAGAAAGCAAGAAGAATCGAAAGGCGAAACAATCAAAGTGGCAGCGGCGGCGAATTTATTTGATTTTTGCTGGTACCAAGGCGAATCGATTATCAGGTGTCAGCGTAGGCGAATTCAGTATTTTTTGCTGGCGTACACCACTGTCAAACTCCATATATAAAAAATTTGTGTATATTTTTTATATATGGAGTTTGACAGTCGTGTATACCAGCAAAAAATACTGAATTCGCCTACGATGCCACCTGGTAATTTATTCGCCTTGGCTGGTAGCATAACTGCCATGTAAGTGGCAAAATGAATTCTCCTACGCTGCCAACTGGTAATTAATTCGCCTTGAAGGAGAGCAAACAATAAAGGCCGGGGCACATAGAATCCGTCATACGTTAAACTTTGACAAATTCAACTGACAAGTCAGTTAATATAAATGTTTTCTTATGAGCGTTGTCACAACCAATACGTGTCCGTTAACGCAACGTACGAAAGGTGGTCAACTCTTAACTTTTGACGTATGTTGACTACTTTGACAACTATCAACTGCTTCTTCTTCATTGTTTTCTTTTAACTCTTGCTGTGTTTTAATTGTGTTTTGTGATTTTAATAAAACAATTTTGGTGGCAAACAATAAAATACAATTTTAATTAAATTAACAAGAGAATAAAATACAAATTAAATATAAAAGTGAATAAAAATAGAGAGCAAACTTTGATTTAATATCCGCCAGCAAAGTATTCATTGTGCCAACCTCATCCGTCGTTACTTTGACTTTAGTTTAATTTGTCAAAGTACAACGTATGACGGATTCTATGTGCCCCGGCCTTAATCAGCCTTAAATTAATACCGCCTGGTAAAGTTTATTCGCCTCGCAGAGAGCCAGTCTTAAAATATATCGGCCTTACGTATTTTTACTCACAACTGTATGCACCCACACATGTGTGCATGTATGTATGTAAGTGCAAATATTGTCTTAAGAATTAAATTATTACAATTCATTTTTTTTCTTTTTCCTTCTTTCCAATAACATCATCACTTCTCTTAGACTTTTTATCATTAAACACACATAATTCTCTTACTATAAAATCTCTATACACACAATTTTTTGTTTTTTTTTTTTTTTTGCTATTTTTATAGTTATCATTTAAATATTACAGGTTGACGTTATCTATCTGCATGGACAGAGGAGGGATACAAATTTAAAATGAACAAAATCTCTATGCCGAAGTTGGAAAGACAAAAAAAAAAAATGAAAACGTTAATAAACTGATTTTATTTTTACCGCTTTTTATTCAAACCTCGTAGATAATCAAATGAATAACAAACAAAACATGAGGAAACCTCAGTAGTGTCTCTCAACGTTAATGAAGTCAGTCAGTAACGATTGTAGAAAATTCCTAAGAAAATATAAAATCTAAGTGATTTATTAAAAAAGATATAAAACCAATTTGCAGCTCTAAAATACAAAAAAATAAATAAAATATTTAACACAAATAAGTAACAAAAAAAGAAAAAAAAAAGTTTAAATCATGATGGTTGCAACAATTAGAGAAATAAACCTCAAAAAGATCGTCAAACTTTATTTGGATCCTAAAAACAATGCTGCCAAAATAATTTGTTATTGTAAAAATTAAAAGAAAAAATTTCGATTTATTTATAAACATTTCTGGTAAAGTTTATGACTAAGTTTTTGTTAAATTTTAATTGTAAAATTTCCATTTCAAATGTAGCCCGGACACAATGCAACTGGTTAAAAAAATTTATCAAACCACTTGATTGAATTAGGATAACATTGTTTCTTGGTTAAAACTCGAAAATAATTTGATTTTTATGCAACGTACAACTGAAATACGTGACTGTATTTTTGTTTTTATTTCGTTTTTAATTCTCATTCTGTTGTTTAAAGAGAGCAATTCTTATTTTGTCTAAATATATAAAATAGTAAAGTTAGTATTAATGCGTAATGTTGTTGAATAATATTAAAAGCTGATATAAGTGGCAAGAGATAAAAAAAATAAACAAGAAAAGGTAAAAATATCAGAACTCATTTAGACGGTACAAACATAATTTGTATGATTAATTGAATGATGATAAAAATAGTTATAGAAAGTAAAAGGAAGGGCAAAGTGTTTAATTTCGTTAAGTTAAAAGCGTTTCCAAGACAATTTATTCTCTGCTGCAAAACCACCTGAGCCGCACTGAACTAGGGAGCTGTACCATTTGAGAATTTTATTCCCAAAAAAACCAGCAGCAACATCTATATATTGTTTTTTTTTTTTTGATGAGATCAAACAATTGCATGTCAAAGCAAACAACAACAACTACATTTGGGAAAATTGTGTAAGTAACCTAATAGCCGCATTTATAACTTACCAATAGCTAATGATTGAGTACTAATGAGAGCTTATCGGATGCTAAAAGTTATTAGGACAGATAGGGCCAAGGCACATTGAATCCGTCATACGTTGTACTCTGAAGTCAAAGTAACGATGGATGAGGCACAATGAGTACTTTGCTGGCGGATATTAAATCAAAGTTTGCTTTCTAATTTTATTCGCTTTTAAATTTAATTTGTATTTTATTCACTTGTTAATTTGATTTGAATTTTATTTATTGCCACCAAAATAATTTTATTAAATTTACAGAGCACAATTAAAACACGGCAAAAGTTAAAAGAAAACAAAGAAGAAGAAGAAGCAATTGATAGCTATCAAAGTATCCAACGTACATCAAAAATTTTGTACTTTGCATTGACGGGCACGTATTGATTGTGACATCGCTCATAAGAAAACATGTATTTAAACTGACTTGTTAGTTAAAAAATAATACTAATAATAAAAAACCAGCTTGCTACTTTATTTCGAAGGAGGAACATCTGTGTGCGAGCAGTTTTTCCTTCTTAAAAAAAGTAAGGTTATAATTAAAACCACAACGCGCACGTGTTTTTCAACTGGCACTTAATAGTGTCCACCGTTCTGACGAATTAAAACAATTTTCTATACAAATATCCTGTTCAGGATTCCTCACTTCCTATACGAAGGTATGGGTCGATGTGCAGTTCCTGGAGGAAAGTTAAATATATCTAAAAACTTGTGGGATACCCTGGCGCTGTGGTTTCATACCCCTGCCATTAAAATTCAGATTAAAAAAAAAATAATAATAATAATAATAATAATAAAACACCGAACATTTCATATGAACAATCTAAAATATATTTTTCAATATCCTTAGCTTCAAAATAAAGCGAAAAATTTGGTGGACTGCTTTGTTTATTATGCTAGATGCACACGAGGTAATAATAAAAGAAACATGAGCATTTTCTACTCAATCTATCTACTTTTCAAATTTTTTTATCGTCTTTACTCATCTACATAATTACGGTAGACTTTTTGTTCATTATATTTTATTTTTTCAGTATCCTTTTATTTAAAAAATATTTTTTTACCATATTCACGTGCAATATAATTGTGCAATAATTGATATTGTAAAGGGTCATCCAAAAAACGCGCCTACATGTTTCTTTGAAATAAAACACAAACTATTTGCAATTTTTTCAAGCTGTTTTTTTTTATTAAAAGTATGATCCATTACAATTATAAGTGGAATAGAATATCATTCAAATGTCCACCATGACTGCGTCTGCAGACATTAATCCGAATATCGAAATTTTTAATGACTTTCCGACATGTTGCTGGTGTTATTTCACGAATTGCAACTTGAATGTTGTTCTTTAGATCATTAATTGTTTGTGGCTTGTTAGCATACACTCGACTTTTCTAAAAACCCCACAAAAAAAATCTAATGGTGTTAGATCACATGACCTTGGAGGCCAATTGAAATCTGCATTTCGTGAAATTACACGTTGAGGAAATTTTGATCGAAAAAGCGTAATGTTTTCTCGAGTTGTGTGACATGTAGCACCGTCTTGCTGGAAATAGACGTCAGACACATCAATATGATTCAACTGTGTCCATAAAAAGTCTCTCAACACTGATTGGTATCGCTCAGCATTCACAGTAACAGCATTTCCAGCATCATCTTCGAAGAAAAATGGCCCAATGATTCCATTTGCCCAAAATGCACACCAAACAGTAACTTTTTGTGGGTGTAGAGATTTTTCATGAATAACAAAAGGATTTTCATCACCCCAGATACGACAGTTTTGCTTATTGACGAATCCATCCATTCTAAAATGAGCTTCGTCACCAAACAAAATTTTGCTTGAAAACAATGGATCTGTTGTTCGTTGTTCAATAATCCAACTAGCGAAATTACGACGTTGTAAATGGTCGCTTTCTTTCAATTCCTGGGTTAATTGAATTTTATAAGCATGTAAATGCAAATCTTTATGCAAAATCCTCCATAAGGAGCCATAAGATATGCCCAATTATTGCGAACGACGCGAAATTGATGTTGTCGGTTCATTTTCAACACTTTCACCAACAGCAGCAATATTTTCATTTGTGCGTACAGTTTTTGTTCTTCTACTTTTTGGTTTATCAGTAACACAACCAGTTTCTTCGAATTTTTCTCTAATCTTTGAATTGAACATTGATTTGGCCGATTATTTACACCAGAAAAACCACGAATTTTGAGATGGGTATTTTTCAAAGAACGCCCATTTTCATAATAACTTTGAATAATGTAAACGCGTTGTTGCAATGTGTACCTGTCCATGGTTAAAACTTTACTACCAAATAGCTTATGTCATTTGAAAAGATGTCACGTGTAAAAATTATATAGTGCTGAAATCTAGGCGTCACATTTGGATGACCCTTTACAATAAAATTTCTAGTGTGTATTTTGTATTACCACTTTGCACAATATATTGAAAAAAAACCAAAAGTCTTTTGATTCAAATTGCGCCAAAAGAAATATTTTGTAATGTTGTCAACACAACAATAATAGTTGTCACTAAACATTATTTAAATTATGTAATGCCAAATTACTTAATATTTTTAATTAAAAAAAATTGTAATATGAAAAAATATAGCTATGTGTGAATAATATTGTTTACTTTTCATCATGTATATAAAAATTCCAAAAAACAAAATTGCGCCATTTTTGCTTTAAGATATTGATAAGCTTCTTGAGTAGTGTGGATCACAACAATAGTTAAATCAACAAAGTATGTACTCAATATCATTGTATGGGTACCTTTAGCACAGACATAATCTATGCATTTAAGGCCGGGGCACATAGAATCCGTCATACGTTGTACTTTGACAAATTCAACTAAAGTCAAAGTAAGGACGGATGAGGTTGGCACAACGTCCAAGTTTAACGTATGACGGATTCTATGTGCCCCAGCCTTTACTCTCCTTTGCTTCTTGAAGTTGCCACTACGTTCAATTTGAATGTGCCAAAAAAAAAATCGTTTTCTTGATCGTTCATAAGAATTCTTTAGGGAAGTGATCATTTGGCAAAAGTGGTTTCTATCTACAATGTAACAAAAATGTAAAAAAATGAAATTTAAAGAAATAAAGTGCGCCTCATTAAAAGCGTGCTATTTTTGTAACAATATATTTATGTGATAACGTTAATAATGCTAATCTTTTAAAACGGCACCTTTAAAGTTTAAGAAAGTTTTTATAAAAAATAAAACAATAAAGATTGGCCCATACACCGTATGGAACTATTCTTATGTGAGCCGAAATTGCACTTGGTAGATTTTTTGTTTGTTCTCTGCTGTTATTAAAATTACCACTTCTTAATAAAATAATTCAAGAACATTTTTCTATTAAATAAAATATGTGTTAATTTGAAGTGAGCACGAAGTGCAAGTGCTTGTAATTTTACATATTTATACAAATTAAATTTTCATGTTATCATTACTTCTTCTTCTTCTTCTTCTTCTTGTAATGTAACATATGTCGTAAAGAAATATTTTCTTTTATTCTACATACGTATGCAGAATTTAAAAGGGCTTTAAATAAGTAGACTAAATTAGTCACACCAAAACATACCCATTGTCAAATGCTTTTGATCGTTATTATATTGAAAAATATTAACAGTTGTCAATTTTGAAAATTTTAAAAGCGATACTAGCACTGCCATTCTTTGTATCATCGCCTTTGACCTATTTTATGACAAAGCGTTTTGACACATATTATATTAACGTGAATTTAGTTTAAAAGGAGTATAAATACAATCTCACGGCTGCGTATGCGGTTGTTTTTTTTTTTTTTTTTTATATAAAGTTTCAAAAATATAAAACGCTTAACGAATCCGCAGGAAGTTATAATCCATTTTAATTTCATTACGTTTTCTCTGAAGCTCTCAATTCTATATTCTTTCTCTTTTAGCATGTTGCCACATTTTTTATGTTTTCGTACAAAAAATTATATGAATTAATAAATGACAAGGTAAAAAGAAGAAAAAAAAAAACGTAAAAAGTCATTTAAAATTAAATAAAATATGTGTTTGCTACTTTATCTCGAAGAAGGAACATCTGTGTGCGAGCAGATTATCCTTCTTTAAAAAAGTAAGGTTATAAATAAAGGCGCAACGCGCACGTGTTTTTTTAACTGGCACTTAATAGTGTCCACCGTTCTGACAGATTAAGATAATTTTCTTTATAAATATCCTTTTCAGGATTCCTTACTTCCTATACGAAAGTATAGGTCGATGTGCAGTTCCTAGGGAGAAGTTACATATATCTGAAAACTTGTGGGATACCCTGGCGCTGTGGTTTTGTACCCCTGCCATTAAAATTCAGATTTCAAAATAAAATATGTGTATGGATTCTTGTAAGAAAATTATTGCATTGCACTATGACCGAATATAGCGGCAAAAATACTTCCCGACTAGCTAGCTTCACCAAATTTGGTGTGTAGATTTCTCATGATAAAAAAATCCATTTGCAAAAAAATGGGCGGGCCACGTCCGCATGCTAGCTTCGCTATGGTTATACGGACTTTTAACGAACCCTACTCCACAAACCCAAATTGTCGGCAAGGATACATACTTATTAAAAAGCTAGATTTATCAAAACTATACTGACTTCTACTAACAAAAAAAGTTTTTTTGAGAAAAAGTGGACACAATGAAAAAAATTAAATGCTAGCAAGAAATTAATTTATTTTTTAATTCATAAATTTATAATTTTAAAAAAGTTGTAATTACTTTTGGATTAATCTAAAACTAACAAAATAATAGAACTTAATTAGTTGTATTTTTCTTAGTTTTCATCTGCTTCTAATTCCAAATAATAATTGTTTAGCGACTATAAGCTAATTGAAGCTGGAGGCTTCTTGAGATGTTAAAGGTAATAACAGTTCTAGTGGTAATTCAGGTATTTTAAAAAGATCAATGATATCTCGAGAAAACTGAAGTTTTTTTTAAGCAAATGTACGTTCTTGCACACATAAACAAGAAATATATGGGCAGAGCTATCCATAGCTCTATGATACATATCAAGTATATTGTGAACTCTTGAATCCTTTCGAGCGTGACCAGTTCGATCTTTTTTATAATATTTGTTTCGCGCTTCAGATGCATTTTCTGCAAGCAACCTACGCCTACTACTGAACCCTTAATTATTTGTGACAAATGCACCAATATTTTGTGTATTGTGGCAGATATTGAGTAGCATTTATAGTTTTGGAAAAATATTTCACTGGTTTTAATGCAATTAGCATAAAACTTTTGAGCATCAATTTCAAATTTAGAGGAGAGAACAATTAAGATTATGTGCAAATGTTTTAAAAAATCAATGTTTATACCAGTAATAGATGATGAAATGTCCGTGCGAGAAAATGTTCTTCTAGCTGTGTTGCCATCGTTGATGTTGCCGCTGCCATTTGCCATCGGCTGATCGACATGAAGCCCAATTAAAAGCAAAAACTATTTTAAATTTTTTTTTGTCAGGATTCTATTCTCTTCTGTTCCACGAACCTGCCATTTTTTTAAATTTAACTTGTTTGCAAGTTTTATAACAAACGTGAAACTACGAATCCACGCATGCAAAGGGCTCATTCCCTATTTCGTAGTGTCGGCTTTTGCTTCAAAGTTTCTTATAGTTCGAAATTCCTTTAAACCGGCATGGCTGATGGGGCATTGCTGTGCACTTTTAGTTTTGCCAACACATTTGAGACTTTCCCATCTTTTAATGTCATTTATAAGTTATATTTTACTTTAATTTTTTCCCATTACTTATTGTGTATCATAGTGGTTCAAACTACTTAATCTGTTTCTATATTGTGTAGTTTTCAACTAAAGCGTACTGACTGTGGTGTAGGATTTACCCAATTATTATCACCTTCTGATGAAATTATTTTTATTGGAATGGCTGATGTTACGAAATTGGACTGATCAAAACTTTCCGATGTATTTTCCACAAATTTTTGTTTAAACAAGCTGTGACCGGTATCTAGAACCATCAAATCCGTAGCTCAAAATTAGGATCGATTCTTCAACATCCATTGTACGTAATACTTCATCTTGATATGCAAGAATTCTTTTAGCTGTGTGGTCTACCAAATTTTGCAACGATACTTCGACAGAAAAAAAATTTTCGCTGAATTTTCATCTATGGAGTTTGACATTTCCTGCAACGGCGAAAATGAATGAATTTGCCACTGCCACCACCTGGTATATGATTTCGCCATGGTTTCGATGAAAATGAATGAATCCGCCATAAGAAAAGCCAAAATAAATACTTTGGACTTCTGGCGAAAAATGAAAAAAGCACACGATGGTCTGTTATATAAAAATTCAGTTGAGTATTGCTGACAAATAAAAAGCTATAAATTTTAATTTCAAGTATTTTTTTTATTAATTTATGACTCATATTGTCTTCTTATAGGAAACAAAAAATTTCTTTTTAAAAACAATCAAATATAATTTAAAAGATAATATACAACTTTTGTATATTCAATAGTGCCCATAAAATTTCTTATCATGGAGCTAAAAATTATAAAATGATAAGTTACCTAAATGCCATATTGAGCTATAAATAAAAAGGGTGTTCATTAAAGCTTGTAAGAGTTATTACTTTGGGTTTTTGTTTTGTTTTTATACAATTTTTTTTATCTACATAAAAATAAATATGTTGTTAAGATTTATATTTTTTATTTGTACACTTCTCTTTAAATGATTAGACCCATATAATTTAAATAGTAAAGTGTGTTTTATTTGATTCCAATTACATTTTCTATATGCTGGTAGTAAAACTATTGTTCCCATCATAAAATTTAAATGTATCTAACTTTTCATATTTATGGCAATTATGCTGTAAAAAGTACGAAAATGTACTTCTTATACGGCATTTTTTTTAATCTCCAAAGAAACAAACAATAAATTATACGTATATAATCGTCTAATGTTAAGTTCTACATATAAAAAATTTTTATTGGCAACGCCAAAAGGTATTGCTTAAGCTGTAAACACATTCACCACAGCAACTACCGACTGCAAAATTTCTAAAATAGAAAACATGTGTGCATACGAAAATGATTATTTTGAAGACAGCAAGGCAATATGGCGAAAGGTTGTTGTCTAAACTGATTTTGCCGTGCAGTCCAATTAAACTAATTTCTATTTTTGTTGACGACAATAGACAGTTGAGTGATGTCAGTACTATAAGTCATGTAAACTAATAAGTGCTTAAAACCTCTTATTCGGAAAAAAGAAAAAACAATAGGAACTTAAAAAATTCATGCGTTATTTATTAAAAGATTTATTTATATATTTAAAGATTTTTATTAGTTTTTAAGTTTAGGTGTATGCATATGTATTTTCAAGTATTTTTTTTATAAAAAGTACTTCAATCGTGGTGGCGAAAATATATGAAGAATAGCTCGAAATATTTTAAAGGAATGTTTTCGAGTGTATATCAAATTACAATTTCTTTTTGTGTGGAAAACATTCAGTTCGATATACATTTACTTTTTTATTATGATAATTTTAATTTGTCTATCTTTATTAGTAGATGGTTTCTTGTATGGGAAACCTGTTAGTTTTTAACACAATTGTGTTTTTGGTAGATATCATGATATTGTATAGCTTTCAACATTTTGTTGTTTCGAGCATTTTTTTTATTGCTGTAGACTAGTAACTTCGTTTGCATTTAAGGGAAATAGTTCAATATATTATTAATTTTGAAGACAAGCGAAACGAAAAATCGACGCACTCTTAAAAAATATTGTTTTAGTCTTCTAATAGCCTCTTACACAATAATCTAAATATTTTTTTAATCAAATAGCAGAACTGAGTCTTTTAAAAAACGCTAAAAAAATATTAAAGTGACATCACTGCAATACACTATAATCATATTTTTATTATGTAGCTGCTGCGTTCAAAATAATTTTGTAGCTGACTACATGGCGGCAAATGTAGCTAGCAGCATTTGCTGCCGTGTGTTCGTGTAGCCTGCTGTGGCGAATGTGTTCAGAGCATTATATTTGAATTTTACCCATTCTATTGTTTTTTCTGTAATAAAAATTTCATTAAAATCAATTTTACCGTTTAGTCCCGATTAATCAACAAACATCCAAACTTTCGCATCTATAACCAGAGTTCGCCATTCAGAGAGTTTGCATTAAATGAGAATGTATTGGGGATTTTGCTCCAAAAACATTACTTCCTTAAAATTAATATTATTTTACATTAATAAAAAAAGAGAAAGAGTTTTGAGTGACTGAATGCGTGTTTGAATGTTGATTACAGCTTAAAAAACATAAGACAATATTATGTTTTATAACCTTTTTTAAATATTTAAAGTACTTTATTCTTTCAAAATGGTTTTTCTTTGCTGAGAGCAAGCATGTGCGTGTGATGTATTGTGCTCTCTTGGACTTGTTTGCTAATCATTGCTTTTATATTACTGTTGTATTAGTAATAGTATGTCGTCTGTTTTTATTTTTGAAATAAATTCTTATAACCAAGTCGATTTATTATAAAGTATTACAGATAGAAATACAGCTGTATTGGTGAGAAAAATTAAACTACATTAAGAGAAAATTTGAGTAGTTAAAAAGAAAATCTATTCGTTTTTATCGTATTAATAATGTTGTAAAAATAATTTTTATTTAAAATTTATAAAAATAAATATAATATATATATATATATATATATATATATATATATATATATATATATATATATATATATATATATATATATACCTATATATATATATATATATATATATATATATATATATATATATATATATATATACCTATATATATATATATATATATATATATATATATATATATATATATATATATATATATATATATATATATATATATATATATATATATATTTTTTTTTTTTTTTTTAAATTAAGCGGGTAACAACAAACTGCTATTGAGAAAAACAAAAAAAAAATAAAAAATAAATAAATAAATATCAAAATTAAAGTAACAATGGGGCAGAATCAAAATATTATGGAAATAACTCAGCCATTTGTAAACAGCTTGTCCGATTGGTCCAAAATTTTACATAAGCAAAGCAAAGTGAGCCTAAGTTTTGAAGCTGGGTATCATTTACTCTCCAGGGATGGCGCTATGTTGTCTCAAATTTGGGTACCTTGCATCTGGAAATTTTTCGAATCCTTTGCATTTCTTCAAATTTTGTCTGCTTTTTAAAAATAATACATGGGGTTAAAGGCCTAGTGAATACCTAAAAAATTATGCCTTTAAGCATTTTAAAATTAGTGCAAAGGAAGGAAGAAATAAGGGATAAGAATAAAAAATGTTTAAAGAAAACTTAAATTTATAAGCTGTCACAGCTAAATTGAAGTAATGGTATTTGAACATATTAAGCTTAAATCTCTCATTTTCATTTTTGGTTTTGTGACTCCTCTTCATACTTTAAATTTCTGGAAAAAAATTCATTGCCGGGTAAGCAAAGGAGTGTAAGAATGTGTAGATCTTTAGCTAGCAAAATTTTGCTATCAATGTGGCTCTCTGATTCTGTTGTTCTCTTTACAATTCATCATATTCTTATAACAACGAACCTAATCCTTACTTATAACAACTAATTCATTGAAAAACAAAAGCCACTTACTGCCAGTCCCACGATGTCGCAATCGTTCGTTCGTTCGCTAAATTACATTTAAAACAAAAACAAATTCTTTAAAATTGTTTTTGTTTTGAATGTAATTATGCGAACGAACGAACGATTGCGATATCGTGGGACTGGCAGTTAATTTTGGTTATCTTAGTATAACCCTCGTACCTACCACACGTATTCTGAACTCTGAAAGATTGCAGACCCTTAATATGTTTGTTCTTTTCAAATTATCAACCACTTACAGTTTATGACTTTAAAAAAATGCGCCATAATCTAACCACATTTATATCGATATATTTATGTTTGTATGTACATAAATATAATTAATAATGTATAACATGATTTAGCAGTTGTAACTAACAAAAAAATAATAATAGGTACTTACTCGGCTGTGTAAATATTTTTAACAGACGTCATTAAGATGTCATATTCTATAAAAAGAAAGAGAAGAATATTTTTGCTTATTTTTTTTTATTCAAAACTATTAAGTTTTATGTAACACTTTATTTTAGTCGTTTATAGCTTTTTAGTGCTCTTTTTTGTTTGGCGTAAATAACCCCTTATTTTAGCATGATCATTCTTTGTATTTCATATTAAAACTAAAGGCCCAACTATAATGTGCATATACAAGCTTATGCCAACTTATACAACTGTGCAAACACATATAAATCAAATGTGGTAAACTATAATGTACTTGAGAGAACTTTTCGTCAAGTTTCGTCAAATGTCATTTGCTTAACCAATGTACGAAGCTGATCGTACATTCCAAGGTACATTTATTTTACTAGGTAAAAGCGGTTCTACAACAAATACAACATTTGTAAAAACAACATGGCATTTTATTGTTGCTTTGTGAGTGGAAATGTCAAAAATAGAAACAGAGAATAAAAGAAAATTGGTCTAAAAACAAACGCTCTCTTTGTTCTACATATGCTTGTTGTTAGTGTTTTTTGAAATTCGTAAACAAAAGTAGGAAAATATAAACAACTTTTGACATATCCAACTACAAACCAGCTGGGCGGACGACACTACCTAGTAAAATAAATGTACCTTGGTACATTCCGTACAGAAACAGCTGATTGCGCTTGGTGTATACATACATAAATCAATAAAGAAAAAATTGCAGTGAAGAGCGACATTGAAATAGGTTTTTTTTTTTAATTTAATAGAAAATGTAAAAAAAGAAGGGTTTATATGAGAGAAAATGATGCGTTTTTATTATAACAATTCGCTATAACTTTTTTTAAATTGCTTTCAAATTAAATCAGTGACACCGTTGCCACATAAAAATCTTTACAGAATTACCTTAGCATTTGACAGGCTTTTCGTTAGGTTTTTGACATAAGCTCAAGCTAGCTTATGCACATTATAGTTGGGCCTTAAAACGGTACAACACACATACTCAAAGAGATTGTTCTAAACGGCGTTGCCAGAGAGAATATTTTATCAAGTTTCTTAAGACTTTTGCTCTTGCAAATAAGAAATGAAAACATTTGATTTTATACTACTTTTTTTAAACTTTTAATTTAAAAAAATCAGTAATTTTAGGTACAGTATACAATGATTTTTTAATATTTCGGGAGCAGAAAACTTTAAGTTTAAGTACATACATATAATCCTACGTCTCCAATAGCCATCAACTTGGTATGAACATCATGTAGCACATGAATTTAGCTAATGTAGACTCTTAATGTTCGTGTTTTGTTCAAGTGCAACCATCGTTGGCCGAACATTTGTCTGAGCACTGATGTTTACTTTAAATATTTTATGGTGTTAATGTGTGCAAATAGATTCGGTTAGATGACAAACGTGCCTTCATTTTGTACTAGGTAAGAGTGAAAATTTAAAGTTTTAATGACACATTTTCGTTAATGAATCTGCTTATTTAAGTGCCTTCCAATAAGTAAAACAAAAAATTATTATGGTTTATAAATACAATATTTAAACAAGTCCTTTATTTGTAATAACTATAATTTCACTGACTCATAAAGTTTTCGAAAAAGTGGGACTTAAAACAATGTGGGCAATGTGTCTCTTTAACAACATGTGCCATTGAGCGTATTAAATTGGTTTAAAAAATAATTTCTGATAGAGTAGTTTTCCATTTTATAATTTCAAAAAATGTTCTTAGCTAACAGCTTAAAAGTTTTATTAGCTATACTTATATACAAATGTATTTTAATCCCCAACTTATTTTATTGCAGATATACGTGGTCGTTTTAATACTCTCAACGAATGATTTTTTGGTATTAAGTTAATCAGATTTGTTCCGCCAGTAAATATTATACTGTTGTCATACCTTTCAGTGAAGACCGTCGTCACCAGTGCTTATCAAAACGCGGCTTGAAAATGATGTTCTCACATTTAAAGCGTTCGCCAAACGTACCAAATAAACAGCCAGTAATGACGGTCTTCACCGTTAGGTATGACAACAGAAAGATTTTTTGTAAAATTTTCTAAAACTTTCTGCCAACGCTACGCTGGCTTAAACTTATAGGATCTTATTATTTGTTTTGGGGAATCCACCATTAAAATCTTAAACATAGCAAACGGCAAGTACATTTCATACACGTGTATGTATATGTATGTATGTGTTTAAAAAGATGTAGATTTAATCAAACTGTGATTGTATGTTAATTATTTGTTTTTACTATAAAATTATGAATAAATACATATACATACATGTTCCAACTCCATGTGCAAAGTTTTCTCATAAACATACATATGTTTTAACATTAACAGTCAAATGTTATCGTTGCGTATTAAATAAAAAAATCGCATTAACAGCAATAACTATATCAACAAAAACTACCACAACATTTATTTCAGAACATTTTTGTTTGTAGTATTGTGCATTTCTTTCTAACATTATTTTTATTTCTGATGAAAACTTTACATTTTAATATGGCACCTTTTACAATACTGTTAAAAAACGGCACAAGTTAAAGAATTTGCGTTTAGTTTGTTAACGAACCTCATTATATTCACAACATTAGTAAACTAGAAGGATCTGTAGTCATGTGTCTAAAGTGAAGTGTATTTTAATATTTATTTTCCTAATGTAATATATTATTATATAAAAAAAAAAAAAAGAAAACAAAACAATTAAAATTGTGACAGCACATTTAAATTAAACAAAAAAGAATAATAACCAAAACTTCTTCAGAAGGTAAAAAAGTAAAAAAAAAAGGTAAACAAAACCCTAGCAAAAAAAATTTGATTTGAAGAAACATTGAACTTGTTCACGAAAATTTTGTGTAGGGTTTTCGAAATGTTTTTAAAAAGTTTTACGTTAATATTTCATTACAAAACCGCTAATGTAAGTTTATGAATAACAAGTGTTTTAATAGGCCGTTATCGAACGTGTAGAAAGAAGTACATTTTTGCGTGGTTAAAGAATTTTGTATTACTTTTTTTTTTTGTAGGGATATTCCTTCATATATTATTATTTATATAAAAAGCTCTTAAGCATTGTACTTTGGTTGTTTTTCAATATTTTATTTATTTATATTTTTTTTATAATATAACTAAGCAAAATGGGCCATAAATGCTAGCAATTGTTTTTTTTTTTTTTTTTGGTGGGGAGTGGTGGGGATAGAGGGAACCACCTGATAAAATAGTAGGTTACTCTGAGAATATGAAACAATGGAATACCTCGCATACTACTGCTTCGATCAGTACGGTTCTTCTACTGTACGGTTTTAAAACTTTCGAAAAACAAATGATCTTGAAAAAATTTATTTTTTTAAATAAAACGTTTGGCATTTTCACATCATTAAAATAGACCGCATGTGCTCCGGTACGTTTAGCATGTGATTTGTAGTTTATGCAGGTAATTCATTAAAAATAACATGTAAAACCAACAATTTACTGCCTGTTAATAGTGTGCGAATGCTTCGATTAGTCCGCTTTTAAGTAGTACGGTGAAATGGTGGTGCCAATTAACCGTACTATTCAAGGTAGTCCTGTATTTACTAATTATTTTATGTCTAGAAAATTACAGTAACGAGGCTTTTAAATTATTTTTTCATTAATTTAATATTTAATTTTTTTTAATACCCTCCATACAAAATAGTTACTTATTATTCTAAATCTACAAAACTGCATACAAGAGGAAGACAGGCGGGATAAATTAAGATCAGAAAGTGTAGAAGGAGGAAATAGATACAACCATGTACAGTTATTATTAATTGTCCATGTTAGGAAATAGTTGGCTTAAAACTGTAAACTGCAAAATAAAATAATTGACGATAACGGTGACTAACATAATGAAGTATTAAGGCCCAACTCTAATGTTCATAACTTAAGTAAAATTAAACACTTGTACAAATAAATAAAATTATATTCGTCAAATTTCATTTCTTTACTTTTTATCCATTTTTTACAAACGCAATTAAATAAAATTAAAATTGCCCAAAATTACTAAAACAGTAACTTCTGTATTTTTATTAAATTTATTTTAGAACATAAACAAAAATGTAAATGGGTGTGTGAATGTTATTAAATATAAAAAAATATGTTCTTTAAATGTCTTTTTGTTTTAAAATTTTGTTCATTTATAAAGAAAAAATTTTTGGCCAAAGTACGAATTAAACATAAATGTGCAACTGTGACCAATGAGTTAGAGACATTTTACACAACGTCATGAAACAAGTTTCATGAAATTTTTGTTTGTAGGCAAGCGGGCTACACAAAATAAAGTGTCTTGAATTTTTGGACATAATGATAAAGTATGAAGATTTAATGGCAAAATACGATAAGCAGACGATAAGTATTTGCTACATTTTTGAAAACACCAAATATTATAATTGAAAGTTTTTTTTATACCCTTCACCACAAAAAGTAGAAAAGCAGTATATTTAAGTTTGTCATTCCGTTTGTAATTTCTACAATATTAATTTCCGGCTTCATAAAGTATAAATATATTCTGAGTTTTTATACATAGCTAAGTCAATTGACCAATGTCCGTCTGTCCGTTCGTTTTAGTGTTGAAATCACCTTTACCAAGGCACTAGTTGAGCTAAAGAAAATTTGAATATGCCAATCGATCAGACCTAGTGTCGAAAGAGATGCTATTGAAAATCAACGAGATCGGTACATGTCCCTCGAGGAAGTAGGCTTAACATCAAGCCTGCCTCTAATTTTTTCATATCGTTTGGAACAATGAAGTAACTCCAATAAAAAAAACATATATGGATCAATAGGGAATAAAAAAATAAAAAAAGACATCAAGTGAAAAAATTTGCGCTCGCCCATATTGAAGAGATCTTTCAGGAAATGCAAAAATTCTAAAAAATGTTCAACCCATTAAGAGCCGCAGACACTTCAAAGCTCTGTCATTTAAATATTTGTTTTTTATTGGAGTTACTTCACTTAACTAGTTTTACGTATATTATAAAGGGTATATAAGATTCGGCATAGCCAAATATATAACACTTTGACTTGTTTTTAAAGTGTCATTGTAAATTTTATCTGCACTTGAACAGTGTTAATCTGTATTAATTATTAATATAAAATTGTAATTTGATTTTATTTAATAATAGCATGAATTATTTCTTTGAACTAAATTGTTTTACAAAAGCAAAACATTTTTTTTTAAATATTTAAAGTAATTATAATAATTATTATTATCATAATTAAAATGATATTGATACTGTGTTCTTAGTAAAGTTTTAATAAAAAATAAAAAAAGATTTGAAATATTAATAAAAGTTTTACACGACATTTATTTGTCACAACATCTTAATTTGAAAACTCATTTTTATCGTAGTGGTTAAAAGAAAATAAAGCAGCTAGAGTTTTAAACACTTCAGACCTTTTTTGTATTTACCTCTTCTATCGGCTCAGATCAATGTTTTATTAAATCACGATTATGTATTTTTTTTCATTCAATTGTTATTGTTGCCTATATTTATTTTTAAATAACGCATATTGCTGCAACTTAAATAGAATAATGAAAAAAAAAAAAAAAAATGCCTAGAAAAGTTGCACAGTGTAAAACTAGACTGTGAAATCTAAATACTTACAAATTTGATCGCTACTGTAATTTCTTTGCTAAACATATTAGAAGGCTATTTCTGCAAATAGGAATTTATTGTTTCTTAAATATTTATTAAATCGATATTAAATACTATAATTCTGTAATGCTTTCAATAATTTACAATTCAATTTCAATGTTTTACAAATGACCGTACGTACATTCATTTACAAAAAATAATCTTGCTTGATTGGTCATGCTTGAATAAAGTAATAGAATGAATGTTTTTTATTTATAAACTGCTGCTTGAGAACATTTAACACTTTCAAGTACAATTCACGTTTAAATAATTTCAAGAAAAACAAGGTGTTACCATAAGAAAAACATTGATTAAAAATAATTTAAGGAAGGAAGGAAAAAGAAAATTTTAATATCATTTATGTATTCTTAAGGACATTTATAATAGTTTAACAGTAATTTATGTCAAATAATTAAATAGGCGACTTTTGAGTGAAAAAATAATTAGATAATAATTGACCACACTTATTTTGGTGGTATTTGCATTGCATTTAATAATAATGATACGACAAAATGATAACAACGGTAAAACAGTGTTTACAGATTTAACTCAGTTGTAATTAGTTTTTTTTTACAGCAACAATTATTATTATTGTTCATTTATAAAACAAAAACGAATAATATAAATCATTGATGTGCTGCAAGTTTAAAGAGTTTTTAAATATGAGCCGTTAGTTATAAATTATTACGTAATAAAGTCTTGTCTAATATAAAAGTGTTAATTTTTAGTTCTTTCACTATTTTAATCCATATTCATTTACATTAATTGACTAATAAACTACCCATACAATTCCAATATTATTGCGCAATAATAAATATTTTACAATAAAATTGCCCACATGTACATTATATTACTAAGTTGTGAAGCTTCATTATCATACTTTTTATACCCTTTACCACAAAAAGTAGAAGAAGGAATGTGTGTGAAGATAAATACGCATTTAAATAGCAGAGGCACCAACCATTTTTTTTTTACTTTGCCGTTTTACAGTTAACAGTGTTCTGTTAGCCACTTAACAGTCGTTATGTTTTTTGCTTTCTTTATTCAAGAGGACATTTTTAGTATAAAAAACACAAGTCTGAATAAATATAATTTACGGAAATGTTGCTCCAAAGGAAATATTACAGAACTATAAAAGTTTGATGTCTAAGAATTTTTTAGAAAAGCATTAAATTGAGTTTAAATAAAACACTTATTTTGCATCATTTCTTGCTAAAATAAATGACCATTTTGGACAAATATGAAATAGCACACCTACTACACCATATACACATGTTAGTCTAAAGGGTCCTCAATAAGACCCTATCAGTCCAATATATGAAATAATTTTGGGATTTGAGAAAATTAACTTTGAAAAAAATGCTTTTTCATTGAAATTTCTTGAAAAGATAAATTACCATTTTGGACAAATATGGAATAGCACGCATACTACACCATATACATATGTTAGTCTGAATGGTCCTTAATAAGAAATTTCACTGAAAATGATGCAGAATGAGAGTTTTATTTTAACTCAATTTAATGCTTTTCTAAAAAATTCTTAGATATCAAAATTTTATAGTTCTGTAATATTTCCTTTGGAGCAACATTTTCGTAAATTATATTTATTCGGACTTGTATTTTTTTACTAAAAATATCCATCTGAATAAAGGAAGCCAAAAACATTACGACTGTTAAGCAGTTAACAGAACACTGTTAACTATAAAGCAGGCAATGTTAAAAAAATTGTTTGCGCCTCTGCTATTTAAATACGTATTTATCTTCACACACATGAAGAAGGAAATATCTATCCAGTTCTTATGCATAACAAAGTCGATTGAGCGATGTACGTCTGTCCATCTGTCCGTCCGTGTTAGTAATGAAATTAACTTTGCTAAGTCACCTGATGAGCTAGAAAAAAGTTAAATACGCCAGTCAACCAGACATAGTTTCAAAACAATTACTATTAAAAACCAACAAAATCGGTTTATGTCCCTCGAGTCAGTCGGCTAAACACCACGCCTGCCTCTAATTTTTCCATATCATTTTAAACGATGAAGTAACTTTAATAAAAAAAACAAAAACAAATATATTGAGCGATAGAGAATTAAAAAATAAAAAAACATCAGGTGGAAAAATTGGTGCTCGCCCATATTTCCGAGTTATGGGTCTCTGAAATTTTCATAAAGTTCGATTGTCAATATAGGTATCATTTAAGAGCTTTTGAAAAAGTCTTTAAGAAAATAAATTTATTTTTTTTAATGCTTAACCCATTAAGAGCCGAAGACATCTTTTGTAAAATTATATATCGTACTTTATTTTTTAATCCTCTGTCACCGCAGTATTTGTTTTTTTTTATAAGAGCTACTTCACTAAACTAGATTTACATACATTGTGAAGGGTATATAAGTAAAAGTGCTATGTCAAATCTTATACACCCTTAACCATTTATATAAATCTAGTTTAGTGAAGTAACTACAATAAAAAAAAACAATTATAGAGGTGATAGTGAATTAAAAAAAAAGTTACATAAAAATACCATCAGCTCTTAATGGGTTAAGCAAAAAAAAAAAAAAAAAAATCATATTTTCTTAAAGATTTTTTGAAAAGCTTTAAGATGATACCCATGTTGATGTTTTAAAAATTTTAGAGGCCCGAAAAATATGGGCGAGCACCAATTTTTTCGCTTGATGTTTTTTTCTTATTTTTTAATTCTCTATCGCCCCATATATTTTTTTTATTGAAGTTACTTCATTGTTTCGAATGATATAGAAATATTATAGGTAGACGTGGTGTTTTGCCCGCTGCGTTTCCAATAGCACCTCTATCGACACTACGTCTGATCGATTGCCGCATTTAAAATTTTTCTAGCTGATCTAGTGCCTCGGAAAACGGACGGACCCTTTGTATAAGAAGTCAGAATATATACACTTTATGTGAAAAATGATATTGTAGAAAGTATAAATGGAATGACAAAATTAGATACATAATTTTTCCACTTTTTGCGATGAAGGGTATACAAATTAGACGCTCGCTGCCCTGAATCACATGGACCACTCTTGCTGATTTTCAATATAAAAATTTTTGAAATTATGTTTGATCGATTGGAATTTTAAGTTTTCTCTAGTGCCTTGGCAAAATTAACTTTAACCCGAACACGGACGGACAGACGGACAGACGGACATCGCTTAATTGACTTCGCTATGCGTAGGACTCAGAATATATACACCTTATGGGGTCGGAAAATGATATAGTAGAAATAACAAACAGAATGTCAAACTTGAATTTACCCTTTCTCCACCTGTAGTGAAGGGTATAAAAAAGCTTGTTTTTTAAATAATTGTTTCTTAAATTTTACCAAATAAATAGGCATTTTAGAACTACTCTTTTATTGTAATTTTTATTAAATAAATAACATTATTTTTTCAGGCACCTCTGCTACAAAAAAAGTAAAAAAAAATAACACAAAAGCCCATCATTAAAATGATGATACAATTTTTAAGATAACATAAAAAATAAATTAACATGAATTTAAAATAAAATTGATACATTTAATATTTTTTTTTAGTAGTTATTAGTATTACAACAAGTGTAAGCGGCATTTTAATACTTTAATTTAATTTAAAAACATTTTAATTTACAGTTAAACTCTTGATTTCAAAAAGTTTATATGCCGTCAAATTCTAAAACGTTTGCAATTGATGAAACATAAGTAAAACAAATGGCTGAAAGTTCTAATAAATTTATTGTGAAATATCGTAAAAATTACTACGACATCTCAGATTTTCTGCATAAACATCCTGGTGGCATTAATACGCTTAAGGGTCTGCAAAATGGTAATATGACCGAACGTTTTTTAAAAGCTCCACCTCATTCAGATGCAGCCATGTATTTGATGCAGGAATATAAAATTCCCACCAAAAATCCCAAAACAAATGGCCATGTAAACACACAATTTAAAGAAGAAGAATTTGAACATGACAATAATAACAATTGCAATAATAACAGTAAAACAGATAAAAGTATTAGCAGCGCCATTGATGAAAGCATGGAGGTAAGTTTGTGTAAATAAATATTTATTTATGTCTTTGCGAAGGAAATTATTCATGTCCGTAATTTTTATGAATTCTTTAAGAAATTTTCTAACAACTTTTAACCTTTTTCAAACTTATAGTCAACTAAATAATACAAATATTTATATAATTTTAATGTAAATATTTAAAACAATCGGTTGTTTGTAGAATTAAAGCTTTTCCTCTTTACACTAGTCGCCAAAGCGATAAGATAACAACAACATCAACAAATAATTACAATGTAAAGGTTGGTTGTCATCGCTTGTGGTAAAAACTAGAACAGACTTAAACTATTTTTAATGGAGGTCTGTGGTATTTAATCATGTTTTGTAATAAAATATTCAATATTTTTTATTTTTCAATAATACGTGTGTGTTAAATTATGTTGATATTGATGACACATTTATTTGTTCTGCAAATAGTTCTACAGCACTTGAAGGAAAAACATGTAACATTATCCAAGATACATACATAAATGTTGTTGAATTTTTTTTTAAAAAGACATGAAAATATTTTATTTTTATTCGATATTAATAAATAAACTTAAAATTTAATTACTTTAAAATATCCCATCTCTCGCAATAAATTTCTTTTGCTTGACAACAGTTTGAAAATTTAAAGACGAAACGCTTAGCTTTTAGGAATCTCTAAAGTGACTTAAGTCTTTTATTTTTCCAACTGAATTAACTTCCAAAAAAACCTTCTCATATTCAAAAACTTTTCAAAAATTGTCTCACATCTTTTTTTGAAGTTAAAATGCTTCTAAATTTTAAAACTTTAATTTAACGTAAAAGCTTTTACAGTTTAGAAATGTTCTTAAATTTTTTAAACTTTTAGATTCCGAGTTTTTGTAGATTTGAATACAAAAATTTCTGTCGCTCATCAAAGACCACAAATATCTAGGTTCTTAAATTCTAAAAAAATCTTACTAAACGAGTGAACTACTTTCAGATCGTAACAGAAATTCTAGAAGAGAAAAACTCAAGTCCCTATTTTTAAGTTCTTAATTTTTAAAAACAATATTTTAAGCTTCCGAGAATTTTTATGAAAAAGGCAGATCTTTAAGAGTAAAGTTTTTGATATCCCAAAATTTTTTACACGCAAAAATTGCCTTAGATCGCAAAGTTTCTAAACACGAAAAAGCTTTGTTTTTATAAAAAAAAACTTACTGATGTTAAACGATGTTTTAAGATATGCGTAACTTACATTCTAGAGAAAGCTTTCTGTATGTAAAAGTTTTCACACCACAACAGCAATTTTAGAAAAGTAAAACTCACTCAGGACCAATGTTGCCAGGGAAAGACAAGCAATAGTTACGTTTTGCCATAAAAAACGAAACATTTTTTCATTAAAAGTTACATTTTGAAATTTTCCTTAAATAAATTATAATTTAATGTAATTTATGTAAAATATAGTAAGAAGTTTTATTCCATCCTTCAGAAAAAATTCCAATGCAACTAATTAATTACTGAACAAAAACAAAACGAAAATTAAAAAAAATTCATACCAATGATACTCATGAGGATTTAAATTAGGACTCAAGACTAATATTTCGGTATAGAAAAGAACATGCTCTCTCCATTGAAAAAAATTAGTTAAAAAAAGATTTTTTTATTGAAACCCTTTCCTTTGAAAGATTAAGCTTCGAAAGAATTAACTACACTAATTATTTTAAACATACCGTTATTAAAGACAAATTTGAGCCTTATATGCCTTAAACTTAACATAAAATTACCTTAAATTTTTCTGTTATATAATCTGGCACTTCCTGAAAGAAATTAAAAGACGACTTTCTTCTATTGGTACGGTCGTCAAGTTTTCAACCGAAATAACTAAAGTTGTCAACAATTTTCGCAGTTTCAACAGAATTTTAAGTTTTCCATACGAAATGCAGCTCATATTATTTCACAGTTGGGAAGAGTTGTTGCCAGAAACATTTTTCTGTTTCTAAACATGAAGCAGAAACATTTCGTGATTTCTCACGAATCGAACAGAGTAAAACTTTAGAAATGTTATTTTTTGTTTACTTAAAACTGATTTTTAAATGGGATTTTAATTGCATTTTCAGATAATGAAAAAAATGTTCAAATAATGAAAAAACTACTCTTTTATTGATATTAATTTATTTCGTGTCTGTACCAAAAGTTACAAAAATTGGGCCAAATATAGCAAAATTATACATATTACGTGGAGCCTTCAAAAGTTAAAAGAAATGTAGCCAAACGGCAACACTGCTCAGGACCTAAATATTTAATGTTGTTTTAGTAATAAATACGTTAAAGCATTAAGGCTTTAAGACTGTGACTATCAGCTTTACAGTGCGTTTTATTCTCAACCGAATGACAGGCAATATCAACAAGTAAGAGTAAAAGCTTTTTCTGTATTAGTTCACAATAACAACTAATAAATTAAAACTGTCATTTACTTCGAGAATAGCACTGTAGTCGTAAGATCCTACAAAAATTTTATTTATGTCAAAGAAGTATAATATATCTGTTCTGATTCATTTGTTTTATCATTTTCAAAATTTTACTAAAGAATTTTTTTAAAGCTCTTAGTTCTTATAAACAGAAATGTTTTCAATATTTGGGAGTTTTTCTAGAAAAAGACAAACAATTTTTTTAAGACAAAAAAGCTTTTAGATTATTAGAACTTGCTAATTCTAAAAGTTTTTCTTAAACGAAAAGTTCTAACTATTCTATAGCTTTTTTATACGAAATATATTTAAATAATAGCTCCGCTCCCATACTTTTTGGATAAAGTTCGGTAAAATGAGAACAAACATAATTTACTCTCAATTTAAGACAAAAATGCCCAAAAGTACGGGAACACAAAAAACCAAACTTCTATCCCAAAACAAGATGTCAAACAAAATAAACATGAAGTTCTTCAAAGTAAACATAAAAATACAAATATTTTGCATGTTCTTATGTTTATTTATTTTTTTTTTTTTTTATAAAACTTTTAAATAAGACTTTTGGTAGACATTTGCGTGCATAAAACATAGAAATTTTTGTATTTGCTACTGTTTACATTTTAATCAGCTGATTGCTTTTCAGTTAACACAATCTAACCAAAGAAAAAGTTTGGCTGTTTCGTGCAGAAAGAAGAAGAATTTTATTATCTCAAAAGCTTTCCCTTCTACCTAAACTTGTAGTGCAGGAACAGTTTTCGGTAACATTGGGATCCCGCGGGTTCCCAAAGTTGAGACCGGGAACGCACCTAATATCAAGGAAAATTGAAAGCAAGGTAGTCGCATTAGAATAAAAACAAAAAACGCGTATACTTTGTTTGCGTAAATTTACGTGTACGTGTCAAAAAACAGTGACGAATTATATAAAGAACCAGAGAAGAAAATGAAATTTATTGAACAAATGATACTTAATTCAATTTTCCATTAGTGTCTTTCGGCATATCTAACAAAGTTAAGGCCGGGGCACATTGAATCCGTCATACCTTAAACTTTGACGTATTCAACTGACAAGTCAGTTTAAATACATGTTTTCTTATGAGCGTTGTCACAATCAATACATGTCCGTGAACGCAAAGTACGAAAGTTGGTCAACTTTTAACTTTTGACGAACGTTGAATACTTTGATAGCTATCAATTGCTTCTTCTTCCTTGTTTTCTTTTAACTCTTGCTGTGTTTCAATTGTATTCTGTGATTTTAATAAAATAATTTTGAAGAAAAAATATAAAACACAAGCATCATTAATTTAAAAAGTGAATAAAATACAAATTCAATTTAAAAGTGAATTAAAAAAAGAGCAAACTTCGATTTATCATCCGTCAGCAAAGTATTCATTGTGCCAACCTCATCCGACGTTACTTTGACTTCAGTTGACAACGTCAAAGTACAACGTATAACGGTTTCTATGTGCCCCGGCCTTTATACTCCTACTTTTTTTGCAAACCGCACAAATATTTCTTCTTAAATATTTTTTATAAATGAATATTTTGTTAAACAAAAGTAAAAAATTTTTAAATTTTTTTCAGCGAGCACGATTTTTTATTTTTGAATTTATTTTAAAATTTTGACAACAACGTCGAACATAAACAAAAAACACCTGGGCTATTTAGACCACCTGATAAATTATTTCGCCATGATTTATGTATAAGAAATATCGGTTTCATTATTCAGATTTGTTTCAATACAATATTTTTTCTAGCATTTTACCATTTTTTTTTTTAATATTCTGCATTATAATTAAAACGCTTTTTTTCTATTTTACATTTCTTCAAGTGTAGAGTTTTATTTTTTCAATGTACATTTACTTTTTATAAATTCTATGAATAAAGTATTTTGCCGAAGAAATGCAAATAAATAAAATATTCAATAAAATTGGAAAATCAAAAAGGTTTTTGTAGGCATTATCTTCCCTTAGCAAGGCATATAAACCTTTGACTTGGAATACAAACGTATGTCTAATTCGACTTTTCTTAATTCTTTTTCAATTTCTGCTTTACGAGTTCGTATACGTAGCGTTTCCATGGTCATTGGCATATAATTTAGTTCTTTTATAAGAGAAGCCATTTCTGAAAAAAGATTATAATTTAGAAATCAAACATGTTATTGGTAATTAAAAAATCCTACTTTGTTGCAATTTATTAAGAGCTTTTACACGTTCTTCGTCGCTAAGAGCATAATGATCCGAAGGACAATTATGATCTTTGTTTAATTCACGTATACGTTCTTCCTCCTTTTCACGTTTTTCTTTTTCCAAATAGCGTGGCAGACGAACATCTTCACGGCCTATACAAGAAAAATTATAAATGTAAAAGGAATTAATTTTTACTATAGAACTTACCGCCTAGCTTATGGCCACCTTTGTGACTGCTAGTGTTGGAACACAATGTATGTCGACTTCTAGCACTTGAGTGTTGTTCTAATTCTCTTCTCATATCGGCAGCTAATTTTAAATTTCGTAAATCTTGTTCTAAGTCTTCGTTTGCACCAGCTTCTTTTTCACCTTCCTGTCCGTGAGTATTACAATTTATGATTGAGTAATTATCGAATTCAGGACTATGTTGTGCTAATTGATCGTGTTGAGAATTGTGGCCTTCATTATGACATTGGGATGCATGGTCAGCTTGTTCATTAGAATGTATAGGTTTTACTTCGGATTCGAATTGTTGTAAATGGGCTGGTTCAGGGTTACAATCTACCGTTTTTAACAAATCACTATGTTCTGGACAACATCTAGAGGATTTTAAGTAATTAAACATTTCTTAAGTTTTCCTAATAATTTTTTAATTTTTGAGAGCTCCAGTTAAATTAATATATGTTATGTACTTTTGTTTTAGACATAATGCGTATTTTACAATTTTGAAATATTACTTACTTCTTTAAAGCTCTGTATAAAAATTCTTGATCACGTATGTCTTCTGTTTGAATTTCCTTATCACAGGATAAAGCTTTGGACACAGCCGATAAATTACTAGAACTACGTGGCAAACTTTTTTTATATTGCCCATCACTATGTTGTGATGTCGTTTCTTCTTTCTGACGTTGCTGGCTGTAGGCACGTCTACCAATTCCTTTTTTAGGTTGTCCTGCATCAGCTCCTGCTGTTATTCTAGATTGTCTTTTGCAATTTTGTTCAATATTACTACTTTGTGATGCCGATCTGCGGCCTGCCGTTTGTTCTTGACTTTTATGAAATTTTTTAATGTATCTGTTTTGTCGGAATTCATGGTCTTCTTTTTGTTGTGTCAGCTTTTGGTTAGTGTTTTTTTGCAACTCGCGTAAACTTAATTTATTTTCGCGTAAGAAATCCCGCCTATGCTGCATTGCTGATAAATTAAAAAAAAAAAACACAAGTTTTAAATATATAAAAAAGAATTATTTAAATGTTTGGTGACATGTTCGTCCGTTTGACTATTCGTTTCCTTTGGCAACCTGACATGCAAATATCACCTGCACTTTACTTACTTGGTTGTTCGAAAACACCTTTTAAACTCTTCAATGAAGCTGATGAGGAACTTGGTTTTGCGGACATTTAATTTACTTATATCCTTTGCATACAATAAAGTTGGGTAAATTAATTATAAAAAATATATTTTATATTTCTATTTTCTAGTAATCAAATTGATTTTCAAACGGAATTTTAAAAAAATATCACAAAATTTGACATTTGTTTTTTTTATACTTTACAGTTGTTTTTCAATTGCAGAGTTGTATTTAAAAGTATTAAACTGGTAATTATTGGTTTGGTTAGCAGGTCTGTTATTTTACACAACTTCTAATAGAATTTAGCACATACACAAAAAAGTTTTTGAATCGAAATGATAAAAATTTATAAATGCATTTATATTCATCAGTAAGGCTTAATCTATATATCCTTACTAAATAATTATTGGTAAATAATCCACGAAGTAGTTATCAGTTGCCAGCATTTTTTGTATGTAAACAACTATTTAAAATAAACAAAATCAAACAAAGTGCGTTACTCAAATACCTGTTCAAATTTTAAAAACAAAGTATAAAAATTACAATTTTATTTTCGTTTCGTTTTGTTTTTTTTTTATTTATTTATATTGTACAAATACTTGTAAATCAATAACTATTTTTACACCATTACGATTTCAGAAACTATTTTAAGTAAGGTGTTGAAAAACTCAAAACTTATAAATTCACAATATGCTATTTTAAGTTAAAATAATGTTTATGATTACGATTAAAACATGTTTTTAAGTTTAAAATGTATGTTAGATAATAATGGCATTTCAAGTTAACAAAAGTTATTAAAGATATTTTTTGTCTTAATAAATCATTTTTCAAAGCTCTTAAGGCACCCATACACTTGCAATATAAATGTGCAGTAATTGATATTGTACAATAATATTGCCAATGTGTATATTATATTCACCCCTATTCTGCGTTTCGATTCGAATCGAAATTTTCTCCGTCTGACAACTTTGGTATTCTGCGTTTCGATTCCGCTCAGTTTCTTTCGATTGTATGTATTCTGCATTACGATCGGAGCTCCGTTTTTCTCAGTTGTTTTTTTGTTAACGGAGGAGTTTTCCTTATTTGTGTTTTTTAGTTAAAAAAAAAATGAAAATGAGATAAAATGTTCAGAAACGGTTTAAAAAACCCTTAAAATGATTTCTAACTAATTTATTTAATTTAATTAAATTTCTTTTGTTTTAAATTGTTAATTTTTGTACTTGAATCTGATGTGTTTTTTATGTATTACCGGTCAAAAACAACAACACCAGAGCAGTATGAAAAACTGGCAAATGTAATGCCATTTAAAGCAGACATTACATGTGGATACCACCAGCGATCAAAGGAAAAAGTAGCAGCGTTTTGAGGGGAAATTGCAGGAATCCTCAATGCACTAGGTCCTCCAACAAAAATGCCAGCGCTAAAATTAGTTGCCATGAATAACTAATTTTTATTTTTATATTTTTATCATTTTATTCAACAATTTTTTTATTGAACTTCATCAAGAATTTATTTTTAATTATTTATACATATAACTTTTTGTATTAAATTTGACATTTGTTTATGAAAATGATAACAAACTTGCTTATTTTGCTATTTCATTTCCACATTCCACAGTGATGCTATTAATTTTGTTAACATTGTTGTCTTCCTCTTTTTCTTTCGATTCCGTTTTTCTTCAGAATACCAATTTTCGATCGCAACGTAACTGAATGCGGAGACTTAATCGAAACGCAGAATAGGGGTGATTATAACTTTACACAATATACTGAACAAAATCAAAAGTCTTTTGATTTAAATTGTGCAAAAAAGAATATTTTGTAATGTGTTGACAATAATGTCACTAATGTCACTAAACATTATTTAAATTATTAAATGCCAAATTACTTAATATTTTTAATTTAAAGTAATTTTGTAATATTAAAAACATATCTTTGTGTGAATAGTTTTGTTTATTTTTCATACATTTATATGAAAATTCCAAAAGACAAAATTTCGCGATTTTTTCTTTAAATTATTAAGTAGAGTGGATCATAACGACAATAAATAAAGCAATAAAGTACTCAATATTATTGTGTAGTGTATGGGCACCTTTAACTTTACTTCTTATCTGGCAACTTCTTTCATTTTTAGTTCTTAGTGCTTTTTAAAACCATTTAACATCGAAGAAACCATGGCGAATTTGTTGACTTTCGCCGAAACGCTACGTGCAAACAACATATAACCCAAGGCGAATAAATTTATCAGGTGGCAGCGTAGGCGAAATCAGTATTTTTGCGGGTATACACGACTGTCAAATTCCATATATAAAGAATGTACACATATTTTTTTTTTTTAAATATAAATTTTAGTGGCAGGGGTACAAAACCACAGCGCCAGGGTATCCCACAAGTTTTTAAATATGTTTAACTTCTCTCCAGGAACTGCACATCGACCTATACCTTTGTATAGGAAGTGAGGAATTCTGAACAGGATATTTGTATAGACAATTTATTAATTTGTTAAAACGATGGACACTATTAAGTGCCAGTTGAAAAAACACGTGCGCGTTGCGTCTTAAATTATAACCTTACTTTTTTAAAGAAGGAAAATCTGCTCGCACACAGATGTTCCTCCTTCGAGATAAAGTCACAGACATAACATAATTTATGGTGCTTACCAGCAAAAAATACAGAATTCGCCTACGCTGCCACCTGGTAATTTATTCGCCTTGACATAAACATTTAAGGCTTTGGGCAAAATTAATGAATTCGCCATTGCGACCACCTAGTATTGATTCGCCTTGCAATAAAACGAATGCGATTTGCTCTGTATATGTTTTTATGCAGAATGAACGAACCTTTAGTAAAAATTTATGTATGTCCTTCCTTACTGTGAAACATTTAAACAAGTAATATAATAAAGAATTTATGTATAAATTTATAAATAAAATTTTTATTTGTTTATTTTTGTTAAAGAAATAAAAATTTATAAATTACGAGCTGTTATAATTTATATGCTTCCCAATTAAAAAAAAAATCAAACATTTTTTTTTACTTTTGAAAATATCTGTTCAACGTTTGCAGATGACCAAGGGAGATACTCACATTAATTGCAAACTTCGACAAAGTTATAAACATTACAAACATTATTCTAACCTAACATTTTCTACGTTTTAAAAGATTTATTTACTTTAATTGTGCTTGATTCCTTTCTTTTTATGTAGAAAAATGTTAGAAAAAATAAAGATAGTTACTCAATGGTTACTGTGTTTTTGTAATAACATTTTTGAGTTTTTTATGGCCTTTTTGCCTTATTGATTCAATGGAGTTCTCTCATTTAATTAATTTGGCTTTTGGTATAGGACTCTGAGATTTTGTTTACAAAATTTGTGTAAAATCCACTGGTGAGCTATATGAGCAGTAGTGAAATGGCCATATGAATATGCTTTCCCCGTTGTAATACATTTCATTTTTTAGCTTAAAGTAATAAATATTTCATTAGACTATCATGAAATATTTATATTTAAAGGAATCAAGCACAACTAAAGCAAATAAATATAAAAAAGATTATAAATAATAAATTTTCTTGTTAATTCTTAAAGTATTTATTAAGTTCATGTGGAAGAGATCCCTAAATTTGTAAGACAGTGAGTCTTCAATTATTAGACTTACTAATGAAGAAACTTTTTTGTTAATAACGTTTAGAGGGTCAATATAAGAAAGCTTTTTTAATAACTGCCAGACCCACGATGTCGCAATCGTTCGTTCGTTCGCACAAATACATTCAAAACAAAAACAAATTCTAAAAAATTGTTTTTGTTTAAAATGTAATTATGCGAACGCACGAACGAATGCGACATGGTGGGCCTGGCAGTAAGGTTGCGTCGTTAAAGTCAAATCCTTTTTTATTTGTTTACAGAACTTACTGTAGAAGGCAATTCAATTATCAATGAAATCATTAAATTCAGTAGCATTAAACTTTGTATCGGAAATATTCGAAAACGTCATCATTATTTACATATTTATCCATTAGCGGCAGTCATACAATTTTTTGTTTTAGGGTAATAATTTATGTTTCACATAGGTAAATATGTTAAATAAGTTTTAACAAGAAGTTGCCATATTAGTTGTCAAACAACTAAATCAAAAAAATCATAATTTTGGAAAAAAGATCTTCAAACCTGTTATTGATTAAAAAATCTTTAAAATTAAGGTGAAATCTTCATTCTGGCATCGCTGTATATAAGAAATATCATTTTTGGGTATGTATTCTCTTAACAATGTTGCCATATCTTAAGAAATTGAATCTTATTGTTATTACTTTTGAATATTTGAAAAAAATATGGAAAAATGAAATAATAATTGTACATTAAAAAGAAGTTACTGCAGTTGCTTTAAAAATGGCCAGCGTTATTGAAAAATGTTTTTTTACTATAGTTGTCAAACTCTTAGAAATGGTATTCAAATCAATTAAACATAAAATTCCCAAAATCGAATTTAGAATAATTAAAGCATTAGTCTTATAATCTGTTTTTATTTTTATATAATTTTAAGTTAGTTAAGCATTCGATATTTTTCAGCACCTAGTTGATTGGTCCAAACCGATGTTACTTCAAATTCCCAAAATTGCTCAGTATTATGAAGAATGGGTACATAAACCGGTAGATAGACAACTAAGACTTTTTGGTCCTTGGTATTTGGAAATGTGCTCAAAAACTCCTTGGTGGTTGGTACCCACATTTTGGCTCCCCGTCATATCTAAATTAATATTTGATGAATTTCTAAAGGAACTTTACGTTCTAAATATTTTTAAGGTAAAAAATATACACTTAAATTTACAAAACAATTTTTTTTTTAAATAATATAAATGACTTAAATTTATCTTTTCTTTCCTTACAGATATGTCTCTTAATTTTGTATTTTCTAATGGGCATAATATTTTGGACATTTCTGGAGTATGTCCTACATCGTTTTGTTTTTCATATGAAAGTTAAATCCACCGCCCATCCTTGGCTTTGTACCTTACACTTCATGATCCATGGCTTACATCACAAAGTTCCTTTCGATCCTATGCGATTGGTATTTCCTCCATTGCCGGGTGTCCTAATAGCTTTAGTATTATATACACCAATTGCATTATGTTTGCCACGGCCGAGACTACTGTTAGCAGGAGCTTTATTTGGCTACTTATGTTATGACATGATTCACTATTATCTACACTATGGAAGTCCTAGTGTCAAACATCTTTATCATATGAAACGTTATCACTACCAGCATCATTTCGCCTATCAAAATATGGGTTATGGCATTTCGAGTCCAGTGTGGGATTTTATTTTTAATACAGCCATACATTTAAGAAAGTTAAAATTTCATTTAAAATGGAAATAAATTTAAGAATAGTATCGCGGCGAATAAATTACCAGGTGGTTATGCTAAAACAAAGCGAATCAATAGTAGGTGGTCGCAATGGCGAATTCATTAATTTTCGCCAAAACTTGAAATGTTAAACTTCATACATATAAAACATGTGTATAATTTTTATTTGGTGTTCGATACTTAACGTTTTGGCGAAAATCAATGAATTCGCTATCTAGACCACCTAGTATTATTTCGCCATGTGCTAAAATAAAAATAGAAATAGTTTTATACTATTCAAGGCAAATCAAGTACCAAGTGGCAGCGCAGGCGAATTCACATTTTTTCTGCTAATCATTACTATCAAACTCCATATAAAAAATATGTTTATATTTTTTGTAAATAGAGTTTGAATTCACCTGCGCTGCCACGTGGTAATTGTTTCGCCTTGAATAGTACAAAACTATTTTTATTTAAGCACAACCAAGACGAATAAATTACCAGTTGGTAGCGATGGCGACATTTTCTGTCACGTATATGATTTCGCCATGGTATATAGTTAGGCTACCGGCGAAAATCAATGAATTCGCCATCGCTACCACCTAGTAATTGATTCGCCTTGAGCACATTTTAAATATTTCTGTTTAGTTTTTGTTAAAAAAATATGAATTTCTGATTGATTTTTTTTATTGTATTTTATTTTATAATTTAAAATTTGCAACGCAGTCTTGTTTGTTTTACTGTTTTTTTTTTTTTTTTATTTATTTAAGTCTTATATTATATCAGACTTTATATATTTACTTATATATAAAACTAAATGACAGTTTATTTATTCCTTTAGGGAATATTGCGAGCACGAAGTCATATTAAATTTTCTGAACGTTCTTTTGTTTTAAAATCGTTAAAGTTTCTGGAAAATAAAACTGCTTTTATATAAAGAAAGTTTATTTTTTTAAGTGTTAAGTTTATAGAAAAGAATAAGAAGAAGAATACAGAAATTATGAAACATTCTTTAATGAATATTTTTATGTCTAAACTCCAAAGAAACTTGTAAATGTATCAAAGTAAACTTTGCCTATGTAAAAGCAGTCTTATAAAATTTAGTACAATCCTTTTAGCTTATAAATAAAACAAAAAACTTATGTATACCCAGCAAACAAATTGATAATAATTTTAAATTAAAAATATTTCTTAAATTTTAAATGTATTTAAAACTAAAAAAAAGTTATTATATTTTTCGAATTGCGAACATTTAACGATCACTAATTTAATTTAATTTACTTTATAAAAAAATTTTGTGAACAATATGAACAAATATTTTTTGTTATTTTTTAATCATTAATTTTTATTTTTATATTATTATTATAAGAATAACCAAAGAAAGTTGAAATTATAATAATATTTATTTATGCTTTTATGTATTTATAATATGTGTTTACTTCTTATTTAAGTATTAAACAAAATAAAACAACTTTTATTATAACAGCAATAAATATTTTATTATAATTATCAACAAGAATTTAAAAAAACTGTATGTAGATTTTCGTTTTTTTAAATTTGTATTCAAAAGAAAAATATTAATTTAAGTTTTTTTTCTTAAAGAAATTTAGTACAAAAGACTTTTATTAAATAAAATACACGTCAACAACAAAGTGTACACTGTGGTTCGATATGACAGTCCTACGTTTTTTTAAAGAGATTTTCTAGAAATAAAAAAACCTTTATTTATTTGTGTTTTACAATTTGCTGCAGCAAGTTATATAGTTCTAGGCTGGTGCATTCATAGAAGTATATTTTCTTAAATATGTACATCAAATAACAGCAAATATTGTAACATCATTTTAAATAAATTATACTTTTTAATATACCAGACAAAGTAGTGGACATTCTCCTTAATTTTCAAGTGTTTGTATATAACGGTTCAAACGATAGGGCCATATAAATCAATTTACTTCAAATATGGGAACAGGGTGTTCAGGGTGTTAATTTCTATATCAAAATTTTATACTTGTTGTTATAGCGGACTTAGCAATACAGGTTTTTTGTAAATCTTAGCTGTTTGTCTGTAACGGTTCAAAAGTATGGCCACATACATTAACTATCATCAACTGTTGGGACACACTTTTATTTGAAATACAAATTTTATACTTGTTATTATAGCGGACTTAGCAATAAAGTTTTTTTTTTTTTAATATGTATTTCAAATATCTGGGTATAATGGTTCAAAAGTTTGACTACATACATCAAATTACATTAACTATTCGAGCACCCTTTAATTTATGATTTTGAATATTAATATTTATTATTATAACGCTAATAGTAATCGACATCCTGCCTAATTTTCAAGCGTTTGTCTATAATAGTTCAAGAGATAGGCGTATATAAGCCAATTTACATCAATTATGGGAACACCCTTTAATTTCTAAATTAAAACTATAAACTAGTTGATATAGCGGGCTTAGCAATGCAGTTCCCGTTTAAGTTTCAGCGTTCTGTCTATAATGGATCACAAGATAGGCCCATATAAGTAAATATACGTCACCTACGGGGACACCCTTTAATTTTTAAATTTAATTTTGTATTACTTTTTGCTATTGGTAGCTATAGTAATACGCATTTTTTTTTTATTTTCAAGAAGTGCGTCTTACGGTTCATAATACACTTAAAAACATGTATGTTGTATGAGGACACCCATTAATTTTTAAGATTATGAACTGTTTTTAAAACAGGACCAATCTGTAAGCATAATCTGTCAAATAACAAAAAAAAAATTTAAATCAGAAATGACTGATTTCTGCAGGCACAAACATTAAAAACAACATGCAGTAGAATTGATAACCTCCTTCATTTTTAAAGTTGTTTAAAAAACCGTTAGTTAAATAATGTACATATTTTGTTTTTAAAATTGCAATTTTTAATTGTGTGTAAATATAAGAAATCTATAAAAAACGACGTTGGGTTAAATTATTGCACATGCACCGCTGTGTATAATTAAGTTAAAAAAACTCGAAATTTCTTTTAAAATAAAGTAAAGATTTAAAATAAAAATCCACTAAAATTTTTTATTGAAAACTTTAAGAAAACTGTTTTTTCTCTAATAATTTTATTATTTTTTTCTACCTTTTTGAATATAAATTAAATACATATTGTACTAATAATATAAAAAAGAAAAAACATCACGTTTCCCTTTTCTCCTATTATAAATTTATTTCCTTTTTTACCGATGGCGGAAAGTGAACAGGATTATGAATTATTAGGAGAAGTTTAATGTAAATAAACAAAATTGCTCCCTTCAAATTGCGGTGATGAAACTTTTTTATTTAAATTTTCCCTCGGAATTTATGATTGGTGGAATATTTTCTCTAGAAATTTTTTTTCGTGAGAAACAAATTCCGTGAGGATATTCATGATTGGGCTGAATAATTTTTATTAACAAAAAATTTTTTAAATTAAAGTTTACTAACTAAATTAAGGTAGTGATCGACTAATGATCGAAATTTAACAGCAGTTCATAATATTTTCAAGGTGGAATACGTTTAAAAAATTGACATCAGATAACTTATATTTAAATAAATATCAGTTGTATGGATAAATATATTTGTTGCATTTTGAACCTTATAAGCCGGTCACACTTATGTGTTTGCAACGTGTTTAAACGAGATGTTCAATAAACTAAACACAAGCGTTTACACTGTAATTATAGTGTTTTAGTTTGACATTTGGTCAGCTGTTTAAACAGATAGTACATATTAAATTAAAGAATCTAATTTCCAGCAAAGTGATAAAAGCCTTAAAATTGATATTATTTTGTCGATTCTCAAAAACGCGTTGTTGAAGTCAAAATTTAATGGAAAACAAAAACAAAGAGGTGATTATTGTTTTTGTTTTCTTTGCATTACAAAAATTAAATAAACGCGAGAATTTTGCATGAGGAGTTTAGTCTCATAAAAACGGTATATTTTGTATTACAAACACAAGCAAACGTAGACATTTTTTAAATATTTGGTTTTGTTTTCCATGCAAAGTTTCACTTCACCAACACGTTTTTTTACAATTGACACCTACATACATATATATAAATACATAAATTCAGTGATGAATTTTAAATAAAAAGAAAGGTCTATGTGACTTGAATAAAACTGTAATGGATTAGAAAATGGAACAATTGAAATTGGTAATATCTATGATAGTTACGATTATCAGAAAAAATAATATTGTTATTCCTAGGACCGCACAAACTCATTTTGGGAATTCGATTGCCACATGCTAAGTAAAGGAGTGTTAAAAAACTATTTTTGGACAAATCGACATATATTTCAACAAATTGGGATGTTAGCAAAAATAACAAATGCAATTTCGGACGACAATATTACTGGAAAAGTGTTAATATCCTCCCCAGCAGAGGATCCTAGAGAATACACACAGTTTGTGCACGTTTCCTAGAATTTTTTAAAACAGCTTGGTAATTATTAGATCCACAATATTTAAATCATTTTCCATTAAGCAAAAATAAAATATAATAAATTTAAATTTTACTTTTTCGACTTTGGTTCATTTTTAATTTAACTTTTATTAAGAAAAATTATTTTTCAAATGTACGCGGACGTTTTCCAAAGAAAACAAGAAAAATTAGACGCTGGCAGAATGTAATGCTGCATTTTCAGGACCGCCAAATCCATCTTCAGCAAAATGAACCAAAGCCGAAAAAGTAAAATTTTAATTGATTTGATGATTTGATGATCACCTGTTCAACCCCTGGCTGGGACTAAAATTAAAATAAATATAAATAAATTAATTTTTCTAATTGCAAATTAATGTCTTTAAAATTATGTTTTTATCTATTTACTTTGTTTACGCTTTTTGACATTTTTGATTTGCCGGCATTAAAAATCCTGTTCAGTGAAATACAAAAATTCAAAAAACAACTGAACACACTTTACGAGTATATATGAACCTTGAATTTGAAGTGTTTTGCGACGAGTTTAAATCAAAAACACGTAAATTTCAAGTGTTTTGCAAGGCAAGTAAATGTATGGGAAAACATCTCAAACACAACTTGTTTTGCACTAAAACACTTAAAACTTCTTTAAACACATAAGTGTGAACGCCATATTAAAGCGACGAGAATGTGTAAGAACTAAATTCAAGCATATGTACATCTAGGCATTAAAAAATAAATTTTCAAAACCAGCGTATAAAAGATAGCTTTAAGCACTTTTTACAACATAAAAAATAACGTAAACAAAGATCAAAACAAAAGCTCCAATAAGTTATTTCTTCTATGAAAAAAAAAATAGAGAATTAATGTAGGGTTTAAGATTAAGAACTTTCTTAAAATTTTTGTCAGAAACTTGTTCGTTAGAAACACGTGGAAACTTTATAATTGTCAGTTATTTTTAAATCGTTAAAGTCTAATCAAATGACGATTACAATAGTTTTGCCTTAAAAAAGCTTTCAATTAAGCTTTCAAAGCCGCTATTCAGCAATCTCTTCCTTTGTTTTAAATCTTATTGTTTAATATAATTTTTATAAAATATTTAAATATTTATCTTATCATTTTGTTTGCACGATAAAAAAAGGTTATTCATTCTAATATAAGCTGATGACATAATACCTTTTTATTCAGTCTTTCCAAATTTATTATTTGACAAACCAAAAGTGCTCTTTTAGCTAAAAAATGAGACGTTTATCTCAAATTAATATTCCACACGTTTTGGAAATTCTAGTTTTCTTCACATTGTTGGCATCTCAAATTATCGCGTTTGAGGAATCAATATTTGATGATGAACAGATTTATCGTAAAGCTTTGCCACCATCTCGGCCACTTACAGGAATAACTATACCTGGTACTAAATGGTGTGGTCTTGGTCGTACCGCGTCTAGTTATGATGACTTGGGTAGACATCGTGAAACTGATATGTGTTGTCGAGATCATGATAATTGTGATGAAATTCTAAAAGCTAAATCCACTTTACATGGTCTTAGCAACAAACATTTGTTACCCATGTAAGTTAAATATTTTATTAATTGCTTTTTAGTTTTTGTATCAATTTTTTTTTTTTTTTCAGTTTAAAATGCAGTTGCGAACAAAAGTTTTTCAATTGCCTACAATCCGTTAACAATACGTTTTCTAATAAAGTGGGTCGTATCTATTATACCATTAAAAAGCATTGTATTGCTGAGGGTCATCCAATTGTTGGCTGTTTGCAATATCAGAAGGGTACTATTCGCGAGAGATGTATACATTATTCAGTTGATGAAAAGCAGCCCAAAATATGGCAATTTTACGATATGCCGTTTTATACTCAAACTACAGAAAATGAATTGGAAAAATTCGCCATTCAACAGTTAGATAATTTTTAATTTTTTCTGAAATTTTATGCTTAGAATATATGTAAATATGTATGTATGTATGTATGGATGCTTTTTTAGAGCTCAAATGTGTTTTTTTGTTAAATATTTGTATCAATAAAGATAAATGTTGAATAGTAAATTTTTAATTGTTTTAACAAAAATAAAATAAATCTCTTAATTTTGAAACACAAAATATTAATTTTAGCTTGAGTGCCCTACAACAATTCATAGAAAGATTAGTTGTTGAGAGGTTGTGGTAGAGGAAAGAAATTTCTTTACATTGGTCCTGTAATTATTGTCTTTATGAACAACCAAAGGTACCTCCTGACAATCCATACTTGTAGACGCTTAATAGCTTATAAAAAACAAATTTCTTATACTTGTTAGCGCTCTTGCAAAATTTCACTATAAAAAATTGAGTAAAACCAGACATAAAAAAAAATTGTACAAATTAAAAATGGTTAAACTGAGATTCGCTCTTTTTTGCAGTTGGTTCTAATTTACGTAGATGTAAAAATATTTATATTAAAAATAATCGAAATTTTACACATGTTAATAAATTATTTATAATTGTATATAAAATTAAAATATTTAAATTAAATTGTACCGAAAAAAATTTATTGCATTAAATGTTTCATCACTGGCTTATTTACTTTTAATTTTTAACAAGTAAAAGTGCTATATTCAGCTATTCTGAATCTATAATCCGTTCATCATGTATTTAAATATAGTTAGGTGACGTAACTCTAATCAAAAAAGCAAATATTGGGATGGCTGAGAATTTTAAAATAAGAAAAAAAAAAAATTAACTACGATATATAATTTTACATACAAATGTCATCGGCTCTTAGTGAGTTAAACATTTTAGAAAAAGAAATTGTATTTCTTGAAAGATCTCCTCAAAAGCTTTTAAATGATACCCATATTGATATTAAAAAAAAAATTAAATTTCAGAGTCCCATAACTCGGAAAAAATGTGCGAGCGCAAATTTTTTTACTTGATGTTTTTTTCTTATTTTTGATTCTCTGTCGCCCCATATATTTATTTTTTGATTGGAGTTACTTCATTGTTTGAAATGATACGGAAAATTAAGAAGCAGGCTTACTGTCTTGCCCGCTGCCTCGAAGGACATAGACCGATTTTGCTAATTTTCAAAATTATGTCTCATCGATTGACGTATTTAAATTTTTTCTAGCTGATCTAGTGCCTTGGCAAAGTTGATTTCAACACTAACACGGACGGACAGACGGTCATCGCTCAATCAAATTCACTTTGCATAAGGACTCGGAATATATGGGGTAGAAATGGAAATTGTAGAAATTACAAATGGAATGACAAACTGAGATGTACCGTTTGTACATTTTTTGTGGTGAAGGGTATAAAAACAAAACGATGAAAAGACTGAATAAAAAAGTATTATGTCATCAGTTTATATAAAATGAATTAAAAAATAAAAAAATAAAAAACATCAAGTGTAAAAAAATTTTCGCTCTTCTTTATTTTCCGTGTTATGAGCCTTTGGACTTTTCATTGAAAAGTACAATTTTGCACCATATTTTTAAGACATACAAAAGGGTATCATTTAAAAGCTTTTAAAGTGGTCCTTCAGTAAACAGAAAACTTAAAAAAATGCTTAACCCATTAAGATCCGATGACATTTTTATGTAATTTTTTTTTTCTTATTTTTTAATTCTCTGTCATCCCAACATTTGTTTTTTTTTTTTTTTTTGATAGAGTTTTATTTTATTTTTGTTAAAACAATTAAAAATTTACCATTCAACATTTATCTTTATTGATACAAATATTTAACAAAAAAAAAAAACACATTTGAGCTCTAAAAAAGCATCCATACATACATACATATTTACATATATTCTAAGCATAAAATTTCAGAGAAAATTAAAAATTATCTAACTGTTGAATGGCGAATTTTTCCAATTCATTTTCTGTAGTTTGAGTATAAAACGGCATATCGTAAAATTGCCATATTTTGGGCTGCTTTTCATCAACTGAATAATGTATACATCTCTCGCGAATAGTACCCTTCTGATATTGCAAACAGCCAACAATTGGATGACCCTCAGCAATACAATGCTTTTTAATGGTATAATAGATACGACCCACTTTATTAGAAAACGTATTGTTAACGGATTGTAGGCAATTGAAAAACTTTTGTTCGCAACTGCATTTTAAACTGAAAAAAAAAAAAAATTGATACAAAAACTAAAAAGCAATTAATAAAATATTTAACTTACATGGGTAACAAATGTTTGTTGCTAAGACCATGTAAAGTGGATTTAGCTTTTAGAATTTCATCACAGTTATCATGATCTCGACAACACATATCAGTTTCACGATGTCTACCCAAGTCATCATAACTAGACGCGGTACGACCAAGACCACACCATTTAGTACCAGGTATAGTTATTCCTGTAAGTGGCCGAGATGGTGGCAAAGCTTTACGATAAATCTGTTCATCATCAAATATTGATTCCTCAAACGCGATAATTTGAGATGCCAACAATGTGAAGAAAACTAGAATTTCCAAAACGTGTGGAATATTAATTTGAGATAAACGTCTCATTTTTTAGCTAAAAGAGCACTTTTGGTTTGTCAAATAATAAATTTGGAAAGACTGAATAAAAAGGTATTATGTCATCAGCTTATATTAGAATGAATAACCTTCTTTTATCGTGCAAACAAAATGATAAGATAAATATTTAAATATTTTATAAAAATTATATTCAACAATAAAATTTAAAACAAAGGAAGAGATTGCTGAATAGCGGCTTTGAAAGCTTAATTTAAAGCTTTTTAAAGGCAAAACTAGTGTAATCGTCATTTGATTAGACCTTAACGATCCAAAAATTACTTATAATTAAAAAGTTTCCACGTGTTTCTAACGAACAAGTTTCTGATAAACATTTTAAGAAAGTTCTTAAACCCTACATTAATTCTCTATTTTTTTTTTTTCATAGAAGAAATAACTTATTGGAGCTTTTGTTTACGTTATTTTTTGTGTTGTAAAAAGTGCTTAAAGCTATCTTTTATATGCTGGTGTTGGATATTTATTTTTTAATGCCTAGAAGTATTCTTGAATTTTGTTTTTACAAATTCCAGTACCCATACAAGATTTAAAATGCTACAAATATATTTATCTTATATGTCAGTCCATACAACTGATATCAATAAAGGCCTGGATTGACTATCATACTCATGTTCTGACACTCGCACGGTTTTGAAATCGCATGTGATTTCAAAAACGTTAACTTTTGTTTTACATGTTCTGAAACTCACGCGTTTTGCTTGCGATTTCCTTTTTTTAAACTTATTTTCGAAAAACAAAAACATCTGATTTGACGGCGCAAAACATAAAAAACAAAAGAAAATTAATAACGGCGATAATGAATGAAATTCGCTACTGCCACCACCTGGTACATGATTTCGCCTTATATATGTATTTTAAGATAATATTCAATATGGCGAATTCACTAATTTTTGCCGTTGCAGAAAACGTCAAACTCCATTTATAAAAACTTAGCCAAGGCGAATCGATTACCAGGTGGCAGCGTAGGCGAATTCAGTATTTTTTGTTGGCGTACACCACTGTCAAACTCCATATATAAAAAATTTGTGTATATTTTTATATATGGAGTTTGACAGTCGTGTATACCAGCAAAAAATACTGAATCCGCCTATGCTGCCACCTGGTAATTTTTTCGCCTTAACCTTGACATATTTTGCAACGGCAAGAATAAATGAATTCGCCACTGCCACCACCTAGTGCACTATTTCGCCATGTTTCTAACAATCAAAAACATTTTCACTGAAAAAACATGGCTAGGGATTTCGATTTAAAAAATTCTAGCAATTTCGACTTCTAAAAACATTTTTAGCGACTTCAAACTTTAATTGCGAATTTTAAGAAGTTTGTGAAAATTGGATAAAATTTATAGGCCAATCTTTCCAATATTTGATTAAAAACACATCAAGTTTATTTTATTAATTCATTCAATACAAAAGTTAAGCTAATGTAGTAGGACAGCGCAGTCATTAGCTAATTTTATAAAAAGACGAAATTAAAAAAAAAAAACTCCAGAAACATGAAAAAATAAGTGCGTTCTAGCAAATTAAGGAAATAATTAATACATATTACAAATTATAATATTCCTTAATATAATCATTAAAATAATTCATACATATTAATTTTAAATCATCAGATATAATATCGAGAGCCGATAGCATTTCGTCCATTTCTTCTTTTGAACATTTGTATTTACGTTTGGCCATTATATCCCACAAAAACATCATAAATGCTACATATTGAACTGATTTAACCGAATAATATTGCTTCGATACATTTAAAACAAACTTAAGAACGTCCACTAACTCACAAAAGTCTTGATCATTAAAAGAAACATTTGCTGAAAAAGGAAAAGAAACATTATAAAAATAAAGAAACAGAAAAGAAATAGACAATTTTAAGTTTGTTACATGTACTGTGAGCGCCAAACGAAAGTTTACACCTGTAAATATTGTATTTACAACAAGTAAGAGTGCTATATGCGGTTACATCGCATCTTATATACCCTTCACCATATATGTATGTAAATCAATAGATATTAAGGTGACAGAGAATTAAATATGTGAAAAAAAGTTTAGTGCTTCATATGATTTTAATGTCATAGGGTCTAAATGGGTTAAGCATAGAAAGATCTATTCAAAGCTTTTAAATGATACCGATATTAATATCTTAAAAAAATAGAGTGCAAAATCGTACTTTTCTATGAAAAGTTCAGAGGCCCACAACTCGGAAAATATGGGCGAGCCCCAATTTCTTCACTTTTTTTATTCCTTATCGCTCCACATTTTTTGTTTGTTTTGTATTGGAGTTACTGCACTAAACTAGATTTGTTCGAAATTATATGGAAAAATTAGAGACAGACCTGGTGTTTATCCCGATTCCTCGAAGAACATGGACCTATCTTGCTGATTTTCGAAACTTTATCTGACCTATTGGCATATTTAAATTTCTCTAGCTCATTTAGTGTCTTGGCAAAATGGATTTCATAACTTACATGGAAGGACAGACGGACAATGATCAATCGACTTCGCTATGCATAAGAACTGTGAATATTTAAATTTTATGGGGTCGGAAATGTATATTGTAGAAATTAAAAACGGAATGACAAGCTTAGATATGTGAACCCTTTTTCCACTGATCTGAATGGTATAAAAATAACTTTGAAAAATACATGTATAATTTGTAGTGCCTGCTGATGCTCACAGTATTGTATACATATTCTCATGAAAGCATGTATGTATGTACATTAATAATTCGGAATTTACTAAACTTACCCCAGGGCAATATAAACCATCTCATTACCAATGTCTGTGCTAAAATATATCTATGCTCATTTAAACCCACCAGATAATGTTCGGATTCTTTAAATATCTGGTATAAACGGCGCCTGGAACTTTCTAAAATTATAATTTCTTTTCTGCACGTTAAATACTCAGCGTCTTGATGCCACTTAAAAATTTGTTTGTGACCACAAACTGTGCAAAAAATATTTGGAGATACTGTATTACCGAGTGGAAAAACTTCAGGGGATCGAGATATAAATATTTTTTTGCACTTGATGTTGTCACAACGATATTGATGAAATTTATTCTAAAATTAAATCAAGAAAGACATTTACAATTTGAAGAGATAGATAAATATATATTCTTACATATTCAACATCTTCCTTATTTTTTTGTAGACAATCTTTACATCGACAATCAATATGCCACATTTCCAGAAGCATTTTACGTCTCGTCTGTCGTTTACTAAAGCGATAGTCAATGTAGCAATTTTTTATTTCCTCACCCTTCTTTAAATTATGTAAAGCATATGCACTGACAAACCGTCCAGAAAACTTCGTTGCAACCACTGGAATGCAGGAATGATTACATTGACTTAAGTATGGTAGACTAACCTCTGCTACTTTATTGCAGGTGGTAAAGAAGTGCAAGCATCCCAACTTCAAATGCCAAGCACTAGACCAAATAAGTTCATTAAACATATGATGGCTTATATTGTTCATTGCCATTAATGTTTTCATGATGATTGGAGGATTTTGTATAAACTGACTGGCATGGCGTAATAATAGAGCACCAGTTAATAATTTCCAATCGATGTTTCCGCTTCTCGTCTTTAAGACCTCAAAAAATTTGGTGTAATGCTCTAGATACACTACTAAGATATAACTCATAGTGACGTAAGTTAATCTTTCTTCACGGGACATTCTATTGAAATGGGTTGTCATGCGTAACGATTGAGCATAAGGTATATTTTTGTCTTTCCAAACGTCACCACCTGTGTCCAGCTTACGCCACACATTTATAGTTGAACTTTCACTGTTCAGTTTTAATTCATCCAGAATTGTGAGAAGTCCCTTATCGAGAATTGTTGTGAGAGCCAAAACAACAACAGTATCAGTGAAAAATTTAAGACGATTTGCTGGACATAAATACGCATGAACGCCAACGTGTTCCTCTTGACATTTTAAAGAACAATACTTAACCACACCATGGCAGTGTAAACAGGGAATTGGTATTAAATTTGTCGTACCGCACTGATGGCAAATTAGTACGTTACTAAAGGGTACAAAAGCGGATGCTCGTTCTGTAAGAATCAATTGGTGTTTTTCGATTGGAGATTTTGTTATCATACGATGACCAGTTTCATTAATTATGCTGCAAATAAGTTATAAGTTTATTAAAATATATAAAATAACAACTTTAAAATTAGCCATGTCAACAAAAGAGATTAGTTTTTGCAATACTTAGGACTACTTTTAGAGCCTTCTCTCCGCAGGTACGAAGTTTTATTGAATCGGTTAGGTGGGCACATGGGGATTACAAAATGTACGAAAACGCATAATTTTTGTAAATAAATAACTCTTTTTCTCAAGTTATTACTAAAACACATAAGATTGAAAATATGTATCTCCACACAAGTTTTTATTAATAGATTACTAACAACGTCAAACTTGTCTGACATAAATTTACTAAAACTTTTAAAAAGACTTTTTTATATTTGCTGTGTTTCAAACAACTGTTTTTTTTCGGGATTAAAATCCTATCCATATTTTTGAATGCAGACCATGTTTGGCCAGTCATTAAAGACTGGGTAGAAAACGAAACCAGACGCCACGACATTGATCGAGTGGAAGGAAACACTAATAATTAGGATATGGCACTGAACCAATTATGTTCTATTGTCAATCAGGTATTTAATTTATTACCAATTACTAAAAAAAAAAAAACTCATCGATAGAGAGAAATATCTATTACATCTAAAATGTTAATACTGCAAAGAAATTGATACAGGCGTAAATTATAGAGATGTTGAGATTCAAACTATAGAACTCAATTAATTAGTATACTCAAGCGATTGAACACAATTACCGATTTTTACATAAACGGGTATAGAAATAAGTCTTGGTCAAGATTTATTTTTAAGTTGTCTCCCGGCTCTTAAAAGTTTTGGAAGCTTACCAAAGTACTTTTAAAAGCAAAGATTTACCGCTTTCTGATCTTCATGGCAACATTTTAAAAACTGGTGTAGATAAAGCTAATGCAATGCCTGAAGTAAAACAGTGGAAGTAATATAGTATTTACTGATGCAAATGAAGTAATCATATGTATTTTCATTAAAGTCTCAGGTTTAGATGAAAATAGTGGCATTGTTCTTAAAAACATTCGCTAATTATTTTTTGAAACTTCAAGTAAAATATTTAATATATGTTTCATTAGTTCCATTTAGATTCCTAAATTCTCTTACCACTAAAATTTTTTGAATTAGTGGTTAACTATTTCCATCTGCCACTAGTGAGGGCTGGATTTTGCTGTATTAGTGCTACGTGGTTGAGTGGTAATGGAAACGACAATGCATTATAAATTCAATGCAATAAACTCAACTCTGATAACCCGCATAAAAATATTCGCAGACGACAGTGCTTTCATATTAAAAAATCTTCGCTGATTTTTTATATATGGAATTTGATATTTTCTGCAACGGCGAAAAAGGATAAATTCACCACTGCCACCACCTGGTAAATTATTTCGCCATGATACAGATTTACTGGGTGGCAAGGCAAATTACCAGGTGGCAGCGTAGGCGAATTCAGTACTTTTTGCTGGTATACACGAACAAGGCGAATAAATTATTCGTTATTTATTCGCCTTGATAAGAAAATATACACATATTTTCTATGCATGGAGTTTGACAGTGGTGTATACCAGCAAAACCAAGGCGAATCAATACCAGGCGGTCGCAATGGCGAATTCATTAATTTTGCCCTAAACCTGAAATGTCAAACTCCCTACATAAAAAATTTTGTATAATTTTTATATGGTGTCTGACACTTAACGTTTCGGCGAAAATCAGTGAATTCGCTATCGAGACCACCTAGTATTATTTCGCCATGCTAACAACTACAAACTTGTCTGACATAAATTTACTAACACTTTTAAAAAGACTTTTTATATCGATTCGCCTTGAAAAAAATTATACACATTTTTTATGTATGAAATTTGACATTTCAGGTTTTGACGAAAATTATTCAATTCCCTATTGCAAGGCGCCTTGCAAGGCGAATTAACTTACCAGGTGGCAGCGTAGGCGAATTCAGTATTTTTTGCTGGTGTACACGACTGTCAAACTCCATACCAAGGCGCATCAAGCAGGTGACTGCATCAGATCATGTGTTCATCATATGTTTTAGCTCAAGGTACATTTATTTTACTAGGTAGTGTCGTCCGCCCAGCTGGTTTGTAGTTGGACATGTCAAAAGTTGTTTAAATTTTCCTACTTTTGTTTACGAATTTCAAAAAACACTAACAACAAGCATATGTAGAACAAAGAGAGCGTTTGTTTTTAGACCAATTTTCTTTTATTTTCTGTTTCTATTTTTGACATTTCCACTCACAAAGCAACAATAAAATGCCATGTTGTTTTTACAAATGTTGTATTTGTTGTAGAACCGCTTTTACCTAGTAAAATAAATGTACCTTGTTTTAGCTTTTGCGTGTATTTTGTTTTTGTAAAAACTAATTCGAGCTGTCAAAAACGTCTAGTAATGTGTGTATGTATTTGTGAAAAATAAGAAAGCCACTAAAAATATATTGGAATACATACACACATAAAGTTTTTACAAAAACAAAACACACGTAAAAGGTAATGCATTCACCTGGTATTATTGCGCCATGCTCCATACATAAAAAATGTACACATATATTTTATATATGGAGATTGACAGTCGTGTACACCAGCAAAAAAAATACTGAATTCGCCTACGCTGTCACCTGGTAATTTATTCGCCCTGGTCTTGATAAAAAAAAAAAAAATTTTATTCAAAAAGAATCAATTAAAAGCAAAGGACAATTATTTCTGTACTCACATTTCCTGATTTTCCATGTATTCAGAATTTTGTTTAATTCCGTTTGGACTCTCATTCCCACGGACATGTTGATGTTTGAGCTCATCAAAGTCTTTTAACAATTCCTTTACATCCAATTGGCAATTGGCGTTAAGGTTCAATTTTTGCAACTCATTTAAATGCTTTTCAGCTTTTTCCACGTCCCGCATTTTTATGCTACAATAAGCTTGGCGTTTTAAAATCTTATAACGCAAAGATTCGGGATATCCTGTTTTTAATGCACACATACAATCGTCGTAGGCTTGCCGAAAATATCCAAAGGCTTGTAAACCTGCAGCGCGATTAGCAAACCCATATGCCAATTCTACACTCTTCGTATCTAAAGCTGCGTATATGGCATCAGTATAGAGCTGACAGGCCCCCAAAATATTGCGTTCAATAAACAGACGATTACCCTGTTGTCTGAGATCCCTAGATTCTTCAGCTTTCTTACTACTGTCTTTAAAAACACACTTCATTTGTTCGGCCAGTTCAAATTCCTGCAGGAGATTTAAGGTCATTTTCCAAAAAATATCTCTCTGCTCCTCAGACCGATAACAAAAAAACCAATGCATTGTTTGAAATTCATCGTAATTCATAAATTGATCTTGCTTTAAAGATCTAAGAAGAAAAACTTGTAGGCAACGAGGATCCATTGTTATATTTAAGTACAAAAGCTTCGACGCGTTCCTTCAGGCTTTTTAAAACAAAGTGATGCCTTCTGCAAAAAGAATTTCTTAAGGCAGCAAATCACCTCATAAATGCTGATATTTTTTCCAGAACTAATAATGTAAATCCCCTTTTTTAACTCTAACCCAAGGCGAATAAATTACAGCGTAGGCGAATTCATCCATTTTCGCCCTTAACATTGCTCTCAAATTCCAAATCATGGCGAAATCAGAGAGAGTGCACACCTGATGAATTTATATTTTTACAGGGAGTCCACACCTGATGAATTTATTTCTTGATGAAAGTCAAATTTATATCATGATGAAAATTCATCCTGTGTAGACTTCATTTATTAGTATTATATCATCGTTATGATATAATTATCAGAGCTCATAGACTAATAAATTCATCATGATATGAAAAGTCATTTTATATGTAATTTTATTTTTGACGTATAATTTTTTAATAAAATTTTAAATTATTATAGCTTAGGCATTTTGTTTATTATGTTTTTATTATAAAAACCAACCGAAAGTTCAAAAAATAACATTTAGACAGAATTATTTGAACATGTTGACTTCGCAGTGACCAATAAAGAATTATTCATCATAATATTAAATCATCAACGTCTACCCCTTTGAACTGATATTATTTAATATTAAATCTAAGGGATTAAATTTTTTCTCTCTTTCGATTCCTGCTTATTTGCTGGATCTATGTATGAAATTTCTGAAACACTTTCTTGGCTGTCTTCAAAATGTGAGCTACTTAGCATTTCCGGGCTAAATTCGATCACATCACTTGTATAAACATTCTGAAAAAAATTTTGCTTAGCATAAATTAAAAATAATAATAATTCTGATAAATTGCTTGTTGTTTTTCATAGAATAACGACGTTTTCCAAAAAGCTTAGCTTGTCAAAATAAAATAAATGTGGATTTGGAAATTACCTTAAAAACGTCCTGCACTCAGAAGGTCAATATTACAGAGGACTTTCTACATAGTTTCTTTTACGGCCGGACACTTTTTACCATCACTGTTTGTACGTACCGTTTTTATTAATAAATTCATTTTATAGCTTTGCCCAAATAAACCAAACTTCATTTTACCACACTCTGTAACGCACTGTTAATTCTCTTGATTTGTGTTAATGAAATGAAAAAAAATTTAAAAGAAACATTTTAATTAAAAATAATAAAATTGTGCTTACCTTTTTAATAAAGTAACGCTCAAGCCAAGGTACATTTATTTTACTAGGTAATAGCGGCTCTACAACAAATACAACATTTGTAAAAACAACATGGCATATTATTGATGCTTTGTGAGTGGATAAAAAAAAAGATAATTGCTCTAAAAACAAACGCTCTCTTTGTTCTTCATTTGCTTGTTGTTAGTGCTTTTTATAATTCGTAAACAAAAGTAGGAAAATATAAACAACTTTTGACATGTCCAACTACAAACCAGCTGGGCGGACGACACTACCTAGTAAAATAAATGTACCTTGGCCTAAGCTATAAACAATGTAATATTTTTATTGCGAAAATTATACCTCAGAAATTAAATGACATGTAAAATGACTTTTGATACCATGATAAATTTATTAGTCTATGAGCTGTGACGATTATATCATAACGATGATATAACACGCCGTCTTTACAAGACATTGATTTGTTCAATCATTGAAAAAGTTCATGTGCGCACATTAAAATGGCGTTGTCAGAACATTTGTTCGAACAACAATGTCTGCCATCAAACGTCACTTTCATTCTAAAAATTCTAAAAATATTAAATTGATGCAATATTTAAACCAAAAACACTGTAAATTGTTGTATTCATATGTAATTGTGTATGATTTAACAAAAAAACAATAATAAATAAGTAAAAATATATTAAAAACCGTAACAAAAAATACATGAACATCGCCACGTTTTTTTTTCACATAGACAAACATGAACAAAGTTTTGTTCCCTATTCTGCCGACGTTTTTTTTCGTGTGGGAACATCTCAATGGCTCGTCAAGTCCATATATTGCTGTCAATTAATATGTACAAAGAAGTGTTGTCTACATTAGAGATAACAAATATTGACATTTGCTGCAATATATGTTAACATATTTATTGCTAATCTGGACGGGGGATTATTTTTCAAAAATACATACACACATATTGCCAAATGTTTTTGACAGCTCGAATAAGTTTTTACAAAAACAAAATACACGTAAAAGCTAAAACATATGATGAACACATGATCTGATGCAGTCACCTGTTTGATGCGCCTTGGTCCAGACGTAGTGTAATGTTAATAAATGAGGTCTACACGTGATGTATTTTCATCATTACATAAATTTGACTTTCATCAAGATATAAATTTATCAAGTGTAGACCCCCTGTAATTATCAGAGCTCATAAACTTAAAAATTTATCATGATATGAAAAGTCATTTTATATGTAATTTTGTTTTTGGCGTATTATTTTTTTAACAAAAATTTTAAATTAGTATAGTATAGGCATTATTTTATTATAATTATTATGATTACCAATCGATAGGTTAAAAAATAAATTCAGACAAAATAATTACGACAAATTAACTTTACAATGACCAATAAAGAATTATTCATCATAATATTTAATCATCGTCTGTCTACCGTTTTGAACTGATATTAATATAAGTAAATTTGACAATTGTTCTGCCGGAGTTGTATTAAGGTACCTATACACTTGCAATATAATGGTGCAATAATTGATATTGTACAATAAAATTGCCAATGTGTATATTACATTAGCACTTTACACAACATATTAAATAAAATCAAATTTCTTTTGATTCAGATTAAGCAAAAAAAATAATATATATATATATATATATATTGTAATGTGTTGACATTATTGTACAATGATAATTGTCACTAAACATTATTTAAATTATCTAATGCCCAGTTACCTAATATTTTTAATTAAAAAAATTATATTTTTGATTTTAAAATTTATCTCGTGTGGACTTAGTGTCATGTACCAGGCGAAGACAGTGGCAAATTCATTAATTTTCGGCCAAGGCGAAATGTCAAACATACATACAAAGCAGTGTTGCCGCTTGGTTACATTTTTTACATATTTTGTAACTTTTGAAGTCAACATATATAATTTTGCTATATTTGGCCAAATTTTTGTTACTTTTGGTACAGACATGAAATAAATTAATATCATTGGAAGAATAGTTTTTTCATTATTTGAAAATTTTTTCATTATCTGAAATGCAATTAAAATCCCATTTAAAAATCAGTTTTAAGTAAACAAAAAATAACATTTCTAAAGTTTTACTCTGTTCGATTCGTAAGAAATCACGAAATGTTTCTGCTTCATGTTTAGAAACAGCGAAATGTTTTTGGCAACAACTCTTCTTCTGTTGAACTTGCAAAAATTGTTGGAAACATCAGTTATTTCGCTTGAAAACTTGACAACCGTACCAATACCTCAAATTAGAAGAAAGTTGTCTTTTTTATTCTCGCCTCGCAGTAGGAACCCTCACCTGATATTTCCCAGAGTTTTTAAATGTAGTTTTTCCAGATCTTTTCTTATTAGAATTATTCGTAGCTGGAATACGTTACGTACTTATACCCATTCTAATAATGCTTTTAGACTTAAATTCATTAAGCACTTCACCTATGATGGGAATTATTCGATTAGGATAATTATGGTATTCTCCCTAACTTGGATATTCTATTTTGTTCCTTTCTTAATGACTGCTGTCTGTAACTTTAATTTGTTACTTTGTGAGTGGAGTATATATATAGAGTCAATCTGTGAGCCATGCTGTTATAGAAATTACTTAGGTGTTATAACATGTAAGGTTCGATTGTCCATGAAGGCTTTTTTATTAAAAATTTTACAATAAATAAGTAAATAATTTCCTTCAGGAAGTTCCAGATTATATGACGGAAAAATTGTTAGTAATTTTATGTTAAGTTTTCGGCAAAAAGGGCTCAATTTTGCCTATATTAACGGTATGTTTAAAATAATTAGTGTAGTAAATTCTGTCGAAGCTCAATCTTTCAAATATATGGTAAAACGGTTTTATTAAAAATATCTTACTTTTACTAATTTTTTTAAAGGGAGAGAGCATATTCTTTTCTATACCGAAATATTAGTATTGAGTCCTAATTTAAATCCTCATTGGTATGAAGTTTTTTTTAATTTTCGTTTTGTTTTTGTTCAGTAAATGAATTAGTTGCATTGGTATTTTCCCTGAAGGATGGAATAACACTTTTAATTTTTTTTATATAAATAACATTAAGTTACAATTTATTTAAGGAAAATTTCAAAATGTAACTTTTAATGAAAAAATGTAACTTTATTGAAGGAGAAGCGTAACTTTTCCTTGTCTTTCCCTGGTAACACTGATACCAAGGTACAATTACAAGGCGAATCAATTACCAGGTGGCAGCGTCGGCGCATTCAGTATTTTTGCGGGTATACATTACTGTCAAACTCCATATATAAAAAATACAACCAAGGCGAATCGATTACCAGGTGGCAGCGTGGGCGAATTCAGTATTTTTTGCTGGCGTACACCACTGTCAAACTCCATATATAAAAAATATATACATGTATACCAGCAAAAAATTCTGAATTCGCCTACGCTGCCACCTGGTAATTTATTCGCCTTGAATACAACTAATAATTATTTCGCCATGAGTTTTACCCATGGCACAATAATACCAGGTGAATTCATTACCTTTAACGTGTATTTTGTTTTTGTAAAAACTAATTCGAGCTGTCAAAAACGTCTGGCAATATGTGTGTATGTATTCCAATATATTTTTAGTGGCTTTCTTATGTTTCACAAACACATACACTCGTTTTTGACAGTTCGAATTTAGTTTTTAGCAAAAGCTAAAACATATGAGGAACACATGATCTGATGCAGTCACCTGTTTGATGCGCCTTGGTTTTACCCAAGGAAAATTAAATACTAGGTAGTCGCATGAGGACAAACACTAAAAGCGCGTGTACAAGGCGAATCAATACCAGGTGGTCGCAATGGCGAATTCATTAATTTTGCTCAAAACCTGAAATGTCAAACTCCATATATAAAAAATTGAGTATAATTTTTTTATATGGTGTCTGACACTTAACGTTTCGACGAAAATCAATGAATTCGCTATCGAGACCACCTAGTATTATTTCGCCATGCGCGTGTATTTTGTTTGTATAAAGTTACGTATTCGCGTCAGTAAACAGCGACGAATAATATAAAAAACAGAGAAGAAAAAGAAATTTATTGAAAAAATGCTACTTCAATTCTTTTTCCTTTAGTGTTCTCCCGTACTCGTACTTTTTTTTGAAAGTCGCACAAATATTTCTTCATAAATATTCATATATTTTTTATTCATATACATTTATACATACAAAGATATGTATGTATATTTTGTTAAAAAAAATAAAAAATGTTCAAACATGTTCTTGAAAGAAACGTTTTCTTTTTAATAAACACTTCTTGGGCACACGAACCCTTTTCACTTTTCACACAACAGTTTATTTGCACAGTCACTACTTTATCTATAAATTAACTATTTAAACATATTTTTACAAATTTAAAATTGAAAATTTTTTCATTATTTTTAATGGCGCGTAAACAAATTTTGACGTTGGTTTTTAAAATTTGTAAAGCGAATTCGATCACCTGAGCTATCAATTTTACCTAGTATTCAATTTAACTTGGGTAAAACTAATAGCGCAGGTGATTGAATTCGCTTTACAAATTTTTCAGAGCCAGCGTCAAAATTTTTTTACATTCTGTTGATTTTAAAATCCAAAAAATACTTTTGAAGAATTACTTTGTTGATAAAATAGTTTTCTGAAGCCTCAAACGGCTGCATATAAATGGAATTTGACGGCCAAGAACTCAGTCAGTGAGCGCATCATTAGACGACGTTTAAGGGAAGGAGATTTTGAGACAACTAAAGCTAAGGACGTACATAACATAACAAACAAGCCTTTGCAGAGTGACATCTGCACAAGCCAAAGGAGTTTTGGAGAAGTGTTCTAAGAATGCCAAAGGTAGTTCTACAAAAGAAACTACCAGCTTGTTAAGAAGTGAGCCATGGTGAAGGCTCTGCCATGTTCTGGGGATGTGTCGCAAATAATGAGATGAGTGACTTAGTTCCTGTCACCAGCTCGATGAACCAAAATCAGTATTTGATTACGCTAAATAAAAATTCCTCTCCTTCTGGTGAAAGGCTTATGAGAGAATCATTTATACTGCAACAGGATAATGAACCGTGCCACAAACCCTGGATGATATTTAAGTTTTTAAGGATATTGTTGTTAATACTTAAGACTGGCCACCTCAAAGTTCCGATTTAAATATTATAGAAACGCAAAAGAACAGTTTCGTTAAATAAAACCAGAGAAAACAATTTCTTAAGTCACTTCCCTGTGGGAAGAGATATCTCCAGAGATTCTTAAAAGCTTAGAGGATTCAGTACCAAGACGACTTAAAAAAGTTATTGAAGCTAAAGGAGGATATATTTTTACTAAATTCTTCTTATTTTCTTTAATTTTGTTAAGTATAAACACTGTTTTCTTAGTATTACATTCCTGTCAAAATACTTGTGCCAACACATGAAGTTACAAATTAATTTACATCTTTTTAAGTTTCTATGAAATAATATTTGTTTGCTAATTTTTAAGTTTGTATAAGTTATAAATAAAAGGGAAAAATGAACATGACTTTTTATCAAAGCCGTTTAGAAATCAAACGTTAAATTGCACGAATTTTATTTCGTCAAAATAATAATGCCGACTAGTGTATTATTCGTCACTGTTTTCTGACACGTACACGTAAATTTACACAAACAAATACACGCGTTTTTAGTTTTTGCCCTGGTGCGACTACTTAGTATTCAACAAGGCGAATCGATTATCAGGTGGCAGCGTAGGCGAATTCAGTATTTTTTGTTGGCGTACACCACTGTCAAACTCCATATATAAAAAATTTGTGTATATTTTTATATATGGAGCATGGCGAAATCATGCACCAGGTGGTGGCAGTGGCGAATTCGTTCATTTTCGCCGTTGCAGAAAACGTCAAACTCCACATATAAAAAATCAACGAAAATTTTTTTTATATGAAGTTTGACATTTTCTGCAACGGCGAAAATGAATGAATTTCGCCACTGCCACCACCTGGTAAATTATTTCGCCATGATATGGAGTTTGAGTCGTGTATACCAGCAAAAAATACTGAATCCGCCTATGCTGCCACCTGGTAATTTTTTTGCCTTGGCCTTGACATATTTTGCAGCGGCAAGAATAAATGAATTCGCCACTGCCACCACCTAGTGCACGATTTCGCCATGTTTCTAACAATCAAAAACATTTTCACTGAAAAAACATGGCTAGGGATTTCGATTTAAAAAATTCTAGCAATTTCGACTTCTAAAAACATTTTTAGCGACTTCAAACTTTAATTGCGAATTTTAAGAAGTTTGTGAAAATTGGATAAAATTTATAGGCCAATCTTTCCAATATTTGATTAAAAACACATCAAGTTTATTTTATTAATTCATTCAATACAAAAGTTAAGCTAATGCAGTAGGACAGCGCAGTCATCAGCTAATTTTATAGAAAGACGAAATTAAAAAAAAAAAAACTCCAGAAACATGAAAAAATAAGTGCGTTCTAGCAAATTAAGGAAATAATTAATACATATTACAAATTATAATATTCCTTAATATAATCATTAAAATAATTCATACATATTAATTTTAAATCATCAGATATAATATCGAGAGCCGATAGCATTTCGTCCATTTCTTCTTTTGAACATTTGTATTTACGTTTGGCCATTATATCCCACAAAAACATCATAAATGCTACATAAGGAACTGATTTAACCGAATAATATTGCTTCGATACATTTAAAACAAACTTAAGAACGTCCACTAACTCACAAAAGTCTTGATTATTAAAAGAAACATTTGCTGAAAAAGGAAAAGAAACATTATAAAAATAAAGAAACAGAAAAGAAATAGACAATTTTAAGTTTGTTACATGTACTGTGAGCGCCAAACGAAAGTTTACACCTGTAAATATTGTATTTGTAACAAGTAAGAGTGCTATGTGCGGTTACATCGCATCTTATATACCCTTCACCATATATGTATGTAAATCAATAGATATTAAGGTGACAGAGAATTAAATATGTGAAAAAAAAAGTTTAGTGCTTCATATGATTTTAATGTCATAGGGTCTTAATGGGTTAAGCATAGAAAGATCTATTCAAAGCTTTTAAATGATTCCGATATTAATATCTTAAAAAAATAGAGTGCAAAATCGTACTTTTTTATAAAAAGTTCAGAGGCCCACAACTTGGAAAATATGGGCGAGCCCCAATTTCTTCACTTTTTTTAATGCTTCATATGATTTTAATGTTATAGGGTTTTAAGCATAGAAAGATCTATTCAAAGCTTTTAAATGATACCGATATTAATATCTTGAAAAAATAGAGTGCAAAATCGTATTTTTTTATAAAAAGTTCAGAGGCCCACAACTTGGAAAATATGGGCGAGCCCCAATTTCTTTACTTTTTTTATTTCTTATCGCTCCACATTTTTTGTTTGTTTTGTATTGGAGTTACTGCACTAAACTAGATTTGTTCGAAATTATATGGAAAAATTAGAGACAGACCTGGTGTTTATCCCGATTCCTCGAAGAACATGGACCGATCTTGCAGATTTTCGAAACTTTATCTGACCTATTGGCATATTTAAATTTCTCTAGCTCATTTAGTGTCTTGGCAAAATGGATTTCATAACTTACATGGAAGGACAGACGGACAATGATCAATCGACTTCGCTATGCATAAGAACTGTGAATATTTAAATTTTATGGGGCCGAAAATGTATATTGTAGAAATTAAAAACGGAATGACAAGCTTAGATATGTGAACCCTTTTTCCACTGATCTGAATGGTATAAAAATAACTTTGAAAAAATACATGTATAATTTGTAGTGCCTGCTGATGCTCACAGTATTGTATACATATTCTCATGAAAGCATGTATGCATGTACATTAATAATTCGGAATTTACTAAACTTACCCGAGGGCAATATAAACCATCTCATTACCAATGTCTGTGCTAAAATATATCTATGCTCATTTAAACCCACCAGATAATGTTCGGATTCTTTAAATATCTGGTATAAACGGCGCCTGGAACTTTCTAAAATTATAATTTCTTTTCTGCACGTTAAATACTCAGCGTCTTGATGCCACTTAAAAATTTGTTTGTGACCACAAACTGTGCAAAAAATATTTGGAGATACTGTATTACCGAGTGGAAAAACTTCAGGGGATCGAGATATAAATATTTTTTTGCACTTGATGTTGTCACAACGATATTTATGAAATTTATTCTAAAATTAAATCAAGAAAGACATTTACAATTTGAAGAGATAGATAAATATATATTCTTACATATTCAACATCTTCCTTACTTTATTGCAGGAGGTAAAGAAGTGCAAGCATCCCAACTTCAAATGCCAAGCACTAGACCAAATAAGTTCATTAAACATATGATGGCTTATATTGTTCATTGCCATTAATGTTTTCATGATGATTGGAGGATTTTGTATAAACTGACCGACATGGCGTAATAATAGAGCACAAGTCAATAATTTCCAATCGATGTTTCCGTTTCTTGCCTTTAAGACCTCAAAAAATTTGGTGTAATGCTCTAGATACACTACTAAGGTATAACTCATAGTGACGTAATTTAATCTTTCTTCACGGGACATTCTATTGAAATGGGTTGTCATGCGTAACGATTGAGCATAAGGTATATTTTTGTCTTTCCAAACGTCACCACCTGTGTCCAGCTTACGCCACACATTTATAGTTGAACTTTTACTGTTCAGTTTTAATTCATCCAGAATTGTGAAAAGTCCCTTATCGAGAATTGTTGTGAGAGCCAAAACAACAACAGTATCAGTGAAAAATTTAAAACGATTTGCTGGACATAAATACGCATGAACGCCAACGTGTTCCTCTTGACATTTTAAAGAACAATACTTAACCACACCATGGCAGTGTAAACAGGGAATTGGTATTAAATTTGTCGTACCGCACTGATGGCAAATTAGTACGTTACTAAAGGGTACAAAAGCGGATGCTCGTTCTGTAAGAATCAATTGGTGTTTTTCGATTGGAGATTTTGTTATCATACGATGACCAGTTTCATTAATTATGCTGCAAATAAGTTATAATTTATTAAAATTTATAAAATAACAACTTTAAAATTAGCCATGTCAACAAAAGAGATTAGTTTTTGCAACACTTAGGACTACTTTTAGAGCCTTCTCTCCGCAGGTACGAAGTTTCATTGAATCGGTTAGGTGGGCACATGGGGATTACAAAATGTATGAAAACGCATAATTTTTGTAAATAAAACACAAGTTTTTATTAATAGATTACTAACAACTACAAACTTGTCTGACATAAATTTACTAAAACTTTTAAAAAAGACTTTTTTATATTTGCTGACTTAAACGCCCATCACACACATTGGAACTGTGTTTCAAACAACTCTGTTTTTTTTTTTCGGGAATAAAATCCTATCCATATTTTTGAATGCAGACCATGTTTGGCCAGTCATTAAAGACTGGGTAGAAAACGAAACCAGGCGCCACGACATTGATCGAGTGGAAGGAAACACTAATAATTAAGATATGGCACTGAACCAATTATGTTCTATTGTCAATCAGGTATTTAATTTATTACCAATTACTAAAAAAAAACTCATCGATAGAGAGAAATATCTATTACATCTAAAATGTTAATACTGCAAAGAAATTGATACAGGCGTAAATTATAGAGATGTTGAGATTCAAACTATAGAACTCAATTAATTAGTATACTCAAGCGATTGAACACAATTACCGATTTTTACATAAACGGGTATAGAAATGAGTCTTGGTCAAGATTTATTTTTAAGTTGTCTCCCGGCTCTTAAAAGTTTTGGAAGCTTACCAAAGTACTTTTAAAAGCAAAGATTTACCGCTTTCTGATCTTCATGGCAACATTTTAAAAACTGGTGTAGATAAAGCTAATGCAATGCCTGAAGTAAAACAGTGGAAGTAATATAGTATTTACTGATGCAAATGAAGTAATCATATGTATTTTCATTAAAGTCTCAGGTTTAGATGAAAATAGTGGCATTGTTCTTAAAAACATTCGCTAATTATTTTTTGAAACTTCAAGTAAAATATTTAATATATGTTTCATTAGTTCCATTTAGATTCCTAAATTCTCTTACCACTAAAATTTTTTGAATTAGTGGTTAACTATTTCCATCTGCCACTAGTGAGGGCTGGATTTTGCTGTATTAGTGCTACGTGGTTGAGTGGTAATGGAAACGACAATGCATTATAAATTCAATGCAATAAGCTCAACTCTGATAACTCCCATAAAAATATTCGCAGACGACAGTGCTTTCATATTAAAAAATCTTCGCTGATTTTTTATATATGGAATTTGATATTTTCTGCAACGGCGAAAAAGGATAAATTCACCACTGCCACCACCTGGTAAATTATTTCGCCATGATACAGATTTACTGGGTGGCAAGGCAAATTACCAGGTGGCAGCGTAGGCGAATTTAGTACTTTTTGCTGGTATACACGAACAAGGCGAATAAATTATTCGTTATTTATTCGCCTTGATAAAGAAGAAAATATACACATATTTTCTATGCATGGAGTTTGACAGTGGTGTATACCAGCAAAACCAAGGCGAATCAATACCAGGTGGTCGCAATGGCGAATTCATTAATTTTGCCCTAAACCCGAAATGTCAAACTCCCTACATAAAAAATTGTGTATAATTTTTATATGGTGTCTGACACTTAACGTTTCGGCAAAAATCAATGAATTCGCTATCGAGACCACCTAGTATTATTTCGCCATGCTAACAACTACAAACTTGTCTGACATAAATTTACTAACACTTTTAAAAAGAATTTATATCGATTCGCCTTGAAAAAAATTATACACATTTTTTATGTATGAAATTTGACATTTCAGGTTTTGACGAAAATTATTCAATTCCCTATTGCAAGGCGAATTAACTTACCAGGTGGCAGCGTAGGCGAATTCAGTATTTTTTGCTGGTGTACACGACTGTCAAACTCCATACCAAGGCGCATCAAGCAGGTGACTGCATCAGATCATGTGTTCATCATATGTTTTAGCTTTTGCGTGTATTTTGTTTTTGTAAAAACTAATTCGAGCTGTCAAATACGTCTAGTAATGTGTGCATGCATTTGTGAAAAATAAGAAAGCCACTAAAAATATATTGGAATACATACACACATATTTCTAGACGTTTTTGACAGCTCTTATAAGTTTTTACAAAAACAAAACACACGTAAAAGGTAATGCATTCACCTGGTATTATTGCGCCATGCTCCATACATAAAAAATGTACACATATATTTTATATATGGAGATTGACAGTCGTGTACACCAGCAAAAAAAATACTGAATTCGCCTACGCTGTCACCTGGTAATTTATTCGCCCTGGTCTTGATAAAAAAAAAAATTTTTATTCAAAAAGAATCAATTAAAATCAATTATTTCTGTACTCACATTTCCTGATTTTCCATGTATTCAGAATTTTGTTTAATTCCGTTTGGACTCTCATTCCCACGGACATGTTGATGTTTGAGCTCATCAAAGTCTTTTAATAATTCCTTTACATCCAATTGGCAATTGGCGTTAAGGTTCAATTTTTGCAACTCATTTAAATGCTTTTCAGCTTTTTCCACGTCCCGCATTTTTATGCTACAATAAGCTTGGCGTTTTAAAATCTTATAACGCAAAGATTCGGGATATCCTGTTTTTAACGCACACACACAATCGTCGTAGGCTTGCCGAAAATATCCAAAGGCTTGTAAACCTGCAGCGCGATTAGCAAACCCATATGCCAATTCTACACTCTTCGTATCTAAAGCTGCGTATATGGCATCAGTATAGAGCTGACAGGCCCCCAAAATATTGCGTTCAATAAACAGACGATTACCCTGTTGTCTGAGATCCCTAGATTCTTCAGCTTTCTTACTACTGTCTTTAAAAACACACTTCATTTGTTCGGCCAGTTCAAATTCCTGCAGGACATTTAAGATCATTTTCCAAAAGATATCTCTCTGCTCCTCAGACCGATAACAAAAAAACCAATGCATTGTTTGAAATTCATCGTAATTCATAAATTGATGTTGCTTTAAAGATCTAAGAAAAACTTGTAGGCGACGAGGATCCATTGTTATATTTAAGTACAAAAGCTTCGACGCGTTCCTTCAGGCTTTCTAAAACAAAGTGATGCCTTCAGCAAAAAGAATTTCTTAAGGCAGCAAATCACCTCATAAATGCTGATATTTTTTCCAGAACTAATAATGTAAATCCCCTTTTTTAACTCTAACCCAAGGCGAATAAATTACAGCGTAGGCGAATTCATCCATTTTCGCCCTTAACATTGCTCTCAAATTCCAAATCATGGCGAAATCAGAGAGAGTGCACACCTGATGAATTTATATTTTTACAGGGAGTCCACACCTGATGAATTTATTTCTTGATGAAAGTCAAATTTATATCATGATGAAAATTCATCCTGTGTAGACTTCATTTATTAGTATTATATCATCGTTATGATATAATTATCAGAGCTCATAGACTAATAAATTCATCATGATATGAAAAGTCATTTTATATGTAATTTTATTTTTGACGTATAATTTTTTAATAAAATTTTAAATTATTATAGCTTAGGCATTTTGTTTATTATGTTTTTATTATAAAAACCAACCGAAAGTTCAAAAAATAACATTTAGACAGAATTATTTGAACATGTTGACTTCGCAGTGACCAATAAAGAATTATTCATCATAATATTAAATCATCAACGTCTACCCCTTTGAACTGATATTATTTTATATTAAATCTAAGGGATTAAATTTTTTCTCTCTTTCGATTCCTGCTTATTTGCTGGATCTATGTATGAAATTTCTGAAACACTTTCTTGGCTGTCTTCAAAATGTGAGCTACTTAGCATTTCCGGGCTAAATTCGATCTCATCACTTGTATAAACATTCTGAAAAAAATTTTGCTTAGCATAAATTAAAAATAATAATAATTCTGATAAATTGCTTGTTGCTTTTCATAGAATAACGACGTTTTCCAAAAAGCTTAGCTTGTCAAAATAAAATAAATGTGGATTTGGAAATTACTTTAAAAACGTCCTGCACTCAGAAGGTCAATATTACAGAGGACTTTCTACATAGTTTCTTTTGCGGCCGGGCACTTTTTACCGTCACTGTTTGTACGTACCGTTTTTATTAATAAATTCATTTTATAGCTTTGCCCAAATAAACCAAACTTCATTTTACCACACTCTGTAACGCACTGTTAATTCTCTTGATTTGTGTTAATGAAATGAAAAAAAATTTAAAAGAAACATTTTAATTAAAAATAATAAAATTGTGCTTACCTTTTTAATAAAGTAACGCTCAAGCCAAGGTACATTTATTTTACTAGGTAATAGCGGCTCTACAACAAATACAACATTTGTAAAAACAACATGGCATATTATTGATGCTTTGTGAGTGGATAAAAAAAAAGATAATTGCTCTAAAAACAAACGCTCTCTTTGTTCTTCATTTGCTTGTTGTTAGTGCTTTTTATAATTCGTAAACAAAAGTAGGAAAATATAAACAACTTTTGACATGTCCAACTACAAACCAGCTGGGCGGACGACACTACCTAGTAAAATAAATGTACCTTGGCCTAAGCTATAAACAATGTAATATTTTTATTGCGAAAATTATACCTCAGAAATTAAATGACATGTAAAATGACTTTTGATACCATGATAAATTTATTAGTCTATGAGCTGTGACGATTATATCATAACGATGATATAACACGCCGTCTTTACAAGACATTGATTTGTTCAATCATTGAAAAAGTTCATGTGCGCACATTAAAATGGCGTTGTCAGAACATTTGTTCGAACAACAATGTCTGCCATCAAACGTCACTTTCATTCTAAAAATTCTAAAAATATTAAATTGATGCAATATTTAAACCAAAAACACTGTAAATTGTTGTATTCATATGTAATTGTGTATGATTTAACAAAAAAACAATAATAAATAAGTAAAAATATATTAAAAACCGTAACAAAAAATACATGAACATCGCCACGTTTTTTTTTCACATAGACAAACATGAACAAAGTTTTGTTCCCTATTCTGCCGACGTTTTTTTTCGTGTGGGAACATCTCAATGGCTCGTCAAGTCCATATATTGCTGTCAATTAATATGTACAAAGAAGTGTTGTCTACATTAGAGATAACAAATATTGACATTTGCTGCAATATATGTTAACATATTTATTGCTAATCTGGACGGGGGATTATTTTTCAAAAATACATACACACATATTGCCAAATGTTTTTGACAGCTCGAATAAGTTTTTACAAAAACAAAATACACGTAAAAGCTAAAACATATGATGAACACATGATCTGATGCAGTCACCTGTTTGATGCGCCTTGGTCCAGACGTAGTGTAATGTTAATAAATGAGGTCTACACGTGATGTATTTTCATCATTACATAAATTTGACTTTCATCAAGATATAAATTTATCAAGTGTAGACCCCCTGTAATTATCAGAGCTCATAAACTTAAAAATTTATCATGATATGAAAAGTCATTTTATATGTAATTTTGTTTTTGGCGTATTATTTTTTTAACAAAAATTTTAAATTAGTATAGTATAGGCATTATTTTATTATAATTATTATGATTACCAATCGATAGGTTAAAAAATAAATTCAGACAAAATAATTACGACAAATTAACTTTACAATGACCAATAAAGAATTATTCATCATAATATTTAATCATCGTCTGTCTACCGTTTTGAACTGATATTAATATAAGTAAATTTGACAATTGTTCTGCCGGAGTTTTATTAAGGTACCTATACACTTGCAATATAATGGTGCAATAATTGATATTGTACAATAAAATTGCCAATGTGTATATTACATTAGCACTTTACACAACATATTAAATAAAATCAAATTTCTTTTGATTCAGATTAAGCAAAAAAAATAATATATATATATATATATATATATATATATATATATATATATATATATATATATATATATATATATATATATATATATTGTAATGTGTTGACATTATTGTACAATGATAATTGTCACTAAACATTATTTAAATTATCTAATGCCCAGTTACCTAATATTTTTAATTAAAAAAATTATATTTTTAATTTTAAAATTTATCTCGTGTGGACTTAGTGTCATGTACCAGGCGAAGACAGTGGCAAATTCATTAATTTTCGGCCAAGGCGAAATGTCAAACATACATACAAAGCAGTGTTGCCGCTTGGTTACATTTTTTACATATTTTGTAACTTTTGAAGTCAACATATATAATTTTGCTATATTTGGCCAAATTTTTGTTACTTTTGGTACAGACATGAAATAAATTAATATCATTGGAAGAATAGTTTTTTCATTATTTGAAAATTTTTTCATTATCTGAAATGCAATTAAAATCCCATTTAAAAATCAGTTTTAAGTAAACAAAAAATAACATTTCTAAAGTTTTACTCTGTTCGATTCGTAAGAAATCACGAAATGTTTCTGCTTCATGTTTAGAAACAGCGAAATGTTTTTGGCAACAACTCTTCTTCTGTTGAACTTGCAAAAATTGTTGGAAACATCAGTTATTTCGCTTGAAAACTTGACAACCGTACCAATACCTCAAATTAGAAGAAAGTTGTCTTTTTTATTCTCGCCTCGCAGTAGGAACCCTCACCTGATATTTCCCAGAGTTTTTAAATGTAGTTTTTCCAGATCTTTTCTTATTAGAATTATTCGTAGCTGGAATACGTTACGTACTTATACCCATTCTAATAATGTTTTTAGACTTAAATTCATTAAGTACTTCACCTATGATGGGAATTATTCGATTAGGATAATTATGGTATTCTCCCTAACTTGGATATTCTATTTTGTTCCTTTCTTAATGACTGCTGTCTGTAACTTTAATTTGTTACTTTGTGAGTGGAGTATATATATAGAGTCAATCTGTGAGCCATGCTGTTATAGAAATTACTTAGGTGTTATAACATGTAAGGTTTGATTGTCCATGAAGGCTTTTTTATTAAAAATTTTACAATAAATAAGTAAATAATTTCCTTCAGGAAGTTCCAGATTATATGACGGAAAAATTGTTAGTAATTTTATGTTAAGTTTTCGGCAAAAAGGGCTCAATTTTGCCTATATTAACGGTATGTTTAAAATAATTAGTGTAGTAAATTCTGTCGAAGCTCAATCTTTCAAATATATGGTAAAACGGTTTTATTAAAAATATCTTACTTTTACTAATTTTTTTAAAGGGAGAGAGCATATTCTTTTCTATACCGAAATATTAGTATTGAGTCCTAATTTAAATCCTCATTGGTATGAAGTTTTTTTTAATTTTCGTTTTGTTTTTGTTCAGTAAATGAATTAGTTGCATTGGTATTTTCCCTGAAGGATGGAATAACACTTTTAATTTTTTTTATATAAATAACATTAAGTTACAATTTATTTAAGGAAAATTTCAAAATGTAACTTTTAATGAAAAAATGTAACTTTATTGAAGGAGAAGCGTAACTTTTCCTTGTCTTTCCCTGGTAACACTGATACCAAGGTACAATTACAAGGCGAATCAATTACCAGGTGGCAGCGTCGGCGCATTCAGTATTTTTGCGGGTATACATTACTGTCAAACTCCATATAAAAAATACAACCAAGGCGAATCGATTACCAGGTGGCAGCGTGGGCGAATTCAGTATTTTTTGCTGGCGTACACCACTGTCAAACTCCATATATATATAAAAAATATATACATGTATACCAGCAAAAAATTCTGAATTCGCCTAGGCTGCCACCTGGTAATTTATTCGCCTTGAATACAACTAATAATTATTTCGCCATGAGTTTTACCCATGGCACAATAATACCAGGTGAATTCATTACCTTTAACGTGTATTTTGTTTTTGTAAAAACTAATTCGAGCTGTCAAAAACGTCTGGCAATATGTGTGTATGTATTCCAATATATTTTTAGTGGCTTTCTTATGTTTCACAAACACATACACTCGTTTTTGACAGTTCGAATTTAGTTTTTAGCAAAAGCTAAAACATATGAGGAACACATGATCTGATGCAGTCACCTGTTTGATGCGCCTTGGTTTTACCCAAGGAAAATTAAATACTAGGTAGTCGCATGAGGACAAACACTAAAAGCGCGTGTACAAGGCGAATCAAAACCAGGTGGTCGCAATGGCGAATTCATTAATTTTGCTCAAAACCTGAAATGTCAAACTCCATATATAAAAAATTGAGTATAATTTTTTTTATATGGTGTCTGACACTTAACGTTTCGACGAAAATCAATGAATTCGCTATCGAGACCACCTAGTATTATTTCGCCATGCGCGTGTATTTTGTTTGTATAAAGTTACGTATTCGCGTCAGTAAACAGCGACGAATAATATAAAAAACAGAGAAGAAAAAGAAATTTATTGAAAAAATGCTACTTCAATTCTTTTTCCTTTAGTGTTCTCCCGTACTCGTACTTTTTTTTTGAAAGTCGCACAAATATTTCTTCATAAATATTCATATATTTTTTATTCATATACATTTATACATACAAAGATATGTATGTATATTTTGTTAAAAAAAATAAAAAATGTTCAAACATGTTCTTGAAAGAAACGTTTTCTTTTTAATAAACACTTCTTGGGCACATGAACCCTTTTCACTTTTCACACAACAGTTTATTTGCACAGTCACTACTTTATCTATAAATTAACTATTTAAACATATTTTTACAAATTTAAAATTGAAAATTTTTTCATTATTTTTAATGGCGCGTAAACAAATTTTGACGTTGGTTTTTAAAATTTGTAAAGCGAATTCGATCACCTGAGCTATCAATTTTACCTAGTATTCAATTTAACTTGGGTAAAACTAATAGCGCAGGTGATTGAATTCGCTTTACAAATTTTTCAGAGCCAGCGTCAAAATTTTTTTACATTCTGTTGATTTTAAAATCCAAAAAATACTTTTGAAGAATTACTTTGTTGATAAAATAGTTTTCTGAAGCCTCAAACGGCTGCATATAAATGGAATTTGACGGCCAAGAACTCAGTCAGTGAGCGCATCATTAGACGACGTTTAAGGGAAGGAGATTTTGAGACAACTAAAGCTAAGGACGTACATAACATAACAAACAAGCCTTTGCAGAGTGACATCTGCACAAGCCAAAGGAGTTTTGGAGAAGTGTTCTAAGAATGCCAAAGGTAGTTCTACAAAAGAAACTACCAGCTTGTTAAGAAGTGAGCCATGGTGAAGGCTCTGCCATGTTCTGGGGATGTGTCGCAAATAATGAGATGAGTGACTTAGTTCCTGTCACCAGCTCGATGAACCAAAATCAGTATTTGATTACGCTAAATAAAAATTCCTCTCCTTCTGGTGAAAGGCTTATGAGAGAATCATTTATACTGCAACAGGATAATGAACCGTGCCACAAACCCTGGATGATATTTAAGTTTTTAAGGATATTGTTGTTAATACTTAAGACTGGCCACCTCAAAGTTCCGATTTAAATATTATAGAAACGCAAAAGAACAGTTTCGTTAAATAAAACCAGAGAAAACAATTTCTTAAGTCACTTCCCTGTGGGAAGAGATATCTCCAGAGATTCTTAAAAGCTTAGAGGATTCAGTACCAAGACGACTTAAAAAAGTTATTGAAGCTAAAGGAGGATATATTTTTACTAAATTCTTCTTATTTTCTTTAATTTTGTTAAGTATAAACACTGTTTTCTTAGTATTACATTCCTGTCAAAATACTTGTGCCAACACATGAAGTTACAAATTAATTTACATCTTTTTAAGTTTCTATGAAATAATATTTGTTTGCTAATTTTTAAGTTTGTATAAGTTATAAATAAAAGGGAAAAATGAACATGACTTTTTATCAAAGCCGTTTAGAAATCAAACGTTAAATTGCACGAATTTTATTTCGTCAAAATAATAATGCCGACTAGTGTATTATTCGTCACTGTTTTCTGACACGTACACGTAAATTTACACAAACAAATACACGCGTTTTTAGTTTTTGCCCAGGTGCGACTAAGTATTCAACAAGGCGAATCGATTATCAGGTGGCAGCGTAGGCGAATTCAGTATTTTTTGCTGGCGTATACCACTGTCAAACTCCATATATAAAAAATTTGTGTATATTTTTTATATATGGAATTTGACAGTCGTGTATACCAGCAAAAAATACTGAATTCGCCTATGCTGCCACCTGGTAATTTATTCGCCTTGGTATTCAATTTGCCTTGCTTATACAGAAAGTTGCTGTGTACGCTAAACATACAAAATAAGAAATTAAAGAATGCCTCGTAACAGACTTAATTTGGACGGAAACAATCATACAATTTAAATTAACCAGATTGCAATACATAGAAAACGGGATCAGATAATTTTCTAAACTTTCCATTAAGCAAAATTGCCTAGAGATTATACATTATTTGTGTACATATGTATGTTCGTTGTACTTGGGTAGCCGACGGTTCGTGTATACTTAAGTTCAAGGCGAATAAATTAATTTATTCGCCTTGCTTAAGTTACTTTAAATTGTGATTCGAAGATAACGTTTGTAATAAGGCTTATGACGGATATCAAGGCGAATAAATTACCAGGTGGCAGCGTAGGCGAATTCAGTATTTTTTGCTGGTATACACGATTGTCAAACTCTGGTAATCTATTCGCCTTGATAGTTATAGAACTATGAAATAAAACAGTTATTTTTAAGGATTTAAAGAAGTCATTATTTTCTTTTTATTTTGTTCATATTATAGTTTTAAATATATTTTTTATAATTAGATTTTTTCAGAATTTTTTTTGGTATTTTATTAAATACAATAAAATAGTATAATTTATTTAGGTGATTGTTTATTAAATATTTAATTGAAATGAGCATTACATTTAGATCTTATAAATTATTTTACTGTTTTTTTTTTTCAAAGTTTGCACAACTTTTTGAATAAAATTGTATTGATTATTTTTTGATTTGAATTTTTTAATAAATAATTTATGTGGAAAGTCAAATATTATTACTATTTCAAAATGTTTTTCTATATAACTATGTATTACTAATTATTTTTTAGTTGCGTGTTAATCAGATGAAGTTTTTTAAGTATTTTCATTTAGTTCTTTTTTTAAATTTATTAAATAAAAATTTCTTTAAAAAACAAGTTGTTTTTGCTGGAAAGCAGTAAAACTATTTTATTTAACTGGTAAAAAAAAAAAATTGGTTTTTACAGTCATATTGTACATTTTTAATTTATTTTAAGGTCAGACTTAAATAAATTCAAATAAGTAAAAAATTTAATTTCTCTTTTTTTTACACTAGGCGAATTGATTACTCCGTATAACTATGCGGGTAAGTTATACAAGGAAAGAATTCTTAAATGACATACTAAAACCAAAATTTGAGTGGTTCTAACCAAGGCGAATCAATTACCAGGTGGCAGCGTAGGCGATTTTAGTATATTTTGCTGGCATACGTTTCCCGTCGAACTCCATATACAAAAAATATGTGTACCATGGCGAAATAATACAGGTGAACTCACGGGCGAAAAAGCACATCAGCTGTATACGTTGTAGTTGTCAAAGCGAATTGTGCATGTTTATGAATGTTGTCAAAAATAAATTATTTATTAAACAAAATTTTAATGTTTTTTGATTTTTAATAAAAAATGAAATATTTAAATTCCTCACAAAAAATTTGTACAAAACAGAATCACATTTTTCTAAATTTCAATTTTAAAAAAATTAGAAATGTAACACGGTCTGCAAGTCATAAATAATTTTGTAGTTTCACAATTGGAGATATTTTTAATGTCTCCCTAAACAAAGGACATTCATCGCTTTCGTCTAACCAATCCAAAATACAGTTTCAACGAAACAAGTGGCCACATGGCGTTAGACCAGTATTCCTGTTTCCTAGTTTAATGTACACTGGGTAACATTTTGTTCATTTTCTATTTGTCACGTACTTATATGTGTGCTTATGTTATTGTTTAGGAGACCTTTTAAGTTCAAAACGTTTTCTCTTTTCTTCCTTCCAAGTTTTGAATCTATAGAAAGAGCAAAACTAACTTGTAGAAGAGTAACAATACACAAGATGGGATTTCATCTGAATCTTCAATTTTTATTCACATATTAGTTTTCTTTAAATGTGTAGAATATTTCTGCGCTGTCTTTTGCTATGTTGTCACTTCGAAAATGCAAAGTAAAATAGGATAATGATGTGCGACATGTCCACTAACGTTTTGACCTTTCGCACAACCAACAGGTTACTTCATACACCTTCACCACATCTTTCTAAGTTGTACAACAGGTCGTAACGTGTATGGCTTGCATAATACATCACCGCCGAATACTAGTACAAAAATAAAAAATATTTTTGTAATTTTCTTTTTCTTATGTTTGTTTTTTTAATTATTTTTTTGACAACATAACTAGATTTTGTAGCAACAAATTCCCTGTTGTTTTTTGTGTTGTTGCATTGTTGTAGCCGTGCAATCACCTGTATTAATTCGCCTTGATTTGTACATTTTTTATATATGGAGTTTTGCTTAAGTAATTAATTCGCCTTGATTATATCATGTACAGGGCTTCAAATTAAAAATCAAGTTATTTCCAAAAATACAAAAAACTTACAAATCAGTTTTCTGATAATAATGTTTTAAACTTTAAAATTATGGAAATAGAATGAATGAAAAACAAGACTTTGTTATTAAAAATTTTAAAGAATGTTTGAAGTTTTTTTTTTTAATTTACTCAATTCGATTTAAGCAACACCAAACAAAAAAAAAGTGAATTTGTTTTAAAATCGAAAAAGCTATCGGATTCGATTTAATATTTTCTCATGAGCTTCTATTTCTCTATTTCCCAGTGTCTTCGAACTTTTTATTATCAAAATACATGATTTATTTATTTATAAATTATTTAAATGGATTCCAAATTTTCCTCAAAAATAAAAAAAACAAGAATAAATAATTACAATTAATTTTTAATACAATATTTCAATTACATTGATAATAAAAAATTAAACATGTTTGGAGTTATTTATTTATTTACTTTTTTTTTTTTGAAAATAATTTTAAAGATTCTTTTTTAGTTTTATAAAATAGAGCAAAATTTTATATTTTTTTTTGTATTGAGTACGTTTATTTTTATTTATATTGTAATATTTATTTGGTACCCTTTTTCTTTCTAAAAGTAGTAAAGTTAAATTATTTCTTAATTTCTATATGTATTTTATATTAAAATTAAAGTGTATATAAAGTTATAATCTATATTGGTTAAATATGCATATTTTTCAATATTTTACCTTTTTTAAGAAGAAAATAAATATTTTATTCAATTCGCCTTAAACTTAAGGTAGTAGGTACTAATTCTCCAGCTTTTTATTTTAAAGTTTTTATTCTAATAATAATATTTTATATTAGTATTTAATTTAATTTTAATTAGAAGTATAGCTTTGCTACTTTTAGTTTATTATTCAGTTTTTGTTTGACATTAATAAAGTAAATCGTAAGATATATTTATAAAATTTGTTTATTTTTATTCGCCTAAAAGTAATTCTAACAGTTGTTTCAAGGCGAATAAATATACGGTGGTAGCGATGGCGAATTCATCGAATTTCGGCGGTAGCGTTACTGCCATCCCTAAATTAGCGCGTAAGACGCGACGCAAAATAACGCATGGCTTTTACGCAGAAATTACATACCTAAATAAAAGCGCAACGTTTTGTAGTGAACAGTAATGTTAACCTATCACTTTTAATAAAACCCTATTAAATGAAACGGAAAACAGTGATAAAAACGCTATATAAGCCCGAAAAAAGCAAAAATGTCATTACTGTTTTGTAACGTTCTCTAAATACTACAACAAAATATGTAAACAACAGTAGCTTGCAGGCAACTGCATTACCTTACGCGCTGTCAAAATTGGATTTTCCAATTGCTAAGCGTTGACGCCGTGCTATTTAGGGATGCTTCATACATTTTGTATGTACATGAGAAATCTTGAGAGATATCTTGCGCTTTACGCGCTAAATACGAGCGTAAGACGTTATTTAACTGTCAAAAATTCTAATGCCCATACAAAATGTATGAGACCAACCCAAATAGCGCGACGATAACGTTGAACAATTGAAAAATCCAATTTTGACGCGCGTAAAAAGTGAAGTTGGCTGCAAAAGAAGTGTTGTTATTGTTTTTTTTTGTGGTATATATAAAAGTATTTCCAACAGTAATGACATTACAGCTACTTTAAGGTCAATTTCGCGATTTTATCTCTCTTAATTATTTTAATTTTGTGGTTTTTAGCAAATAAGATAAGTAAACAATACTGTTCGTTTCACAACGTTGGCGCTCGTATTTAAGTTACTCATTACAGCGTAAAAACTAGACGCTAAATTACGTCGCAGTTACTGTCAAACTCTGAATTCGCCTACGCTGCCACCATGGCGCAATAATACCAGGTGAATGCATTACCTTTTACGTGTATTTTGTTTTTGTAAAAACTAATTCGAGCTGTCAAAAACGTCTGACAATGTGTGTGTATGTATTCCAATATATTTTCAGTGGCTTTCTCATTTTTCACAAACACATACACACATTACTAGACGTTTTTGACAGCTCGAATTAGTTTTTACAAAAACAAAATACACGCAAAAGCTAAAACATATGATGAACACATGATCTGATGCAGTCACCTGTTTGATGCGCCTTGGCTGCCACCTTATAATCGATTCGCCTTGATCTGTATACTATTTTTTATATGTAGTTTGACATTCGGGCTAACGGCGAAAATGAACGAATTCGCCATTGCTCCCACCGTATGTTTATTCGCCTTAAGCAGTTTTAAATATTTATGTATTTTTATTTTGTTTGATTTTAAGTAAATTTTTTATTTTAAACTTACGTTTTAATTTATATATTTTTAAAGAAATGAGTTCAATAGTTAAAGTTTTACTATTTTAAAATTATTTTGCCACCTTGTGAATTTCGTCCAATATTTAATAAAATGTTTGTGGTTGTCTTATATTAAGCTTAGTTTAGACGATATGTTTAATCAGCATATTTATGCTTAAAATTTTGCTAAAAAGCCATCATATCGTAAAAACGAAAAATTTTTATCAGCATTAGTATGTTTCACAATATTTGCAAGCAAACGTCTGTTGACAATTTAAGCATATCGTGTAAACAGTACATTATTAGTGTTTGCCAAATTTTCTGTGTATGCTAACTGAGGTGAAAATCCTATTTAAGTTTTTCAGCATATGCCAAATTTTTAAGCAAACTTGCCGAAGGTGTAGTCGAGCAGTCGGTAATTTTTTTTAATGTAAATACATTTCTTCTTGAAAATGTGCAGGCAAGCACACGCACACCCAAATAAAATGAAATTTAGTTGAAATTCAAGCTATTAATAGCTCTCAAATTAAAAAAACCATAAATAGTTTGAATAATTAACAATCAACGGCAAGGCACACAGCCGGATTTAAGCTGCCGCTGCGCTTTGGTTTTCAGCAGCTGCCAAGGTGAAAATTAAATGGCACATGTCGTTGAACGTCAGTGGACAACATTTTTCTACACTGTATAAATTGCATCCAAAACATATTAAATAATTGAACTAAAAGTTGGCTTTGAGATACAAAAAAGAAACCGCAATGAAAAAAATGAATTACCACTGCTTAGGGTTGGATCAAAATAAGTTGATCCTTTGCTGTAATGCTTTTGCGCATCACTGTGTCTTGTTTAGTAATTGTTGGTGACACCAAAGAAAGCAAGTTATTAAATTGATGAATATCCATTAGAAGAAAATTTTTATACAGGAATTCTTCTTCCTCTTCCAATTCCTTGTATAATGTTGCGCAAAAACCTTCTTTCTTTCGTGGTTGTACCCTTTTTTCTGTTCCAAACTCTGCGTCTTTTTCTTTCTATTTCACTTTTATCACTATCAAAAACTAGCACTGCGTAAGCATTAGCAAACGATATATCCTCTGAAGAAATCTTTTTTCTTTTAATTAAAAAAAAAAAAACATTTTTTTTTAATAACTCGTTGTATAAATAAAAAAGTTGTGTCAAACTCTCTTATTCGACAAGCAAATGTTTATACGAATCAGCATATAAATCACCACATGAATATCAATATCGTATAAATGAAAAAATTTCAAAATAACTTATAACTCATTTGCTGAAATATGTTGAATTAAAAAATTTGGTAGTTTCAACATATAGTGTAAACAGCTAGCATATGATGACATAGGAATTTGCCGCTATTTTTAATCACACAGTTGTTAGCATGAATATGCTGATTCAACATATCGTCTAAACTAAGCTTTAAAGATTTTTAACAATGCCGTAGGGGGCATTTTCTATTACCCATTTTAGGTTAGTTAGTCTTAGATGGTAAAAAATATCCCTTTACCACTGTATTTTATGAGTTAATAATATTTGTGGTATAAAGTTTCTACAGCTGACATAAGTTTGTTTAGAAAAATTCTTTGAAAAACACAAGCGATTTTTAAATCGCCAAATTAAAATCTCTTTACTAAACAGTCAAAAATATTGGGTACAAAAAAAATTATGCAAAAAGCGTTGTTACTGACTGTAATAGCTTTACAGAAGTGTTTAAAAAATTATTAACCAACGTGCTCTTTCCAAGACTAGTTAATTAATTACCAGGTAATAACAATGCAGTAGTAAAAATCAAGTAATAAAAGCAAGGAAAAAGAAATGAAAGTATACTTTTAGGCGTTAGAAGTTAAATTATTTCATAAAGGCAGACTTTTGTATTTATAATGACTATGAGGGTATCAATGAGTCGTTTCAGAGGGAACTAATGGAAACTTCTATAGATTTGGAATTTATTCTCATAGTGGAAATATTATTTAAAGAGTTGTTTTTTTTTTATCAAACATTACTAATCAGAAATTTTTTCTTTAACATTTAGTTCAACTTCTTAAAAATTTTACTATACTCGTGAGATATTTGCCATATTATTTTTGCTTGTTTTTCAAGTCTTAAATTATGCAATAGTTTTTGTTGTAAAAGAGCTCTTAAAAGTATGTCATTGATTCTATAAAGTTAAAGAGATTGTTTTATTTCCCATTTGTTTCTTCCTTAAACTAGACAATGTTTTACTTTAATTTTATTTCGTAATTGGTACTTGTAGACTCTTACTAATTTAGAAAAAAATTAATTGCTTAAAAACACCAAAGTGATTACTAAATATTTGTTGATTATAAAGCTTATTTAATCATTTTAATTTAATACGATAAAAAATGTGCTAAAATACAAATTATTCGTTTTTATTTTTAAAACACTTTTCAGCTTGTATTTTTATAATGCAGGGGCAAACATTATAAAAGAGCTTTTAAGTATTAGTTTTTTTATATGACTTTTTCTGGAGTTAAACAAAAACAACATCTGTCAATTTTCTTTTTTTTAAGTTTATTTTTATTTTTAGCAAAGAAGGCTAAAGATAAGATAAATCATGAAAAAAAAAACTTTTTTAAAGCTTTTAAGTTTATTTATTACTTTTTATTATTTATTTGAATTTTTTTTTTTTTTTTGATAGAAATAAAAAGGCATTTATAAAGCTTTTTATATATAGAAAACAGATCCAATGAAATGAAGTTATAAATTTTTTTTTTTAAATACCTTTTGAATTTTACACTCAAAGTTTATTTAAGAATCCTTGAGCTTTTTTTTATTAAGAATCTAGAACATTGAATAAAGCTCTCAGACTTTAATTAAAGTTCTTTTAATATAACTCTAGAAACTTATCATCTCTTTAATGGAGAAACTATTGAGCAGATAAATGCCTGTTCAATTGAAAGAGTAGAATGTGTTTTGAATGGATGAAGAAGAAGATTGAATGTTAATATGCATTAAGATATAAAATATATATTTTTTAGCAAAAGATTAAGAGTTATGTTCTGTACTAGTTTTGGTTCAGTAAAGTTTTTTTTTTTAAATATTTACAGTTTCATGAAAAATTTAATAAATTTTAATTTTAAGTGCTGTTGAAAAGTTTTCTAACATCGTTGTGAATAATGATTGTCAATAAGTCTTAAACAATAATTTATACTTTATCTTTTATTATTTTTATATACTTTTAGGTAAACTTAACGTAAGTTGCTTTCAATTTGCCTAAAAAAAAAAACATAATAAAGTTATTCAAAGGCATTAGTAAAAAATACATACAATTATACCTTACAGTCTTTAATAAAAAGAAAAATGTATAGGGATGGATTTTTACCATCTCAATAATCACTTTAGCCACACAAGATACAGTTTAATAAAATTATCCCCTAAAAGCTTTTTTCCTTTCGTAATGTATTTACCTTTTTTTAATTTATAAAATAAATTGTACTCCAATATTGTTTCAAATGAAAAGCTTCTACATGTGAGCTTTATAGGAAACAGCAACATAATTTGAATTTAAAATTAGAAATTGTAATTATAACTTAAATGCAAGACACATAGTTCTTATTTGCTACTGAAAGCTTAAAGCTTATTAAAGGCTTAAAGCTTTCAAACCCATTAAAATAGTTTTTATTTCAAACAATTAAAAAACCAACAAGATTTTTTTAAAGCAAATATTTTGCACACTTTTCTTTTAAAGTTTTTGAGATGTTTGCAATGTAATGCAATTACAAAATAAAACTTAGGTTTATGTGGAAATAATAAAGTTCATACTTTATAAGCTTGACAGAAGAGGCCAAAAGATTTGTTTATAAATATCAAATATTTTGCTTTATTTAAAAAAATAAAAATAATTTAGTCGCTTATGTTTGCTAAAAGAAGCCCTCAAAAGCTTGGCTGTGTAACATTTTAAAATTATTGAAAACTTTACATTAGGGCTAATAATTTATTATATGAGCAAAAAGCTTTCTTTCTTTAAAAAAAATAAGAAAACTACATTAAAGTTAAGAGAGAAAAAAGCTTTTTATTGCTTTTTATTACTTTATTTATTTTTAAATATATAATTTTATATAAAAATATTAGGAGCTTTTTTTTAACCTAAATGTAGAAAGCTTGGCAGCCCTTACAGGTTTGAAAAACTACAAAAAAAAAAAAAAAAAAAAATACTTCATTATTAAAAAAAGTAGTAAGCTTTTTATAATTAAATTAAAAAAAATCTTAGATTACAGACTTTTAATGATATTTAAATTTAAAAGCTTTAATTAAATAGCCCTCAATATTTTTCAAGTGTTAATGATCACAAAAGATAACGCAAAAGCTTTTTATATTCTTTATGTCTTCTGTTTAAAAAACTTATAAAATCCAAAAACCATTAAAAATAATTCGTAGAAAAACTTTCATCTCTTTTTATAGAGAAAAAAAAATTTTGAAAGAGAATTTTCTATAAATCAATAAAAATGATCAAACGATTATTAATTTAGTTTTTGGAAAATGTCAAAATTTATTAATATTTTTATTAGTTACTTATAACTTTTAAAAGCTTTTAAGCAATTTTTTTTAAAGCTTCTCTTAAATCATTACAAAATTAATTAAAAGCATTCAATACTTTTTTTTAAGAAGCAAAATACTATTGTAAAAGCTTTTACGAAATAACTTTAAATTATTATATGTTTAAAGTTTTAAAACTTTAAATTATAAAGTTGTTTGTAATTATTCTAAATAATTCAAAGACGTTTTTTTGAATAAGTAATATAATTGATCTACAGATTTATTTAATTATTAACAAGTTAACAAAAACAAATTAAATTAAAAGCTGTGTTATTTAGCTAACCTTGCCTAAGACTTAGAAGCTTTCAGTTTAATTAGTTTCTTAAGCTAGAAATTAAATTTCTATTTCGTTTGTTTAAGAAACGATTTTGGTTGGATTGGTAAATTGTTTTTAGTTTAGTAGCTGTGAAGTTTTATATTTTTTTATTTTGAAATTCATCTAATCAGTTTATCTGTTTTTTAAAGATATGTATTTGACTTTGCTTGATCAAGCTTTTCTAATAAGATTTCAGTTAAATTATTTCTTTTGTTTTTAAAATTTCAAAAGATTTAATTTTATGTTAATCTAAATGATGTATCGCATATTGCTTTAAATTAAAAGAAAATTATTTTTACAATTTCTTATAAAGTAACCTTCTTTTAAATTGTGAAATAGTAAGGTTGAGTTGATATATTTAGGATGAAAGATATTTATTTTTATTTTTTATGCCTAACGTTATGCTATGCCAAATAACGATAATTGAAAATAATGCACACGCCTAGACGTGGGCTAAGGTTTTTTTATTTATTAATTTTTATCATTTAAAACATATTTTAGAATTTTTTAAAGTACAATGGGTTTATTTGTGATATCGTTATCCAATGTGATAGAGAGATATTGAAAATGAAAATAAAAAACTTACACATAAATAAATAGAATTATGATAAACCTTTTTATATTTGATTTAAATTTGCATAAAAATTTTTTTTAAATTGAGGTTGTATATTTATCCAACAACGAAAAAGAAGAAACTAGAAATAATATATTCCTTAACAAAATTATAATTCACTCATATCGAAAAGCTTTAGAAGGAAATGTATTAAAAATTCCAAGAGAATAACAACATTTGGGCAAAGTTATTATTTAAGAGATATTAAATTTTTAAAATATTATTTTTCAATGAAATAAAATTTACTTTCTTCGGCTTAGATTAATTAATTAATTAATTAATGCATTTATAATATCAACGGTTCAAATCCTGATTAGGAAAAAATTTAAATATTCTTCTTCTTAACAAAAAGCTATCAAAATAGCTTTAAAGCTTAAGCTAATAATGTATACTTTCATAAAAAAATCCGAGGATTAATGATTCATTCATACAAATAAATGTTTAATTTTTTTGTAAAATTTTTATATTATTAAAACTTCCATTAGAGCACAGAGCTTTTATATAATTTTACAAAACCTAAAAACAAAAAATGTTGCAAAAGCTCTAAAGTTGTCAACAAAGTGGTAAAATTTATTTTAAGATTTAACTTAAGATTTTTGTGTATAATTAAAGCTTTTATAAAGTTCTTGAAGCTTAAGATCATTCGTTTAAGTTATTTTTATACACATATTATTTAAGCTTTTATATAAGCTCCTATGCAATAATTTAAATGTTGCTAAGCTTTTAAAAAAGTATTAAGAAAATAAAGTTCTGAATATTCTCCTTAGATAGAAAGCTTAAATTAATAGTATAAAAATTAAAGCTTTTGTTTTTTAAAGCTTGAAAGTTGTTTGGATTTGTAGAAACTGTAATGATGTTATCGTATTTATTCCTATTTTATTTATAATAATTTAAAGAGTCTTCTAAGATTTCATTAAAAGTTTAAAAATTCTCAGCACACACATTTTTTTAAATGAAATGCCTTCAAAAAGCGAAATCTTTTATTAGCGTTAGTTAAAAATTTCTAAAACCTTAAACATTTCTTATTATTTTAAGTTCTATATGAAAATTTATGTATTTTAAATTAAATTTTATCTGAAATTTTATCTGAAATTTTATCTGAAATTTTCAAATTTAAACCGAAAATAGATTTTAATATATTTTGTTTTAATTTTTAAAAAGTTAAGAAACATTTGAAATATGGATTTATGTATTTAAGTTTATGGAATTTTCAATAATCATGCAAAGTAAAAGACTATTTAAAAACGCACAGTTTATTTTTAGGAAAAAGCTTGTTAAAACTCAAAGTTGTAAATGAGCTTATTAGTTAGAGGTCAAATTTCCAAAAAAAACTTGATTTATAAAACGTTTTTATAAAATAAAACTTAAAATGATTTTTTAAATTTTTTGTAAAGCAAATATAAGTTTCTTTTTAATGAAAAATAAACGTTTTAACTTAAATAAAAAAACAGTAGAAATTAAAAAAAAATTTATTTCAAACAAAAATATTATTGATTATTTAATTTTTTTTATTAATTTACTAGGATTGTTAAACTTAAAACTTAAATAATTATTGCTTTGTCTTTTTTAATTCGATACAAGTTATGGTTTTCTTTTTGTTTAAATTATAAAAATTTTTATATTTAAAATAATAAAAATAATATAAATTTATTAATATAATTTTTGCTTTCATGGAGAGACCAACGTTGCACCTGTTTGCTTTTAAAGCAAACAATATTTCAATATCTTTTCTCTTTTCCATCCATTTAAGACTTGATTTCTTCATACCGAAATGTTTCTATAATTTTTGTACCAAGAGCGTTTGTCATTAATATATTTAACCATTTAAATTCTTAAAGCGCCACAGCATAGTCGGGATTCATATAGGAGAAACCAACAAATTCCGATTGATCTAAATTCATCATGAATACTTTGTCAGTGGGTGTTAAATCGGTTTTTTCTGATGTAAATTGTTTATCGAAATTGGAGACATCTTTGCGATGTTTCTTTAAAAAAGAGAAAAAAGGATTTACAAAAATTATATATTTTTTTAGTTTATTTTGCTTATAAAGTGTAAATGTGTTTTTTAAAGGTGACTTGTTATTTTACTCATAAACAAAAAAAAAAAAAAGAAAAAAAAATATTTATACAATAGTAAATTTTTTTTCTGCTTCAAATTATTCTCTGTTTGGTCAGAGAACTGTGCTGAAATGGTTCAAGGCCCCTTAAGTCTGACCGTCGAAAAGTATTTCAGCAGCCGCCGAAAATAGTTTGCCTTTATAGGGAAAAAGCCATGGAAGATGTAGAAAATGTGAAACATTTGTTTACATTGACAACATTGAAAATCTAAAATCTATCGTCAACTCATCTGTCAAAAATATATAATTAAACGACGCATAATTTTTAGTAGTAAAATTTAGATTAAAAAAATAGATTTTGAGGACACATTAATAATTGGACCGACTAATTGTGTCTTTGAAAGAACCAACTTAGTTATTAATGCAATAGCTTTAAATAATGGAAGACCATGCTAGAAGAAGAAGAACATTCATTTCAACAAATACTTATATTTTTCAGAGCCGCTATGGAACATTTTGGGAAAAAGATGTCTAAAATAAATATAAAATACACTTTTATTATTATTTGATTTTTAATTCACCGTTTTTATTTAATTAAAAATACTAAATTTTTGCAAGCTTAAGATCACTAAATAATAAATATTTCATTTATTGTTTTTGTTTTTTTTTAATATTTCAAAATTTACCAAAATTTATTTATATTTAAATTTAAAAACAAAAGCTTATGTGTTTTGCTCATTTTCGTTTAAAAATATTTATTTATTTGTGCAACGCTATTTTATCAGTGATGCCACCAGAATATCGAAACTACTGTAATTTTTCTAGTGATGACACTCAAATTATCAAAAGATGTAAGGTGGAACACAATGAGATAGGAACATCTTTTAAAGATGTTGAAAGATATTTATTTTTAGCCCTGCGTATTTCCTATGGGAAGATGTTAACATCTTCACAAATTGATGATAAATGTTAGATGTTAATCGGTGTAAAAAGGCTATTAAAAACCACATATTTTTTACCAAACCTACTAACAGACGATTTTTAGCCGCCGCCTTAAACAAAACACTTGTGACAGCTTTTCTCTTAAATCTCAAAACAAAATTTTTTTAAGCTCTTCAATCTTTATCTCCTAAATCATTGTAAAATGTCGCTATTAATAAGGCATATCCCGTTGTACTCAAAAAGGCAATATTTTTTTCTAAGCCCTTGGCCCAGTGTTGCCACGACCAAGAAACTTCTTTAAATAAAATTTTTTAAAATATAAGGAAAATTAAAAAAAAAAATTTAATAAAATTAAAATACATCAATTACTTAATTTAATGAAATTTAAAGCAGAAGCAGTTGCTAACTTAGAAAATGCACAGGTTGTTTTTTTTTTCAAAACCCGGAAAAAGGGAAAACGGAAATATTTATACAAAATGGGGAAAAAAATCCATCTAAATATACAAAAAAGAAGGGAGTGATTAATTAGATGGATAATTTATTGAAAATTTCATTAACATTGAATGATAAATAATTCTAACGCGTTTTCTATCATAACCATTATTTTAAGTTATAGTGAATTTACTTTAGAACAAAATCCACTAGATTTGATTTGAAATCTTTCCCTAAATCTAGTTCGTTTACACTAGATTTTTTGACACTAGCAAGAGTTCACATTCACAACAAACAGAAAAAAGGCTTTAACACAATTTGCTTTTTATTTATACTTCAAATTTTTTAAGTTCTTTTATTTCTTTACTTGAATACTTTTCACATTTGTAAAAATAGTGGTTGTGCTTTTTCGGTCAAATATTTGACTAATCTGACCGCACCTTAAGTAACAAGATCTGCTTGTAGGGGCTTAAGGCAGGGATGGACACCTTAAAAAAACATCGATGTTTTTTTCCATGTGATGTTCCGCAAACATACAGCGATGTTGCATTGATATTTTTTAAACATCGATTGTTTTTTTTTTAATTATTTACTATTGAAGTTTTGATGTTTTTTTATTTATTATTATTATATTTTTGAAAAATCTTAAGTTTATTTTACATCTCCTAATACTTATTCTCAATTCTGTTTAGAAACAAAAGTTTACCAAGTTTTTAACCTCTCAATGTGTTTCTTTGATGAGTCATTACCTGCGCCGCTTGTAAAATAGTCTTTTAGACGGAGCCGATGCTCCCACCATTGTAAGATATTTAAAAGCGATCTTGTAAAGCTTCGGAAACTGCGATTTATAATCTTTCAAAATATCCAACGGATTTTCGTTCGGTCTTCCCACAGGTGTCCTCAAATAAACTGATAGCTCATCTGACATCGGATTATATCGATGTTTCGACACAATACATCGAGTGTTTTTTAAACATCGATGTTTTTTGTCCATCCCTAGTTTAAGGTGACCTTATCAAATTTATTAAAAATTTTGAAATGTAGATCCATCTAAAAAGAGTTAATGGGGATTTTTTAAATGAACCAAATTACCCAATCTTTGCACGAAATTGGCTTTTTTTTTTAGCATGCCATAGTGAATAATCCGATTGTAGATTTTCTTTGAAATCTTCTAGGTATTTTTAGGACATTCGCTCCTTTTAATTTCTTATAAATCTCTAAGTAGAGTTAATGTCTATAATTATAATTTTCTTTAAGATCTTCTTTATTCAACGAGGATACATTTGCTTCTGATGATGCATCGTCAGGTTTTGGCAGTAAATTTAAGATTTGTATTGAAATCCACAATAGAGAGATTCACATCTGCTAGCATGGGAAACGTACCGCAACTTTAAGCGTAACCAGAGAGTTTTTTTTAGAGGGGTTATTACGAGGGCTGCTCTATATATTTCTGGCCTAATAGTGAAAATGCGAATATTTATAATCAAAAATGGTTTTACTGTTTTTCGAAGTATTCTCCAGCATGATTTATACACTTTTGCATGCGCTCAAACCAGTTGTCGAAGCACTTTTTCCACTCCGATTGAGACACCTCTAAAACATGGTTTTTGAACACTTCAACAGCTTCTTCTGGCGACGAAAATCGTTGACCACGCATTTTTTTCTTGATGTGCGGAAACAAGAAGAAGTCATTAGGTGCCAAGTCAGGGCTGTACGGCGGATGACCGATTAATTCGACGTTTTGGCCGGTCAAAAACGCTCTGGTTTGAGTCGATGTGTGAGAGCTCGCATTGTCATGGTGAACAATGATTCGTCTTCTCTTGTAGGTTTTTCGAATTTCTTTGATGACTTCAGGCAAACAAATTGTAGTGTACCACTCAGAAGTGACCGTCCTACGTTGCTCAAGCGGAACAGTCGCCACATGACCAGTTTTGCCGAAGAAACAGGCGACCATTTGCTTCGAAGTGCTTCTTCCACGAACAACTTTCGTTGGATTTTGCTCGTCTTTGAAGACCCACACGGTCGATTGTTGTTTCGTTTCGGGCTCATACGCATAGATCCATGATTCGTCACCTGTGACGATCTTATAAACGTCTTTTGAAGCACCGCAATCGTATTTTTGCAACATTTCTTTGCACTAATCGACACGAGCCTTTTTTTGAGCGACTTTCAAATTGTGCGGGATCCAACGAGAATAAACCTTTTTTACGGCTCGTGTTCATGCAGTATCGAATGTATGCTGGTGGAAGAAATGTCCAAGGATGTCTCTATCTCTCGGTATGTCGCATGTCGATCTTGCATTATGAGTTCACGCACGGTATCAATGTTCTCTGGCACAACAGCCGTTTTTCGACGACCTTTACGGAATTCGTCTTTGAGCGAGCTTCGGCCACGATTAAATTCAATATACCAATTTTTCACAGTGCTATAGGATGGTGCTTCATCGCCATACAAAGATTTAAGTTCATCAATGCACTCTTGTCGTGATAATCCACGTCGAAAGTTGTGAAAAATGATGGCACGAAAATGTTCACGAGTTAATTCCATTTTTTTCTATATTAATTTTTTCAAGTCACTGTTAACAACACAAATAATGGTCGTACGTCAAAACGTTTTGAGTACGATTATGCTTAAAAATCAGATTGCACTTGGCAGCACTCAGTGTTGCCAGGCCAGAAATATATATAGCAGCCCTCGTATCTATTAACCAGAAGAAAAGTTATGCCATGTGGAAACTTAAATTTTTTTGAGGACGGGTCAGTCTGCCCTAGACCAGCCTATCTATGCCAAGGATTTTAAGCAAATTATGCCAAAGCAGTCGACCAAACCCAGCCGATGTTATAAATTTTTGAAGATTTAAAGATTTATGTTTGTTAAAAAAAAAACAAATTCAAAATTCAATGGAAAGGTATTCAACATAAAAGAAAAAATATTTAGTCCCCTTTTTAAAAAAAAACTGTCCATAAAACTTACAATTTTTGGTTTAAACGGTGGCTGAACTTCGCGATTTTCTATTTTCTCCCAGTCTATACGTCTAAAGAAGGGATGCAAACGTACATCTTCTTCACCAGACGAACCACAGCCTAAACGTTTGCTTGGTTGTTTAGTAAGAAACTAAAAAAGAAAAAATTTCTTATAATTGAAATATAATTTTTAATTGAAGTAAAAATACTTACGCCTTTACAAGCCTCTTTGGCCTCTTTACTTAAACTTTTGGGATAGGAAACATTATGATCTGTAATGGCAGCAAATAATTCCTCCTCATCCTCGCCATCAAATGGAGGTTGACCCACTAACATTTCATACAGTAAAACGCCATAAGCCCACCAATCGACCGATTTGCCATATGGTTGATATAAAATGATCTGTTTAAATAAAAAATTAGACAAATTTTAGAGGAAAAAAAAAACTGTTCTTATACCTCGGGCGCTATATAATCCGGAGTGCCACAAAATGTTTTTGTTGTTCTATCACCAATTATATTCTCTTTACACATGCCGAAATCGGCAATTTTGACATGACCATCGGCATCTAATAACACATTGTCCAATTTCAAATCTCTGTACAAAATGCCTTTGCTGTGCAAGAAAAACAGACCAGCTGCTATTTCGGCAGCATAAAATCTATAAAATTTTGTCATAAAATAAATTATCGATCTAAAAGCTTCTTGAAGAATACTTACACTGCCACTGGCTCTTTAAATTTGCCAAATTGTTGTATTTGAAACATTAAATCACCGCCATTTACATATTCCATAACGAAAAACAAACGATCCAAGGTTTGGAAACAGGAATGCAATTGTACCAAAAATGGTGGCTTATCACCCAAAGCCAATACTCTCTTCTCAATCAGTGTACATTCAACATCATCGTCTTGTATTATAACATCCTTTTTAAGGATTTTAATGGCATACAATTCCTCAGTGCCTTTACGTTCAGCCAGTAATACCTTTTGAGAAATTAAAATATATAAAAAGCTTTCTAGAAAAGCTTGCTATTAAAGCTTACCTTGCCAAATGAACCTTTCCCTAAAACCTTGATAAAATTAAAGTCAGAAGCTCTTATCATGTCAGTTTTACAGGCATTTTGAATTGTTTCTGTACGCATAGCCATGGGTTTTCTTTGGGAAGATTTCTTAAAAATTATTAGAAAAAATTAAAAAAAATGCTAGTAAATTTTTTTCCACTTTTACTAAAAGCTTTTTTCAAAACACTTTTCTTGTAAAGCTAAGGGTCTTTGATAAATGCTTTTTATTTATCATTTATTTAAAATAAATTCATTAATGAAAAAGCTCATTTCCTTTAAAATGTTTAAGTTAAAGTTGTTTTATTTTTATCTTAAGTTATATTTGTTGTTGTTTCATTAATAAATATTATAATAAAAAGATTTATTGAAGTTTAGCTTTTTCTTATATATTTCTGTAACTTATTTTCTGGAGTCTTTAAAACTTTTTTAAGGAGTTGTGCTTTAAAGCTTTTTTAACTTTTTTTGAGCTTTTTATAAGAATGAGTTGTTGCTATTTTAAGACTTAATTTAACTTTCATTAGATATAAAAGATAACCTTGAGCTTTTAGCAAAATATTTTTAAAAAAAGCTTTTGACATTTAAAAAAAAAAATATATAAATAAAAAAATTAAGTTAAAATTTTTTAATAAATAAAAAAATAAAAGTAAGAAATATTGATCCAGACTTAAAAACCGTGTTCAAAATCAAAGAATGATTGCAAATAAGTCGTAAGTCTATTTAAATATTTTTTCGATTTAATTTTTGATAAAAGCTTTGTCTTTTAATGCAGCGATTAAATTCTAATACAATATTATTTTAATATAAAAAAAATATAATTTAAAAAAATGTTAAAGCTTTTTTTTAATGTTTTACTTCAACATTTCAAAAAGCTTAAAATATGTAAAAAAGTGTGAATTAATTTTATTAAATCTTCTGCTCAAATTTTCCTTAATTTTTAAAGCTTTTAATTTCAAAGAAAAAAATTAAGAAAGAGTTTTTAATGAAATTTTTTATTATTTTTAATTGAAGTTAAAAAAATAAAAACTTACTCTCATCTGTGATTTGAGTTTTAGTAAATCTTGTGCAGCATCAGCACATGGCACATTATAATATTCACCCTCCTCTTGGGTCAACAATTTAAACCAGCCATTGGCAGGATTCTGCAAAAATAATTACAAATCCATTGTTTAAAATCTATACAAATATTTAATTTCATGTTATAATACCTTGATTATTTCCGATATACCAAATGATAAAGCACCCATAAAATCATTGCGTGATGTACGATCCCAATCCCAAACTTCTATTAATACTCGTCGATCCTTATCCTCCGGCTTAAGATCACTAGCAAACACAAAAAGAAAAGCAAAAGAAAAAAGTTACAAAGAAATATTGCAGTAAAATATTCGATGTCTGAACGGTTAAAAAATGTTAAAATTTTCTTTAAACATCAAACATCATCAAAGCTAAAAATTTCTTTTTTTTTTCACACGATGTCAATTAGTTTCAATTTGATCTGTTTTGCAATTTTTTCGGGACTAGTTTGCAAGCATTAATCCTCAAATAACAAATAAATTTCAAAATCGGTTCCTTCATTTTTTAAGTCTGTTAAAAAAATAAATTTTTAAACAAAGGATATAAAAATTTTAATAAAATAAACAGAAAAAGGGTCACGCTACACAAAAACATTAGTCGTTCGTTGACATAAAGTATCGAAAATAACCTATCGGAAAGTTCGTAACTCAACACGAACTTCATTTAACTCACTATGTTATCAGTTAAGGCCGTGTCAGATAGAACTTTTTCGCTTTGCGTGACGTTTCAAACTTTGAAAAAAAAGTGTAAAACGCAAGAGGTATGTCACAATAAAAACTTTGACAGCGCTTAATTATTGTTTGTTTACGTTAAAAGTGCATAGTAGTTTTTATATTTTCATTAAAATAATATTAAAAAATGTTATTGGAGGACATATTGGAATTGGTTCTAATTCTAATCTTAATGAATGAAGCATTTTTATATAACTACATGTATACATAAGAATATTAAAATAAACTATTTCCTATAGTTAAAATAATTTGTTACAAATTAATACTAGAAGCCTTTTTTAAAAATAATAAAGGAATAATATTTAATAAAAAAATTACATTTTAAAATACTTACCTCTTTTACTTTAGATTTTGCAAAAAATAATATACAAATGTATAGCAGCTAATTGTCAAAGCGCGCCAAAAGATGAGTGTTGACCAACTTTGCGCTTTGCTTTGCGTTAAAAGTGCTTTATGTGACATGTTTCATATAAGTTTATACATTTTATCTTAAATGTCAAAGCGAATTTGCAACGCAACGCAAAGCAAAAGTTTTATCTGACACGGCCTTTAGGCAGTTTCAAGAGAAAGATATTCTGTAGCAATACGCAATGCTATTATTCTCCATTTATTCTCATTAATATTAAATAAAATAGAGAACAACCCCAAAATTTCACATTTAAGCTTAAGGAAATCTTCTAGACATTCTCAGTTGATCTTATCATATGATTTTTTTTTCGGTTCAAAAAAGAAAAATAACTACAGAAATTTAATATATAACAGTTAGCATTAAGATATTATCCTGTATATCTGAGATTGAAGTACAGTGATTCGGATTATATCCCAGAAATAATATAATAATTTATTAAACTAAAATAATAAGATAAGATCTGATGACGAGATCAAGTTATGAAAAATTGATTGATTTTGAGACAATTTGGGCTCCTCAATAAGAGAGTATTTTAGACAGACTTCAAAAAAATGTTTTATTTATAAAATTTCTATCTGAACTCATTAATTCCTGAATTGATTTTAATGTAAGTGTTTTCAGTTGAAAGGTGATGCTTACAGGTGGATTCCATTAAAAAAAAAATGTTTCTAATTTTAAAAGTAAAAGGTGTTCCCATGTGTATTAAACGAAAGCTGTTAATAACAATAAGAAATAAACTTTCGAAATGAAGAGTGTTCCTATTTGCGACATAAAATAACTTACAAGGTCCTATATTTTGAACCATTGTTGCCAATTGCTTAAAAACTACACAGAATATGAAATTGTGTATCCCCTATAACAATAAATATAAATATACAATAGGTATACTATACTATACTATACTATACTATACTATACTATACTATACTATACTATAATATACTATAATATACTATACTATACTATACTATACTATACTATACTATACTATACTATACTATACTATACTATACTATACTATACTATACTATACTATACTATACTATACCATACTATACTATACTATACTACACTATACTATACTATACTATACTATACTATACTATACTATACTATACTATACTATACTATACTATACTATACTATACTATACTATACTATACTATACTATACCATACTATACTATACTATACTATACTATACTATACTATACTATACTATACTATACTATACTATACTATACTATACTATACTATACTATACTATACTATACTATACTATACTATAATATACTATAATATACTACACTATACTATACTATACTATACCATACTATACTATACTATACTACACTATACTATACTATACTATACTATACTATACTATACTATACTATACTATACTATACTATAATATACTATAATATACTATACTATACTTTACTATACTATACTATACTATACTATACTATACTATACTATACTATACTATACTATACTATACTATACTATACTATACTATACTATACTTTACTATACTATACTATACTATACTATACTATACTATACTATACTATACTATACTATACTATACTATACTATACTATACTATACTATACTATACTATACTATACTATACTATACTATACTATACTATACTATACTATACTATACTATACTATACTATACTATACTATACTATACTATACTATACTATACTATACTATACTATACTATACTATACTATACTATAATATACTATACTATACTATACTATACTATACTATACTATACTATACTATACTATACTATACTATACTATACTATAATATACTATACTATACTATACTATACTATACTATACTATACTATACTATACTATACTATACTATACTATACTATACTGTACTATACTATACTATACTATACTATACTATACTATACTATACTATACTATACTATACTATACTATACTATACTATACTATACTGTACTATACTATACTATACTATACTATACTATACTATACTATACTATACTATACTATACTATACTATACTATACTATACTATACTATACTATACTATACTATACTATACTTTACTATCTTGGAAACAGAGTTCTGCTGTATGACACTGAAACAGGGGTCAAACAATATGAGTTGCTATTTGCACAGATTTCATAAAAAAGCTGATGCAATATGTGAAATGTATCACGAGGGAGAGGATAACGTGGAACATACGCTTTTTCATTGCAGATTCTGGGAGAACGACTGGGACATGTATGGCATATCAAATCAAATGTTCATTGAGGAGTTAGTTGAACGAATGATGGAAATCAAAGAGAAATGGTCTAAACACTCAGCATATATCAACTGGATACTGAAGGAGAAACCAAAATATCTGAGATAACCGCAGTCGAATCCCTAATCATGGTACATATGTATTGATTGCATAGTCCAGTTAATGAACCCAGAGTATTGCGAAAGTGGTCCCGGAGTGTTTGTTTTTGTGTTGGACCACTATTGATAGCGCGCTATCATTACGTCCAAACAAAAAAAAAAAAAAAAACCGACCGTTACTATGGGTACAGATGGACAGCGACGGCAGATGGATGGACAGACGGAAAGACATTTAAGCAAAAAAAATTTTTTTTTTTTTACATTTTTTCCCAATCAGGATTTAAACCGTAAAAGAAATAAAATTTACTTCATCGGCTTATGTTTATTTTTTAATTTTATTTGTAAAAATTTTAGAAAGAAAAATTATTTACAAATTTATGCGGGCGTTTTTCAAAGAAAACAAGAAAAATTAGACAATAGCAGAGTGAAATGCAGCATTTTCTGGATCGCTACATCCTTCTTTCCTTCCTTCCTCGTGTATATTGTAAATATCATCTATTTATTCAATTAGTCAAACGTCCGCATACATTTGTAAATAATTAAAATTTCTAAAAATTAAAAAAAAAAACTAATTAAAAAAATGAACCTTAGCCGAAAAAAAAGAAAATTTCAATTCATTAAAAAAAACTTTAAATTATTATTTTATGGAAATCGATACTAAAAATATAAAATTCTCTTTTTACTATTCGATTTAAATTTTTCACACATTATTTACACCCTTTGTTTCTATTGCTTAACTTTAATCTTTTTCTTAAGAATTTTTACTTTACGGCAAATTAAAAGATATTAAATACAAATGTAAAGAATATAAAAAATTTTTACACTTACTACGTAATTGTTTCATTCCATATTGGATTTAATGAGGCCTTTATGGTGCGTGTTTTCTTTTTAGCTTTATCATGTTCATCGGGTATTAATTTAACTTTAACATATGGATCACTTAGACCATTTGGATCCATTGGAATGAGATTGCGTCCCTCCTTGACTGTTTAAGATGAAAAAAAAAGAAAAAAAAAATAAAATAAAAGAAAATAAAAGAAAATACGAAAAAAAATTGTTTTAAAAGAAATACTAGAAAATAAATAAATTAGAAAGAAATTTTAACCGTTTGTGTAAAATAATGGTGGTTGTTGTTTTTATTACAATTTTAAATAACAAATAAAATTGCTGAAGCTTTGTAAAAGTTTCCTTTTTATACCCTTCACCACAAGAAGTAAAAAGGGTGTATTTAAGTTTGTCATTTTGTTTGTTATTTCTACAATATCCATTTCCGACCCCATAAAGTTTATGTAATCTGAGTCCTTACGCATAGCGAAGTCTATTGAGCAATGTTCGTCTATCCGTCTGTCCATCCATGTTAGTATTGAAATTAACTTTGCCAAGGCATTAAATGAGTTAGAGAAATTCTAAATATGCCAAACGATTACAAATGGTTTCGAAAATTTTGCTAGTAAAAATCAGCAGTATCGTTCCATGTCTTTCGTGGCAGCAAACAAAACACCACGCCTGCCTCTAATTTATTGAAGTATTTCTAATAATAAAAAAAAAACAAATATATGGGGCGATAGAGAATAAAAAAAAAATAAAATAAAACATGAAGCTAATAGGCTGCTGTAGTCGAAGTGTAAGCACGTTGGCTATAAACCTGGTTGCCCAGGGTTTAACCCCTGCAGCAACCAAAAATAAAAAATGTTTTTTTCTGTTTAATGTATACCATTACATATTCAGAACTAACATATTCAGAACTAACATTAAACATGCAGCCTCCTTCGTCGGTACTTCTTCATAGCATATTCGCCGGCGACGGTTACGAAAATAACTAAATAGGCATTATTGCCTGAAGTGCTACTTCTCTTAAAAAAAAGAAAAAACTGTCATTCGCCTATATTGTCCGAGCTATGTGCCTCTAACCTTTTGTGCACCATTTTTTGGAAATATTAATGATACCCATTCATTTAAAAGCTTTTAAAGAGACCTTTCAGTATTGAAGTTACTTCACTAAACTAGATTTACACATATGGTGAAGGGTATATAAGATTCGGCATAGCCGAATATAAAGCACTCTTGCTTGCTTTTATTGTAATAAGATAAAGAAATAGGAAAAAGATTTATTTAGTGATATAATTTTTGTTATCAAATGCTTGAAAATTAAATAAGATTAAGTTTAAATTTTTGTTGCCCTAAGATATGCTTTTTATGCTTTAAATAACTTTTTATATTTAACTACAATTTAATTCACATTTTAACCCCCTACGAGGGCTGCTATATATATTTCTGGCCTGGCAACACTGAATGCTGCCAAGTGCAATCAGACATGACATTTCCATTGGAAAGTTTGTCATTTTTAAGCATAATCGTACTCAAAATGTTTTGACGTACGACCATTATTTGTGCTGTTTACAGTGACTTGAAAAAATTAATATAGAAAAAAATGGAATTAACTCGTGAACATTTTCGTGCCATCATTTTTCACAACTTTCGACGTGGATTATCACGACAAGAGTGCATTGATGAACTTAAATCTTTGTAAGGCGATGAAGCACCATCCTATAGCACTGTGAAAAATTGGTATAATGAATTTAATCGTGGCCGAAGCTCGCTCAAAGACGAATTCCGTGAAGGTCGTCCAAAAACAGCTGTTGTGCCAGAGAACATTGATGCCGTGCGTGAACTCATAATGCAAGATCGACATGCGACATACCGAGAGATAGAGACATACTTGGACATTTTTTCCACCAGCATACATTCGATACTGCATGAACACCTGGCCGTAAAAAAGATTTGTTCTCGTTGGATCCCGCACAATTAGAAAGTCGCTCAAAAAAAGGCTCGTGTCGATTGGTACAAAGAAATGTTGCAAAAATACGATTGCCGTGCTTCAAAAGACGTTTATAAGATCGTCACAGGTGACGAATCATGGATCTATGCGTATGAGCCCGAAACGAAACAACAATCGACTGTGTGGGTCTTCAAAGACGAACAAAATCCAACGAAAGTTGTTCGTGGAAGAAGCACCTCGAAGCAAATGGTCGCCTGTTTCTTCGGCAAAACTGGTCACGTGGCGACTGTTGCGCTTGAGCAACGTAGGACGGTCACTTCTGAGTAGTACACTACAATTTTATTGCCTGAAGTCATCGAAGAAATTCGAAAAACCAACAAGAGAAGACGAATCATTGTTCACCATGACAATGCGAGCTCTCACACATCGGCTCAAACCAGAGCGTTTTTGACCGGCCAAAACGTCGAATTAATGGGTCATCCGCCGTACAGCCCTGACTTGGCACCTAATGACTTCTTCTTGTTTCCGCACATCAAGAAAAAAATGCGTGGTCAACGATTTTCGTCGCCAGAAGAAGCTGGTGAAGTGTGCAAAAACCATGTTTTAGAGGTGTCTCAATCGGAGTGGAAAAAGTGCTTCGACAACTGGTTTGAGCGCATGCAAAAGTGTATAAATCATGCTGGAGAATACTCTGAAAAACAATAAAACCATTTTTGATTATAAATATTCGCATTTTCACTATAAGGCCAGAAATATATAGAGCAGCCCTCGTATAACAGACTTTTTAATACCAGAATATAAAACATCCTAGTAAAGTTTGTAAAAGTTTAGAAAATTGAAGAAGGTAATTAAAAACACCCAATTAAATGTGTTTATCAAAAAGTATACTTTATAATTTTTAATTAAATTTGACCACAGCTAACAAAGATTATAGCACATGTGTTCTACCATAATCTTATAAATATTATTATCATCATATCAAATAAGCTTTAACTTTCTAAGCGAAATAATTAAAGTAAATAGCTTTTAAGCTTAATACAATTTCAACGCAGCAGTTAAAACGTTTTTTGTGTCTTTTGTGATCCCATTAGAAAAAAAAACATTAAAAGTAAAACTCATTTTAAAATTGTTAACAGTCAATTACTTACTCTGTACAGTAAGTGTATTTTCCTTAACACCTAATTCCAATAGTATGCGTCCACGGCGCTCAGTGTGATCACATCCGCATAAACTGGGCACGTTCTCTTTGCAACGTGCATGTACGTTCATGTCACATGCTATTTTGTTTGTTGTAGTAAATGTTACAAAAAAAAAAAAAAAAAAAACAACAAAAAAACAATTTGAGAATTAAATTTAGTTAAAATTTTTATAAAAATAAGAAAAGAACAAATGAAACTGTTAGAAAGGTTTTAGCTTTTAAAGAATTATTATTTAGTTGGTGGCTACAAAAATAGTTCTTAAAGGTTTAAGCATGAAAAGAAAGTATTTGAAGGATAATAGCTTAAGAGGACTTTGCAGGACTTAGAAACACACAGGTATACACTTTCAATCACACACGTACGTAAAAGACTTTTTTTGTTTGTTAGAAAATACACACATTTTTAAAATAAAGGTAAAAAAAATATTATTGCTAACTACCTTAAATAAACAGATTATAAAAACTTAGTTTGTCATAATCAAAAAACGACAAACTTACCTTTACTAACTGGTCGCTTTTTTTGAGAAAATAAGAATACATCTTACCTGGATTTCTGTGGAAGAAAAATCTTTTCAACTAACACATTTCTAATTGAATAACTGCCAACATTTTGCTCTTGTTAAAGAATAATGCAGTTAAACTTTTAAATAAAGACGGCTAAAAGTATGCAATGATTTTTAATTTGCGTGCTGACCTTAATAATTTTTTGTTGTTTTTATTTTGTTTTTTGATTAACATGTTTTAGTTTGTTTGTGTTAAGTGCTTTTATAAAAAGCAAAACTAAGCTAATTAAATAAAGTTGGCCACATGAATATTTGTTAGAAATTTTATTTTTTTTTTATATCTCTTAAATAAAAAGGATAAAATATTTAAATCACATTTTTAATAATAAATATAATTGTTAAAGAAAAATTTTCTTTAAAAGAAAAAAAAAATATTAAAAGAAGAATAGAGTAAGTGGTAACTTGTTATTTTTTGAAGAAAAGTTAAATTAATTCATTCCTATAAAGATTCCAAGCTATTAATAAATTTTCTTAACAGATTTCCAACGAATTTATGCAAATTAATGATGAATTTGAGAACATTAATTCCAATGAAAACTGGTGCAGTTAAAAAAAAAAAAAAAAAAAAAATAATCGATAAATTTTTTCTTTTAAGAAAGGTTAAGTTCAAAATAAGTTTATTTTCATTATAAAAATGAAATATTGACTCTATTTTAAAAACACGTAAGTTAAACGGTAAATTTTCTTTTTGCAAAGAAGTATAAATCAATCGATAAATAGTCTTCCCAATTTAAGTTATTAAGAAACTTCAAGTTATTAAGAATTTCTTTCACAAAAACAATTAAAGTTATAAAGAAAACTTCTTTTATAAAAGAATAAAAAGTTTTCACATAAAAACGAAAATTTTTTACGAACTTTTTTTTTTTGTATAATTAAAGTTATTGATAAGTTTTCGTTTTTTTTTTTAAATAAAAATATTAAAAACCTTTTTCATAAAAAAAACTTAAGTAATTAACAGTTATCTTTTCCCAAAGTAGTTATCGATAACTTTTTTATCATAAAGAAAAGTAAAGTTATCGAAAGCCTTGTTTCCACAAATAAAAGGGATGTTGTTTATAGATTTATATTTACTAAGAAAAGCAATTTATCTATAACTTATTATTCATGAAAAATTAGTTATCTATAAAATATTTTTCAAAAACAAGGTTATCGATAATTTATTTCTCCAAAAATAATCAGTAAATTTTGTTAACTTTACTTTTACAAAGAAGCAGAAAGTTATCGATGCCTTACTTACGTTTTTTCATAAGGAAAAATTAAGTAATCGATAAGTTATTTTTTGAAAAACGTAAGTTTTTAAAAAAAGGTTATCGTTATCGAAATTTTCGAAGAGAAGGCGAGAATTATTGATAAACTTATTTTCGTAAAGAAAACGAAAGTTATTGAAGACTTATTTTTCATAAGGAAAATAAAAATTATCGATAACTTATTGTTTGAAAAACAAAGAGGAAATTATTAATAGCCTTATTTTTACCAAGACAGAGAAAATTATCGATAATTTAGTATTAACAAGGAAGAAAAAAGTTATCGATAATTTATTTTTAATAAAAATGAAGTTATCGATAACTTGCAAACTTTTACCGTTATCACACTTAAAAAATTAAATTTGTATATCTTATTTAGTTTTCTCCAGTTAACTCGAGGATTCTTCGTTTTTGTTTGTGGGGGGAAAGAATTTTGAGAGGAAGTGTCTCCTTGTAAAAGTAAGCCTGCGGTATGTTTCAATCGGCTTATTTTTATGAGAGAGCATAGTTACCGATGACTTTCGTAAACATAAAAGTTTCAATGTTATTTGTAAAAAAGAAAGTTTTTGTAGCTCGAATAATGTATTCGTTATAGGAATCTAACTAATAAAACTTCGTTTTTTTTTTAACAAAATAGCCCACTGTAAGTGTCTCCGCTTTCTATGGTTAGTGTTGCCAAAAATATAAGAAGGAAACATGCACATTTTACCTTTTTATACATGTCAAGCATACAACGACATTCATACAAGTGGCGTCTGACCTTGTTGGGCAACATTTTTTTTTCCAATAGCCAAAATATTTATTTGGCATTTTTGTTTTATTTCCAAAAAAAAAAAAAAATGTAAGCCATGTATCTACCAAATGAGCTTGTCAACACATGTGCTGTTAACCAAATTCTTGATAAAAGACCAACGCCAAAACAACACATGAGTTTTATTTTTTTGTTTCATAGGGATAAAACTCTGAATTTTTAAAATAAAACTTAATAAAAAGGTTTGTTTACTTTCACATGACGTTTTAAAAGTATGTGACAGGAAGACAGTAATAAATTCTTTTTTTATTTGTTTTGCAAAAGTTCCATATCGATGAAATATAAACTTTAAAGTTTTCCTTACTTTGATCTGATTCAATTGTGTAACAAAATTTGTATGCAGAGTTCAACCATGCGACTTAGTGATGGAATGACTATAATTAGATAACGGTGAGCTAAAGCAAAAATATGTCGTACTTTAGATCTTGAGTCCCAATTTTCTAACCCTGTTTATATCAAAGCAAGAGAAATTTCCTGAACTTGAAATAATTTAATGAAATTATTCTTGTTTGTATTTAGTATAATGACACTGTTATTCTCAATCATAACATAATGGTTTTTTGTTTGCCAAATATATTGCATATTTTTAGGATTAAATTTTATTATTTTTTTAGGAAACTTGGGAAAAAAATTCTTATATTTAGAGATGACTCCGCTGCTCGGGATCTTAAAAGTCGTGTAATAGCTAGAAAGAGGATGTGTGGGCATCAAATGTCTTCCCATCGTTAGTGTCGTAAGCAGCTAAAGTAGTTAAAACATTTCAGAAATGCGTACATCTCCTACAAAAGAAGTTTTTACTTTTTCGCACTGGCATCTGGTGTGTATTTAAACAAGATTGTTTTTCATATCTCAGTGATTGTTCCTTATCAATGCTTGTTTTTGAGGGGGAGAACCGCCCAGACTGTAAACAAGAAAAAATCGATTGGACCTTGAATCAAAATAGAGTAAAAATTTGATTGACCCGAGTTTTACGGGATCTAGTGTTTGAGGCAGACGAAGTTGACATTGCAACGTATACTGGGAAGATGCAAATGAAAATATTTTTAAGAGTCTCAAACAAATAAAGCAATATCTTTGAAGCGGAAATAATGCCAATAAAAAGAGCGATATTTTAGCTAGTCTGCAATTAAGTATTTGACGAGCCTATCTTTCGAATCGGTACTAAGTTCCAGGCGTGGGACAAAACTTTCACAAAATGTGTGCTTTTTTATAGGAGTTGGCAATTTACTGGTATTCTAAACTATTTAATTTTATCGAGAATAAGTGCAAGATTGAAGACTTCTTCAAAGTAAATCAACTACACCGCTAGTAGATTTATAAGATTCCAATGAAAGCAACTAAAAATGTCGTTTTGCGGTAGATTTGATAATTATGGTACAATTTCTTAGAGTTAAGAAAAGAATAGAATATACGCAACGCTTCCTAAAATCTTGCATTTTTAACAACTCTCCAAGCTGCCACTAGAAGAACTGAATGATTCTTAATGCTTTAAATCCTAATTTCTTCTTTACTTTATATTCTCCCTCTTTCTATCTTCAATTTTCCTCCAAAGAAACCAGATGTATGTTCTTCTTAATACCAACCATCCTGTTTAAACATTTCTCGCAGCTTAGTACCCAACAGATTCAAGTTTCTCAAAAAAACTTTGCATATGTTTAGGATGTAATAAAATTAGAAAAAGATGCGAATTTTTAAAATCTTCTGTAAAAGTCAGATTCAATCTCCGGCTGTCTCACGTAACGAAACATATTTTTAAATGGTGTAGCTGGCAGTGTATTCTTTCTTTAAATAAAATAGATTTATTGAAATCTTTTGTAAATATTTTTTTTTATATTTTCTAAAAAGTAGTGCATACATTTAGGGGTTGACCTTGTTTATCACTTATTCAAATCATTTCATTGTTAAATATTGTTCAACAGCACTTTTACAACTTTAAGTACATAAATGCACTTTTATTTTATTAATAAAAGAAAATCCTCTAGTTATCGTGTCGCTACTAATTTTATATCGATTAAAAAAAATAAAAATGGAAATTCATAACGTAAGCTAACGTCAGTTTTAATTATGACATTAATTGATTATAAATTAAAACATAAACGAAATTATAAAAAAACAACAACGAAATTGTCACATACACGATTAATCAATTTTTTGGAAGAGAGGATAATAAATGTATTATTGGCTACAAAAACGGCATTATGACGATATTAATGAATTAAAGCCGCCTAAACGTATGCTAAAATTGTCTAAGGACAGTTTTAACCAAAATTTTTTTATTCAAAAGTATACTCGTATATAGTCTTCGTAGGCTGAGAAAGAATTAAGGATTTGCTTTGGAAATTTTACACCAAAGTCCTACATACGTCATTTGTTTTTGATGAGATTGTTAGACTCGTAAGAGTAACCTAAAAAAGACAACTATCATTTGATATGTAAATGTCCTATCATGTGTTATACAAGACTTGAAGTAGTTTTCTCTTAATGTTTTCCCAACCTAACAGACACATTAATAAGGTATCGAACAAGTGTCGAATAAGTAAGTGTCTTCAAAGTGCCTTCTTCAAATTAGTTACTCCTAAAAATATGCTTTAGTTTTTTCGATGTACTTTATTAAAGCAAAAAATTTTTATTTTTGCTAAAATTTATTTCTGCTAATTAATTATTTATGTCAATGAACATAATAACGATTCAACACATTTTTATATGTGCAACCACTTATAAACGCTCACATTTATTATCGTAATTAAAATTTATTAAAATTCAATTTTTACCTAACTTTTGTAATTAATTACTTTGAAACTAAAATAGAACGTGTGATTGTTTAATATGCACGAATAAAAACTAAATAAACAATTTGTAAAAGTGGAAAAACGAATAAAAGCATATTTTATCGTTCTTTGGCAGCCGTAAAATATGCAACTGGTATTTTTTCTATTTTTTTTTGTGCGCAAATGTTGTTTATTAAAATTCTGGTAAAACGTGAGCTTTAATTTCCGTTAAACAAATTGATAAAAACTTTTGGAAACAATTTTTTTTTTAACAACAATTTGTAGACACACGAATTTATGTAGTTAAATTGGTTTACTAACGGTTAATTGAAATTATAGTTACGGTAGTAGTAGCAATTTTTTTCTTTGTATAAAAAGTACGCAAAATACAAAAGGGCTTTGGTGAACACACTTTTCACGAAAGGAGAGGTCAAAAGAGGACATTTTTTTAAAGGTAATTTGATTTTTTTTTTTTTTTTGAAGCCTATGAGCCTCTATGTAATAGGTACTTTTCTTAAAAGTGCTTTAACTATATTTTATTTTATTTAAAATTAACTTTGTTTTAGTGCTTAAAATATTAGTTAAAAGTGACCTTTTATTAAAAATCACTTTTTACGAAGCGTCAAATTGAATAAATTGCTTTTTTCGAAAAGGAACTTAATTTAAATGGCACATTATTTTAATGGATTATTTTTTTTTTAATTAAGCGATTTTTTTTCAATTCTTTCTAATTTTAAAAAGGTACCTAAAAAAGTACTGATTTGTAATGCTCTGTTTAAAATGCTACATTCTTTTGTAATTTATTTTTTGTGAGTTTTCAAAAAATTATAAAACAAAATTTTTTAAAAGGTGCTTTTTTTTAAAGTAATTTTTCATAGGTACCTTTTTTAAGTAATTTTTAAAGTAGTACTTCTTAAAAGGACATTTTTTATAATTTAATAATAATTTCTTATAATACTTTTTTATTGTTTGTTATTTGTTTTAAAGTGTTCTTCTTTAATAGGTGAGTTTTGAAAAAGACATTTTGTTAGGGTACTTAAACGTTTTTTAAGAGTTCAATTTTAAAAAGGTACTTAAAAAAGTACTGATTTGTAATGCTCTGCTTAAAATGCTACAATCTTTTCTAATTTATTTTTCACTTTCAAAAAATATTTTTTTGTTTAAAGGTACTTTTTTTAAAAGTAATTTTTAAAAGGTACTTCTTTCAAAATTAATTTTTAAAAGTTATTCTTTTTAAGTAATTTTAAAAATAGTACTTCCTAAAAGAACATTTTTTTTAATTTAAAAAAAAAGTGACAAAGAAAAAGACATTTTTTTAGTTTTTTGAAAGTTCAACTTTAAAAAGGTACTTTAAAAAGTACTGATTTATTATGCTCTGCTTAGAATGCTAACATTTTTTTGTAAATCCTCTTAGACTTTCAAGAAAACTTAGGAAAAAAAAATTAAAAATTATAAAAGGTACTTTTTTTTAAAAAGAAATTTTTAAATGTAATTTAAAAAAAAATTTAAAAAGGACTTCTTAAAAGGGAATGTTTTATAATTTAAGAGTAATTTCCAATAATCCTTTTTTTATTAATGGTAATTCGTTTTAAAGTGTTCTTCTTTAATAAGTGAGTTTTAAAAAGCACATTTTTAAGGTATTTAAAAGTTAGTGTTTTTTTTAATGGTGCGGTTTGTAATAAATAGTTTTTTTTAAATCCGCTCCACCAAAAGGTTTTTTTGGTGCCATTTTTAAAAGGTACTTTTTAAATAGTTTGTTTTAAAAAGTAGTACTTAAAACGTATTTTTAAAAATCATCCTTTTGGTAGGTGATTTTTTAAAAGGTACTTTTTTGCAATAATTTATTTTAAAGGGTTTCTATTAAAATAAACACAAAAACATATTAAGAAAGGTGATGTCTTATTTGCTTTAAAGGAACTTTTTAACAGAAATTAAAATGTAAGCTTTTGTATATTTTTTAAAAGGTGGTTTTTAACAGGTATTTTTTGAGTACTTTTTTTAAAACTCTTTTGATAATTTCTTCTTTTTGTTAAAAGATTCTTCAAAAGTTTATTTTAACTGATCCTGTTGATTTAGCTAAAATAGTACCTATTGAAATTTGCCTTTTCGAAAAAGTACTTTTTAAAAAGTACATTTTAAATAAATTTTTTTTTTGCTTTTTATAACATGTATTTTTAACAAAAAATTGTTTAAGGGGTTAAATTTGTACGTCTTGGTACTAAATGTGTTCAAATTGTATTTTTTTAAACAGAACTCCTACAAATCTTTTACTTTTCTTTAAGGCTTTAAAAATCAATATTTGAATTTATTTTTGATTGAGTTTAATTTCTTGCTAAATATGAGAACACAAAAATTTAAAATTTTCTGTGAAATTTCAAGCGTGCTACAACACGTGCGTTCCACAATTTTTAACGTCTTTTGTGTTGTCAACAATCGATATTTATAAATACACAAAGATGTACACACATCCATACTTGAGTTTCATTTCTAGGTTTTTTTTTATGAAATTTATGCATTAAAGCAGTTGATGTTGTATAAAGTTTAAACGAATACATACATACATCATATAATTGTATATTTGAGTGAATAGATGCTTTTAAAACTTTTTTAAGAGGCATAAAAATTGAAAGTGATTTGAGTTTTATTAAAAAAAGACACAATTTTCATTGCAAAAAAGATTTATAATAAACAATTTTATTTTGATTTAAAAATTTATTATTTGTTGTGTGAGTGCACTTAAAATAGAGAATTCTATAATAAGTAGAAGCACTAGAGCAGAAGTTAATCAGCATATTATTTTTATATACTTAAAAACCACAAAATCTATAGAGCATTTGGTCTTAAAGCGCATACAGTAGCTACTTTTTATTTGTACTCGAAAAGTTAAGGATTGTCAGTAAATGTTATCATATGTTTTAAGTACCTTTGTACCTTCAGTATTTAGATATTGAAGTGTAGAAAATCTATAATTATTTTGTAAGGAGCTTTAATTTTATAAGAATTATGCGTACAGTACTTAAAGCATGGTTTGCTTTCTAAGAACAAAATTTTTTATTTAAGGTGCCCTCTTAAAAATAAATCTAAATTAGTGAGGCTTTTACTCAAAAATAAGACAAAATTTTTAAGTAGAAAATAGCGCACTTGCGCTTTCTTTCCGAGATACATTTCATTAGCTTACTTTTCATTTTTTTATCACTCTTGGTTCCTTTTTTTTGGGGGGGGGGGGTAAACTTCACCAAACTAGACTTCGGAAAAACGGTGTCAATCCATTCACTATTTCCGCGAAAGCAAAGTGGTAGGTCCAGATATTTCTAAGGCATGACATGGTGAACTCTTATCAAAACTTATTGATTTCTGTATTGATAAAATCTTTACTTTTTTTATATAAAGCTTTCTGAGGGATCGCAATATTCGAATTGTTTCTCCCCGGGGACACCAAGAGTCGGAGCTGATCTAACTTAGGCTCTGACGAAATGCATTTGGAGTATAAGGGGAACCAGTGCCCCCGTTGTGCAGGCACCAAGTCTGGATAGACAATGCAATGCTTGTTGAAATCCTGACAAAGAACCACCCATCTTTGTAGCCGGTTATTTTTAAGGAGCTCTCGGGCTACAAGTGGTGACAATGCTTAGGTCAGTGTCTGCTAGGAAGGTGCGGTGCCGAAGTATGCTGTTGCACTCTCAACAGACGAGTTTGGATGTTCCCAATCCCTTAAGCCAGGGGTATTTAATGGTCCTGATAGTCATGTTCTTAAACTTACAACTTCGTTGGCTAAACTAGTAAGGGAAGCTAGTCGACGCATTATATTTCACTTAGTGATAAGCCCACCGTCAGATTAGCCCAACATGGCAAGTGCTGACAGGAATCTTTATCACATTTGCTCGAGTTTTTATGGATGGGATCTCATTGAACGAGTTCAAAGTTATTTTGACTGTACTGCAAGCTTTGGTCTTTTCTTCTTTCTTCTATCTTATTTATTATGTTTATTAACGACCGTCGATGTCAAACTTCTATTCCAATCTAATCTTTTGCAGCTGATACTAACATGTGCCGTTCATATTCACAACGCAATAAGGCCAAGTCTTTTAGGAATATGGGCTATGTTAAGGCATCCTCAATAACGATCTTTTGGCAATCTTCAAATGGGGTTTTGAACAGGGTTTAGCTTATTGCCTGAAAAACCTAATGCTGTGAATTTTTCCCCTGGCATATGGCTTAATGCGCTCCCTCATCTGTAATTACGGTTGGTATATATGTCGAAGAATTAGAAGCTCTCGATGTTATTGGCATGAAAATTCAAGGCGTTGTTCGGTGTTTTAAGCATATTTTTTAGGTCGCATTCAATGCATTCAAGGGCCTTGGTTTCCTAAAACGGTGCAAGAGATGCCTTCCTTTATCTGATTTCTTTGCTATCTTTATCAGGCGGAAAATGAAATAAAACGTTATATGGGGCTATTTCGGATTTACTAGACCACATCCGGGAAAGAGCAAAGAAGCTCTCCTTAGCTCTATTGACTCACTGAAGCATCAACAGAATGTGGATGTGTTTCATTATCTTACCTCTACTACAGCGGAATGTTCGGTGTTAATATCTTGGACCTTGTTTCCGAAAGACGTAATTTCGTTAGCGCAATACGTTCTTAATTAAGTGCGCATCACCTTGTGAAAAAAGCACTATGTGTCACTCCGAAAATTTGTTTTTAAACCGAATAGTTCGTTTGCAATACAAACTCCCTGCAGAGGTCTTTTCTGTCACTTTCAGTGTCAAAAGACTTAAACTAAATATCTTTAAGAATTACTCCCTTTATCCTTCTTTCCACAACCGTATTTCCTAGCTCTGGCGCAATGTGTTGCATAAGTAGGTGTAATTCCCTAAGAGCTGATCCCACACAAAATCAAATTAAGTCCAATCCCACGTTTACAATACTTCTTATTATTGCCTGTGATAAAATTTAAAATTCTCTGGTTAAATACTAATTTAAATTTGGTATAACGTGGGGAATTTAAGTCCCTAAAAATTCGTAGCGAATACTCGTCTCAAAAAAGTACGATAAGTAGCAGTTGACATTCAAAATTAAAAAAAAGGCCCCAAAACAGCATTAGTGTCTTAAAATATGCCCTTACCTTGGTGTCATAGAGAATTCCATAAAATTACGGCCGGAAAATCAAATGCAAGTTTAAGTAAATTTTAATAAAGTACCGAACCGGGTAAAAAAAAACACCAAAGGGCAAAAAGGTGTAAAAGCGTGTAAAAGGGTACCAATTTTTTGTGGTCTTTGGGTCATGTCTGGTCACGTCACCGTGATATTTATATGACCTCTGAAAAAAGTTTCTCTATATTCTCAGAATATAAATTCATCAAAAGGCAAGAGTTTATAAAATATGATACCCCGAAAGTACTTTTCATGTACGGACCAATCTTCGTACACCAACTTTAATAAATTCTTATATTTCATGTTTCGCAATATTCGCTTAAATATTTTAATTTTTTCCTTTTTTTTCTATTTATTTGTAATTTATTGGCGCATATTATAAACTGCTACTGCAACTGATGTTGCTGTCAGTACATTAATTTCTTTATGGTTAAACAAAGTTGGCTTCTGTTGTTGTTACTTCATCTGATGCCTTTATATTTTCCTTTTTTCTTCGTTGAAATTGTGTGGCTTTCAACTACGCTACTGATAAATAGTTTTGTTTTTTATCTCCTCTTGTTATGCCAATATCAATTTAATTAAAAATTGAAAAGAAATGCTTTAATTCATTAAATTTACTTTTCAATTTTATTCGAATGAAAGTCGAAAGAAAGAAAAATTTTATTTTGTTGACATTTTTTTTTCGTCTTCATTTATACGCAGGTGTTGAACGTTGCAATTACTCTTCTCGTGCTTATTTCGTTGAAAGGATTTAATGAAATGAATAAAAAGCGATTTTCCACTTTAATCCTTTTTATATTTACACTTTTATGCTGTTAAAGAATTTTATAGTTAAATGGTCATGGCTGTTTAAAAACTTTGGAAAAACGAAATAAAAATGTTTCAATGCGAGGAGCACTGGAAACAGAAAGGAAAGTGGGTTTGAGAAAGATGTCAAGTACAAAAAGACGGATAAAGTTTTTGTTTTAATAGCAAAATTTTAATAAGATGAATCCAGGGTCTAATAGAGGCATAAGTTTGAAAATACTTTGCCTCGCTGAAAAGGGACACATTTAGCAGTTTTTAAAATTATGGCGCAAACCATACCATTCGCCAATGCTTTTCGGGATTTTGTTATTATTTTTGCAACAGCATTTGTTGGTTCGTTTCTTGAAAAAAACAATTTCTGTTCTTTAACCCACATTTTACCCACTTCGCTTGTTAAGAAGCACTTCAATGTTAATAACCCTGCTTATTAAAGCATCAAGCTTAAAGGACACTATTTTAAGGAATTAAAAATAATTAATAGCAAATAATATATTTTTGTAGCTTTCGGTGACTACACCTCGCACATTTTAAAATGTACATTAACAAAATATAGAAATGTAAGAATAAATGATTGAATGATGAATGATGAAATCAATACGGATTACAGAAACACCTTTAAAGAATCAATATATTTTTGTATTATACAGTAAGTTCACTTGGATGTCATTACTTCAGTTCTATTTTCATTATTTCGTATGAATGCCCTTACATTTTTAATCATCTAAAAGAACCCAGAAATTCCATAATTCTTCTCAGAGCATAATGCGATGAATCTGTATAAGACAATGTAAATTCAGGCGGAAAAGATTGTTTGAGAATCTGCAAGGCATTTCCTTTAAGCCTGACAGCTGCAGATGTGGTCTACTTGATTTTGGAAAAAACTTCTTAATGCTCCTTTAAGTCTTTTGCAAAAAGTACCTTGAAGTTCAATGCCAAGGTAAGTGTTGTAAACGCTTGTTAATGCTAGAGAATCTTGGAAAAAAAACCCATCAATGATATAAGAGAGTGGAAAAAACTCTTTAATGATACTTAAAGACAATAAGACAGATTATAGGTTCTGAGGGTTGTGTTACAAATGTTTGTTGATGCCAGAAAAAAATCCATCAATTCTCCTTTTAACCCTTTAAAATATAAATAGGGACCTTAAAACTAATAAAAGTGTATACAAAAATTCTAAAAGCTGTTAATCTCGGAAGAAACTTCTTAATCTTATTTTAAATCTTTTGCAATAAGGACTTTGAAACCGAAAAAAGTGCCTGTCTAAAAGCTGACGGCTATTAATTCGGGAAGAAATTCTTAAACGCTTTTAAAAGGATCCTAAAGCCAGTTAGGCAGATAATGGGTTTAAAGCTGGCGGTTGTTTCGCAAACGCTGGTTAATGCAAAAAATAAAAACCCATCCTCCTTTGATATAAGAAATCGTCAAGAGGGTCTCCTTTAAGTCCTTCCTGAAGAGAATCCTAGAGTCGAGTAAACAGATCATGGGTTTAGTTCCGAGAGTTGTGTTACAAATGCTTACTGATCTTAGAAGGTCTTAGAAAAAATCCATCTATGCTTCTTTTAGTCCCTAGAAATAAGAAATTTTAAGCCGATAAGAGTGTCTGCTGATCACTCTTGATTGTGGAAGAAACTCCTTAATGTTACTTTAAGTCCTTTAAAAAAAGAACCTGGAAGACTAGGCCGAGGATTATAATGCAAACAATTGTAGATCCTAGGAAATAACCCATCCATGTTTCTTTTAGTCCTTTGAAATAAGGACCTTGAAGCCGATAAGACGGTTTGCATATAAGAAAAAACCCATAAAGGCTCTTTTTCGCTCTTTAAATGAGGAAAATGGATAATTATTGAAGTTGTCTGATAATTATTGAAGTTGCCAAAGGCTCATTAGCGCTCTTTTAATTCCTCTGAAATAAGGAACTTAAAATCCATTGGACTGCCTGCATAAATGCTGATGGTTGTTGTTCTTAGAAAAAAGGATTTCTGGATGCTAAATGGTTACAATTGTTGATCCTAGTCTGATCATAAAAATCAGGAAAAGTGTTAGAAATGCCCATTAAACAAGACCATTAAAGGGACTGTTTAGGGCAGCTCTTTAATGCAGCTGAACGGAAATGAGGCTTTCCATGTAAAATTTATCTGGTATTTAAATCGCTATCGAAAATTTTAGGGCTGTATTGATGCAGATGACTAAACAATTTGGAAAGCTAAGTGTTTACTTATTTTTCTTTTAAGCATCTTTATTTTTGGCTATCGACAATCCTTTCCACGATTGGTCGCCTGTGGTTAAATATTAAATATCATTAATATAATCACTACAGAATTTTTCTGGAGACGGCTATAGCCCTTAAATGAAGAAAAAAATTTATAAACTTATTCCGGTGGTGAATTAGCCCACCCAGACGGATCAATCTACGTCAATGAATACGAGTAGTATGTTCCATGCCATCTCATTTTTTTAGTTCTCTGCATCAAATGGTTTAACACACTTCATTTTCTTCCTCCCTTAAAATTTTCATGATAATCGTTCGAGCCTAAAAACTGTGTCTTGTCATTCTTACAAAAGTTTTCAGAGTCTATTTTTTGTTAAACGTTGGCTCCTTTCCATTTTTATGTTTAAGAGGTCATGAGTTTATTTCCCTTAATATGAAATAGTTCATTTATCCGAATGAGATAAACTGGTTATTCGTTACCATAAAATTTTTGTTTTCTTTTTAACAAAATAACAAAAAAGCAAATCATTTATCTAAGTTTTCTTCCCCATAGTGCATTATTATAAAAATATTTTCTTTTAACTTTGATCAGCAATATAAATATTTTATTATTTTATTTTCAAAAATTTTTATACAAATCTGCTTTATCTGGGAGTCGTCCGATTGTTGATTTGTTTGTTCAACTTAATTTAAGTGGAAAATGATTGCAAACATTTGCACATACTCATACATTCATACATACTCATACATACACACGTGTACATAAAATTTTATTTTTATTAAAAACACAACCCCATGTCGTACAGAAGGTCCATCCATATGTGTTCATAGTGTGTAAAAAATATTTTCCTTTAGATTATTTACAGGCGGCGCATATAGTTGCTGTTACTGTTGTTTTATGGTTTTTTGATGGATTATAAAGAGTGGCTCAAAAAGTACGTAAATTTTTAATTTCCTAACATTTATCAGTTGAAATAAGTCAGTTTGGTCTTGAGAAAAAAAGGTAAATTTTAGGACTAGAAACATTCTTCCATGTAGTTAATTTTTATTAACTCTGGCAACGTTGCTAATAATGTGGGTTCAGTGATGGTCAAGTAAAAAAAAATATAAAAAAACATTCACCGAGTGTTACCTGATTTTTAGTTGGAGGCATGACAAGGACTCTTAATTTTGAAAAATATCGCAACTTTATTTAACCTTTTCGCGCCTTAAATAAAGGAAGTTCATAACACACGTTTTGAGGTTTCGGGAGACACTGGACATGCCAAAAAAACGCTTGTAAAATTTACCCTTTCGATTAAATGATTATTTAAAGTCAAACGTTTGTGATAACAAGGACTACATAAATGCAGAGATGGCATTGTTAGAAATAAAATAACAGTTACATTTGTACAGTGTTTATGAGTCATTTAAAAAGAGATTATGAAGCCCCAATATTCTGTCATAAACTGAACTTTCGCTTTACGTTTTCATTTAATCAGTTAAGCTAAAATTAAAAGATTCTTGAATTTTTTTTATAAAAAATTTGTGTAGAATCTTCTGATGAGCTCTATGAGCTGCAGCAAAATGTCCAAAATTTTTTTTTTAGTTTTATATAATTAACGTAGACTACTCCCTAAATAATTTTTTTCCTATTCAATTTTAATTTGAAGTAAATATTTCCACACTCTTTATTTAATACACACATAAATACATGAACACAAGATTTAAATCTGTTTGTTTTTCTTTTTTTTTTTCTTTATGCTTTTTTAAACGCAAAAAAAAACACATGCAAATTATTTTGAAAATAAATAAATAAAAAACAGCAGTTGAAACAGCGTTAGTAGAGCATTATACTATTAGCTTTACAAATCAGAAGCTTTTACTGTTGATTTTCTATTGTATTTATATAATAACAACAACAATGGTACAAAAGTTATGACTATGTTTTTCTTTTATAAACTTATAAAATGTCCTTCAAATTTATACAAAAAAGGCTTTTTGCATACAAGGTCAATCTGAAATGTCCTTAAAACATGAAAAAAAAACTAAAACTTAAAACAAAAATTAGTAGCTCTAGATTAATTCTAATAGAAACGACATTAAAAAAGCTTAACTTGAAAAAAATTGCAGATTTTAAGGTTGGGTTAAAAGGGCAGCTATTGATATGCAGCCAAGTTGGTTTCGACAATAATGGTGACCTTATTTTATCCTTAAAAAGTATAAAGAGCGGGTAACAAATAGAGAACCGAACTAGCGAAAACTAAAGGATTAAAATCATGGTGAAAGAAACAGTTGCAGGTTGGTATAAACGGTATGCAGGTTAAAAGTAAAATTTCTGTGAATTAAACTTTATTTTCGGCTTAAGTTCAATTTTAACCGACTTTTTTATGTTTGTGCCTGCAGAACTCAGTCATTTCTGAACTGATTTTGAAATTTCTTTGTATTTTAATAGATTATGCTTACAGATTGGTCGAGTTTTAAAAGCAGTTCATGATCTTAAAAATTAACGGGTATACCCATACAACATACACGTTTTTTAAGTGTTTTATGAACCATAAAGCGCACTTTTTTAAAATAAAAATAATCCATATTTCTATAGCTCCCAATAACAAAACGTAATCCAAAAATGTTTCTCAAAATTAAAGGGTGTGCCCATAGGTGAAGTAAATTGGTTTATAGATGCCTGAAAATTGGACAGGATGATATAATAACAAAAAATAAATATCCAAAATTATAAATTAAAGGGTGTCCCAATAGCTTATCTAATTTGATGTATGTGGCCAACTTTTGAAATGTTACAGCCAGATAGTTGAAACATACAAAGAACCTTTATTGCTAAGTCCGCTAAAACAACAAGTATAAAATTTAAATTTTAACATTAAAGGGTGTTCCCATATTTGAAGTAAACTGTCCTATATGGCCCTATCGTTTGAAGCGTTATTTACAAACAGTTGAAAATTAAACAAAATGTCCACTAATTTGTCTGGTATATTGAGAAGTATAAAGATTTAAAATTATAAATTATAGGGTGTAACATGGTAACTGTTATTTGATGTATATAACCAAACGGTTGAACAACTGTAGCCAGTTGATTCAAATTTGCACAGAATCTTAATTGCTACGTAAGCTATAACAAGTAGCAAATTTGAAATGAGAAATTAAAGGGAGTGCCTATAACTGAAGAATTTGGCCTATGTAGCCCTATCTTTATAACCGTTACAGATAACTCGTGAAAATTAGACAGAATGTCTGTTACTATATGAAGTAGAATAAGAAATATGAATATTTAAAATAAGAAATTAAAGGGTGCCCTTATGGTTGTATTTTGATGTGTATGGCCATTCTTTTGAACAGTTATAGACTTACGCTTAGAATTTAAACAAATTTTGTATTACTTTGTCATCAATAAAAATTGTAAAAAATAAAGTGTGACCACATAACTGCTGAATTTTCTTGTTTAATCTGCTTTCATATTTTGTTTTAAGACATATAAAAATTTCTGACGCAATCTTTCTTAAATATAATAAATATAATTATGGTTTAATTACCGTCCTAAAGAGATGTGGTTTTAAGTTTGTCTGTTTTGAAGTCGGGTTTTTTTGCAAGAATTATTTAATTTCCAGAAACCTTTTGTAAAAACCCAAATTATTTAAAAAATGTATGCGGACGTTTTTTAAGAAAACAAGAAAAATTAGACGTCAGCAGAGTGTAATACTTCATTTTCTGAACCGCTACATCCTTCATCAGCATTCTTCGCATCTATGTACCTTTGTATCAACCATCGTTTAATCACGAATGCAATTTTTTATGTTTAACATTTTTTACTTGTTTACTTACATATTTGTAAAATAATTAAACTTACAAATTAAAAAAAATGAACTTAAGCTGATAATAAATTTTACAGTTCAACTCCTAACTTCATAAAAACTTTTACTGGGGGACAGCATGTTGAAAAAACAATTATTGTTCTTAATAATAGAAAGAACCTACGCACAGAAAAGGACATATGGTTGTGGCATGAAACATCATATATAAAGTTGCGGTGAACATATTATAGTTGTTTTGAAACAGTTTATGTTACTCGATTTATGATGGCCTCCTCTACAACTGTAATTTCAGTCAGGACTTTTTAAATTAGCTTGGATTCTAGTTGGCAGTATCTAGTCACTGTAGCTACCAAGTCACTTTGCTACATTTTTGGTATCCTCAAAAGCTTGTAACGCTTTATTTCAATTATTGCAGGTAAGTAAGTTGAATAACACCTACATTTAGCCTGATTGGCTGACAAATTTTCATAATATTTACCAACATGAATATATAATGAATATATAATCCTTTATACCCTTTACCATTTATGTAATTATACTGGGGTGCCAGAAAAAAATAAGAAAAACAAAAAATTAACTTTACATAATTTTACATAATAATGTCACCGGCTCTTAATAGGTTAAGCGTTTTGAAAATTTTTAATATTTTCTGAAAGATCTCTTCAAAACCTTTTAAATGATATCCATATTGATATTTAAAAAAAATATGGTGCACAATTGTACATTTCTATGAAAAGTTCAGAGGCCCATAACTCGGAAAATATGGCCGAGCGCCAATTTTTTTACAGGACGTTGTTTTCTTATTTGTTAGTTATCTATCGCCAAATGTATTTGTTTTTTTTTTTGATTGGTTCATTGGTTTTTCCATTGTTCCAAATGGTTGGGAAAAATAAGAGGAATAAGAGGCAGGCCTGGATTTTTGCTATTTTTCTTTAGAACTATGCCTGATAGATTGACATATATTAATTTTCTCTAGCTGAACTAGTGCCTTGGCGAAGTTAATTTCAACCCGAACAGACGTACATCGCTTAATCGACTTCGCTATGCATAAGAACTCCGAATATATAGAATTTAAAGGGTCGGAAATGGATATTGTGGAAATTACAAATGGAATGACAAACTTAGATGTAAACTTTTTCCACCTCTGGTGAAGGGCATAACAAATATATTGATAACAGGAATGTTTTTTTTTTAACTGACTTAAAAAAAAGAAGCAGGTTATCAATTCGTCTGAATGTTGCTTTTTGTTTATGTTTGTGCCCGCAGAATTCAGTCATGTTTAAACCGATTTAAGATTTGTTTTCTATAGTTATGCTTTCCGATTGGTCCCGTTATAAAAACAGTTAATAATTTTAAAAATCAAAGGGTGTCCCTATGCAACATACATAAGTTTTACGTGTATTACTAACCGTAAGATTATAAAAAATGCGTATCACGATAGCTCTCAATAGCAAAAGGTAATAAAAAAATGTAAAATTATAGGGTGTCCCCATAGCTAAAGTATATTGACTTATATGGGCCGATCTCTAAATAGTTGTGGACAAACGCTTCAAAATTGGACAAAATATCGATTACCATGACCGTTATAAAAATAATAAAAAATATTAGAAACTATTAATTAAAGGGTGACCTAATAATTCATTTAATTTGATGTATCCATACTTTTAAACCATTGTATTGTTATGTCCGCTATAACAACAAGTATAAAAATTTAATTTAGAAATTAAAGGGTTTTCCCATAATTGCTGCAATTTGTATAAAAATCATAATTTAAAGTTTGTCTCTTTTGAAGTCAGTTTTTTTTAGCAAGAATTATAACGGTTAAACGTTCTTCTATCACGACTACTTTAAAAACATTTTAAGACTGTTTTTAGAAAATAATTTTGCGCACATGAGTTGGCATGAGGAATCATGTCATTTACTCAACAATAACATGGCAGTTCTTTTTTATCATAAGCACGACCTTAACAATAAAAACAACTGCGAGAGCTTATCTTCCCAAAAAGAAAGCACAGGGATAATCAGCATAAATAATAATAAAAAAAACAAACACTAAAAGATTGATGATGAGCGATATGATTATGTTTGCTAAAGAAAATTTCTAGAATTACATAATAATATTTAAAAAAATTGTTAAATGACGCAATATATGCCGTCCTCCTTTTAAATTTAAAGACTTTTTGCAGATGCTAGGCATGGTTTCATTTTAGCTAAAGTACTATTTGCGTGTTTTTTGAAGCAAACAATTGATTGATAAAAGAAAAATTATTGATGGAAAATCGATTGACTTGACTTGTAAATTGGCGAGACGAAAAGTATATTGACAACTTTGGTATCGTTTTGCGATACAATTAAATAAATGGTCCAAGTATAGTAAGTCAACATGAAGGTAAGTTCAGACAACAACCTACGAATACAAAGATTTTTCAAGAACTGAAGAAAACCTCTTATGACAATCTAGCTATTGAAAAATTCTAAAGTCTAAATGTTAGAAATAGATAGAGGTTCTTATCAATACAATTGCTAAACAGGCTATGATGATGCCCCGAAATATAATTGATAAACGCAGGAGGGCTGTCCTTATCAACTTGAACTTCGCTAGTTTAATTATTATATTTATGCCGTTGTGCTCTGAAGCCAACACTAATATTGATATGCATTATTTCAAGTAAGGTCAAAGATTGAATGCGTGCAAACACACGATTACACACTGCTTCAAATATGCAAGCTTCTTACGAAGTAAGAACTGTAAGATCTACTTTTGCTGGCAAACGTTTTAGAGTCAAAGTAATTTTATGACAGCAATACGAGAAAAATTTAATAACTTTTATTTTTGTTTTTGTTAAGTTTCCAAATTTTCTGAAATTTATTTTAATTACCTTTAGTATGGAAACATTACGTCGAAATAGGTAAATGGCATTTAAAATAAGTTTGCTTACTTGTTAAATTTTTTTTGTGGCTTAAAATAGTCCATCAAACTTAAAAAAAGACAATTTTTTAAACCCTAAAGGTATGCAAAGTTTTTATTGTTTATTAGACCCTAAATGTGTGCAAATTTTTATTATTGAAAGTGCTATAAAATTGATTTAATATTTGCAATAAATATCTTTTTCTGGTTCATACCTGTTTTATTACCATTTCCATTCAATGAAAATTACTCCTTAAAAAAGTTACACTGGCTTTAAAACAAATAATGTGATTGACAAATTTTGAGCTACAGGGCTGCATATAAGCTGTATGATATGTTGTGCCGTGATGTCTTTTAACGACCAAATTCTATTCAAGACAGATCGTTATACCGAAAACTATCATTGGAACCTTTGTACTTGAATCCGAACAAAATTTTTTTTTTAGCTTTTCTTAACCCCAAACGCGAATATACTATTAAAAATATACAAAGCCCTGCTGTATAGTCTACTAAAACAAATCCTTTTGTATCAGCTGAACTTTGTAAACAGAATCCGTTAGTGGGCATTTATTGTGAATTCCATCATCATATTCGAACGTCGAACTTTTGCTCGTGTATTTAACAAAAGCTTTCACATGTATATCCAAGTAAACGATGATTGATTCTTTCTTCTCTAGCTTCCTTCAATATTTCTTTTCACAGTTGATGAAGTGAAAATATTATTTTTAAGAAACCTTTAGGTTGGCAATACTCAAGTGCATAAACGTGGGAAAACTCATAAGCTGCATCAACTTGGAAACGCTGCATACGAGGTTTTAATTAAAAAGCATTTATTAAATCAATATCTTTCAAACTGAGTAACAAAAAAAAAAAAAAAAAAAAAAATACTGGCATTTAGTCTAAAACTTGTGTTTTCTTACCAATTCGGATGTTTATTAAAATGTAGATAATTTATGTATAAACATCTATAATTATTTAAATTATATGTGAGTACGCATTTGTGCTATTAAAAGTTTTTCTTCCAAATTTATTTAATTCTTTTCTGATAGTCATCATTATAAGTTTTAAAATTGATACTTACCGTTCTGTGGTCTGAAAAATGCTATGAAAGAAGCACTTACTCACTCATACATGCAAACATATAATGAAAAAAAAATAAATAATTTATATTTAAAATAAAAGAAACTTCCTGTAAACAGAGTGACCAGGTCTTAAAAATATATAAAAATATCTTAAATATATCATATAAAAAAAAACCAAAAAAAAAAATTAAACTTCTTTTAATTTTAAAAGTAAAAAAGTTAACATTGTCTAATTTAATTAAATTGTGATTGAAGCCGTATATTCTGCTAGGATGTTGTGCAAAACCTTAAAGTAGAGTGCATATTTACAAAGCACATGTTTAGAGGTTTCATCGGAAATTGTCAGAGGCTAAAATCTTAAACCGCTGCATCTGCAAACCTCTGACAATTTCCGCGAAAAATAGTAATAAATCGCTTTGCTTAGTTGAGATCTACTGTAGCTCTCTAACAACAAAAGAATCCATTGTCTGACAACGAGTATAGAGCAAAAACAAAAGCGGAACTACATCTTTCATGTTACGAAACTTTCTTAATTATTAAAGTTATCAAAAATATTGGAATATTGAAAAATAAATAAAAAACAAAAAACAACAAAACGTTTTGTTTTTAATTTATTAAGAAAGGACCTCAAGCCGAAAATTACCAAACTTAATTAAAATAGATAAAAAAGGTCTACAACAAACAACTAATTTACTTATCAAAAATTTAATTTTTTTCCTATATTATTCTGTTTACGTTGACTGTGCTTAAATTCTTAAAATATAGACATTTTATAATTATCTCTGTAGTAATACATTTCATTTTTAGTTTTAAATAATAAATATTACACGAGAATATAAAGCACAGTTAACGTAGATTTAAATAAAAACAATTTTATATTAATTTAAATTTTGTTTCATATAAAACAAAAAAAGGTAATAAAATTAAAATTTTTAGAAATCAATTAAAATTTTACTTTTTCGGCTTTGGTTCATTTTTAATTTAACTTTTATTAAGAAAAATTATTTTTCAAATGTACGCGGACGTTTTCCAAAGAAAACAAGAAAAATTAGACGCTGGCAGAATGTAATGCTGCATTTTCAGGACCGCCAAATCCATCTTCAGCATTCTTTGCATCCAACACCTTGATTTGCGTATACTGTAAATATCATCCATTTAACCAACTAATCAATATTACATTCTGCCAGCGTCTAATTTTTCTTGTTTTCTTTGGAAAACGTCCGCGTACATTTGAAAAATAATTTTTCTTAATAAAAGTTAAATTAAAAATGAACCAAAGCCGAAAAAGTAAAATTTTAATTGATTTCTGATAATCACCGGTTCAACCCCTGGCTGGGACTAAAATTAAAAATAATTTTAAAATTTTTAGGATATTTTTTATCTCCTAAAATATTACAACTAAATCAAAGTAATAAAAATATAAAAGGTCTGTTTAGGTACATGCAAATAAACATTTTTAGTATATTAATGTTAACCATAAAAACAAATTTATTTATTTTATTTTTCAGTTCAATATAAATTTTAAATATAAAGACAGGGCTTTAAACTGTAAAATGGTGACTCTGTTTAAAATATAACTAAAAAAACACACTCAGCCAGTTAACTCACTCTCTCTCTCTCTCTCTCTTTCATGTAAATTTTTAGGCAAAAAACTAAAAGCCGTTATAAAAATTTAACGAAATATATTTAATGTAATGACAAAGATAAAACCTGTAATAATAATGGTTACGATAAAAAAAAGAAAAATTATGGCAATTAATTACACACATACAGCCACTTGAACCCACATACATTCATACACACATATGTCTCCATATTAACATGCATATATACATAAATAACAATATGGAAAACATTATCCACAAAAGAAATTATATTTCTGTTGTCTAACATAACTGTTGTAAAAAAACATTAACAAAAACAACAATAATGTGAGTGTTACTGTTAAATAAGAAGTAAAATTAATGACAAAGACATGTTTAGTATTTTTATTTATATATTTTTTTAATGAAATAAAAGTGACTTAATGTATAAAACCACTACCAACAACAACATTAGTAACATTAATCACAGCAACAACAAGACAAAATGTAACCCATTTACCAAAAAAAAGAAAACAAATTAAAAAAAAAAGAATTTAACAAAAAATTTATTTTGGCTTTTAGTAGTTGTTATTAATAAAACAAGTTGACAAATATTAAGCAGCTGGAAGGTTTTAATTTTACACAAATTACTTAAGATGTGATTAGATTAAAGTGGGGTTTTTAAAAACAAGTATTTAGAAAAAGTACATTCAGAAGCAGAAGTAATTAAAAAAATTTATAAGAAAAGAAGTACCTTTAAAAAAAGTACGTTTTGAAAAAGTACCTTTCTTATTAAATAATAATGTTTTTTAAATTTTTTTTCAGAAATATGAATAAATTTAAATGTATGTGCACAATTTATTTAAGAAAAAAAGTAGACTTTACAAAGAATTTTTTTTGGAAAAACAATCCTTTGGAAATAAAAAATATCTCAAACGAAAATTTACACACAAATTACGAAGTGTGAAAAGAAAAATAAATTTTTAAAAGTACTGTTTAAAAAATAGTAATTTTAAAAATAATTATTTTAAATAATAAAAAAAAAATATGTTATTTCGTTTTTACAATTTCCTTCTTTAAAAAGTACCATCGAATAAAATGTACTTTTGAAAATTTAAAAAAATAGGTACCTTTAATAATCAGTACCTTTAAAAAACAGGATTTTTTTAGAAAGGTACCTTAAAATATGTATTTTAAAAATTACTTTTTTATCAGGTCCTTTTTTAAAAAGTACCTATCATAATTCAATTACTTAAAAATCACCTTTTTAATAAACACGAGTATATATCGATAAGGACCTTTAAAAAATTTCGAAAAACAAACTGTAAATTATCTTTCCGTTTAATTCATTTAATATTTGTCAATTAATTGCTTTATTTAAATAACTAAGCGATGCCATATTTTTTTTAACCCTTTTCTATTTAAAACAGTTAGATATGACTATCATTAACTGTAGAGTGTTTAAAAACTATCTACACATAACAACAATTCATGCTATTGTCATTAAAATTGTTTTAAAATAAACTTAAATAATTCTTAAATTTTACCAAACATAATTTCCTCAAAGGACACATTAACCACTCTTTCACTCTTTTTGTTTACTTTTACGCATTTTTAAGCGACCACTAGGAGAACATAGTACAAACATATATATGTGTGATGTAGTGGTGTTATGGTTTGATTAAAAATGCAATTTCTTTTATTTGCCACACCACCACAAAGTTACTGAAATACTAACAAAAGGAAAGAAAAAAAAAAAATGAGAATTACCTCGACACTTGAGACCTTTATGTGTGATACCGTGCAACAGGGAACCGCAATGATCACAAAACATCGGTGACAGGAATGTTACGTTCTGCCATTTGTGTGGCATCTGATGGGCCTAAGGATAAGGTGAGAAAACTAATGGAAAATTAACAGACTTTTTCGCTTTGATATTTTTTTCTATTTAAAACTACAACAAAACATATTAAAAATTCAACTTTTTTTTATTGTTGCAGCTATCTAAGACTCTGTAGCTTATAAATGTACTAAATTAGAATGTAAAACAAAGTAAAATTTTTTACTACAACTGAAGACGATTATGACTTTTGTGTTGAGGACATTTAGACATGAACTTTTTTTCAAGGTGATTTTTATTTTGCAAAGTGAACAAACACACAATAATACGTTTTCAAATTTCGTTATGAATATAAACGTATGTGCAACTGAATATTTTCCATTGTGAATTTTAAAAAAATCCTAGATTATGATAATTATTTTATAAATTTCATTTTTCAGTTAAGTACCAGCTTCAAATTTTCCCCCATTTTTAAAAAGTACCTTTTCAAAAAAAAAAAAAAAAAAATACTTTTACAAAATAAATTTGTTAGATTTTTCATTTTTAAATTTAAAAATCTACATTCCTAAAATTTAAAAAGCCATATTTAAAAAACAACTTAAAAGAGTACCTTTTTAAAATATTAGTTTTTCAACAAATACTTTTATAAAAACCCTCATTTTTATGAAAGGAAATTGTTACACTTCTGAAAAGGGGCGTTTAAAACAAAGTTTCTAATAAAGAAAGAAAATGTGTTTCACAAAGTACCTGGCTCTTAATTAAAACATTTTTCCACAAGTTGTGAAGTAAAAAAAAGAGAAAAAAGTAATTAACTCATTAAATTAATTTTATTTTAACAGCTGAACTTATAACGTCAAAATATTGTGAACTTTATTTTAATTCAAGATTTTAAATTTATTTCCCTTAAAAGAAGTTTGTTGCTTAGGGCGGAAGGCAATGCTACAACAAAAAGGGACTGACTGTTTAAAAGCTTCTTTGCTAAAATAATAAAAAAAAGAAAAAACATATTTTAATTGAATACGTGCTTTATTCATGCTGCCACCTGCTTAAAAACTCAACTCTCAACTGACTTGTTGCTAATGGAAAATTATTTAAGCGTTTCAATTCCATTATAAAGAACACAAAAGAAATTGTAAATTATTATTTATAAATACTCGTATCCGTAAAAAAATTAGTTAGATTTTCAATTTTCTTTAACGACAGCTATAGAAAATTAGTGTTTTTTAATACAACACTAAGAAACACAGAAGAAAATAAATAAAAATATTAACACAAGAAAGTACAGAATAGTCATCATCCAGCCATTGTGGGAAAATTTATTCACAAACTTAAAGTGAGAGCCATGACAACTGATTTTTTTTCTTTAAATACGATTTTCCTTTCAATTTGCTAACAATTGTGAATACTAAAGAAAAAAGGTTAATATTCGTATAAATAAAACTTAACTAATACATTGACATGTAAATAATAGTGAAAGAATTTATTGAATAGCAAAGATTTAAATTATTTAAAAGACATGTGAAGTAGACCTTTTCAGAAAAAAGTTTCCAGACCTTTAACACTCATCAGAAAATATTTTTATCAAATTTGAAAGACAATCTTCTGTCAGTATAATTTAAATATGATTTCTGACTGGCACGGACGTAATCTAATCTGGAAATATAATTTTTCATAATTTTTTGCCATATTTGTGGCCATATATCGGCAATAACGCGTTGAGTGCTTTCCTTTACCAAACGTTCTCTTCAATAAATCAATTGTGGCACGTGTGGCTGTGTGACGTGTTGTGCCGTCTTTTGATACCACAGTTCTGGTACATCATGACTGTTATTCGATGAACAAAAAAAGGCACTAATCATGGCTCCTAGAGGTCACTATTGACCACAATATTGTGACCATTATTGTTTTTAAAGAAGTACGAACCAATGATTCAGCAGCCTGAAAAGCACATCAAACAGTTAGTTTTTGTGGATATAGCGGTGTCTTAGCATGCACTTGAGGATTCTCATTACTCTAGATACGACAGTTTTGTTTACTGACGCTTCCAACCAAAAGTGAGCTTCATCGCTTAACAAAATTAATATCAACGGCCTTTGGGCAAATCACTTGATAGCTGACAAAATAGCCGCTATTTAAAAAAGTGTTGCCAACTTAAAATGCTATACGTCAAACTAGAGCCAACTTAACAATCGGTTCCTGAAAGATTTACTTTAATTTGAAAGGAAATCACTTGAAATTGTAGAGTTTAAACATTGTGTTCCGAAAGTGTTTTTTTATCGAATCGAAACATAAGTAACTCCACAGAATTGTCATCTTTGAATTTTAAATGTTTTAGAAAAGTTTTAGAAAGAAAATCGAACAAGTTTTATAATCTTTGAGGTGTCTGTCTAATCAATGAATTGGTTTCATATGAGGCCACTAGCATTAGTTTAGCGAAGTTTCTATCAATAAATATCCGGCTTTTGAAATTCTTTTTAGAAAGAAAACAAAGGAATAAAGTAAATATATATGTATTTCAGCCATCTTCACTATGAATTAAAATGATGGTGTTAATTTCAAGTTACCGATTTCCTAGAGGAAGACTCCCTAGTTCTCGAGTTCTAATACGAGGACTCAAGTTTATAAACACTCTGTTGTTTGGACCTCAACACAGAAGAATCTTGTTTCTTTTAATAAAGACTGGACCGCTACAACTTTTACAATAGAAACTCCAACTGACGTCAGAAGGACAATATGAGTTCAGGAAAAATGCTTTAAGAGTGGTATTGTGGTAAGAAGCGAAGCAGGTTTGCTTTCTCTTTTTGGTTTATAAAGTAAAAGCAAAGCGGTTATAACTTTTTGATGATAAAACCTCTAAAAAGAGAGTGAAGTTATTTGGCCCAAGAAAGCGGGAGGCAGTAACTACTACAACATAAAATGACATCTAGTCTCAGATGAACAAAAAAATTATTTAATAATGAAAATATGGGGTACTGCAAGGATTTTAAAGGGTCCGATGTTTAGAGTAGAATTGGTAGCTTGAAGAGGAAGATTAGGTTTTGTTTATTTATGGCTCCAAGCAGAAAATTACGAAATGGGAAACGAAATATTTTTTTCAAAACTTGTAGCGGATTATTCCAATAGGAAATAATCCTAGATATCGTTTTAGGATCATGGAGTATGAAATTATATTATTTAATATCGTCAAGCAATACTGCACTAAAGGCCCGTCTACTGAGCAAAAAGTTGACGTGTGTTACATTTCTGCACAAACTGGGGTCCCATAGCAATTAGAAAGGATTTAGAGGCCCTGATCATAAGATTATTCAAGCGCCGAGATTGCTTAGGACCAACGGATGTGATCAGCATTTATTTATAAGAAAGAGGTCGAAGTTGTATAGGAATTTTCAGGCATTTAAAAAGAGTATTCTAAGAGAATTTATGAGGTTGTTGATTTGACGTTGTGGTCTTAAATATTATGAGCTTATAATCACCCACGCCGAGATTGGTCAATGCAGTTTTTAAGAACAATAACGGATGAACTCGGAATATTTACTTTGCACTGGCTGCAATAGAAATATTGCAAAATCATATTCCACGAAGAATGTCGGTGCTTTTGAAGTTTTTATGGTGAAAACCCCGAAGCAAATAGTAATACACTTCTGTACTGACTGACTTTTCTTAGACAGAACACCACAGACACAAAATGAATTTGAGTGAGTTGTTGAATCATACTTAATAGTCTACCAATAAAAGTGAATTCGCTGTAATAAAAAGAATTGACCTAAAATATTGAAACTGTATTTTTTTTAATATTCTAAAGATAAATTTAAAATCATGAGATCAAATTAAATGGCTGAAGCAAAAATAAAGCCCGACAAATATTTGCCTTTTTAAACATTTTTTGTTATTTAATTTCCAACTAGAAGGCTTCTCAGCTTTTGTTGTAACAAACAACATGTGCATGGATAAATGGAAATAATAAATCTTTTTGTTAAAATGAATGTAAGTCTATGAACATTGAAAGTATAGAAGCAAATTGCCTTCTTATGAAAACAACAGGTGTGAATTCTTTTTTTCATAAAATTGCTTGGAAAATATCCAACTAAATAAATATTAACACTAGCTCTACCTGTCTTGCGATAAAATAAAAAAATAACATTTTCATAAATACTATAAATGAAATTATGCTTTAGAAGTTTTCTTAAGAAAGTGATTTTAATAAATGCAAAATTTTCGTTTAAAGAAAAAGTTTTAAAAATTTTACGTTTAAAAATAAAGACTTAAAATCTTAAAAGGCTTTTAAACATTTCCTTAAAAACCTTCTTAAGCAAATATTTTCTGTCAACTATTAAAAATTACTTTTTTTTAAACTGCATTCACAAAATTATATTGTTTAAAAGAGTATCTTTAAAAAGTACCTTTAATAAAATTCCTTATTCAAAAAACTTTTAATGTTTTAAATGTTTTAAAACTTAAAAAGTCTATCTTTAAAATAATTCTTTCGTATTAAAAAATGATTAAATAGTTTTCGAAAGTACGTTAAAAAAGTACTTTTTTTTAAAGAAAAATACCGTCAAAAATGTTAATAAAAAAGACCGCATAAAAATAATCACAACATGATAGTTATTTTTAAAATACCTTTAAATATAAAAAGGTAAAAAAAGTACTATTGCAAAGTACTTAAAAGGTACTTTAGTAGGTTTTACAAAGGCGCAGTGCTTGAAATAAATCATCTTAAAGACAGCATCTTTAAACAAAGTACCAATTTTTAAAAGTAGTCATTAGAAAGTACTGTAAGAGTAAAATACAGTTAAAAAGTAATTTTAAAAACTTATGACTTGTTTAATAAAAGTACTTTTTCAGAGGGATTAGTTCAGACAAAAACCTTCTAGATGAACAGGCTTTAATGAAAGCAGATTAAAAAACAAGTTTTTAAATGAATACTTTTTACAAAAAGGTATTTTTTTAAAAACTGGATTTATGACTTTTTAAAAAGGTTTTTTAGAAAACGTCAATTTAAATAAAAAACTTAAATTAAATCACTTTTTAAATAAAAGTGCTCTTTGAAAAGTACTAAAAACTCATTTAAAACTCTATTTCTGAAAGGAGTTTTATCTTTAAATAAAAATCATTTAAAAAATAGTACCTTTAGAAAACGTCGCTTAAAGAAGGCGATATTTAAGAAAGATACTTAATTGTACAAGAATTTCTTTAAATTAATTTTTTTTAAGTAAAAAGTACTCTTTTAAAATTATTTTCGATTAACAAAATTTTTTTAATAAAGTACCATTTTAGTCAAGGAAGGGACTAAATAAAGCTATAACTGGCCAATAGGAAGGAAAATTTTTAATATTGCCTTAAAACGTATTTTCCTCTTAAATAAGTTACAGTTAAAAATTTATTCTAAAAACTGCTTGTATGAACAACTCTTTAAAAAAGGTCTTATAAAAGTATTTTTTTAACAATTACATTCTAAAAAGAGGCTGGTTAAAAATCATTCGGGAAGCGCCTTAACAAAAAAGAACAAACAATAAATGGTTTTTAAAGCAAAATCGTTAAAAAAGCAACTCTTAGCTGGAGAAAGTACCAATTAAAATAGTACCTTAAAAAGTACTTTTAAAAAAGTACCTTGGGAGATAAACTTTTAAAATTTTAAACATATTAAAAACTTTTTTTATTGGACAGTCTATTTCAAAATAGCACCTTAAAAAAAAAAGAAAAAGTACCTCGTATTTTTGAAGCAAGACAAGTTTTTTTTTAAAAACAAATCCTTTAACAAAAATCCTTTAAAAAAGTAAAAAGTATCTCTTATAGTAAATTTGAAAAGTAAAATTAAAAAGGACTATTATTTAATGTATAAAGTAATTTAAAACACCTTGTGAAAGAAAATCTTAAAAAATTATTAAGAATTTCATATCTTTTGTATGTGAAAGAATAACAAAACAATTTGTAATTACATTTTAAATATAAAAGCACATTGTGTGTAATTCTCAGAATATAATCCCTTTAACACACATATACACACATGCACACATAGCCCCAGAGATAATATTTAATGTTGACTTTACACGCCTATTAAATTGTAATTAAACATAAAAATTAATAACATTTTCAAGGTGGAGAACAGTAAGAAAAATTTCTTTATAAACTCTTTTTTTTTTAATAATCATTTTAAATTAAAATTGTAAAAGTTTTTTTTTTAAATTCTTTAAAGACGTTTTCTTTTCTGTTGTTGAGGGAAAAAAAGGTATTTATTTCACAAACATACAAACATATTTTGAAAATAAAAATAAATTTGAAGGACACAATGCATGAAATTATTAGCTGGTTGTTTTTAACGTCTTGACTGTTTTTGAATGATAGTGATAATAATTTTTCTAAAAAATATAATGTCTCAATAATGTTTTTTTTTAAATATTTACGATGCCTCTCAAAATTGTTTTTTTTCGAAAAATATTTTACAATTAGTTTGGTACAAAAACAAGTACAGAAATGAAAGTTAAATGTAAAGAAAAGGTGAGTTAACACAGTTTACTTGTCATTTTTATGATCCATATGATATTTCATTTGTATTACCGTTCTAAAAAAAGTTTATAATTTTTGATTTCCAACGTCCAGAACGCCTTCGCCAATTCTCCCTTGTAAACGTTGTGAGGCAAATAAAGTCTTACATTTAACTAATTAACAGCAGTGTTGTGAGCAGTAAAAGATTAGAGTTTAGTGTGAACTTTATCAAGATCAATATCTTTTTTTAATTTAAAAAAAGGTCACCTATAAAATAATTAAATCCTTAATTTAAGGGGATTTTCTTAAATGTCATGCTAAAATAAAAAGTATCGCGACGAAACAAAAAAAATTAAATATAAAAAAACCTCAAATTATATACAATGTCTTTTTTGAATAACGTTAAAATTATTCAGCTAATGTCCTTTACCTTGTCCATGTGAGAACATTTCCTATTTCACTCAAAAGTCTAAGGCCAAGGATTAAAAACAATACAAAATCACGTTCAAGTTTATTTAAATAAATTTCACTCTCTATATCTCTCTTTCTGTAAGAATACTAAAATACTTGGCTGCCAGATCAGGCGATTTTTGTGTGTGTCAATTTTATGATGCCAGAATTGCTCTATTGACGATTTTTTTGTATGAAACTACAAACAATTTCGTATGTTTTCCAATTAATTTTTAAGCGACAATGAATAAACTGAGATTATTGCAATTTAAGTCATAATTTTGCTTATGAGTCTTAAGAATAAAAATTTATACTTAAAATTTTGAACTGAAAAATAAAGATAAATAATGTTCACTAAGTTAAGGGCATTTTTAGGCAAATTTGGTTATTATAGCGGCTTTAAAATTAAGAAAAAACGATGTTCTTACTCAACCGACTTGCCAACTTTTTAATTCCTGGAATCATTATCTAAAAAACGAAAATGTAGAATAAATTTTAAAGCAAAGACTTTTGGTTATCGACAATTCACTAATCATTTCAGTTTGTCTAAGATTTGGACCCATCAATACAAGTTCATTCGACATACGTTTGTAACCACTTTTGCAGAAATCTCTGTTTTGATACGACACACTTAGTTACGAAACTTACATTTATGCCTAATGTCATTTCCAATTTGACATTGTTTCAGTTAAAAGCAGTTTCTAAAAAGGGAAGAACATTTAACAGGTGTTTAGAATAAACTGTGCCGTTGTAAAATACTGTTTTAGAAAAATCAACATAAGAATGGTTTACTTATTTTCTATCTTGAAATAGCGATTTTATTTATTAACTACATATACCCGGTGCTCTTCGCTACCCTAATGGCAATAATCGTACCACGATAACTCTTACAATCCAGTCAGTTTTTTGTTTGTTTATGTATAGGATTTTGTATAGGAATAAGGAAGTTACGTATACGAACACTCATCTTATACATTCCTATATAAACAACAGCAACTTTTCACTTTGTATGGGAGAAACCACGCCCACTGTGTCAATCTATTTGCATATTAATATGAAGGTTTCTAGTACAAAAATCGAGGGCTATAATGCTTTAATTTGCTAGACATACGGTAATGATTTTTCCCTTTGTATGGGAGGTAACACACCTATTTTTTCCATTCATTCTGTATTTCACTTATTGATTTAAGTGCCCTATTAACCAACCGCATATATGAAGCTGTAAGAATTCCAAGAAGATTGATTCGCTGGTACGAGGGCTGCTCTATATATTTCTGGCCTAATAGTAAAAATGAGAATATTTATAATCAAAATGGTTTTATTGTTTTTTAAAGTATTCTCCAGCATGATTTATACACTTTTGCATGCGCTCAAACCAGTTTTTGAAGACACCTCCAAAAAAAGTTTTTGAACACTTCTACAGCTTCTTCTGGCGACGAAAATCGTTGACCACGCATTTTTTTCTTGATGTGCGGAAACAAGAAGAAGTCATTAGGTGCCAAGTCAGGGCTGTACGGCGGATGACCCATTAATTCGACGTTTTGGCCGGTCAAAAACGCTCTGGTTTGTGCCGATGTGTGAAAGCTCGCATTGTCATGGTGAACAATGAATCGTCTTCTCTTGTTGATTTTTCGAATTTCTCTGATGACTTCAGGCAAACAAATTATATTGTACCACTCAGAAGTGCCCGTCCTACGTTGCTCAAGCGGAACAGTGCCCACATAACCAGTTTTGCCGAAGAAACTGGCGGCCATTTGCTTCGAAGTGCTTCTTCCACGAACAACTTTCGTTGGATTTTGCTCGTCCTTGAAGACCCACACGGTCGACTGTTGTTTCGTTTCGGGCTCATACGCATAGATCCATGATTCGTCACCTGTGACGATCTTATAAACGTCTTTTGAAGCACCGCAATCGTATTTTTGCATCATTTCTTTGCACCAATCGACACGAGCCTGTTTTTTGAGCGACTTTCAGATTGTGCTGGTGGAAGAAATGTCCAAGGATGTCTCTATCTCTCGGTATGTCGCATGTCGATCTTGCATTATGAGTTCACGCACGGCATCAATGTTCTCTGGCACAACAGCCGTTTTTGGACGACCTTCACGGAATTCGTCTTTGAGCGAGCTTCGGCCACGATTAAATTCATTATACCAATTTTTCACAGTGCTATAGGATGGTGCTTCATCGCCATACAAAGATTAAGTTCATCAATGCACTCTTGTCGTGATAATCCACGTCGAAAGTTGTGAAAAATGATGGCACGAAATTGTTCACGAGTTATAATGGTCGTACGTCAAAACCTTTTGAGTACGATTATGCTTAAAAATGACAAACTTTCTAATGGAAATGTCAGATTGCAGGCCAGAAATATATATAGCAGCTCTCGTATAGGAATCTATAGCCTTTTGACAAATAACCACACAAACACTTATATTGCTTTATATATATAGATATCAATTCATAGTAAAAATAATCGCTATAAATTTGATTTGAAAATTTAAATAAATTATTTTGACGATTTTTTTAAATTTTCTTTAAAGGTTTGACGATTTAATGCGATTTAGGTTGGCAACTTTGTATAAATATTTTACCGCTTCCTTCTGCATCTGAACTAATGTTATTTCAACAACAATTTTCACTTGAAAACAAACACAAATACCACCCACCCACTTCTCCCACTTGTGAATATGAAAACATTTTAAGAAAAATAAAAGTACTTGAAAAATATCAAGCCCATCCATCCATGCATGGCTTGTTCTTTTTAACGTTTTCTTTATTCTGTTTTCTCGTTTCATTTGTTTTCTTTTCATAAATAAATAATGTGTAAAACTGTCAAGATACAATGAATTTTGTGTGCGTGTGTGTGTGTTTTTCTTTAGGGCCAGTGTAGGCAATTATGTGAAGGCTGTAAAGGAAGTATTATGTATACGAAGGCGGTACTATAACTAATGATGGGTAAAAGTAACTCTTTGCAGTTTATATTTGTAACTAAACGTCACTTTATTTGTTTTGATGGGTATGAAAAGGAAACATGCAAGATACATAAACTCAAATAGTGATAAATTAACTTAATTTAAATGGTTGTGGTCCAGTAGAAGATGAATTATATTCTGGTCTTAAGAACTTTTATCTTTTAGTAACAGCTTTTCAAAAAAGTTAAAGGTTTGACAATGAGCAGCATAATAACAGATTATTTAAAGTGGTCTGGTAAAATTCAAAATGTAATTAGTTATTACCAATTAAAATGGGAGACGCTCTATTAAGAGAAAGGGAAATTTAAGTTTTTAGTAAAATAAGACCAGCAAAAAGCGTTCTAAAAATTTAAAATTGGTTCAGCAATAGAGATCTTTGTTTAAAATTGTCATAAAATACTTTCTCAGATTTACTCATGGGATCATGTGGCAGGTTTAAGGCATAAAGTGAATTATGGACAAAAAGGAAGATAATGCTGGAAACCCTTTGCTTTAACAGAAGCTTACGTGTTCAACTGCCATCAGCGGAATGAATTTAAAGAAAACTGATATTTCTCTCTTCTAGAGCTGTATTTTCAAAAGCAATATAAAAATCTAAGTAAAGCTTTGATCCGCTTAGCTTTGTTGTAGCTTACAGTGAAACATTGGTAGCTGATAAACTAATCATCTGGGTTAAGTAGATTCCCAAAGCAGGTTCTCATACTGAAACAAAATATAGGAAATACCAATTTAAAATCATTTTAGACTGCGCCTGTGATATTTTAAGTTACACGATACATGATGAGCTGCTCATTATCTGCGAAAGGCGAAGACTAGAAGTAATTTAATTGAAACGAGAAGACATTTTATTAGTTTAGGGTTGAGCAGTTAATTAAATGTTAAACCTTTTAAGACAACAAAACCTGGCTGAGATGAGTCTAAATAAATAGAGAATCCTTTGAAATTATAAAACTTTCAAGTAAAAAAGATTTTTTGCTGGGTTTATACTTTTCCAAAAAAAAAAAAACAAAAAAAAAAAAACAGAAAAGAGTGTTATATTCGGCTATGTCAAATCTTATATAATCTTCACTATTTATCTAAATGTATTTTAGTAAAGTAACTCCAATCAAAAAACAAATATAAAGATGACAGAAAATTAAAAAATTAAAAAAAAATCACATAAAAATGCTATTGGCTCTTAATGGGTTAAGCTTAAAAAAAAAATTTGTGTTTCCTTAAAGATTTCTTCGAAAGCCTTTAAATGATACCCATATTAGTATTTACAAAAATTTGAGAAGCTCAGAGGCCCATAATGTGGAAAATGTGGGCGAACGCTAATTTTTTCACTTGACCTCTTTTTTCTTACTTTTTAGTTTTCTATTACCCCATACATTTGTTTTTTTTATTGGAGTTACTTCATTGTTCCAAATGACATAGAAAAATTAGAGGTAGGCTCGGTGTTTTGCCCACTGCGTCGAAGGAAACGGACCGATCTTGCTGATTTCCAATAGCAACCCTTTCGACACTATGTCTGATCGATTGGTGTATTTAAATTTTTTTCTAACTGATCAAATAACTCGGCAAACTTGATTTCAACACTAAAACGAGCGGACAGATAGACAGACGAACATCGCACAATCGACTTCGCTATGCACAATAAGTCGGAATATACCCGCAATTTACCCAAAAAATGAGAATTTTTTCGGCAAGATTAAGTAGGTTGGATACAAAAACCTTTAAATTAAAAAAAAAAATTTTTTTTCGAATACCATAATAAAAATAAAAAAGCGTAGTTAAAATAAAAAAATTAGGAAGAACATTTCTGTAACTTAAATTAACGCGTCAAGCTTATTGTTATCTAACGCCGCGCTTTAACGCTAATATAAAATCGTTGAATAAAAGCGTCAAGTTTTTGTCAAGAATAGTATTGTAAGATAATTTTATTTCTAAACTCCGCTGAGAAGAATTAAAAAAAAAACAAAATCGCTAGATTGATTAAAAAATAGCTAAATCATCATTACTTTTCAACAGTCATAAAAAAAAAATTTTAGCAGCGAACTTTACAACGCTCTAACGCATAAGCACATGGCACGTGGTACATGCAGTAGAAGCATAAGAAGTTTTTGACACAGTTTTTGACAATTTTTCTGAAAAGCGAGGTTCTTTTTTGTTTGGCTAAAACCAAGAATTTAAATTTGAAAGTAATTTTCCCAATTATGCCTTGGAGTTTTCGAGTTGGGTCCTAGAAATAAGCCCCTATTAGGCCGCTGCATTTAATTAGTTAAAAAAAGAAGGTTGCACCCTATAAATCAACGATTTATGTGATTTGTCGAAATAAGACTCACTTTTGATATGCTTCTGTTCGGGTTTAATGAACCATGGCGTGAGTAAACTTTGTTTTTTAGTTATAGTGAACTAAAGAGAAACGGACTTAATTGGGAGGAAAGCTTTGCATGTGTGGAAAGGTAATTCTCTTTCGCAGCTCTAGAATAAATATTTTTTTAGCAAACTTTTTAGACAGTAAAAAGATCGAGATAAAGATTATGCAACCGTTTAGACAACAATCTGAGGATGGATTAGTCTCTGAGGTATCTCTAAAATAATGAGAGGCTGATTCAGAAATGGCAGGATTAAGGAGCTCGTAAAGATAGAAAACTAAGAAGTTTGAGGTGGCAAGAGGATATAGAAACGTTAAACGTTACTTAGAAGAGATAAATTTAGAGAATGATGATGCGAAGAATTATAGCTCTTTACATTTTTTTAATGTTCAATACTGGCAGACTTTATTTAAAAAAATTCAGGCGGACACCTACTTAGGGTTGACAAAAACAACTTTTATTTTCTGGCTACAACTGAAGCGAAAAGCAAACATAATGATTGAAAGAGATTCAGATATCGATAAGAGGGATAACTAATTATGACCGACACTCTTACCATCACTATAGACCGAAGCCCATTACATCTAATTTTGCTGCTCTTGTTAGAATTTTTCTCCGTTTAAGTGGATAAAGATTTTTAAAAAATTAAGCCTTTTTTCTTGAGAAGAGCGATAGGTTTTACTTAATAGAGAGTATTACTCCTCTCAAATACTGTTGAACAAACAAGAGTAATTTAACAGGATTTTGCATTAAAGATATAAAACAGTTTTCAACCCAAATTGCTTATGTCTTCGCTGTTAACTTGCCCAGACTGACCTCGTATTTAATTACTACTTTGAATAACAACAAGAATTTAAGCTTCTTTTTTTCTTTCAAATAATATTTTTTATTTATTTCTACTTCTGTGATGCTGTTTACTTTAAGTCTAAATATTATAACAACGATGATCAGATGATGAATCAGAATTTAAAGACATAAATAAAGAATTTTCTTTGTTTAGATGAATTAAATTCTTATTAAAAACAAACATGTCATATGTTTGAGTTTTAAATTATTTGAATTAATGTACAATTATTTGTTTAAGGATACAAGTATAAAAATCTTATTTTTATTTTTGTTTAAGAGATTAAAAGATTTGTATTGATAAAAAGAAATAAAAATAAATATAATTTATTTTGAAATCATTTTTTGATTGATTGAATTTATTATAAAATTATTTACTTCAAAAAATTTTGAAATGTAAAATAACTAAGGCTGATGAGTAAGTGGAGGTAGCAAAGGTTTGTAGTTTCAAAACAAATTTTAATACATGAATATTAAGAGAAGAATTCGAGTAAATTGCATTCTGGATACAGGCGCATAAAACTGTGCCACGTGGACACACATATTTTAGCGAAAAAATATGGTATCATTGGATGCGAAAAAGTGCCACTTGAAAACAAGAGGATGAGGTGTAAAAATTTTTTTAGTAAAAATTTTTTTTATCGAAATTAGGAAAAAGTTTGTACTGACTTAAAGTCCACTTTAAATATGTAAGTTATGCAAAGATAATCCGAGACGTAATTCAGGAATTCACAGCTTATACTAGACGGACACACTTCAAGACCACCTTGAGGTATAATAAAGGTATAATAAAGGTATAATAAAGGTGAGAATAAATGCAGCGTATATTTTGTTCTCAGCAATTCTTAGAACCTTAATTGTAAAAGCTTAATAGGAACTTATTATTCCATAATGAAATTTACAGTTTAAAAAAAGTCATATGGTCGGTTATACTCAAAAAAGCTTAATTGCTAAAAACCTGCTATTACAGTATCGTTTATTATTCCAAATTAAACTTTGATGTCTCGCTTTTGAAAGGGAGTTACTTAAGACAACATGGAGTAAATTTTAAAAAAAGTGAATTCCCCGTTGTTTACCTAGAATTGAGAATTAGGCAAACATTTTAAAATTAAACAAAACCCAAAAAAAAGAAAAAAAAAAAATGAATAAAAATTAATAAATAAACGAGGTAAAAATTAAACATTAAAAAAAACGAGTTTTCACTTAAAAAACAGAAATTCAGGAACAACCTCATGGCATTTCACCAAACAGTAAAACTTAAAATTCTGCCGTTTTTCTTTAAAATAAAAATATTAATTAATAATATTTTATCCCTCAAAATCCTTTAAAATTAAGCCTGCCTAAAATTTGTTGAATTTATCAAAGAATTCAAGTTTTAGTAAAATAATAGAGATCCACCTAACTGAAAATTTCAGTAAAAATCTAAAGGAGAAAAAACTGATTTTAACATTAATTGAAAATTTTAAGAAAAAATCAGCATTTCTTTATTAAAAGTGAGGCTAAAAAAGCGAAAACCAAATATAAAAAAAAACCGAAAATAAAATTTTCCATATTTGTTTTAAATCGAGATAGTTTCAAGGTCAGAAATACGATAATCAAATATCGAATCTACAGAATCCCGTTGCTGTAAATTCCTTTTTTTTACCCAAATCGATAATTCGAAAAAAGTCGAAATATTTGCACAAAATAATATTAAAAGAATATAGTAAAAAACAATTTTTTAAGGAATGAGATAAAAAAACTGAAATTTTGTTAAAACTTTGCTTATTTCAAGTTGTTAAAAACTTAAATAATCCAAATAAAAAAAAAAAAAAAAAAAAAAAATAAATAAATAAATAAATGTATAAGCAAATAGAGATTCCAAAAGAAAATTCATTAAATAAATTAAAAAAAGAGATTTATACTAAAGATCGGAGTCTGGAAAATTCCTTAAAAAATATAAAATTTCTATACATAATAAAAAACAAAAATAATAGTTTACCAGAATCTAAAGTTTTTCTACTTTTTTAAATTAGAAACGAAAACAGCTAAGTTAAAAAATAGCTCAGTTTTGCTAATTCGCAGACCCAAAAAAATCACACATCTTAAATATATATAAAAAAAAACCGAAAAATTTAGAAAAGAGGTAGTAAGTGATTCTACAAAACAAATTCGCCAAAATCTCAGTTGAAGACATTAAATTCTTATGAAGTGTAGAGCGAAAAAATGAAAACCTTACAAATCCAGGTTTTAACAAAAATCGAAGGTGGAGAAAATATTTTATGTTTAACAAATTAAACAATTTAACAAATGGAAATTAAAAAAAGAAGGCAATCAGCCTCTCAAAGATTTAATTTTTTTTATTATTTTCCTTGCAATTGAATGTTTAAAAACGTTAGTTTTAGGGGGGAACAGCGATCTAATACCTGCTTCTTATCTTGATTTGCTGATTTTATTGAGTACAGAAAACACTGATTTCTATCGATAACTGAATTTATTTTCCGCAGACCTACAGAATGTTGGGCATTCCTTAAGCTTTTCATACTTCAATAGTGATACTTTTGTAGCAGGTTACAAAGCGTAGTAAACATTGATCTTTGTGTCTTAAAACAAAATATATTTCTGCATGTTCTCTAACACAAATTATTGTTTTTCATTACAACCTGTCATTTTCTATTTGTTTATGCGGATTTTTATTTTCTTTATAATTTTCTATACCCGTATTAATTTCAATATCTTTACGACAAAACACAATGGAAATAAAACAAACAAAACTTTTATGACAGAACATAAATTTTCTAAAGAACATATTCAATTTTTCTTTCGAAAGTGCAAAGTATCTTTAGAAAACAACATTAATAATTTTATGTTTTTATTATAATTTTTTCAATTCTCATTTAACAGTTTGGTAGAAATATGAGTTATGTTTAAGCAGCAATATTCTACGATAGAAATTGTGATATTTGATAAATGATAAGCATAAATTGAGTAAGAAACTACACCCTAACATTTGTGAATAAAATTTACATTAATTTACGACATGTTAAAACAGAAAGATAATCCCTTGGTTTTCCTTTAAAGAAAAATTACAAAGGGGAATTTTGCAAAAAAAAAAAAAAAATACTCAAAGAAATGTTATGCAATGCAGCAAAATATAATTTAGTAGGGAAGCAACTAAAAATGCTGCTATTAAACTTAAAGCAAAAAACAAGACAACAGCCATAAAAAATGATTTAGTTGTTAACTTTAACATTAAATTCCAGTCATATTTGACCTTTTTTCCTTAATAGTTAATATTTAGATGTAAAACTTTATATTTTTGATTCATTAAAATTCACCATAGCGTATGAGTGTTATTGAATTATTTGTATTGAAAATATTGCTCATACGTCCATTGAAATATTTTCTTGGTGTAAATTTCTTTTGCGTGGAAATGGCAACTTGATATTTAACAACGGCCAACTCTTTTAAAAAGTGAGAAAATTAAAATTTTGAGAATTCCCGGTTACAAAATTTCACTTAGTGCGTCCCTAATTCGAATTGTTGTAATAAATTAAAATAAACTGTGTTTTAGTTATTCATGTTAAGTTTGGCTCGTGACAATCTATAGCAATGTTGCTGTCGCTAAAGCCTGTAAAAAATTAATAAGGCAGCTTTCATCTTCTGTACTTGATTTAACTTTCTCAGAATCAAATTAAATCATCAAATTCAGCTTTAACAATTTCTTACTCTTATTTATTAATAATTTTGTTGTAGTTATTTTTGTGTGAAAATGTATTTTTTTTTCCAAAGTGATACGCTTTATAGAAGAACTTTTATCAATAAAAAAAGTTTTTATTATTTCTTGTGAATTTTTAAATTTTAAAGAAATTTAATTTTTTTTGTTGGCGATTTAAAATTTTTTTCTGTGAAATTTGGGTGAAAATTTTCTATTTTTAATTAATTTTTTATTGATTACCGAAATTCCGATTTTTTGCTTTTCTAATATTTTTTTTTCCTAAATTTTTGGTTTGTATATAATAATTTTGAACAGTTATAGACTAACGCTTATAACTTAAACAAATTTTGTTCTACAGTGTCAGCAATAAAAAGTGTAAGAAATAAAGGTTGACTACATAACTGCTGCATTTTCTTGTGTTATCTGCATTCATATTTTGTTCTACGACATATAAAAATTCCTGTAGCAATCCTTCTTGAGTATAATAAAATTCATGTATTATTACCGTTCTAAAGAGACATGATCTTAAGTTTGTCTCTTTTAATGTCGGTTTTAAAAATCTTTAAAAATTATAACATTATTTGAAAATAATTTTCATTCTTGGACATTTTAATTTTGAATTTGTTGGTTAGAGTAATTTCTGTTTTAATTCAGTTCTATCAATTTTTCTTATAGTTTAATTTTTTTATATTTTTTTATTTTTCACTAATAATTTAAGTCTTTAAAATTATGAAAAGTGAAAAAGAAAAATAACTTCCCCAAAAGTTTCGTTATCCACAATTAGCTTCTTCTCAATTACTTTTGAAACTCACAAACATTTTTATACTCACACACTCTTTACTGTTATCTTCAATTAACAGAAGAAAGTAGTTTGCATAAGAACATATACACACACCCACACACATGTATACAAATGGAAAGAGCACAATTACTTGCATTAAACAAGCAAATACAGCAAATACATATATAAGATAAAATAAAACCCATATACACACACACAGACACAGACACATTGATATTGTTTAAAAATTATAATAATTATGGAAATCAAGAAAAAAAAAGAAAAGGAAATATACAAAACAGCTGCACAAATTAAAATTTCAATTAAATTTTATATAAATATAAAAAAACAGAAATTAAATCCAATTACTTTATTTATTAAAGACAAAAAAATAATTAAATGTTTAAGAAAAAAAAGAGGAAAAATTACTACGTAATTATTATTAATTTTAAAAATTAAATTAATTAAAATTATTAGTTTTCCATAAACATTCATACCAATTTTGTTGTTGAAGGTAATTAAATTTTTATTTATTTACTCAAGCTTTAGGAATCTGCATATATAAAGTAATTTTTCTTAGCTGTTTGGTAGCTTCTTTAAGCCATTAAATCAAGGAAATAATCTTAACTTAAAAACTTTTGCAAAATATTGATTATTTGTTTCAAAAGTTTTTTTTGTGTAACAGTTGTTTTTAAGTATGATTTCATAAGCTTCCTTATTGAATAAAAGTTTTTGTTAAAATGGTATTGTAAAAGCTATCGGTAAACAGTTATAGAAAGAAGCTATAACTGTGCAATATTTCTTTTACTTGCAAAATTAAACATGTCAGGAATTATTTTCTTTGATTTCAATTTTGTTGGCAATATTATTTGATTCATTTTCGGTACGACGTTTTTATTTACCGCTCGTAACTTCGATTTTTATTTATTGGCGATTTAAAACGACTAGATTTTTTTACTAAGAAAAAATATGGCATATTCTTTAAGTATTTTTTAATGGAGTGTTTATGTACGTGTGAGTATAAATAAAAAAGTTAAAGAAATATTGCAAAGAGAACATAGTAGAATTTTGTTGTTGTTGTAAAATTTGGTGGATTATATTTTTGTTTAAGAAGTATTAAGACTGGCTTTCTAAACAATATTTTGTGCCAAGAAGTGCAGTTAAGGTTGGGGCGATGTTACAGTCTTTTTTTAATTGAATCGCATAAAATAAAGGGTTTTCCTAAATTTTGGCAAGAATTGAATTAAAATTGAAAGCAAATAATTAAGTATCTGTTAAGCGACATCTCACAATGTTTAAAATTTATTTTGACTTTTGATTTCTTGATTATGGATTTAAAATTGTACTCACTTAAGCTGTTAAATAATATTTCCAATGCCGCTTCATTAAATTTTTCGCAATTGTTTTTTAATAAATTTTATAGAAACAAAATTGAAATCGTTAAAATAATAATTATTTTCTTCATACTTTAGGTCTCGTTATATATAAAAATCCTTTGATTTTCACATTTCTAAAAAACCAAACGCTTAAAAAATCACTCTATATACAAGTACACTTAAAAATAAGCCAGCAAATAGAGTAATACATAGATAAAGAGTTAGAGTTTGGAAAGAAGACTTATTATTAAAGAAATATTCGCAATATTTTTAATTGAGAAGGAAGTTTAAAGAGAGAAGAATTTAAGAAGGATTTTGAAAATTTGTTTTTATTGCTGTTGAAAATATGTTACCTGAACATTTAAGACCTTGATGATAAATGCCATATAACAAGGAACCGCAGTGATCGCAGAATGTAGGTCCTGCATATGTGAATGGTTCGAAATTATGTACAGTTTTGGGGGAATCCTTTACAGATTTAATGTGAGTTTATATTGATTCGTTTTGCAATTCGTTCCAGCCAATTTTCAGGGTGTTTGTTTAATGTTTTTTTTTTTATGTAATATTTTGTTTTGTTACATATTAAGAATACCAGTATAATTCACACAAACAAATGATTTAATATTTAATAAATTATTTAAAAATAGTTTTTTAAGTTTAAAAAAATACTAAAATGATAGTGTTTGTTTAATCTTAAATAAAAATGATAATAAAAAATGTTGTAAACGACGACTTTATATCACATGTGTTGATAAGACAAATACAAAAATTTAAAATTTGAATTAAAATAATAAATAAATAAAAAAGATTTTTAAAGCCTAAATGAGTCTTAAATCTTGAAAGAAAAAAAAGCTCCTAATTATTTGCTCAAAAAACATCATGCTATTTCAAAAAATAAAAATCTTTAAAGAAAAAAAATTTTTAAAATTATAAAAAAAAAAAATCTTCTGTCATCTTCATGTCAAATTTCATATGGTTTTTGTTTGCTTGAGTAAACTGTGAGTTAAAGTTAACAAACTAAACTTAAGACCTGAGAAATGGGAAAAAAACATCATTCATTTATAAATAAAAAAGTTTTTTTGCCCCAGTTTTGATGAAAATTAAATAGTTCGAAGCATTGAACACATTTGACATACTTTTGATGGGCCTAAAATTGGGCTACAGAGAGCTGTCTAATATTAACTTCAAGGCTATAAATTTTTAAATATAAAAATAATTTTATGTTATTTTTGTAAAATTAAATTTTTTACATCAGTTCTTAATTTACGCACAAATACGAAAGGAAAAAAAAAATTCTGTTATCGATAAAAATTATTATAAGAGAATTCATAGAATAAATAACGGTTCAAGATATTTCAATTATCGATAATTTTTGCAAAAAAAAAAAAATTCTGAAAAGAAAAAAATAATCCGAAAATTTTATTGGCTGCAATAACCAGAGGAGTTAACAACCCAGACAAATACATTTATTTGTCTGGATTGTTATCGATTATTACAGAGTGTATTTGCCACAAATTATTTATGAAAACTTAGCTTATTTCGACTAGAAATTGTATCCGAAAGTAACAAAATAGAAAAAAAGCGATAACAAAATTATCGATTAAAAATTTTATTGAATAATCGTCATCGAAGGATAATTGTTTTAATACCGATAACATAAAAAGTCAAATAATTTTCATTTTTATTCAATAACAGAATTTGGATTTTATTAAAGATGTTAATGTTATCGATAACATTATCGGCGATAGTAAAAAGGCGAATGAAAAACAATCGCTACAAAATTTAAAAAGGAATGAAATTTTTTTTAAATACCAGGTTCTTGTATTATGACTTTAAATAAAACTGGTAGAAATTGTAGTGAAAGCTGTGAAAATGATAACTTAAAAATATTTAAGTATGAATAACAGTTATACTGCTCTATCAGCTTAACTACGGAGAAAAATCTTGTATGTTATCGATTTGAAGATTAAGAAATCCCATATAAGAATTTGTTAGCAATCGATAACATAATTATCGAGCTGATTGCTTAAAAACTATAAATTTCAGTTCATTTGTATTAAAAAATCGATACATATTTGTTTATATATTTCAAGCAAAACGATAAATAAATTTCTTGCTTTGAAAATAAATTATTTGATTAAAATTTTTTTGTATGAACAACAAATAATTTGACTACAGGTTTTTCTTTCAATAGAAAAATACGAATGCACAAAATTATGTTAATTATTAGTCAGTATTTTTGTTTATTTGTTCGATAACACAATTTTTATTTAAAACTTTTTTGTGTTCTTAAATAACACTTGTAACGTCTGCCAATATTTTGCAGAGTAAGTTCCCAAAATGATAAATGTTTTACTGATGAAAAGTACAAAGTAAAATTTTTTGTTATCGAAAAATATAATTCAAAAATATATTGTAAAAAATGTATCATGTTGTCGGCAAAATAAATGATTGAAAAATTTTCGATTTGACAAAATTATCGATTAAAGTTTTTATTGTGTTGATAACAATATTATCGGCAAGTATTTTTTTTTCGATAACAATTTCAATTAGTAGATATATAAGAACGATGAAAAATATTTATTCTAATAATAAAAAAATTATTTTTATTAAATAGATAAATTTTAATTAACAGGTATAAAACATTCCGTATATAAATGAAATTTATCGATTTTTATATTTTTTATCGCTAACAAACTATATATATATTCCTTAATAGTATGCTGATAGTTATCGCAAATTTTCCAGTTATCGATAACAAAAAATATATTTTTTGGAAGAATTTAATACTTTATAATGAATATCAATAAAGAATTTAAATAATAATTAAATTTTATATATTATCAATAACAAAATTACAGATAAAGGCTCCTGATATCGATAACATTATTTTTGAAATAAAAAAAAAAAAAATATTGTAAAGCCAAGAAGGCAATGTAGCAATAACAATATATATTATTTAATATACATTGAAGCAGCTGTATAAAAATTTTATTAAAAAATATTTTTTTCGTATTATTCGTTTAAATAACTTCCAACCATATAAAATTTGATATAAAGAAAAAGATTTTTTCTAATAAATAAAAAAATTTTTTCTCAACAAACTATACCTGCTTCTATTAAATTCCTGCCTTTGTTTCTTACTACAACATTTTAAATTATAAATAAAAATAATAATGAACATTAAAAATATAATTGGAAAACTTACGGAATCAATTCCTTTGTCCTTTCCGGGACATTTGAAGGTAACATACTCATGACAGCGTTTGTGTACGACATACGAACAAACTGGGAAGAAGGAAGAAAAAAAAATATATAAAAAATTTTAAATCGTTAAATATTAAATATTTTACATTAAATGAGAGAAAAACTTTTTATATAAAAGAAAAAAGTTTATTTTTATTTTTTTTAATTTCAAACATAAAAAGTTTTCTTTTCCTTTTCAGCATATCTTTTTCGGTACTTCAACTTACCTTGACATTGAAAACCTTGCTTGCCAAAGCCCCTAAAAGTAGACAAAGGAAGAAAATAAATTTAAAGCTTTTATTTATTTTGCCTTAAATGCATAATAGAAGAAAAGTTTTCAATAGAAAAATGCTGGATAAATTTGTTTTATTTGCACCTTGAATGTTATGCTTTTGAAATAATTTTTTTATTGCCCTAAAGTATGCTATAGACATTTATTTATTTTAAAGTTTTATTTCGTTTTGTTTTTAAAAGTTTTAAAGAACAATTGCTGCTTAATGAATAAATAAAAAAAAATGTTCAATTAAAGTATTAAATTAAAGTTTATTATTATGTAATAGAAAACGTTTTCTAAAGTATATTTTATTGAGTCGTTAAATTTTTTGAATCTTAGCATATAAATGAGAGAGTTTAATATCTATGGAATATTACATGGATCAAATGGACTTTACTCGTTTGCTTTTATCGCAATATCTATGACCACTTTAAATAAATTTTGATTAATTTCGTTGGAGCAGCATTAAATTTTCTCCTTCAGAAGACTGATATTTTTCGTACTTACTGGCATAGATTTTTGACATCAACGACATTATCGCCGAATAGTAACTTAAGTATTTTGTGAACTGCGAAGCATGTGAGATTGTCTTCTTGAAACATCATATAACTTGAAAGATAAAATCATTATTATCGTCTCGAGATATCAAGCTCTAGTTTAAACCAGCACCTGATAGCTCCAATGTTGTCTCTAAACTAAAATCCACAATTTCGTTGCATTCGTTTTTCAACAAACACATGTAAATTCTTTTGAATCTAAGTGCATTAACTTTAACGATTGAAAGGGTTAATAGGGGACCCGAACAAGGCAGGATCAAGGGCTTAATAAGAATAATTATGGATGCTATTAAGAAAGCTAGATATTGTACAAGTGTTAACATTCAGAAAGAACGTTATCAGTCTACAGTTCAAAGTCCCTAAAGTTAAAAGAAGAGGCTGGAAGTAACGAAAGTCGTAGAATTGGGTATCAGAAATCATTAACGAAAAACCAGTAACCAATAACCAAGAAGGAGGAATAAAAAATGTCTAATTTTAGCGGTCTGCTTGAGTATGACTCATCGATGTAGTTACTGTTCGAAAAAAACATTGTTGAATAATGAGTTGAAACAAATATATTTCTCTACTCTTGTACTCTATGTGCCTGCAAATCTTCTATCCTTCTCTTTTCTTTTAGTACAACTCTTTTATATGTCTACGTGGCAGCCAAAAATGCATTTTATTGGAAATTCTTTTCAAACATTTTGCTGCTAATGTTGTTTTACACTTTGTTACGTTTAACTGTCAGCTGTCCAACCTATTAATCATTTTTTTTTAGTGGCACTACCTTACCAAACTAAAAGTAGGCAATTTGCAACACTTCACTTATGCAATTTTTTAAAATCGCCTTAACGTACGCTTCACATTATGTTGTATAATACATTGCAAGTAAATTAAGATTTTAAAGAAGTTTTTAAGACAAATATTTCTTTTTTTTTAAAAAAGATCTCTGCAGAATAATTTTCCTTTGTTACATTGATAACTATGTCATTATGTATGCTTTTCTAAAAATATGCTACAAATATTTGTTACTTCTGTTTTAGAATAAAACGAAAATTTTTAATCCTTTGAAGTTACTAATTATTCTTAAAATATCTTAAACTACAATAATTTGTGTTAGTTTTTTTCTTTAAACCAAATCTTTGCAGCCCGCAAGTATGCTTTAAAAAAAAATTGCACTTGCAACCATAAAGACAAAGAAATTCTTTAAATATATTTATTAAAGTTTTAAAATTTTATATAAAAGACAGTATGAGAATAAAATAAAAAAGACAATCAAATTGTTGTCTGCTTTTATGCTCTTATCTTTCGCCTTCAAGCATGCTTTTGTTTAAATAAATTAAATTAAATAGTAAAATGAAAGTAAAACACAAGAATTTCTTAAATGTTCATTGAGGGCAGTTAGAAGACCAGCAACCATAATCTCTTGCTTACATTTTTCTTATGGCAGATTGTCTGCAAAATAACAACACTAACAAACTAATTTTAATTTCAGACCTCAAATGTTTCATATCATTCGCCCACATGTATGCTATTATTTTTTTGTCACATTTGTTGCCTACATTTTATCTATGAAAAGCATATTTGCAAAAGAAAACCTTAGGTCACATTTGGGCACTTAGTTTAAAAGTGCAAATTTTAAAAGACTCTTTGCCTTTTAACTAAAGAAATTATTGAAAATACGGAAGAAAAAAAAAATTTTTATATAAAAGAAACCGATTTAACTGGCCTTAACCACATGTAGCCTAATTTAGTCGGCACTTTGTTTGCCAGCATTATTGATATTTAAATGGCAAACAAGATTTTGTAAAACTTTTCTTTTATGCAACAAACATAAAAAGCCAACGTGTTATTGGCATTGATGTGATTCAAATTGAAAGCCTTAAAATCGATTGCTTTTTTTCTTGATGGTTTTAATAAAAGTTTTAGTTTAGTTTTAGCTAGTTAATAATTTTTAAAAGCATAGAAAAAAAAAACTGTTTGCAAGTTGGCAAAATCAAGCTGTTTTCTAAATCAAAAAAGCTTTTGGCATACATTTTTTGACGATCAAATGAAAGCTTTCTGCAAAGTTATCACTAAAAAGATTTTTTCTATACAAATTTTACAGGTTTTTAATTGTTTGTTGTCAAATTGTTTTTTTTTTAATTTTTACATTTCTATATTGAAAAAGCTTTTTAAAGCCTGCTTTTCACGACTAATTTTATAAATATCGCAGAAAGATTCTAATAGCTAGTATCTCTTATAAAAAGGGCTAATAGCGAATTCTCGCCATAATAATAAAAAAAATTTTAAAAATAAATTAAAAATAAGCAAAGATGGATGAGTTTTAAATCAAACGCTATTAAGAAGCTTTTCATTGATAGCTTTCACAAGGGGCTTATATTTCTCTTAAAAGCTTTTTCCTTAATACAACCGTTGTTTTAATTAGAGTCAGAAAATTATAAAAAGCTTTCCCTCATTTACAAAAGAATGTCTTTGAAAGCTTTTTTTTAAATGGATATTAGAAAAGCCATTTGACAATTTTTGTAAAGGGTCCGCCAAATAACTTGTTTTTTTTTTTTAACTGCAATAAAGAAAAACTACTGAATATTTTCTCAAATCATTTTTTTATTTGAAAGTACAATCTTTCCGGTTAATAACGGAAAATAATTTCATTCCAATGGCTGCCTCGGCTGGCCATGCAGTATCCTACACGATCGGTCCAATTTTTAAGCACATTATCGATTGTGTGCAGCTGTATTTCATTAATGGCTTTGCGGCTTGTCGGCGTAACGTTTATCTTTAACGGCACTTCACAAATAATAGTCCAACGGTATCAAACCGCAGCTCCGAGGTGGCCAAACGACACCAGTGCAAAACATCGAGTGTAGCTTCGGCTGTCTGGCACCTAGCGCCGTCCTGTTGATACCAAATGTTGCCAATATCCTCCTCTTCAATTTTTGTTAACAAAAATTCATTCAACATGGCCCGATAAGGATCGCTATTGACTGTAACGGCCACGCCTTGCTCATTTTTGAAGAAAAATAGCCCAATTATGCCTCTGGACCAAAATCCGCACCAAACAGTACTTGTTTTGGGTCCACCGGCTTTTCAATGTATGCGTGCGGTTTTCTGTGCCCCAAATGCGACAATTTTGCTTGTTTACATACTCACCAAGATCAAAATGAGCTTCATCTGAGATGATTTTTTTTGGAAAAATCGGAATCTTTTGTAAGTCGATCGCAGGCCCACTTAGCGAAGCGAAAACTCGTTGGATGGTCAGTGGGCTTCAACTCCTGAACCAATTGGACTATTTATAGCGTCATACCAAGGTCTTTATGCAAAATTCGTCTCAATGATGTCTTCGAAATATTCAATTGTTGCGAACGACGATGAATTGATGTTGATGGCGCTTCACGCACACTTTCTGCCACAGCAGCAATATTTTCGGGTGAACGCACTGTTTTTGGCTTTTCATGATTTGGTTTATCGATGCGGATGCCAGTTTCTTTCACTTTTTTTTACAAGATAACGAACATACGGAGCTGACGGTGCTTCTCTTCTTCCAAAATCCGTACGCAATATTCGCACATATTCTGCAACATTACCATAATTTTCGAAGTGATGTCGCTATATTTCCCAGCGTTGTTCAAGCGTTATCACAACCATATTCGTTCAGCGGAAGGATAAAACTAATTTTCTGTCAAATCAGACATGACTACTCACGAAATAAGCACTAGTTGAAAAAAAAGAAACTTTAGATGGCGGACCCATTATTCTAATTTCTTTCCTTAAAGCTTTTACACACAATTTTGTAAAATGACTTACAATTTTCGCTTTCGCTAAAGTTGAGCTTAAAATAAATGCTTTTTAGATCAATAAAAGGGAAATTTTTATAAAAAAATATGGTTTTAATACTGTGAAAGCTCTTTATTGGCAGCTCTTTACAATTTTGAAAGCTTTTTTTCTTTCGAAATTTTTATTTTTGGTTTTGTTGTTATTTTCTGTTTTTTGCACAATAGAAATTTTAACAAAAAATCAAAAAATATCACAAAAAAAACCAAATATTTACAAAAGTGGAAGCTGTTCAGCAAGAACTGAAAATCTGAAATTAGTAACACGACTTCATTAAAAAAATATTGTAACTAAAACAGTATAGTTTCACTAAGATTGAAAAAGAAAGTTCAACAACTGTATTTATAATTCTCAAATAAATCGATATTTCAATAAGAATTCTAGAGACCGAAATTATATTTTATAAAAAAATATATTTTAAAAGTTTTCGGCAAAAGTTTACCATTCACACAAAAAGGAAATTTCAATAAGACTTAGTTTTTTACAGAATGACTTCTGTAGAAATGTCGCAGTAAGAAGGAGCAGATTGTAAAACATCTCTTTTGATACTAAAGAGCCTATCAGAGAACGACCTTTCTAAGTTTTGTGAAACTTTGTAAATTTGTGTTTTTATGAAGTTTAAAAATTAATCTATAAATCACAATAAAATTTAGGCGCACACTGTAACAACATAAACTAATCTAACTTTTAATCAACATATATCGTTACCAACAACAACAACAATAACAAGAAAAAAATCTTAGAAATTTTGTAGTGAAAAATTTGTGCATTTATTGCATGAACATTTTGTCTAGATTTTCACCATACAGTTTTTTAGGGCATTTTATTCCAGTTCTCTATTTAAGTTGCAGCGATATGTGTTATAGAAAAATAAATATAAGCGACAATAAAATCCCCTTAAAATTCAAGCAATACCATATTGCTTACTCCTCCTGCTTCACCAACAAGCAAAAATGTCATGTTAGATTCATGAAAAATTGCATAGTGTAAATGCGTATTAGTATAAATAATTTTTTTTATATTAAAAAAGATAATTAAGCAGTTAGATTCGAAAATATATGAATATACTTTGCTTTGTCATCTTAAAAGTCTTTAATTTTTTTAAAATCTCTTTAACTTTAATGGATAATTCTACTTATTTTTATATTCATGGCCATTATGTAAAAAATTATTTTCCTAAAAACATATTTCTATATGACAGCAACAACATGAAGAAAGGCAAAGATAAAGTCCGACAATAGTCGTCATCCACTTAAAGTGATTGTAAATCAGTAGTAGTTAGACGACCGACTACTTGTCATATCAGTCTAACAATTGTTATGCTCATCATAAATGTAATTCTACTAACTTATAAATATTTTTTTTCACTACACAGAGCTTCTAACAAATTCATATTTTACACACTTAGGCAAATAAACATCTGCATAAATACATACATTTGCATGGAAATGTATTGAAATATAAATATGTCTATGTATGTAGGTTACATATGTATGTACGTGCTATAATTGTAGTGGGTATTTACAGTACCTTAGATACATTCGTCCAATATTTAATGTCGATGATAGTGCTATTACATGTTTTGCGACAACATAAAAATAAACATTTGATTGTCGTTACATCTTTTTGTGACATCGTAATAGTAAACAAATAAGTTGTATTTTAGAATGTCATAATTTTTGCTTTTTTGCTAAACAATTGGATAAATTAATGGTTCTTAAGGTGACTGACTATGGGTTTATTGTCTGTTAGAAAAATGCTTTGAAAATTAATATGAAATATTTACATGGAACTAATTTCTAAATTATTTGTATTTGTGATTATTTATGTGTGTGTATATGTAAGTATGTATGTAAGTGTGTATGTAAGAATGGACGTAGATGAGTATGTGTACATATATCTGTACATTTGAGGTAAATTTTTGATATAAATGGAACTTTGGTAGCAAGAGAGAATTTTTTTGGTGGCTTCCAGGTACATCATCGAGCTCTCAACAAACAGGTTTTTTGATATTATACAGTGAATAAAAAGTTAAGACGAGATGTTTTTGACTTTAATATATTTTAACAAACAAGTAAGAGGGCTATATCTGGCTATTGCGAATCTTAATTACTCTTCGAAATCTATGTAAAACTAGTTGAGTGAAGCAACTCTAAAAAAAATTTATTTACTAGCAGTTTTAAAAAAAATTTTAGTATTTCCTAAAAAATCCCTTCAAAAGCTTTAAAACGATACCCACATTGATATTTAAAAATTTTTAAAATTTCAGAGGCCTGGGCGAGCGACAATTTTTCACTTGATGTTTTTTTTCTTATTTTTAATTCTCTATCGCCCCATATATTTGTTTTTTTTTTGTTGTTGTTGAATGGAGATACTATCATGAACAAAGCGGAACAAGTACGACCTAAAGCAGCCTACTTTAAATTAAAGGGTGCACCCTAAGTAACTAAATTTTTTAATGTTAAAGAAATAATAAAATAAAAAATTGAAGTTAATTTTTTAATTGCAGGGGTAATAAAATATTGCACTTAAATTAACTCAGTTGATATTGGCCTCTTTAAAACTAAAAAATTGTTTTTTCCTGTAGGCACCTACCCCTGGGTTCCAAATTGTTTTTTTTTTTAAATTAAAGTTACTAGAGTTTTAAATCCACATTTCACACATTAAACTTTGAATTCAAAATTAAAACTTTGGCAAAAAATAACAAATGAATAAAAGTACATATTTCTTAGCCTACCTTAGGGCTATATACATAAAAAGTTATCACTTGTGTTTTGACAAAACATGTGTTCTTAACTCTTTTACACTTAACGTCCTTCTTTTTTTTTTTGTTCTGAATACGTAAATTTGCTCATTTTTTGAATTTTAACATTAAAAATTAAAATATTTTTAATGCATAAGACGTGTTGTTTGTTTAGTTTGAAGCCTACTTAAGGGCTCTTGGCATATGTAATTCAAGATATATTATGAAAAGATAATATCAAAGTAAAATTATTATTATTATTATTGTTTTATTAACATTAAATGGTTGTATAGTTCTTACCTTCTTTTTGGAAATATAAAACAGAAAAAAAAGAAATTTTCACTAAACGTTTTAAAGCATATTTTTGGGTTTACAAGCTGTTTGAATTGAGGTTTAAAAATAAACACAATTAAGGATGGAGAAATAAACAAGAAGATCTTTTTTTGCCTGCGATATGAAATGTTTTAAAGTGTTATAAATTCATAAACAAAATTAATTTATTTAGATATAACAGTTTTGTTAAAGAAGATATTATTAACAGACAGACATTTCATAAAAAAAATAGTTGAAAAATTTTCATTAAAATTTTTTTATAAGAAGTACAATTTTTCAATTTTCAATTTTTAAAACTAAGAATCTTTACGTCCGTTAAAGGAACAAGTACAACAAAAAACAAAACTAAAAAATAAAGGATGTTCCTATGGTGACATGTTTTTAGCGTATAATTTTCCAGCGTAGTTGCCATGCAGAGCATGTAAAAATATGTTCGCTATAAAAATAAATGGGAACAATAAATTTTAAAATTAAAAGGTGTTTCCATAAAATCCAAGCTTTCGACGAATATGGCCTTATTTTTAAAACCGTTGCAGGTATACGCTTGAAATTCGCACAAAAAAAAGACTGCATTGACTATTTTAGAGACAAGTACGAAAAAGTTGAAGTCAAATTTAATAAAATATATCCCGATGGTAAAGTGATGTGATGTTCACATTAATGGCCTTATGTTTTTAACCGTTAGAGACTGAGACTATGTATTGCAGGGTACGTATTGCTAGTACGCTATAAAGGCGAGTATAAAAAAGAAGAAAATTAAAAGTTGTTCGAAAAATTATGTTTAAATTTACCTTAATTATATATTACGACGTACGCTGTAACAAGCGTGTAATTAAAATTAACAATTAAAGGGAGTTCCATACACGGTAGGGAGCCCTTCGTATGTGAGTCCAAATCTCATTTTGAAAAGGCACCTTTTTCTCAGAGATATTTTTTATAACCATATTTTTTGTTTTATATAGGTTCCATTAAAAAAAATGTTTTTTAGAGGTACGCTTTGCAAGTGGTATTTTTTTGTTTAGTAACTGGTACAACCTTGTGACTGGTATTTTAAAACTGCAAATCTTAATGGTATATATATATTAAAAATATAAATTAAGATGAGTAGTGCCCCGGCTTGCAGACCCAAAGAGTGAAAGAAATATTTATTTATTTATTTTTGTGAGAAAAAGTCCTTTTTTAAAAAATATATATGTTAAAAGTACTTTTTTAAATTAAGTTTTTTTTTTAAGTTTTGTTTATGTTGAAAACACTTTATTTAAACTTTTTTAAAGGTACTTTTTTTAAAGGTACTTTTTAAAAAGGTACTTTTTTTAAAAGGTACATCTTAAAATGAAAACTTTTAACTTTTTTAAGAAACCTTTTTTAATGTTTATGGTTTTTTTTTAATATTGCTCAGGGGACTTTATAAAGATACTTTTTGTTTAAGGGTCTTTAAGGTACTTTTTCTAAAAAAATAATAGTATTAAAAGATATATCTATAAAAATAATTTTTTAAGTGTACTTTACTAAAGGTTCGGTATTTAGAACGTATGTTTTATTTAAAAAAAGTTTCTTTAGTATAAAAGAATCTTTTTAAAAAGTGTTATTTGTTATTTTAACTATAAAAACATTTATTATTAAAAACATCTTCAATGATTTTCATGTAATTTTTTTGCTAATTAGAACATTTTTTACCCTGTTTAAAATTTTTAAAATTTTTTTTTATTTTGTTTTTGCTAATAAAACATTTTTTGCCCTGTTTAAAATTTTATAAATTCTTTTGTTTGTTTATTTTTTTTTAATTTGGTGCTATCAGCAATTTTACCACAAACACTGACGCTAAAAGACTCTTCTTCTGTTTATATTTCTTAGTCAAAGTTTAAGGTTAAAGTACCTTTCTTCTTTATTTTGTTTGCTCTTTGGGTTTTAATTTTCTCATTACTTTTGGATAACGAGCACAAGCAAACATTTTGAATAAATTGTTTGTTGTTTATTCATACAGTAGAAGAAAAAGTAAAGAAATAGAATTTAATTCACTTGCACATTGCATACTTATGGGGTGTTTCATATACTGTCATAGATATGGCCAAATATGGACTGCATGTAATCAGCGTAGTCTATTTAAGTAATAATAAAATGATTACGTTAGTCCGGCTTTACTTTGTTTTTATAAGAAGCACTTATTTTATTTTATTTTCTATGATTGAAAAAACTGGTCAAGACCTAAAATTATTTGTTAAAAATTTACCGATTTTTTTTAATAAAACTTTTATTGCATAAGCATAGGAAATCAAGATAAATTTTAGAGAAAGATTTAACTGCTTTGAAACTATAAATATATATCACGTTTTACAGCAACTGATGATAGAAAGTAACAAACAAAAACTGTATTTGAAGTAAATTCTAAGTTTTTTTTAAAGTAAAAACAAAAATTTATTAGGCGTGGTTCGTGGGTTTCTCCTTGATTTTTAAAATACAGTTTTAATCCGAGTTTTTGGAAAGATTTAAGTCCATGATAGTTTGCTTAGTAAATATACTTTTAACTGATAAGATTCGAACTGACCCTTTTTTGGCAGGCAAGTTTCTTTAAAAAGGCAACCGTTTTGACCTCAGTACTCTATAGCTACTTCGAGATTTAAACTTATGGTCTTCAGTTTACCAAAAGCCGCCTTAGCTAAAGAAGCCATACTGTTGCTTTGGCGATATTCAAATCCAAGGGTTTTTTTGGGTCTGCTAAATAGCCACGCCTTAGCTCTTTCACAGATGCTACACAAAATAAATGTTTTCAGTTCCACTCCTGTCCTCGATGAGATTCGAATGTGCAGTCTGCAGTTACATCAGCTACTCAACATTTTTTTCTTTCTATCTAAACTTCAGGTGAGGTTTATCGTCTATTCTTTAACCAAGTCCACCACCGTGGCTGCTCACAGTTTTTAGTCCAAGTAACTCAACATAATTAATTCAATTTATCCAAGACACAAACCTTCTTTTTGCCTGAAAATTTGTGTTTAGCTTTGTTACAGATTACAGTTTCTTTTTATATTTTACTTTCTTAAAAAATTAAATTTTAAATGTGTTTATCACAGATTTTGAAAAATCCCAGAAATTGAGAAGTTAAACAAAAAACTGTTTCATATTGTGGAAGAGCGTCTTGTAGACTTTTAAAGAATTCTCGCCATAATCCTATTTTGTGTGGCATCATTATAATCCCAGCAAGAAATTTTTAAACAGAAAATTCTGAAGACAGCGCTAATAAGTTTCGGCCTTTCTTTCACGTGTATACTTTTCTACATATTTTTTTTTTTTGTTAAAACATGCTTTCACCTGGATATTTTTTATTTGGCCTTCTCATCCCACAGAAGAGCTGCCTTAATTGAAAACAATTTTATTTAAAATAAAATAATGCATCGCAACATCTAAGTCTTTAAGCTTAGGAAATGACTTTATGCTCTGTGCTTTTTGTACAATTTCTGAAATATAAATTGACTTATCATTATTGGTTCTTTTAAATATTCCAAAACATTTTGAAGAAGCATCTTAAAAAATGATTTAAATCGCCTTTAATATCTTGCAAGCAACTTTTTTCAACTGTGAATTCTAAAAGTCTTAGTTCAAAGCGTTAAGTTGTTAGCCAAGCATTTTATTTAAAATAAATATACAGAAATTCCTGACAATGTAAAGTATGCAGCGTTTGAGATAAAAACCGTGAACCTAAAAGTATGCTTTAAATTAAAAAGTTTACCAAATATTGGTTTAAAGCTTAAAATTTCATTTAAAAATTTCTAATTACACAAAAACCGCAGAACCTTAAAATGTTTTTATTTAAAAGTTCTTTGTGCAGTGGTTAAAATGTTAAATTTAGTAAATATTTGTTTAAGTACTTTGTCACGTATAAGTGTTATAGGAAAAGATAAAATGATAATTTTTATAAAACATATAATTGAAAAACTTTAAAGTATGCTCTGGTTGTTTACAATAGTGGAAAATTATAACGAAACTGATTCTACTGATAAATTTTTAAAATTTTTTATTTGCCTTAAAATATGCCTCACTAAATTATTAAACAAATTTTTGGCAAAAAATACAGTTGGGGACATTTAAAGAGAGGTATATTAAGGTGTAATAAAAAAGAAATATTTAAATAATACTGTGATATAACTAGAAAATAGGCAAGAGTAATTGTTGGTTTTCATTAATAGAAATGAAATCTGACAAAAATAATTAAGATATTAAACTAAAACGTGCTTACTTTTATTATATTTATTATTAATTTAATTTATTAGCAAAATCCTTCAAATTATGCAATGCTTTTTATTTGATTAACTTTGCCTGCTTTCAAAGACAGCTGGAAATAATTTTGTCTATTTGTATAAAACTGATACTGTTGAAATGAAATTGTTTTTATTTGTTTTGATGTCAACATCATTCAATTGACCTAGATAAAGTTGCCAACAAGTATGCAACAATATTTTTTGTTGCGAAATGAAAAGTCTGGTAAATAAAAACTTTTCAACTTTAACGTGTTGAATAGTTTGGCAGCCAAAATGTGAACACACACTCTTAAGTTTATTTATTTCAGTTTCCATGGAACGAAATTATTTTTGTAACTTTAAATTAGTTTTACATTTTATTGATAAAATTATATTTAAAGTGACCTTATAGACTAAAGGATTTTTTAATTTTGTACATATTCCAAAATTTATTTAATATTTAAATTAAATCATAAACTACACCAGACAGGGTAATATATGAAATTAAACAACGAGAAATTAATTTTTAAATTCACATCTGTCCAATATTTCCATGACTGTTTGCAAAAATCTGTTAGATTTTTCCTGATGCAGACTTAAATTTCCACCTTAAGCGTGCCGATGATTATGAGCTTGTAAATCTGTAACCCAAAACAATCATATTCACCCAAGTGCTTAAATTAATTATTTTATCTCATTTAATTTAAGGGCCAAGTGACAGCTCTCTTGCATTATTACCATCCACTTTAGACAGGAAGAACGGTGTCATCTCGTGACATCGAGAATAGCAAAGCGATATAAATACAGGAGCTGCTTTAGGACGTCACTTTGACATATTTAATGTGGAAAAGGTAATGACTGCAAAATGTCGGAAACTAATGCATTGAAAAACTCATGAATTTTGCGATTAAGAAGAAAATTTTATTAAAAATCTAATTGAATAGGCTTAAGCAATATAATCTACGTTTACTTCTTGACTGGCTAGAAAGTCAGTCTGCTGACTTAGACCTTTTAGAACTTTTCAATGACGAGAAAACTTCAATTTGGCCTAAGAAACAGTTCTCTTATTTAGTACTATAAATCCGCCTTTGCCTTTAAAGTGGCTAAAAGTTCAGCCCGCTTAGTTGTAAACTTATTAACGCATTTGTGCACAAGAGGCCTCTTTAAATTTACGTTAATATAATTGTGCTATCACACTCTAGTGAATGGCTGTTGTCATAATATCAAGTATTCGGTTGAAATCAATTAAATTAAATTTGTTTCTTTGTGCAACAAATGAATGTCCGATTAAATAACATTCGAAACCATTGTGGATGGTAAGTAAAGTAAAGTAAACAGTTCAAAGATAATTTGCAAAACTTTTACCCCTTTGCTTTTTCTCCTTTGAATGAAAAGTACACAAATCGAAATTCAGGCAGGGAGGAAATCTAAGTCACCTTGGTGCACAACTGTTTGATATAGAGTGTGAAGTTAACCATTTAGAGTAAATCACTTACAAATTATTAGGAATTTAAACGTAACAGAAACTGATAATACTAAAAATTTAATCAAGTTCAAACAGAAAAAAGTTCAACTGATTTTGTTGATGAATGGCCACTTATGCGAACACTTCATCCAAATGACGCAATCTGTTTCAGTTTGTGATAGTTTCAATGCTCTCTAGCTACCTTGTAGTGGAAATGTATGGCGCGCCTCCTTTAAGAGATTCTAAGATATCGACAAAAGACACTAAAGTCCATTATGATGGCAAAGACTATATAATAGACTACTCCAACACATTCAAGAGATGTAAAAATTCCTGCAAAAAGTCTCATTTTATGTGAATTAAATACAATAAGGGTTGTTGTGCAAAATAATGTTTTCAACATTTTTATTCTCCAAGGGATCGTACAACCAAAGTAATGTATAAAAGTAGAAATACAACCTTACGGTTGGGGTGCCGGATCCGGGATCTCAGAGGAAAACCAAATAAAATGAGGTGCGGCAACGAATGCGGATTTTCTTGCTATATTATATTATTTGTCTACTAATTTTTTATTTCTGATTATTGAAAAATAACAATAATTTTCTTACTGGAATCAATCTCTTTTTTAATTATTTTTAAATGACTTTTTACATATGAAGTTTTGTTCTAAAAACAATAAAAAATTAAAAAAAGAGAGTTTGAGAGAAAACGCATTGAAATTAAAAAAGATTATTTTTTAATTTTAGTCCCAGCCAGGCGTTGAACCAGTGATCTTCATAAATCAATTAAAATTTTACTTTTTCGGCTTTGGTTCATTTTTAATTTAACTTTTATTAAGAAAAATTATTTTTCAAAAGTACGCGGACGTGCATTTCGTGACTATACCGACGGTGTAGTACAAAATTGCAACAAATGTACAAGACGTGTTGTAGAGAAGACAACAAAAGAAATGCTTTGAGTTGTGTGTGAATTTCGTCCAACCAAATTAATATTGATTAGTTGGTTAAATGGATGATATTTACAGTATACGCAAATCAAGGTGTTGGATGCAAAGAATGCTGAAGATGGATTTGGCCGTCCTGAAAATGCAGAATTACATTCTGCCAATCTGTCTAATTTTTCTTGTTTTCTTTGGAAAACATCCGCGTACATTTAAAAAATAATTTTTCTTAATAAAAGTTAAATTAAAAATGAACCAAAGCCGAAAAAGTAAAATTTTAATTGATTAAAAAAGATTCTAATTTCGTGTGGATTTGTTGTGCGTTTTAGATTGTCAAAACTTTATATAAAAACAAACAACCGCAACCGTAAGTTTGTATTTATACTCTAAGAGACACCTTTTAGAACCAATTTTTTATTTTTTTTTTTCAATAAAACCCTTAAAATGTATTTCTTAAGTCGTATTTACATACTTTTCTCGGAAAAAATCTCTGTTATAAACGCATCTAGAAAATCTTAAGCACAAATGGGTTAAGAAATGTCACACAATCAATGACTACTTCTGATCCGGTTTGAGGCCTTCTTCAGTATTCGCTAGAACAAATAAGTCTGTGCGTGAATGAATTATAAGTCTTTACGCAATCTTGCTACTTTTACAGGAAATATTATTGTAATTCCCTCTTAAACATTTTAGTAATTTTATAATTTAAAAAATATCGATATTAATTTATGCACCGGTTTTTATTACATTTAAAGGAAAATTATAAAAATAATAAATAAAATCAAAAATTATCCTGAAAAAAAAAATATATTTACAACGACACAATAACTTTCAGTTGATGTTAAAAATCATCTTGTTAAATTAAAGCTAAAAATAACAAGCCTTATCAACATCGTTTAAGGAAAGCAAAGGTAGCAACAGAAATGCTCTTGTATTTAAGATAAAACAAAAACATAAAAACAAGAAATATTTACCAACCCATAGCGTAGGACGTAAATAAAATGCGAGTTAAAACAGAAACTGCAAATACTGACAGTTTTGTATCAATTGCAATTTTTAAATATTTTAACTTAAAATATGGAAGATTTACACTGAGAAAAAATATCCGTTTTCTTTTGTAATTTTTAAAAAGAGCAAACGAAAAATGTAATTAAAAATTTAAAGTAAAAATTGAGGGCTTCGTTTTTTCATGTTATTAGTTTACTTGTTGAAATATAGTTGTGGGTGTTTTTTCGTTCATTATTCACTTCATGAAAAAAAAACAAAAACCAAAAAAAAAAAAACATGATTGATGTGGAGGTCGTAGATTTTTCATTTAAAATGAAACAAAAAAAGCAAAGAATATATAAATATAAAAGAACGAGACATGTTTATTTTTTTAAACAATAATTTTCTCAATGCTAAAATTATGCAACATATTTATAAACAGTTTAAGCCTTAAAATAGGCAATACATCAACAGACTTAAAACTCTTAAATTGACCAGCAATTCTTTCTAATTTATTGAATGGAACGTAATGCATTTAGTATTAAAAAGAGCCTTTAGTAAACAGTAAATTATTTTTCTTGGTATTATATACAACGGCTTTTGACATAAAACGAAAGATGCATTGCTGCAATTAATATGTTCAAGACTTTAGGCAGGCAACTCTTAACATCGTAGTGTGCTTGCATAAAAGAAATTTCGTTAATCAATTGTATAGATGCCAAAGATTCAATTTGTTAATCATTAGGGTTTCAGCATGAACAATGCTGGTATCGTAACGACCCTTGTGATAAATTACTTGAAGGTTTTTCGATTTTTTGCATAAGATTGATTGATTCATTGTGATTTATGCAGAGAACTTAAAGAAAAACAAAAGTTTATACGTTTCAAGTGTGACAGCTCAATAAATTGCAAAATCATTTTTTGAAATTTATAAAGAAAAAATATTAACATTGAGTTTCGTAATTAGAATAGGAAGTAGTATAAAACCTCTTACGAAATTAATACCTAGAGCAAGGTTTTTTTTTGCATTAGTTCTCATTCAAACATGCAATTTTTATTTCTTAAATTTTTTTATATTCTCCTTTGAAATTGCATTGGTGTCCACACAATCAAATTTTGTTTTTGCCATTTCAGCCTAGATTGATTAAATTTTTTTTGCTTAAACAACTAACAAAAGAAAAAAAAAACATGAGAGATTTATAAGTTGGATAACAAGAACTTAATGATTAGCGAGTTTTTCTCGATTTACATGATGTTCTTCACTTACGACTATTAAACGCCGATGGCACAATGCGAGCTGTGTAAATATTGCCGATAATCGTTAAGTTGTGCGAAACAAATTGTCGACGACGTATAGAGAGGTGGTTGATACCGATTAACTCTTTAATAAAAAACTAAAACGTTTTCCAATGAGACTGATGGCTATTATTATTTTTTGTTCCAAAATCCTATATTTTCTAAACGGCATCGCTCAAATGTCCGCCTTGCCTTTGCATGATGGCACAAATTCAAATGCATAACTTTTAATGATTACGCTGCAGAGATCCAACTAAAGTGCTACGACCCGTTTAACATTAAGATTTTTATATAAAGAAAAGGAATATCCAGGGAAAAATGTCACTTAGTAATATTCTTCATTCTTTTGAAAGGAATATAATAGAAGAGATATGTGGTTTATAAAAGAGATACAGCGAAAGCTTTAATGTCCTAAGTAATGAGATGTTTTCTACAAGATCAACGTCGATCATTTAATTGGTTATTTGAGCGGCATTGTTGACCAAAGTGACAGTTGTTTTCTTGGTTTTTTCTTTTCTTTTGAAAAACTCATAAAATTCCCTGAACACAAGCAAAAAATTTTATTCATTCTGTTAAAAGAAATTTAACCCAATTTAGCGCTACAACGGCAACACTGTTCAATAAAAAATTGTTGCAAATGTGTTAGTTATTAAACTAGTTATGCTCATCTATCTTCTTGCCGTATTTAGTTTATATTGTTACGTTTCTCTCTATTTGGATTAAATTGCAAATACTACTGTGGCACATTATAAATTCTCTGCTTTTGACTCAGTGACTCTAGCTGGCTAGATTTAACGGTCTCGTATTTATTAAACATATGATTTTACAAACGCAGACAACCGCACTACACTAATCTGTTACTCCTTCGAGATATGAACTACTCGATGCCTTGTTTAGTTACTAAAACCATCCATAGACTACTCCACCACGCTTTACATCCAAGCCAGTCATCCTTATCTTATATTAGCATGGCTTCAAATAGTAATTGTCTTTTCTTTACCAGAAGGTTTGTAGTAGTACACTGCTGTTTTTTAATTTCTATTTGCCTTAACAGTTTTAAAATGCCTTTGTACACATGTCCGAAGGTGGGCTCGAACTAATGGTCGTCTGATTTACAGCACGCAGTTCTACCAACGCAGCCGTTGAGGTTGCTCAGCTTGTGTTAGCTAGTTGTCGTATTATTCTGTGCACCTCTGTTTTTACTACGCACATACGGACAACAACAAGAGTTGCCAGATCTTATATTCGCAACAATATTTACAATAATGTTTAAGCGCCTTTATTTTTAAGTAGGCGCACTATAGTATTAACTATTTCGAATATTTAACGTTGAAGAATAATACTGGAGATAGTGGTGCTGTATTATAATATGCCGGTAAACATATTAGAAATATTTAAGTTATGAAATTAGCAATAGCTGGGATACGAACCCAGACCGTTAAAGTAACAATCTAATTTAAAGTATTCTTAACGTTTAAGGCATCATCGGCACATTGCGGAGTAAACGTCTGAAACTTTCAAAACATAAGAAAACCTTTAATAAAACTCAAGTGATTTCCAATCGTATGATCTTGGCTGCCAAATAACTACAAAAAATATTTTTGAAAAAGTTGTTTATTGTACCGGCGAAAAAAACATCATTCAGTGAAGGTCAAGAAACATTTGTTAACATTGATCTGTTATGCTCTCTGTTGACAGCGAAGGGCCTATCGTTGTTGAGATCGAAAAAGCGAAGAATAGTACCAGCGGAAGAATAGTACCAAAAAGAGCTTTGTAGCAGGTGTTATTTTAAACAGCATTTGGCCTTATTTTCATAACGATTCCCTTGTTTTAAATTTTTACAATGTCATTCGCATTCATTTCGCAAGAAAAAGACAGGCCTTTTGAAGATTACGGCTATTCGACGGCGACGCTTAAAAGACAATCTTGGAGTTGTTCGATGCGTAAAGGAGAGAGTGAAGGAGCTCATCGATGATTGGGCCATCGGTGCAATGTAGCAAATATTTTATTATTTCATCGTTAAGACAATAGAAAATGCTGTGATGAAAAGAAACTTCTCACGCACAACATATTCTTCAAACACTTGCTGGCCGATCGACAAAAATTCGGTTTTTAACAGAGTAATGATTCAAATAAAATATCCAAAAAACATTAAAACCTCTATTCTCCTTTTCACAACATTGTTTCTAGTTCTGACATAGTGCATTGCAAAAGTAGGTGACAGCCCCTCAGTGCTGATCCAATAAAAAATATAATAATTTAAAAGCGATCGAGTTAAGGCTGGGGCAAGTTATGTGCTAAAATTTGACGTATTTAACTGAAGTCAAAGTAACGGCGGCTGAGGTTGACACAATGAGTACTTTTCTGGCAGATAATAAATCAAAGTCGTCTCTCTATTTTTATTTACTTTCAAATTTAATTCGTATTTTATTCGCTTTTTAAATTAATCAAAATTTGTATATTATTTTTTGCCATCAAAATTGTTTTATTAAAATCACATAAGATAATTGAAACAGAGAAAGAGTTAAAAGAAAACAAGAAGAAGATGCAATTGATAGCTGTCAAACTATTTAACGTACGTCAAAAGTAGAAAAACTTTCTTACGTTGCAATGACGGAAAATTACTGATTGTGACATCGTTCAGAAGAAAACATGTTTTTTAACTGACTTGTCAATTGAATACGTCAAAGTTTAACGTATGACGGATTCTATGTGAACCGGCCCTAATATTTTAAGGTAATTGTGTGCTAAAGAATAACTAACGAATCCTGGACAGACGTAACCAACGAATCTTGGCCAAAGTATATTTTCGATATCCCTTTTGTCCTTTTAAAAAAACCGATTATGGAAAAAATATTATTTCATAAAGTATCTTAGCAGGAAAATAATTTAACAAAGGAAAGCAAAAGGAACGAGGTCAGGACCTTAACAGCTGGAATAATGAATTATTCCAAAGAGTTCAAAAATAAAATTTTAATGAATAAAACTTTAATAATTTTATTTATGTTTATTTGCGCGTTTATAAATTATTTTAATAGCAAAATCATCTACATAATCTACAAGAGAATTATAGAATTAAATACCTACATCCACTGGTAACCATATTGATATCCACTGCGAAAAAAGAGCAAAGAAAAACGAGAATAAATAATTATTTTTATAAAAATTCTTAATTTTTATTTTGTTTTTTTTGTGGAGGTTGAACAAAAAGGCAGGATGAATACTTAATTCATTTGATGGCTATGGCATTACCAGCCTTAACAACAACAACAAATGTGCTAAGAAATTAGCATGTTTTAACTAAGAAAGTAATAAATGCCACATGATGCGTACAACAATTATATAAAATTACGTTTGAATTACAAAGCAAAAATAATAATGAATTGAACTGATTACATTCAACTTAATACTTGTATGAATATCACGAATTTACTTTGAGAAATGAAAATTACGGTGTAAATATGAAGAGAAATTCTTTGGAAATATAAATTATATTCATTTATTAAAATGGCTTAATAATATAGGGTGTTCAAAAATTTATGGAGAATTAAAACTTGACAACTGACAGTTCAGGAAAATTTTTCGTTTAAAATCATTTATAGCGTTGATGCTAATTTTTATCTTGATATTTTTTTAATTGTCAAGATTACCGAATTTGAAATTCAAAAAAAAAAAAACCTCAAGTAATCGTTAAAATACTTATGGTGCTAATTTAAGGCTCAAGACAACACTGTTGATCAGCTTTGTTAACAAGGAATAGGATCAGAGTTTTGTTTGCATGTTAAAAAATGATATTCATGTGAAATATAAAGCGATCTGAAGGTCAAACATGTGATTAAATTCGAAAAACATGTTGCACCATTTTTCTTTTTTCAAACCTGGAAAATCACTTGATTATTAAGAAAATTTTTATTTTTACGATTCCATAATTTTTATAAATTCTCTTTTTCTTATGTCTTTTTTTCTAGCTCTGACTGGACTTATTCCCTTCTTTAGTAATCAATTGCTCTTAAGAATCCACGCTAAACCACTGTGTAATTTTAACGACACTTGAACTTTTGGATGTTTTGTTAATCGGTCATGCGACTTTGGACCAAGCAGCTACCTAAACCCCATTTTAGCTTCGGTAGCGACTTGAACTCAGGATCTCCAACCAGGCTCTTTAAGAAGGACTGCCATTAAATATTGTTTTGTTATACAGCTTTCTTGAGCGTCTCACCTGTTCCTCAAAAAAACGCAAAAGTCTTAGATAAATCATAAGCTGCGGCTTCACAATATTTTTTTCGTCTTCTAATTTTCTTGCTTTAATACACAGGTCTCTTAGCTGCCATAGGCTCTTCAAAAATCTTATCTCATGTTCTTATATGACTACGGGTGCTCTTAACAAACTAATTTTTATGGCTACAAACAATAATCGTTTTCTGTTTCTCATCTATACTCCAATTGGCTTTTGTAATCTATTTTCCATCTTTATGCCTTTTTAAATAATTCATCCAAAATTATTTATTTTCATGCCTCCGATAGGAGTTGAACTTAAGATCTTTTGTTTTTAACAAGCTCACAGCTCTATAGCATTGAAATCAACGCGGTTGCTGAACTTGTTTGTGAAAATTTTCTTTTCATTGTGTTCACACAGCACTTGTTAGTGATAGAAATAAAAATATATGCAACTGTTTTCTTAGTTAAGACACAATCCAAAGTTTTAAACCCAAAATAGTGCAACTTAAAAGTACGACTTCTTTCTGGCTTAAGAACTAAGGAGTGAGTGGTGGAAGTAAGGTATCAGGTTCAGTAGGCACCTTGTAAAACAAAGAAGTAAACTCATTAGAAATAATCATCCTGAACATTGCAGGCACTTTTTACGATGACTTGAAATGGGTGCTTAAGCATCTATCTGAAAAGATGAAGCAGGACTGAAATAGCATCAAGGTATTGGTAACGTTTTCATGGTTTTCCAACGGAAAATTTGCTTAAAATTATTGTTAAACTACCCTCGTTACATTAGGAAATAATTTCGTTGTTGAAATTACAAACAAAACAAAAAAACAATTTTAAATTTATTAAAAAATTCCATCTAACAATATTATTCTCCATTTAAAAATCTCATGGCAAATAAAGAATTCCTTTCTATCTTAAAACATTTCATGCCGTTGAGATGCTTTATAATTCCCTTTTAAGTTTAAACGCGTTAAAGTATGCTACACTTCTTCTACCACTCTCCTCTTGATAAATATATTTTCTGTTGTGTCTTCTGACAGCTTTAAAGCTCATTTAAAAAAAAATAATAATAAACTAACAAGACAGATAAATAAACTTACAGTTGATTGTTTTGACATTTAAGGATTTCCACAGCAAATACTAGCTTTCATATAGAGGCTAACACATATAATAATGCACAAACACACACATGCACACACATTTAAAAACATAGAGATATATGATGCCCATAAACAAAACCGGCAATTTAATTAAAAACACTTCAACACGCATAATTGAAAAGTGGTTTTGAAAAGAAAAATGTTCACAAATTGTGAAAGATTTTTGTTGCAGAGAAACAGTAAACTATTTCTGCCCGGGAGTGGTTAAGCCTTCTTTCGGATTAATCTTTTAAAGATGTGGGTTTTTATAAAAAATATTACTGCGTCAACCAACAGTGGTAAGAAAAACAGTTTTGATGGTATTTATTCTATAATCATAGGAAACTAGCGGAAGGAATAATCTCTTAGTGATATTAATTAATGTCAGTTCTTTCCTATTTCAAGTTGCTTGAAATCATGTAGCGGTGATGGTTAGAATCGATTTTTTGGTATATTTGGTGGGCGTAAAAGATAACGTCATAATTTACGGTGGTACAGCATAAGCCAAACATTAGTAGCTGGTTTATGCTTTTTATCTAATCTCAAGTAACCTGAACGGAATGATGAGTGTGCAATAAAAGAGAATGGCAACGACACTATTTAAGAGGTCCCACCAGTCAAAAATGATAAGGGTCGAATAGAAGTATCCGACCAATTGAGAAGTTACTTTATCTGTCTTATCACAAATTCGAGCCTGAGCGAAAGTAAGACGCAGGAAGCAGGGAAGATAGAAAGAACGACAGAAAGTTCATTAATCAAATATGCGATGAAAATGTTCCAAACACAAGGTCAACCAACGAATTATTTTCTAGAGGTTAGATTATATTTAGTAGGGACATAAGGGCAGGCTCGGATAATAATAAAGTTGTTCTTAGATTGCTTTTGAAAAAAACCAAGATTAGATTTTATGAACATTAACAATAATTAAATGCTTGGCATCTATCGGGTGTTTTTTAAGCACGATAGAACTTGGAATTATAAAGAACAACTATAAAAATTTAATTTTGATGAAAAATTTTTTATTTTTATTTTAAGTAAACTCTGGAAAATCATTATGAATAGACTCACGCTTGAGCAACGCTATTAAATCATTCAAGTTTACTTTGAAAATCAGTCATTAATTCGTGCAACTTATAGACGAACTCGTGATTTTAATGGTGCACATAATCGTCCGTCTGAGCAAGTCATCCGTCGAACCGTACTACGTACTCTCTAGAGGAATGCGCGTACTGAAGAGAATATCGCTGCTGTAAACGAAATTGTGAAAGAAGATCCAAATTTATCGATTCGTTGTCGATCGCAGGAATTAGGGCTCTGACCGTCCACTATGTAGAAAATTATTCAAGAAGATCTTGGCCTGCACTCGTATAAGATCCACTAAGTGAAGGTATTAAAGCTACGAGACCATTATATGCGTTGTTCTTTCGCCGTTCAGGCTCTAGAGCAGTTAGTAACTGACACGTTGTTTTATCGCCAAATTACGTTTAGTGATGAGGTTCATTGTGGGATCAACGGGCTTTATAATAAGCAAAATTGCCGCTTATGGAGTGAGGCCAATCCATAAAATACCCTACAGACTCTATTGCATCCAGAAAAATGCACCGTTTGGTGTGGCTTACATGCTGGTGGCTAAATATTTCTTTAAAAATGAGGCCGGATCTTACGTTACGTTCAATGAAGATCGTTACCGCACAATGATTAATGGCTTTTTGTTTGAAAATATGGATGGCATTGGTCCGGACGAAATGTGTTTTCAACAAGATAACGCTAAGTGCCATATGGCGGCTGTTAACATCGAGTTATTGAAATCAAAATTTGGCGATAAGTTGATGTCGAAAAACAGGCCTGTCAGATGGCCTACAAGGATGTTCGATTTGACATCACACGCTTATTTCCTGTGAGGCAGCTTGCAGTCACTAGTTTATGCTGATAAACCAGCAACAACTAACACTTTGGAGGCCAATTTGTTCTTGTTATTCGTGACATACGGTCAGCAGTACTTGAAAAAGTGACCCAAAGTTGAACGTACAGAATGCACTTCGTCATGACCAACCACGGTCGCCATATGCTCGAAATCATTTTTAAATATTAATGCCATATTCTGATCTTTCGTAAAAAAATGCTTCATTACAATTTAATTTTTTATACTTTTTAACAATTTAAAGTCGTATCGGGCTTAAAAAACACTCTTTGCTTTGTTTACTATTTTTTCTTTAATTTAATAATTATCACGTTTTTTGTCGGAATATAAAATACGGCAAAGATTATTGTCTTTTATGTGAGTTTATTTACTCAGGTCTGTTTAAATTTGCAGACGAAACATATTGTTTTTAAAACAGCCATACCGCTGGCAACTGCGATTTTTATTTTTAGACGAGTAAAATCGTCAAGATTTTTCATAGGTGGAAAGGTCTGGCAACCTTTTCTATTAACTCTTTTTATAATTTTATTTTTCTTTATTTGGAATGGGTTATCCGAAAGAATTCTAAAACGATAATAATAAAAATGAATTTAACTATGGTAACAAAAAGTATTGTTGTTGTAGACTTACTTACATTTGTTTAGAAGTATTTACACTAATTTCATAACAATATAAAATATTCTTTATTGTTATAGAAGTTATAATTATATTGGCCACTGTAATTTTCAAACAGGGGTATCTGTAGGTCATGCTTATCCATTTTTTGTGTACCATTATTATTTTGTAAAAGAATTTCAAATAAAAAAAAATCTTTTAATATTTAATCTTTAAATAATAATTTCAATCAAAAGAATATTTGTTTTTATCTATGATTGGAATTTTTATGCTTATTTTCATCTTGTTACAACAAAAAAAAAACAAAATTTTGAATTTAAATGTATTGCGAAGGAAGCAAGGAAACAAGCTTTCCCTAAAAACAAAAATCAAAACAATTCAAATTTTCTTCAAATGTTACATTTTTCCTACTTCATTTTTGTAGAAATTTACTATAGAAATAATAACAGGTTACGAAGAGATGAAACAGAAAACCGAAAACAGAATGTATTTTAAGTAACCATGGTTTTTGTAGAATAATTAAGTCTTAAGAAATTTGTACTAGAATTGTAATAATTAGACATAGCATTCTTTTTGGGTAAAATAGTTTGTAGATATGGTAATGAATTTCTTAGAATTTATTTGCGTGTGTGTTTGGTTATATGCATGTTATTTACATCTACAAGTAACTTCACACGTTTTTATGGTTTTTGCACATCAACTCTTTAATTTCTAGTTTTAAACATTTATATTTTTTATTAAACTTGATAGGTCAAATTATGCAAGTTATTGGGACACCCTTTAATTTCTAATTTAAAATTTGCTACTTGTTTTAGCGGACTTAGCAATAAAGGTTCTGAGCAAGTTTTAATCAACTGTCTTTAACAGTTCAACAGTTTGGTCATAACCATCAAATAATAGTAACTATTGTTACACCCTATAATTTATTATTTTAAATATTTATATTTTTTAACATACCAGACAAAATACTGGACATTCTGTTTAATTTTCAAGTGTTTGTAAATAGCGGTTTAAACGATAGGGCCGTATAGGTCATCTTACTTCAAATATGGGAGCACCCTCTTATTTCAAGTTTTAAATTTTGTACTTGTTGCCTTAGCGGACTTAGCAATACAGTTATTTGTAAATTTAAGCTGTCTGTCTATAACGGTTCAAATTAGATGAACTATGGGGATACCCTTTAACTTATAGCTTTAAATGTTTATTATTGTTATTATAACATCCTGTCCAATTTTCAAACGTTTGTCTATAACGGTTCAAAATATAGGCGCATATAAATCAATTTACGTCACTTATGGGGACACCCTTTATTTTTTAGAAACTTTTTTGTATTATTTTTTGCTATTGGGAGCTATAATAAAATGCATTTTTTAAAGAAGTGCGCTTTGTGGTTCATTATACACTTAAAAAGCATTTATGTTGTAAAAGGACACCCTTTAATTTTTAATATTATGAACTGTTTTCAAAACGGGACCAATCTGTTGGCATAATCTATCAAATTACAAAAAATTTTAAAATCGGCTCCGAAATGACTGAGTTCTGCAGGCTCCAATATAAAAAAGCTACGTTCAGTCGAATTGATAACCTCCTTCTTTTTTTTCAAGTCGGTTAAAAATTAATAATGTTTTTTTCAAAAATCAATTCCGATTGGCATACCTCGTTGTAATCTAATGTTCTTGCACTTTTATAATTTTGGAAAACATAAGAGATAAAATTTCGTACAGATCAAGACCTTGAACCTTGTAAAAAATAATAAAAAAATTAATCTTTTGTTGACATTCTTTATCGCTATGTAAATATTATCAAGCTGCAAATCAGGGGTTGTTGCTTTTTTTTCTTGCCTTTAAATAAGTCTTAGCCTCACTAGTATTTGCCGGGCAGTCCCATGGGATCCTCATACAAAATTTCACTGTTTGAGTCTACTGTCAGCTACAACCGCTTATTCGAACATAATGTGCCTGTTTCTCTAAGTGTGCGGTCAGATTAGTCAAATATTTGATAAAAAAATATTCATTAAATTTTTATTTTTATATAATTTTTCCTGACACGTATTACGAATGTTGACTTAAGTTATAATAAATTTGATTTCTTATCTTTAATATTGAGAAGGATTTTTTAATTCTTAATAAATATTTTGGATAGAATAAAAACATTTTTCCATAATATAAGGGTTACGTCTAATATTTAATTAAGCTGACCGTATCTTTAGAATACTTAGGCACAGCCAAACAAAAATCTTTATGAGATAATCTTTTTTAACAAATTTCTTTTAAAGCTGAGGGACTCTGAATTTTACCAAAATATTTTTCGCTTCTCTGCCTGCAAAATTTTTTATTGTAGAAGGCCATTTAATTTAAACCTTGTTTTAATTAAAGTCTGAGGAAAGACCTCTGTAGAAGTTTGTTTTATTTACGAAATAATAAAAAAAAAAAAAATGTTCCTTCAGTACTAGTCGACACAAACTCAGTGGTCCTATTACTGTCACCGATAGGTTTCTTTTCATTTGAAGTGGGGAATTTATTTCATATTTACACTATTGCAGGACACTGGTTCTAATAATACAAGTTTCTAGTTTCATTTTGGTTTAAGACATGCAAAAGTCCCATCTGCAACCTAAATACCTTTATTATTCGTTTCGTTCTTTTGTTCTTAGTCAATAAAGGAGACAAGAAAGGAGATGCTCTTGTGTAGGGTTTTACACTATACTCGTACAGCATAAAAGCGCGGAATACCAAAGTAACAACGCTTGTTGGGTTAACACACGAAGGGTTCCGTACCATTTATTAGCCACCTTTTTTATTAATTATTCTTTATTTTATTAATTATTGTTATAAATATAAAGTGTCAATCTCTTATCTTACCATTGCACAGATGATACAGTAAACTTCAAAATCGTATTACTATCGAGATGCCCTTAATTAATTTATATTCTAATTTTTGTTTACTTCTTTTCGTAGCAGTCATAGCAATATGTACTGCATGCAAATGTTTAGTATCTGCCTTTTAACGGCTTCAAAGATAAGGCCATATTCCCAAAAATTGCGGTTTTTACGGAAACGCCCTTTAATTTTACCATTTGTTATTGAAACCTACGTTAATAGCGAAAATTTTTATACCAGTCTGCGTAAATTCTAAACGTCTGGCAACTACGGTTAAAAAAACTAAAGCCATTTACGCTAAATTCATGCCACTGTAGGCACACTCTTTATATTTTAATTTTAATTCAAACGAAATTTAAACTGTTTGTCGATTGCAATTCCAAAACTAGGCCACCTACCTGAAAATCACAATACTATTGGCACACCCTTTAGTCTACCATTTTTTGTTTTTGTGTCTAGCGGGCGTAGTTTTACATAATTATATACAATGCAAATTAGACGTGTCTGCCCACCGCAGTTTAAAAAATTAACAATATTTTCTACTTTTGGAACACCCTTTACAGTAATTAATCATCTGTTTAAAATTTAAGGGTCTATTTATAACGATTCTGAAGACAGAGAGCTATGACAGACTTACATTCTGACGTTCGGACAGACGAATAGAAATTGTGGCAAAAAATAGGGTTGTATTCATGTCCTTTACGTACAGAACCCTAAAAAAAGATATTACCACAAGATGTGTGAGATTTAGCTAAAGTTAACGACTTCTTGGAGAACTTAGGAGCGACAAGGTTTAAGAAATTTTGTGCAACTTTTTTTTGCTCTGCAATTTTTGTTCACTCATCATTGAATATCATCAGTATCCAACACTTTATTGCATATTTTAAATATATGTATGCATGATGCTGCATGCATAATTAAAATTGTGAGGTCATTTTCACTAGGAGTTGCTTGTGGTTGTGTTGTCATTATTGTAATTAAGAAAGACTATTATGGTAGAGAACATATAAAAACTAATTAAATAGATTACGCTTCAGTTAAATAATGCAAATAATTGTTTGATTTTAATTAATTAAAAACATTAAAGAAATTCTTTTTATGCATAATTCTATATAAAAATTTATTTAAATTAAAAAAAAAAATATTGTTCAATTGTTATTTTAATATTTTAATTGACTTAAACTAACAAAGACTACTGCTTCTTTGTAATTTATGCAAAAATTAATTGTAAAAATATTTTAATGTTTATGGTAAAAAATGGTAATAAAAATATTTTTGGTTTGTAAAGGGTGTCACCGAATTAAGTGTAAGTGTCAACATGCCCACGTTTGTGCAAAACAATAATGAGAACACTGTATGCAAAAACAATTAGAAGGATGGAAGTTAAGGGTTTTGTAAAAATAAATCAATATTCGACGAAAAAATCTGACCCAACGCTGAAAAATTTTTAAGCTAAGGGTGTTTTTTTAAAGGTTCGCGAAATAAAACTGAAAGAGAGAAAAGAAAAAATTTTGAGATTGGCATTTATGTGTGAATCAGATTAAGTCCTTGAGGTTTCCAGGGGTGGTGCAAAATCACGGCCTGTATGCAAACAACCTTTAATCGATAAATTTATTGTTTACACTTTTTTTGTATAGCTTAAATATTTGAACTTACTTTGTGTAAAGTCAAAATGACTGCACACTCACTGTCAAATACTATTACTATAGGAACACCCTTTACATTTTAATTTTTTTTTAATTTTTCATATTTGTTTTTTAGCGGACATAAAAATACTTAAATTGTCTGCCTGCTGCATTTCAAATGTAAGGCCACGTACGTGATAATTACGTCACTATTGCACCCCTTTTTTTTATTATTTTTGTATTTATGCTATAGCTTAGATATTTTTACATTTTTACATACACAGTGTAAATTAAAAAAAAATATATAATATTTTTATGAATATTATGTCACTTGCGGGACACCCTTTTGTTTCTACTATCTATTTGCTATTATATTAACTATAGTAATGAAACCTTTTGAAAATCTCAAAAGCCTTGATATTGCGGTTTTTAAAGTAAAGGGCTGTAACAGACGGACATACATTGTAGCAAAAAAAAAAAAACATGGTTACGTTTTTATTTTTTTGTTAAAGAACCCTAAAACGTGCAATAAAAAGTTTTATATAGTCTATCGCGGGATTATGGTCAGCATGCTCTGTATGAAGCAACTTAGAGCCTTTTCTTTCATGTCAGGGTTAAAACTTTATTGACAAAAAAAAAAAAAAAAAAAACAAATCCAATAAAAATACAATAAAGTGAAATTTTTGTGCATCTCATAGAAATTTTGACTTTTCAAACATCTAGCGGAGCCCAAAACGAAGAAAAATAATAAAGTGGAAAAAAATCTAAATTTGTTTTATAATATTTCCATTTAGGGCCTCAGGGACTTATCAATTATTTAGCATTGAAATAAGTCAGGAAGTACAAAAATGTCAAGGATTTTTTAAAAGTTTTCCTTTAATTATCACAAGTGGACTGTTAGCCTGTGTAACAAAATATTGTTACAAAATATCCTTGTTCAACGAACTTAAGGTATGGTCAGATTAGTCAAATATTTGACCAAAAAGACGTAAAAGAATAATTTTTCACCTTCTAAAATGTAAAATGTGAGATTTCCAAATTATTATATTAGAAACCGTCATTAATAATGACACGTGCCAGAAAAGATTACATTATAATATGTAAAAATTGTGATTATGTTATTTTGATCAAATATTTGACTAATATGACCGCACCTATATAAACCATTTATTTAAGGAAACAAAGAAAAAGTTTTCACATATTATTCTTTCTTGTGTCTTCCAAAAAAAAAAAAAAAAAACGAATTGCACGCCTGTGTGTGTGAGTGTTAGAGTCCCTTTGTAAGCACAAATATTTGTTTTTTATATTTTCCTATATCCTTCCGGCATCCTTGTGTGACAGCAAACAGCAAAATGTCTAAGTGTTTGTAAACTGTGAGTAATGAGCGTTAAAAAATTTATTTCAACACTTCATTTATTACATTCATTTGACTTACTTTCTCTATTAGACAAACAATTGCGTAGTAGAGTATTAAACGCTCAGCAGGAGCAAATCCTTTAAAATTTTTTATAACATTAACAAATGGATAAATTTACATGTGATTAAAAAAAAGACGAATTATATATAAATTAGTGAAAAAAAGAATTGATAGCAACCCTCTAATATTCATACATTTTTAATTATAATTTGTTGCCTGTTCGTTCTCAACCTGTTTTGAGTTCATCATACAACACTGTGTTTAGTAAATACTCAACCTGGGTGCCAGAACACATTGTGATAACTGGTTTTAAAAGGTATCCAAGCTTAAGATTTAAAAAAAGTTAACTTTGTAAATGCAAAATCTTTAAGGGCCATGAGAACTCAGTTGAAAGTCTGGGCTACATTGACTCATTGGGTACAGACGACGACGGTGACGGCGACCTAATTGGAAACAAACCAAAGAGCTCTCTTAGAAATCACTCTGATATCTACACAGTCGGATTTGCAAGGACTGATGAACTAAAAGACTTTAGTGGGAATATTTGACACCGGAGCTCTGCTATCGTTAGAATAATACCTTCATATAATTACTCTGAGGCTGTTTGACTTAAGACTTCCAAGAAACTTTGGACGAAAAACAGAGTTACTACGACTGCTGAGGTTGTTTCCAGCTTAGGACATGAGATGCGTGTAATTTGCCCCCTTTATCAAACCTAAACTAAGACATATTTTCGGGAGCTTTGGACATTTTTCGAGGCTATAAATTTCTTCGACTACAAAAGGGTAATGTGCAGTCAGCTCAAGCCAGCGGTAGAACAGTTAATAGAAAATCTTGAATTGTATTCCGATAGGTCACATGTGACATCTACTTATTTGCAAATTTTTAATTGCAGCTGGGTTTAAGCCCTGCGAATCATTTATCCGTTCTTAAAATTGAAATTAAAAAACGACGGTTTCTAAGATTGAAACTTTAAGAATTACAACGGCCAAAGAGCGAAATGCAATACTTTTAGAATTAGCTAATGTGCTGGCCTATTTTTTCTTTTTTGAAAAATGATAAAACAGATATTGATAATAAAATCTTTTCGTTTATTTTTTAACAAGCCATTAGTGACTAAGCGCCCAGAAACAAAATAGAACTTCATATGAAAACGTTTAAATATTTCTAAGCTCTTGTTGTTTTTTAACGAAATATTGGAAGTTAAAAAGCTTGAGCACACATGCACTCAAGATCTTGTTAAGGACAACGCTTTCCGTGTAACTAAGGAATTTTCTGGAGAAGATAAGAGCTCAAAAATGTAAAAGAAAGGTTTGTCATGTAAAAGAAATCCCATAAGAAGTAAAAAGTTTTAGGGGGAAGCTAAATTTCTTCTGCTAATACGCATTAGCCCTTCCCAGACCCATCTTCCTACCCCAAAGGCTACCGCAGTTTTTAGTTGTAGGGATTTTTTAAATGACAGTTTGTAGAATGCAAAATGCCCATTTTCTGTATCTAGAATTTTAAACCACAGGTTCCTCTCAAGCGGGGTTTTGCTAACTGCAGAGTTCTTGGTATTTCTTGAGTCAGTATCAATATTTATACTTTAATTTAATGCTCTTGGCAGTCTGCTGGCTTTTTTTTATACTTTGAAAACAAATTGTTCGAGAAGGCGGGGATCTCTAAGACATTCCACCTGTAAAGGAAAATCAAGTTGACTGCAATCAACAAGACTTCGATAGTCATTTTCAAGATAATTTTAATGTAGGAGAGATGAAAGCATTTTTACGCCCTTTGTAAGGAACTCACTGGCACTTCTTTTGGATTTAATACTACCAGGCAAGGAATGGCCAGTTTTTCGTAGAATAAGAGATATGTTAAAAGTTAAACATTAAAATGTAAAATTTTTTTTAAAGAGAATAAAATTTTTGGAGGAAAACAGATTGAAATATTTAGCAGACAACTTATTTCAAGTTTTGAGCCGGCCTGGAATCAAGTCACTAAAATATAAGAAATATGACAAAAAATTTCATTTTGTTTTTAAATTTTTCTTTGCTTAAGTTTTAAATTCTTTCAGTGTATTTTTCTTAAAAAGCTATCACAATCTTTACACACTTAAAGCCGTAGAGTATTTATTCATGGATAAAAGTTTTTATTTATTATGGCTCATTTACACTTCTTAAGTTTAATTAAAATATTGATTATTGTTGTTATTCGCTTTGAGCCTTCTCTGCCTTAACTTAAGCACTTTGCTTTAAGCAAATATATCTACAAGCAACTAATTCGAAAATGACTAGAATTTCCTTAAGTAGTTGACAAACACACCAAAATATCCTATAAAATTGGCCATTATTAGAATTTACGTTAATTTCCCAAAGCGATGGGAGGAAAAACGGAACTAAACTCATATTTGTTGAAGTATTAAAATGCAAAATTATGTAAAAAAAAAAAATTAAAGATGACAAACGAGGTTCTTAAATAAGATTTATTTTTCTCATGCGCACTCTTCATTAAATTTTTCTTTCAAGATGCTCATTTTATCCCAATTCATCTTTCATAAAATTATTTATAAGTTTTTATTTAGCCAATAGTACGTAAATTGGTGGATAAAATTAGACGTTATCTTTTTATAACATAAAACATAAGTGTCAATTTCTATGTCTGCGAATATTTATTTGAATGAAACACATAAATTATGAAACAAACATCTTTACAAAAACACAAATACTGACTTAAGCATTGATTTCTTTTCGAAAAGTTATTTTAAGCAAATCAAATATTTATGTATTAATGGACTTATGTATTAATGTTTATATGTATATTTAGATGATTCTTATATTTTTTTTGTTATTATCTGTCAAATAAATTAGGTTTTCTTGTTTTGTCTTTTGCCAAAGTTTGCCTTAACTATCGTATTGATATCAAAAATACGTTGGCCAATAAGGAAATAAAATTGAAAATAATTGTAAACTTCATAAGAAAAGAAAAATTATGATCATTCATTTATAGGCATTAAATAATTAAGCCCCTAGGACATAATTATGTGGATTTTTCAAAACTAAAATATAAATAAGAAAATTAAACCTGGAAAAAATAAATAAGAAAAATTTTAACAAAACAAAAAACTGTATTTAAAGTTAAAGCAAATTTATTATATTTAATTTAACTGAATTATAGAAAAAACAAGTAACAGTGCTATATTCGGCTATGCCAAATCTTGTATACCATGTATGAAAATTAAGTTTAGTGAAGTAACTCCAGTAAAAAAGTAAAACAAATATGAGGTAACAGAATAAAAAAATTACAAAAAAAAAAAAAAAAAAAAAAATTACACAAAAATGTCGTCGGCGCTTAATGAGTTAAGAATTTTTAAAAGATTTTAGCATTTCTTGAAAGATCTCTTCCAAAGCTTTTAAATGGTACCCATATTGGCAATCGAAATTTTTTATGAAAATTTCAGAGGCCTCTAACTCGAAAAAAATGGTCGAGCTTCAATTATTTCACTTGATGTCTTTTTCTTATTTTTTAATTCTCTATCGCCCCATATATTTGTTTTTTTTTTTTTTGTTAAGTGGAGTTACTTCATTGTTCCAAATGATATAGAAAAATTAGAGGTAGGCTTGATGTTTTGCCCGCTGCGTCGACGGACATGCACCGAGAGCACTTCTTTCGATACTATGTCTAATCGAGTGGCGTATTTAAATTTTTTCTAGATGATCTAGTGCTCTGGCAAACTTGATTTCAACACTAACACGGACGGAAAGACAGACATCGCTCAGTCGACTTCACTATGCGTAAGAAGTAAGAATAAATATACTTTATGGGGTCGGAAATGGATATTGTAGAAATTTCATAGGAAATGACAAAACTAGTTGTGTCCTTTTTCCACGTTTTATGCTGAAGGGTATAATAAACAATAACAATGCTCTAAACAGTAATTGAATAGAAGAATTATTAAATATTTTGCCTCTCGGAAAAATTTTAACTTTTTTTGTATAAAGTTGGCAGCAGTGTAATTAACTTGCACTAAAAACAGTGTGACCAGATTAATTATAAGAATGCAAGTTTAGGAATTGTATTGGCGTATAACTTTTTGTTTGTTTCTGCAGTACTTGGCAATAAATAGTAAAAAAAATTATTTTCTAGTCCAGGTTGTTGTTTGTAAAACACTTCAAATAAAGAAACATTCCTTCATAAATTGGAAAGAGCTTGATGATTATAAAATAATAAAATGGTTCAAAAATTTTTTTTGTTAAATTAAAATTTTAATTTAATACAGTTTGTTGCAGTGGAATTAGTAAAACATATTCTGTGAGAATTTCCGATACCTGGGTTTTACAGTTCCAACAAAATATTTTACGTCAAATCAGGTTTTCCATGAAGACACCCTTGAACTTTTATTCACGTTTTTTATTTTTTATTTTTTATTAAAGCGGTGTACACTTTATATATAAGTGTCTTGTATTTAGTGCAGGGAGAGAAACAAACTAAAAATAGAGTAGAACTATGCTGGAACTAAAGTAGATTTCAAGTTGAAACGAACTAGAAAAAAAACTTAAGCAAAACTCGTAACGGACTACAACTGTACTGAAGCGTAACTAAAACTTAATTTGAATTCAAAAACTTGGCAAATTTATTTTCTTTTTTCAGTTTTTTGCATATGGAATGGCATATTTAATAGCAACCCTTCATCTGTGGTGATACACACGCACATTTTTATCAATTTCAATAATAAACATTAAAAAAAATAATTTGATAAATCGTTCGTAAAAATAACTTTTTTTGAATTGTTCTGCTGTAATACTATTGTGAATAATTATTCTATTGTGAATGAATCTGTATTATCCTATTTATTACAGTGGAGTATTTTGTCGTTTTTCAAGAATTTGATAATGAGAATATCTACCCAAAATTTGAACTCAAGCAAAAGTTTCGTGAGATAATTAAACCATTTCTTCTTGTGTAGTCTTAAAAAACATAGTGGTATAAGATTCTCGAAGAAGGCTGTTTTAATCGTATGCAGTGATTGAAATGTTTAAATGGGTTTTTAACATGTGACACCAACAAATTAAAATAATTTTTTTTTGTGACATTCATACTAAACAGTTAAGTAAAAATAAACTCATGTCACTGATGTTGGGCGCCAGCTTACTTACAGATTAAACTTATTTACAAAAATGATATGTCCCAATGATGCCTTCAGTCTAACTTTTGTATTTATCCGTTGCGCATTGTAACAATGAATCCTCAAAGTTTTTAGTAATTGATGTTGTCACAGTGAGGTTTCTAATTTCAAGTGGAAGGGCCATTAATCTAGCAGAACACCAGCCAAGGTTGTGTTTGTAGCAGAGAGCAGACAGGAATTGCATCAGTTTCAGTTTATTCAGTTTTTCATTTTTAATATATTTTTAAGGTTTGTTAGTAAAAGAACCAACCAAACGCCAAACGGTGCTAAACGCCAGCATACCAGCGCGGCCAACTATCTGGCAACACATTTCATTTTTTATTTACGTATTTTTTTCAACACAGCTCCTTCAATGTTGACATTTCTTTATTGATATCACTGGTCCGTATTCTTCTAAAATCAATTTTTCTCAACATGCTTAATGCAAAAACAACATGAAATTTAGTTTTTTTTTCCAAAAATGATCGATATTAAAGGATTTTTTTTAACCTAAATTTTAGATTTAATTGAATTGGACCTTAGATATTCCGAGGAATCTTTCTACTATTTAAACCGCCTACAAACAACTAAAACTGAAATACAACCCTCGTAAATGGTGCGGTGCTTAAAAAACTATTTTAAAGTCACTCGACTGCTATAGCGAAGGTGGAAGTCTCATTAACAAATATTTTTTAATCTTCGCAACATGTTAAATGGACTTAAGATAACTTGTCACCCGACTACTTAACTTTGTAATATTATACATCTATGTCACCTCAGTCATACACATTTTAGATCGATTGGTTTGTAAAATAAACAGCCCATTGTAGGATTCATTTATTTCTCAGCACTACTTCACTTTTAATATAAAGGAATGGTATTTGCAAACATTACTCTCTTCCTGCTTCTTCTCTTGACTTCTTTTCCAACCTTCATCTTTAGCACGTGGCGTAAATATGCATTATTCCCTACGTGCAGGACTCATAATTAAAATAAAAAGGTTATAAACTTAAACAACACCCTAGCGAAAACACAAACATATTTTAGCCGTTAACTATAAGTACAACTGTGTTTAATCATATTTAAATTAAAAAAAAACTCCTTAAAATATGCAATAGTTTGTGAAAAGTTATTGTGTCAAAGAGCTTTTGCAACAATGATATGATTTTAATAGCTGATAATTTAAAACATTTTACTTAATCACTAGCTTACTTTGACGGTGCGCTTCACAGAAGTCTGCATTTGATGTTTTTTTTTTAATCTTTGGTCGAGTTGTTAGAAAACTTACCTGAAAAGGAAAAAAATACATAAATTTTAATTTAAATATAATTCAATTTCAATTTTATTATTATTAACAATATAATTATAACTAAAAAATTTAATTTGAAAATTATATTTTTATCAGTCAGTCAACATTCAAATTATTTGTTAAAATAATTTAGCTTCTTTTAAGTATTTTATTTAAGGAAAAAAGATGTAAAGTAAATTATATAGCTGCCGTGAATTCCGCCGAACTAAAAAATATGTATCTTAAAATATTTTATTTACTGTTTACACTAGTAAATTAAATACTGAAATGCAAATTTAGTTGGTTATAATTAGGCAGCTGTTATAAAATATTTGTTATTGCCATTGTATTATGGTTGACCATAAATCCAATATTGATAGGATTGTGGTAAAAGAACTGTAATTAAATATCATCATTGGACAGTAAAAACAGTGAAATTTATTTCAGAAAAAAGCTGCTTGCAAACGTAATAGCAGCCTTGTAGAATTTACTATACCCTTCACTTTGGTAATTTATTAAAAAACCATGTACTCTCTATGATTACAGTTTCCTTTGCACAATTATGGTATAAATAATATGATTCACTAAAATGTAAGTTTAATATAATTAAAATATAATTTTATAAATGACTTTTTCATTTTCTTATGGATAATCTTGACATAAAATATATAAAATTCACCATGTACGTAAAGTAACTACAATAAAAAAACAATATTGAGGTGACAGAATTAAATTTTTTTTTTTACATTAAAATGTTATCAGCTTTTAATGGGTTAGGCATTTTTAAAAAATTTTAGTATTTTCTGAGAAATCGCTTTAAAAGCTTTTAAATGATACCCATATTGATACTTAAAAATATGGAGAACAATCGTACTTTTCTATGAAAAATACAGAGAGCCATTACTGTGTTTGGTATTAAGTTAATTGGATTTATTCCGCCAGTAAATATTATACTGTTGTCATGCCTTTTGGTGAAGACCGTCGTCACTGGCTATTTATTTGGTACGATTGGCGAGCGTTCTCGATGTGAGGACATCATTTTCAAGCAACGTTTTGGGGAGTACTAATGTCCTCACATCGAAAGCGCTCGCCAATCGTACTAAACAAATGGCCAGTAATGACGGCCTTCACCAAAAGCTATGACAACAGGCCATAACTCACTTGATGCTTTTTTTTTTAGTTTTTAATTCTATATCGCCCTATATTTGTTTTGTTGTTGTTGAAGGAAGGCCTGGTGTTTTGCCCGCTGCCTCAAAGGACATAGATCGATCTTACTGATTTAAAAATAAAAAATTTCAAAACTATGATCTATTGGCGCTTTCACCAGCTCATCTAGTGCCTTCGCAAAGTTGATTTCAACACTTATATGGACGGACAGGCGGACATCGCTTAATCGACTTTACTAAGCATAAGGATTTTGAACATATACAGTTTATGGGATCGAAAATGGATATTGTAGAAGTTACAAACGGTATGACAAACTTAGTTATACCCTTTTTCCACTTCTTGTGGATAAAAGAATAAAAAGGCACAATAAAGCTTTCACAAATCAAACTCAGTATTTATTCTAGTTGCCTACAGTTAGGCTGCCATTGTAAAACATCGTCAGTTGTAATTGTACTTTGTGTACCATTGCAGTGTGGATTGTATTGTGGTTAAATAATTTTATTTTAAATAATGTCAATTTGTAGTCATTTAAATTTTTTAATTGCCCAATAAACACACTTAAAATAAAAAACAAATTTTAGAAATTAACACGAAAATATAGAAAAATAAATATTTCTTAATTAAAAATATTTTATTCCAGCCAAAAAATATGCAACAGTTATTAATGACTTAAATTTAATATTTAACTAACCTGTCCTAATTCAATATAGCGAGACTCTATTAACGTTAACATTTTATTTAGGATAAAGAAAACGCAACCTTCTCGTGTCATGTAGGAAAGCCATTTTAACTTTTAAATATTTTATGGCACCGTAAATGATAGACTTTTATTTCTTTTTAAATAATACAACAACACGCAACAATTGTTCGAAATAGAAGAGAACTGTAAGAATGTATTATACGAGGGTAGGTTAAAATGTTTTAAAAAAATCATACCAAATGCTTTTAGAGTTAAAACAAATTGTTGCTATTGTAAAGAAAAGTAGGTAAATCAAATACGTTTGTCATCACATAAAAATCAATTTAAATTAGGTAAATATTAAGTCTAAATTAGTTGCGTGGTTTTTACTTTAAAATAAATAAAATTGAAATTGGCATCGAAAACATTCATGCTATAAAACTGAGAATTTATTTTTGGCAGCCCTATTAAGTGAAATAAATATAAAATTATCTGACATCAAGATTATAATCGGGTGGAAGCTTGAATAGACTTGAAGTCGTTTGGGAGCTTAGGCTTTTTGCTTTGAATCGAATTTGAGAGATTTGAGGACGTCTTGAAAGTGGAGTTAGAAAAGAAAAAGAAAAACAAGATTATTTTTAAAGAGCATTTGAATTACTGACGTATGGTATGGTAGATTTTGTTTGATTATTACAAAGGTTCTTACGACTTTTTGGTATAAACAAATTAATGAATGCTTCAAATCTGGTTAAATTACATATAAAAATTATTCAAATAATTATAAAAAGTATCTAAACTCGAAAATTTTGGTTAAACATTACAATTCTGGCGGTACGTTTATGATAAAACATTTAACTTTATTTGACCTGTCCCTTTCTCAAGTCGATAGAAACTGATATTGAATGGTTGGTCCTTCGAACCGCTTTTTAAATAATAATATTTTATAACAACAAAAACAATTATTTACCCGGCCCAAGTTTACTTTTGTTTTAATTTTTAATTAAGAATAAAAAGTACCGCCAACAGATGTAGCTGTTCAGAAAATGCTTCATTACAATCTACTAGTGACTTTTTTTCAATTTTCTTCAAAAAATTTTTAAAAATATATTTTTCTTAAAAAATTTTTAAATTTATTTCTACTTAGGCCATCATAAAATTTTAACATTTAGTAATAATTCTTAAATAAAAATAAATTTAAAAATATTTATAATATTTTATTTTAACTTGCGGCACTTGGTCCTTCTAAATGCATATGAATAACTCTGCCATTAAATTAGCTAAAAAAGCATTACCAGTTTGTTGTAATTCTAATAAAGAGTTAAATCTAATATTCAAACTTATAAACTGCTCTCCGATTCTCATAACTTTTCTTTACTTTTTAAAAATAAGTTTCTTTATATCACAAAAAATTTAATAGTTTTATAAATTTTATTTTCTAAAATCTGCATTTTGAAGAGGATTAAAAAATATTAAAAAAAAAAATATTTTAAAAACTTATTAAATTTCAAAAAATATATTTCTATCTTAATAACAATACTAAAGTACATAAACGAAAATTATAAAATTTTTAATAAAAAAATATCGCTACTAACGGCGAACTTACTTGTCCCAAAAATGCAAGTTTAGTATCAGCAGCATAGCAGGTGAGAAATTAAAAAAGGGTACCACCAAATGACGTTCTCACTGCTCAGCAACATTTATAATAGAAGGAAATTTTATAACATTAAATTCCATATTTAAGTCTTCAATTACTATTGTACGCAAAAAACTGCTATCAAGGAATAAACGCATGAAATACTTAAAATAGTTCAAAGTTTTAATGACAGCTATAAAAAACTATAATTTTTAACTTAGTCTTCTTAAAAAGTGGAAACTCATTTTATAAAAACTCTCACGTTGTTTTTAAGGTTTTTGTACTTAAAGAAAAATGTTCTTGGGTTTTATAAAAACTTGAATAAAGGTTTTCTGAGGAGCTGGCTTAAGTAACTGGCGAAATATGCTTAGATACTTGCTTTTCCTACTAACAAATAAATTGTATTTATATTCGAAAATGTTATGGGTCTTAGCACAGTATAATTAATAAGACATTCGTTTAATTTTTTTGTCTTCTTCTGCTTTTTGTCAAATAGGCAATCACTCGATTGATAACACAAATCAACGTAAAAAAATCACTTATTGCAAGTTTGTGCTACTGTTTATTGAACAATAACACTTAATTGACACAACAATATTTTGTTTTGTTTTTATACAAATGTTTTTTTTTGTACTCTGATACAAATAAATTATTCGAATAAATAATCGGTTACCCGATTAATCGATTACTCGAAATGTCCCAATATTCGAATATTCGACTTAAATTATTTGATTCAGTTATTTTTACCTTTTCTTATAACTCATTTAAGACAAAAAATATTAGTTTGCTGCGATTAATCGAATTGTCTTTATTTAAATGAGATCTCTAATGCAGATACTTAATTTTTTAAGTGAACATAAATACATTTATATAATTTTGAATTTAAATATGTAGTACAAAGACATTTTGAATATAAAAAAATGCTAGCATTAAGAATTAGCTGTAGACAGCTGTGTTAGGCACCAGAAATTTTCAGTTTAAAACCCTAAGATTTTGATAAATGAATTTTTTTGCATCATATTAAAAAAGAATTTGTTTAATTATACTGTTGTCATACCTTTCAGTAAAGACCGTCGTCACTGGCTGTTTATTTGGTACGACTGGCGAGCGCTTTCGATGTGAGGACATTATTTTCAAGCCGCGTTTTGATTAGTACTGAGTACTGAGTTATTAAACATCTTTAAGCTGTGAAAGCTGCGTAAAGCCAAAAAAAAAAAATATTTTGATCCCGGAGTTTTTTTCTAAGAAATTTTTTTAGTAGCCTCTGTTGGCTCAAAAGTCAGTTCTCTCTTTGCTGTAATTATTCGATCAAAAGTTAGTTAGGCTTAGAGCAGGCTGCCAATCTAAAATCAATATTTTTTTAATATCCTTTCCCTAAAAAAACTTTTAGCCTTCTAAGCAAGATTAGAGTCGAGTTCGTTAAGAGTAATTAAATATCCGTATGTGAGGATAGTTCTCAATACCGCCCGAGATATAGCATGTATTTTACTAACTTCTCCGGTTTTATTAAAAGAGAAACAGGGGTTTAACTTTCCAGTTCTCGAACCTTTTTTGTAGGGACATCTAATGAGTCGGCAGATATCTCTAAATGGAACCTTAAATAGAAACTTAAAAAAAAAAAAAATAAACGTAAATTGTTCATGCATAAACATTTTATATTTGGCTTCATGTTTTTATTTTTGCAAGCAGGTCTTTCCAAACGATTGGTTGAGGTGGTTTATGAGCTTAAAACCGACTGCAAAACTAAAACACTGTTTTAAATGATGGCTGGTAAAAAATTAATGTTACTGATATCTACATATTTGTTATATTTTAGTGACATTACATTCAAAGCCTAGCGTTGTAATAGTCTTGCCATTATATATTTATAATCTATTTATAAGTTTTTTATATGATGCCGATTAATAGTCTGGTCATAATATAATCATAGTTTTTTGACAGCCTTGTCATAGCCCAATCTTTGTTTAATTATATTCTACTATTACTTATTTTCTATTTGTAATTTGTAATTTGTTTATAGTCATGATAATCATGTTTTCTTAGAAAAGTCATACCGTTATTTTAAGCCTTTTATCAAGCTTAAATAAAGAAGGAGGTTATCAATTCATCTGGGTGCTGTTTTTTTATGTTTGTGTCCGCATAATTCAGCCATTTCTAAACCGATTTTTAACATTTTTTCTTTATTTGAAAGGCCATACAGTTTGGTTCCGTTTAAAAAACAGTACTAAACGGTGTCTCCATACAACATAAATGTTTCTTGCGTGTATTATGAAACGTAGAGGATATCACTTTGATATTTAAAAAAACTCTGTATCACCAAGACTCCCAATAGGAAAAAGACATACAAAAATAAATCTAAAAAAAAGAGTGTCCCCTATGGGACCATCTATTGAACCGTTATAGACGAACGCTTGAAAATTGAACAGAATAAGGATTACTATGACCGTTATAAATATTTAAAATTATAGATTAAAGGGTGCTCTTATAGTTCGTTTAATTTCATTTATATGGCCATACTTTTGAACTGTGGCAGAAAGACGTTTTAAATTTACAAAGAACTTTTCTGTTATAAAAACAAGTTGAAAATTTTGATTTGGAATTTAAAGGGTGTCCCAATAGTTAACATTATTTAATAGTGATGGCCAAACATATAAAGCCTGATAGACAGAAAACTAAAAATTCACAAGGATCCTGACTGCTATAGCAACAAATATACAATTGTAGATAAATTGCCTGTTTTGTATTTGGTTTTGTTCTGCAGGAATTTTCATTGTTAGCTAACTTTGTAGTTGTTGTATGGTCAGGGTATATTAATATTTTTTTTAAATCACGTAACAATTTCTTTACAGCTAAATAATAGTTTAGTCATAATTTTATCACAGTCTTCAAGTCAGTCTAGTTGTTCTCGACTCATGGTCTAGTGTTAGTCTAGTCATAATTTATACAAATCCTAGTCACAGGTAATTCTTACTAAAATTATGATCAAGTCGTTTGTTTAATTTAACCAACTTTTCGAGCTTGTATTATAAGTTTGGTACAGTTTAACTTTGGGGTACTCAAATTCCATTCATAGCCAGGTTATATATATATATTAAAATTGAAATCACAGTCCTGTCATTATTTATAGTCTAATTTTAGATTAATCGTATTCGAATATCTATTCGCAATGTTGTCACAGTCATTGTAGATTGTAGTAAGGATCTTGATATAATCCACTTATAGTTTCTAAAAGTCTAGCTATAGTACAGTCATGTTCTTGATATTGTCGAGGCATGGTCTGGTATCTTTATCTAGCCATAGCTTTGTATACCTTAAGCTTCGATTTGGATAAAAAATTTTTCTTATTTTGCAAAAAGCGTCAGTTTCTTCTTAAAAAAAATTGTAAGAAAACTTTATGCGGAATCCCTTTAATTTAAAATTACATAGAAAATGACTTTTTAAATATCATTAAACTAAATTACTCTGATGGCTTAGCGTGACTTTAGAGACACGTTTTGATTTAATGCATTTATTCGTTTACTAGCCAGTTTAGTCACTCTGAAAATTGTTGAGTTGTGTTTTTTAACAAGAAATAAAGAAAAAAATAAAAAAAAAAATAGAAAAATGGTTTCGATTGCATGACGGCATGTGAGAACGTGGCAAATTTCAGTTGAATTTTATTTGCGTTTTTGCTTTTATTCCATTTATTCAGTATAAAAAAAAAAATAAGTATAAGAAAGAATGCAGAGAAAAAATGCAAAATATTTGTGCACATTTTAAAGCAGACTTTAAGGAAAATTTTATTAAAGCAAAAATTGAGTTCAAGAAAAACAAATTAAATAAAAAAATAAATTATCACTGCTAAAATTCTAAAAATGTAAAATAAGAATATTTTTTTTTTTTTGAGGACAAGAAGAAATTTTATTTTTAGTCTAGAATCATCTACAGTTATTGTTGTTGCCTAAGTAACGGTATTTTACAAAAATCTTGTTAACATCACTTAAAGCTGTAATTCCCCTTAATCATCACATCATTCTACTTCAAATAATGTTTTTTTTGATCAACATCATAACGAAAATGTTGGCGGTAACATGTTGGAAATAACTTAAATGTTGTTGTTGTTGTAAATTTAAAAATAGATTTTCACCAAAAGACAATCATATGCTTAGATGATTTTAATGCTGCAGCGTATATTTAGCTACAATCATATCGTGTGTATGTGTGTGTTTGTGTGTGTGCAACAATGAAAATAACATCATTCTCTTACCAACAAACTGGCTGATTTCTGTACATTTATTCCTATTGAAGGATGTGGGTTTGTGTGCGTTCTTATTCAAATATGAACGTTTGCTCAATTCATTATGGTGTGCGCTGCATTATTTTTTGGGTCACGGGAATGTGGTTACGTTGTGTAACTTTCAAATGTTTAAACGGTTATAACAAAAATATCGGGGAAAAAACAATTTTGTTTTTGACATTTTGTGGGTTTTACTTTATGAAGCACAATGGATTGTAAGTCTCAACTTTTTTGGGCAAAAGAAAACTTAAGTCCAAGTACTCACTGAAAACTTGATGGCGAAATTGGTTCCATTTTGTAAAGAGATGCTGAACAATTGCATAATCTGTATCTGATTTCATTCGGACAACGTGTCTAAAATCGTGTGAATAGTTGACAGGAAATAATAACGTATTCTAAGGGAATTTTTGCGAAATTTTTAAATACCAATTAATGTGGAGGGCCATCCGCCCTTCCTGTTGTTAGACTGAAAAAAAACCAAGAAAGAAAAAAGACTTAAAGGAAAGAGTTCGTGGTAAAAACTTTACCTAGAAAGACGGGCTTTAATAAGATCCACGAAGAGAAGTGGATTCTTTAAAAAATACCTTTAGTCACTGTGGTACAGCATATGCCATGCATGCATAGCCAAGATGAAGCGGACTTTTTCCAATACATATGAGATTTAGGTGCCAAATACCTTTGAAACCATTGAAAATTTACACTGGCTCTTATGTACAAATAGGCGAAAAACTTCTGGGTTCGCTCTGGCGAAAATTAGAGAAACCAAAGTGTATTCCAACAGCAGAAACTCCAGCTGGTAGTCACGATGTGGGATCAAATCTGAAGCAAAGAGCAAGCGCGAGACGCAAAAATACCCGCAAACTAAAGAGAATGTATACAGCCGGACCGACAGGTATATTAGTGGTGGAAATACTTCCGACACTACTCCGGAAACAACAAATAAATTAAAAGGTAATGAATCTAAATCTCGAGCCCGGTGTAACAACGAAAGTCAAAGTGAAATTGCAGTCTGACAAATACACAGAGCGAAAGTTTAAACAAGAAGTAGCAGTGGAATTAAGTAGCGACAACACTATACCGGAAATGAGCAATTTGAGGAAGCAGCTTAAGAGAACCAAACTTGGGAGCAACAAAAAAAGTGAAAATGATGTCGTATAAATGACGTGCAGTCCGATAGATACCAGCAACATGAGTTCAATCGGGCAGCATTATTTGTATAACCTGGCAGACAGTCTATAGTGGGGTCATTTAAAGTAAAACGGAATCACGGAAAACAGCCCTTTTGAATGTGGATGCCATAAGTGGCCTTAGTTTAAAGAAAACGCTAGAAACTTTCCTGACTTAAGTGGTAAAAAAGGAATCTTGCGGTAAATAACTTCAAACTGCTCTTAAAAGTGCAGTAGTTGTTGGAAGGGGTACTTTCCAAACCCATTAAACATCTTGTTGTTCTGTGAGCTGTGAGAGCTTCCTAAAGCCAAAAAAAAACTACTTTGATCCCAGTCTTTTCCTTAACATATACAATGGAGATGATAAAAAAATCCTCGTCCTCAGACAATTTTTTAGTAGCCTCTGTGGGCTCAAAAGTCAGTTCTCTCTTCACTATAATTATTCGATCAAAGGTTTGCGGGCTTAGAGCAGACTGCTAATCTAAAATCAATATTTATTTAAAATCCTTTCCTACTCAAATTTGGTTGGCTTTTGTGGACTTCCCTAAAAAAATATTTAAGCCTTCTGAGCAAGATTAGAGTCGGGTTTGTTAAGTTTAATTAGGTATCCTTATGTAGGTTAGCACTCAATACGGCCCTAGAATTGGCATGTATTTTACTAAGTTTTCCGGAAGTAGGGAAAGAGAAACAGGGTTTTTACTTTTCAGTTCTCGAACCTTTTTTGTAGAATAGAATCCTAAATAGGACCTTAAAAAAAATAAACGAGAATCTTAAAAATAAAACAAAAACTTTACATTTCCTTACCCACTGTACTTCCTGAAAGTATGTGTTTTCTACAATATTGAACACGTTAAATTTTCATACATAAACATTTTGTATTTTGCTTCATGATTTTATTTTTGCGAGCACGTCGTTCCAAACGATTGGTTGAGGTTATTTATGAGCTTGAAACAGACTGCAAAACTAAAACACTGATCTAAATGATGGCTGGTAGAAAATTGGTGTTACTGATGACGTTAGTTGCCAAACAAAAATTGCCAATAGCATTAATTTAAAATGTTAAACAAGTAGTTGTAAAAATGAATAATAAGTTTTTTTATTATTGGTTGCAGGGATGACCCCAGAAACTTAAAAAGTATCAATGTAAAAAATTTGAATCGTTAGAGAGAGCAAATTTTAAAATTTTTATTTTCTTTAAAAAAAAAATCTTAAATAAATGCCTTGTTTAAAAAAGTGAACAAATTATTATTTTTAAGGGACACCCTTTAGTTGTATACAGTGGCAATATTTGCAGTAGGTGTTGTTTATTGTTGACGTATTAAATTTTTTCTTTCTGCCATTCATTGTTCTGATTACGAACATTAAAAGCACATTTCTGTGTTAATTGTTGGCGAAAAGTACAACAAAATTATAAAAGCCAACAATGTATTGCTAATTTGGTAGAAGCCCAGAAATTGCAAAAAATACATGTTGAACAATTTTACAACACAACTTTAAAAGAAAATAAGAAAAAAAAACATAAAACGAAAACTAATTTGTCTTTTTGGTCTTACGAAAATAAAAATTAAAGTGGCACTCTAAAACTAAAACCAAAGCAAAATTTTTTCAAGCAGAAAAGTAATTAAAATGAAATTCAACTCGATGAGAGAAGCTAAAAAAATTCAAGGATTTAATTAAAGAAACTTTAATAAACAAAAATATATAAAATTGAATTATACACATACAAATACAGTTTTTTATGTAATTGAATTTATTCTAAGTAAAATATCTTTCTCGTCACTGTAGTTTTGAAGTAAAATAATAAATTGAAAATTCAAATGCGTGTAAAATTGGTTACAAATGTTTATATGGACTCTAATTGACATGACTAAAATTCAAGTCTTTCGGCAGCGAGCAAACGGTTAGTTTAAGCCAGAGTATTGTCCCTTATCTTGGTTAGCAAAAAGAGTTCGTTCTAAATCCAGCATAATTTCCAGCATTTGTTGTAGACTAGAGACACTATCTTGCCCCTTGTCAGATGCTGTCTTAGCATTTTATTAAGGCCTAAATCTACATGTATTTGTCCAGAGTGCTATACAGATTCTTGTCAGTATCTAGTCATGAGGCAATCATTTAATGGTCTACTATCATTCTTGCGATAGCACACAAGCACAGCAAATACAATAGGTTAGCAGGACTTTAGATCATTCCTTGCTTAACAGCCGAATATGATCTAAGCTTATCTTTATTAATGGCAGCATTCTGTTCCAATGTAGAAGCAAATAGCGCTCTCGCTGCAATTAGGGCTTAATCACAGCCACCATGTTACGTTCTAAAGGTCGTCACCAAAAACCTTTCTATATTGGTTATTGGTGAGGCTCTTTCTGCTTGATACGATCTCCCCTCGAGGAATACAACCCTTAATCGCAAAGAAAAATTGTGTCACGTATTAGGAGTACCACAAGAAGGAACAAATTTTTAGGGAAAGGGGCTCTTAATTTGTTCTAGGATTAGCTTAGCCCTCTCCAAGCAGTTGAATCTATGCAAAAGGTAATTTGCTTTAACCGTTGTTCGAAATTTGTCAAAGATCTCCAAGATAACTTGTTCTCATTTTTGTACCTTTTTGCACAGACATAATCTTTGGATTCTGGTAAATCTCATATTTTTGCTTTCAGAAGACCACACGTCCTTTTCCGTGGATTTTTGCTCTACGTGACAGCACAATTAAAGTTATTCGCTAGGGATAAAGATCTCCTCCAATTGAACAGGTTCGTCTATACTACCAGCAACTGTTTTGGCCGATAGAACCTAGAAAATTGACCTCAGCACATCGTATTTGATGGCTGTCGTGATGCTAGTATTAAGTTAATAATTAAACGTAATCTGGAAGAAATCAGTGAGGTCTGTATCCAAGAAACTAAAATCATATAATTAAAAAAAAAACAAATAAGAATCTTCAAGTGCAGTGAGGTGGATATACGAAAGTTTTTATTTGAAATAGGACCCTTATAAAATTTTCCACATACAATCTCTCATCAAAGTCTATAGTCATAGTCTTGTTTCTCAAGTCAAGCTTTGACTTGCTTTCTGGAGATATCGTCCCAGAGGCGTAATAAGTAACTTCGTAAGAATAACTATAATTTCTGCTCGCTAGCCTGGAGACTTGTGCTGGACTCTTGATGATTTCTCAAAAAGTGTGCTATTTTGGCTGCTACACCGACATTTATCTAAAGGAAGTTAAAAATTTAACACAGAAATATTTCATAGTTAGAAGCAGAAACTTGAAAAGTATAAAAAAAAGAGGGTGCACCATAGAAGATTTAAGCCTATACATTTATATTTTGCTTATAGAAGACCTGTCCCCATGGAAGACTTAATTTTTATATTGCCTTTCCTTGGGAACCATAAAATTTAGATACTTTGAGTTTTTAACAAGAAGTATTAAAAAAATTATATTAAAAACTAAAGGGTGGCCCACATATGTTTCGAAACCCATTACCTTGAGCCCAACACACACTTCGTAGATTAAAGTCTAAGTATAGTCTTGTCGTAGTCTAATCGCAGTCTCATCATAGAATTCTCCTATGTAGATAGTGTTGTCTTAAAGACCTCAGATTTCATTGAAGTTATTGCTTGTAGAGTATTTGGATGCACTAGACTAATTATGCTTGCAAGCATTTCGAAGTTTGAGTAGCAGCTAAACTACTGGCATAATGGATACTTGTAGCCCGCAGTGTTTAAGTTCTTTGTTTCATTAATTGGTTATAGTCTTCGGGGAGAATGTCGTACTTGTGGTTTAAACCTAAATTGTTGGGAGAGCGCTGCATAGTATACGCTGATACTGTGTTGCCAAACAAGCAGTGGGAATATAATTAATTTCTAGTTCTCAGGCAGGTAGTAAATATTTAATCCTTCGAACTGTAGCCTTAAAAATACCTTAAGAGCAACTGGTGGGGTATTGGAGACGCATTATATTCATGTCACAAGACCAATATTAAGTTAGTGCCATTACGGCCTTCCAGCTACTGATACTCTCGTCATAGCCTCTTTATAGTCTGATCATAGTTTAGATTTTGTCTAACCATATTATAGTCATGGCCTTGATATGTTTAATAAATAATATTCATAGTTGAGACGTGGTGTATTACAGGCTTGTCAAACTCCTTATGTGGGCGTATTATTATATTCTAGTTATAGTATTTCATACTCTAGTCATATTCCAGTCATAGTTTAGTTAGATTAATCAAAGTCTAGTAGACTATTTTAATAAAATTTTATTTAACATTTAAAGTTTTATTTGTACTGTTAATATTTTGGTTTGGAGATTTTTGCTTTCAATATAATTTTAATATAAAAAACAAGAAACGAAATGGCATCAAAAGAAAATTCTTTTGTACATCGCATTTTTCTGCATATCTCTTATGGTCTGCCATTTCTTTTGTTCAATATTAAAACAGTAAATGAAATTATCGGTTTGCTTTTGTAACACAACTGAACATGCATGGGCGCAGTAATCAATTGCTTTACTTTTGCTGAAATAAAACATTTTTTTGCTTTGCTATTTTTCTGTTTTTGGCAAATGTGAAGTGAGCTTTTCGCATATTTGAGATGTCTTCTATTGGGCAGCATGTTGAAAGTCCTTCAGTGGTTTCCAAGTATTTAAAAGTGTTAAAAATTATTATATAAAAATTTATGTAAGATCATTTTGTTATTGGTTTATAAAAAGGAATAGTTGAAAATAAAATAATTTAAGGATTTAAAATTTATTTGAGTTGTCAAAAACTATGGATATCTTTTTATTAATGAATGTGCTGTATTTCTATTACAGGCGAACTACTCGTCTCAAATATTTGTATGAGAAGCACTCAGACGAGTGAATCGCCTGTATTGTATTACAGGCGATAGCATGTAAAAAAATGAATAAAAAAATTAAATTTATGAAAAATTACCAAAATGCTTCTAAAATAAAATCAAAAATAAGACTCGAGTAACTGGACTTCTTAAGAAAAAAATTAAATTAATTTTAAACTATTTTTATTTCACCATTTTTGTTCCAATTTTTGTCAAATCTGATTTGTGATGTTGCAGACTATTTTTATGATTTAAAAATATTTCGTTTTAATGTTTGAATTTTATACGAGTTTAAAATTTACAAGGAATTAACGCCCAGTAAGTTTTTATTCCACGTCAGAATAAACTCAACCACGTGAGAGTTGGACTTTGATTTTAAAATTGACGTTTTAAGTATTTGTTTTCGAAAATTTCTAGTGTCTGTCTGTCTTCACAAAAAAAAAGGGTTTTTCAGCTGTTACAAGTTTTATTTATTTTTGGATTCAAATTTTATGAAATTTTTAACCGAATCAATTATTTATTTAATAAAGTTTTTTTCAACTAAATACAAAATTGATTTAATTAATAACTTAATAAGAAATTTTGCGTCAGTTTTCCAGTCAAATAAATAATTGAGCCAATTAAAAATATAATAAAGATTTTTTTGTTTTTAAAATAAGATTTATGTTTATGTTTTAATGAGAGCAAGTTTACTATGTCTGCGTATGAGTGTAAAAATCACCATTCCAAGGGCACACCCTGAACCCTGAAATTTATAAAGACTTGTTGATATTTAAATTTCAAATATCTGCTTATAGAGTTTAAGAAATGCCGTACGTAATATTACATCTCCATGGGAAGTCCATTTAATTTCTAATTGGATTTTGTTTTTGCTCCACAGATGGAGGCCTGCTGCCGACAGACAGATATTGTAGCGAAAATATTAGGTTTTGGTTTCTACTCCTTGGGTTTGGAATCATTAAAAATCTTTTGAAGAGTGGTTTAATTTTTTAACTCTTCTGTAAAATTAATATTTTAGTTTCCATTTATGTGGCAGCGTATCTATTTCTAATTTAATTTAAAAAATTAAAAAAATATATTATTTTATAAAATGTCTCTGTGGCAATAAAGTTAAAATCACCATCATCATCACACACATGTATGTGTGTGCGGTAAAGAGAGCTGCCGTAATTTTTTCTACCACTTAAAAGTGTAGTGTGTATATAATCAGTATAAAGTAACACGCTAATGGCCGGGGTATATAGAATCCGTCATACGTCAAAGCAACGTACGAAAGTTGGTCCACTTTTAACTTTTGACGTATGTTGAATACTTTGACAACTTTTTTTTTTTAACTCTTGCTGTGTTTCAATTGTCTTTTGTGATATTTAATAAAAAAAAATTTGGTAGCAAACAATAAAATGCAAATTGAATTAAATTAACAAATGAATAAAATAATAATTTAATTTAAAAGTGATTAGAAATAGAGTGCAAACATTGTTTTAACATCCGTCTGCAAAGTACTCAATGTGCCAACCTCATCCGTCAATACTTTGACTTTAGTTGAATACGTCAAAGTTTAACGTATGACGGATTCTATGTGCCCCGGCCTTAACTATAACATGTTCAGCAGCCGCGTTGGTTGTAGGATAGAGATATCTGCGTGTTTGATATGAAAAAGATCATAAATTCAATTCCCAACAGAACCATAAGTAGGGAGTAAAATATTTTTTTACGTAGCTTCGTTGAATGAGTTGTTTAGATTGCGCATAAAAGCAACGCTGTAGCTTAAGCCTCTTGGTGTTTCACTGAAGAAACAATTGTTATTTAGTCGCGGTAAAGGAGTTATGAGGATGCCCTTGTATTAAAACAGCAAAATAATTGTACAAGATGCCTGCATTATAAAAGATGGGAGATCTTTAATAAAAAGCAACAACATTACAATAAAGTACATCAGCAATGTGGAGAACGAGTCTTTGAGCTTGAATGTAAAAAGAGACTCATAATATTAAGATCTGTATGACTGAGCGAAGGTGTAAAGTCGTATGTTTGCTTAACATGACATTGAGTAATTTGAACGGGCCTGCTCTGCCTTTGTATTGTATTAAGGTGTGGGCTTTCCAAAATTTCTGAAACAGCGATATCTTTCACTAATAATTTTTTCATTAGAAGCAGCAGATAGTTCCGTCATACTCTTCCCTAAGACAGACAAATCTTTTTCTTAGATACTTCTATCTTTTTTCTCTTATTGATACCCTTTATTTAGCGGCCAATCTTCTTGAAAATTAATAGACTTAATTGGTTTGATAGGTTTAAGGTCAATACTTAAGACTTAAGCTCAACAACATCTTATGTTTAGCGATATGAACTTACATAATCTCAATACCTGTTTTTTTTAAAGAGAAGTAGCACTTCAGGCAATTATGCCTATTTAGTTATTTTCGAAACCACGCTACATTCTTTAGGAAAGGGATAGATGAGAGATAAGACAGGTGGTGAAAAGAGAAAAATAGATATAGCCAATTTATTAGTTATTTTACTTCACCGGCGAATATGCTATGAAGAAGTACCGACGAAGGAGGCTGCCTGAATATGTATTTATACCATTAAACAGAAAAAAAATTTTAATTTGTGGTTGCCGCAAGGGTTGAACCCTGGCCAATCAGGTTTGTAGTCAAGGTGTTTACCACTTTGACTACAGCAGATTTATGACTTTACATTTCTTGTTGTTCAAGACTTCCTACTGTGCGATTTATACTTGTTGTAAAATGTATGGATTATAAAATGTACAGAATAACTCTGACGCAAGTTTTAAATACAAATATTTCTGTTACAACAAGTGTTTATGGGTCGTGGCATGCGTGGGCGCGTTAAATAACAAACAACTTGTTTTATGCCATTTCAACATCTACATGCCCTTCCTGGAAAATCCATTTTACTACTTATCGTAATATATATCAAATACTTAACGTTTTTTTTACTTTTTATTTTAAATTAAAAAACTGGAAGTGCAAGAAAAAAATTGAAAAAAAAAGTAATTTAATACTTGTTGGCAAAGAAACTACAAAACAATGTTTGAAAACACTTAAGAAGTTAGTTGTTGTGTTTGTTATTTTTTCAGTTTCTTATTTTGATTTACTTCTTTCAGAAGCAAGAGATTAAACTAAGTGGACGTGTATGTATGTTTAGATGTGTGTGTGTGTGTGTATTATATTGTTTGCCTTTGCAAGTGTCACTATTTTGTTAGCACGGGTAGCACGAAAAGGAAAACAACAAATACTTGCTGGGCTCTCTTGCTTCCTCACCTAATAATATCTTTTTCTCACTTTAACATTCTCTTTTTCCCCTTTCAGTTGATACTTTATATTCAGTTGTAAATGTGTTGTAGCATTTAGTGGGTTAGTAAACCTCTCATGCAGGTACTTATATGCTCGTGTTACTTTTTGTGTGAGCGGGAGTGGGAGTGTAAATGTGTAAGTTAAAGCAAACACATGAGCCCAAGTGTATTAAAATGAATAGTCATGCATACTTTATGGCTTATCCTCTTTTAGTCCTTTTTGTTTTGTTTGTACGTATGAGTAATTCGTTTTGAATGTAATTTTTCGCATTAAATTAAATTTAAAAATTTTGTTTTTCTACTTTAAGGAGCAAAAATACGAGTCACTTTTATTTCAGTGCTGACATAAAAAAATTAAAATTTACTGTTTTTTGACTTTGGTTCATTTTTTAATTTAACTTTTATTAGGAAAAATTATTTTTCAAATGTACGCGGAAGAATAATAATTTTTTCTAATTAAAAGTTAAATTAAAAAATGAACCAAAGCCGAAAAAAGAAATTTAAATTGATTTATGAAGATCACTGGTTCAACCCCTTGCTGGGAACAAAATGAAAAAATAAAAAATAAACAAATATTTTAAAATACATTTTTCATAATAATTTAGTTTCGAGATAATAAAATTGTTTGACTGGTTAATTATTCACACACTGTGAGTAGAGTGTTGGCAGGTTGTTGATGCGAAGTATTTTATACGTTTAATATTTTTATTAAAAATGTAAGGATTAGTCAACATACCCTTTCAAAATCTTGTGAGAAGCATTCAGAAATTAAAATAAGCCAACCAATTTAACTTAAATTTCTCTCGAAGAATTCTGTTTTTATATTTCTTTTTTAACCTGGACGGTTCTTAGGATACTCGTACTACAATTTACAAAGGAACATACTTTTATTATACCCTTCACCACAAAAAGTGGAAAAAGGTTATAACTGATTTTGTAATTCCGTTTGTAATTTCTATAATATAAATTTCCGACCCCATAAAGTGTATATATTTTGACTTCTTATGAATAGCGAAGTCGATTGAACGTTATCCGGCTGTCCGTCTCTATAGTGTCGAAAAGGTGCTATTGGAAATCAGCAAGATCAATCCATGTCCTTTGACGCAGCGGGCAAAACATCACACTTACCTCTAATTTTTCTATATAAAAATTAAGTAACTCCAATAAAAAAACTTATATCTGTGACGATAGAGATTAAAAAAAATTGGCGCTCGCCCGTATTTTCCGAGTTACAGGCCTCTGATTTTTTCAAAATTTTTAAAATATTAATATGGGTATCATTTTGAAGCTTTTGAGGAATTCTTAAAGGAAACACTAAAATTTAAAAAATATGCTTAACCCATTAAGAGCCAATGACGTTTTTATGTAAAAATATATTTATGTAGAACTTACATTTTTTTCTTCTTTTTCAATTCTCTGTCACCCCAATGTTTGCTTTTTTGATTGGAGTTACTCCATTAAACTAGTTTAACATAGATGGTGAAGGGTATATAAGATTCAGCAAAGCCAAAAATACCAATCTTACTTGTTTTTAATTATTATTGTTTTGTTCTTGTTTTTTTAAGGAGGTACACGTTCTGTTTAAATTTCAAGCGTATGCTTATAATGGTTTGAATAATAATTCCATATAAGAAAACTAACGTGTCTATTGGGACACTTTTTAATTTGTGTTTTCAATTTTGCTTTTATAGCGAAGAAAGTGCCATAAATGTCAAGTGTTTGTCTAAAACGATTCAAAAGATAAAGACGTATCTGTGAATATCAGGTGTCTATGCGAACACTCTTTAATTTATATTTTAATTTTTTTACTTCTCCTTGTAGTTGGCATAATACTGCATCATCAGTGTATATTAACTGCCTACAGATAAATTTGTATACATGAAAATAACATTTTTATGGGGACACCCTTTAGCTTTAAGTTTAACTTTATTATACTTGCCCTTACTCGTATAGAGGGTATAATACAATATGATATTGGTAAAGTTAAAGATAAAACGGGTTGTAAATAAGGTCTCTGTGAGGACACCCTTTAATTTAAATTTATAGTTTTTTTAACTTGTTCTTAAAAACCAGGGTGCCGTTTTTAATGTTCGGGCACAGAAAACCTGATAATAAGTTATTTTTTCAATTTGTTTTTATTCGAAATAGAGTTTTTTGCAAATGACTAATGAATTATTCCTCATTATGAATGATAATTCTTTAGTGAGAATTTAGTTCGTGCCTTCAATTTGTTACATTAAAAAAATTAATTAAGTCAAACTAAAGAAAAAATTTGTTTCTAAAAAGTGTCTAATTTTACAAGGCGACTTGCAAAATTCTAATGAATTTTCTATTAATTTTGTTTAAGAAAAAATTAATTCAGTCATCTGCTTTAAATCTAGAAAAGTGTCAGGTGACTGCTGTTTGGAGGAGGGTGTAAGAAACATTTAGATTGAAAAGTAACAGAAGTTCAACTTTAAATAAGTTTGGCTAAGGACTACAAGCATTCTTATCTACTGGATATGAATGTTGTAAAGGCTCTCAGGCTTTTGACAAATTAAAATGCAAATTCAGTGATGAGATCAATACTGATCGATTGCCAGAATTTTCTGAAGCCAAAGGTTATAGTAATTTATTGCACGGCACTTTAAAACGAAAAATATGTTCAGGTACGGCAACTTGACTACAAGAAAAAATCAATCTGATACGATTTTCATTTTTAAGATTTTTCTTCTTTCAATTTTTCTATTTAATAAAGTTGAAATAATGGGTCTGTTTTTTTAGTTTCGATGATTTTCGATTGCATTTTTTATTTCGTTTTTTGGTTTTTCTAAGATATTAAAAAGTTCTGATAAAGAAATTGTTACCTCTTATTTACTCGCATTATTGTTGTCTTTAGTATAACTTGCTTTACTAAACTCTGTTGACAACAATTTTAAATTACAAACACTTTACTTCTGAGCATAAAAAATTTATCTGTTGGAAGTTTGTTTTTCTTATTTTAATTTATAGTATAAGCGAGTTTAAACGTCTAAATTGCTGAGCTATGAAATGATTTGGCAGCTTGGCTTAGCTGTTTCTTATGCTTGTATTTATGTATGTATGTGTGTTAGCAAATAGTAAAAAAATTTTGAGTGAATAGCATACGAAATTTTCCTAGAACTTTGCTTTAGTTGCGTAAAGGTACTTAAGCTTTTGTCGTAATTATGTAACCAAAATTTGTTTTGTTCCTTATAGGCATCGCTATACACAATAATGCTAATGACATAATCATCTTCTCTTTGAATTGATCTCATCGAAAATTTTCTGATTACACTCATGTTGGGCAAAACACAAAAAAATAAAATTTTTTTCCACAACTGCTTTTTTTACTTTTTTCTTTATATTTATTTTAATTAGGTCCTTTTACTGCTAAATTTTTTTTATACAATTTTTGTCTGTTTGTTAAAGTTTATTATCAAAAGTACAATTTGGAGTTCAGGGTTATTTGCACAAGTAATTTGGTTTTATTTGGCAGAGAAAACTCTAGGGATTTAAAACAGAAGCAGCAAACAGCCTGTTAATATTTTTACAAAATACTCATGAGTATTAAATTTTTTGTTCACATTATTTCAAAGTTTGCGTTTTATATTTTTTTGGCCATTAGACTTTTGTTAGTTGTAATTGAAAAACAAAAACTGTAACAAAAATCCTTAGAGCATTTCATTGTTAATTTAAATAATAATAAAAAAAAGAAATAGTTTATTTCTTAAGCTCATGTTTGAACAAAAATTTTATTGGAGTGAAAAATATATTAAGAAAAATCTCCAACCTGTAATTATTATTATTATATCTTTAATGAAGAAAATCTTTCATTCTGAGAAAGTGGAAAGAAATTTCAATTGCATTTTAATAAAATAAAATTGGAGAATTTAAGCAAATTTTAGTTTTTTTAGTCGTTAATTGCTGAAAGTACAACTGGGGGCAAATTACGGCACTCAATATCGATCGAAATTTAAATAGAATTTCAAAGTAAAATTCGATTAATATCGAATGACATAATTTGCCCCCTGGTTTATAGTTCACATTCCTAGTAAAATGCTTAACACTCTATAGTTCTAATGACAGCACACAAACTATTGCAGGTAAAAAATGGAATATTTCAAATTTTTGAAATTTTATATATTAATTCGCATAGTTTCTGACGCGAAAAAAACTGAAAGAGTTCCCTCAGAAATTCCTGTTCTCTGAAAGGAGTTCAATTCCCAATTTCTTCTAATCGCATCGATTTTTTTATCATAAAAATTGGACTGAGTTTGATTGAAACAATTGTAACAAACGCACTTAAGATAAATTTTCAATGGATGAAATAATAATTAATAATAATAATAATTTCCGAAAAGTAAAAATTTAGACCTAAAAAAGCAAAGATCTCAAGATCAGTCATAATAATTTATTTTAAAAGTCAAACGTTAAATTTAATAATTTAATTCCATTGTCCCCCACAGCACACTTTTTGCTAACGCTTATACAAAAAAAAAAAAAGAAATATTCAATCTTAATTAAAATAAATCAGATAGTGTTAATGTTTTACGTATTGTTTTCTTAGTAATTCTAATTGTCTGCTCGCCTGCTGTCTGCCTTTTTTAAAAAAGAAAAATATCATGTCTTTTACTAATTAAGATTTATTTGCTGTGTAACTATGCATTTTACTAAATGACAAAGTCTTAATTGTCAAACAGCAAATTAGCTCGTGCATTTAATTCATTAATTATGCTTATATTTAACCTTTTGTATTTTTACTAAATAAAATGTTTGTTTGTTTATTCTCTTAGTTTATTTTCTTTGCTTTATTTTAAAGTCTTGATATTCATAAGTCTGCTTTTAAGTGTCTTTTTCAGTTGCATTTCTTTTGCATATTTTTAGTCTTTTAAAATAAAAAAGACAAATTGCAAAGTCTTATACAGTTTATGCTTAAAAAACGAAAGAAAGACTAAAAGGTTGGTTGGTTGGAATTGTTTTTATTAAGGCTTCCACGTTTTTTATTTTCACCTCTTTTTTCGCACAAAAAAAGTGCTGTTTAAAGGGCAAAGAAAATCATTAAATTTTGTCGCATGTGTGAATAGCAAATTTTTAAAAACGTATGTTTTACATGTGTTTGTGAAGCGCTATAATAAATGTGTTATTTAATTCATGTTTGCTTTACTTAGACAGTAAACTATGCAAAAGTGAATGCAAGCAATAATTTTATTTATTTGTAACGCAATATTTGAAGTATTTTTGTCTTTTTTTACATTCTGTCACCTGCAATTCTTTTATAAATAGAACAATTTAAAATTAAATAACAAATTTAATCATAGTAAAGAAAATGAAATTGAAATTTAGATTTATTATTTTTCATAACCGTTAAGATTTAAAAGATTTAAAATTATGTTCGAAATTTCGAAAACACTTAGAAAGTTAAAAATAACATTTTAAAACATTAATTTTTTATGTAATTGTCATTTAAAAATTAATTTTTTCATGTTTCGAAAATTCGAAATTAAGTTCGAAAAGTTAAAATTTCTTTAAAATATAATTATATTCACATTTGATATTAAAACAGTTATATTAAATGATAAATATGTCTTACAAAAATAAATTTTTTAATTTCGAAAATTCAAACTTATGTTAAATAAAGCGAAATTGGTACAGGTATAATGAATTTCTTATGCTAATTGTATAATAAAGAGAAAGGAAATCTTTAATTCTTTATAAAGATAAGAAATAAAAGATGTATTCAAAAATTCAAACTTTATTTCCTCATCAAATACTGAATTTTTTTTTTGGATCAATCAGGATAATTCTGAAACTTATTTGGAAAAATAATATTTTAGTTAATTAAAAGAAACGAATTTTTTTTTTTTTGTTATTTCAAATAAATTGTTTAAAGCAAGTTTATGCCTTAATTTTTTAAAATTTTATTTTATTTTTATTTTTTTAGTAGAAAATAAAAAACTTAAAAGTTTTTTTTGTTCGATTTAAATTCGAAAATGGCTTCGAAACTTAAAGAGCGGTTTTATACTGAATTCGAAAAAAATTTTTAGTGTGAATAAAGTATTGTTAAATTGCACAAATTTTTTTGTTAAAAAAATTCGAACTCGAATTCGAATTCTTATTTTTTATTTATTTAAAATTCGAAAATATTATTTTATTAAATAAGTTTAAAATTTTAAACCTAATGTTTAATGAGTTAATTGAAGAAGCAAAATTAATTATTTATAAGGCATATTCCATTATTTTTGTTTAAGAAAGAACTTTAAAATTTAAAATTCTCATTTAGTTTCGAAATGTGCCAATTTCGAAATGTATACAAAAATATAATATTTTATAATATTTTAGAAGCTTTCTAAATCTTTTGCAAAAATTACTGAAAATATAATTTTAAGGAAACTTCGAATTTAATTTCGAAATTACAAATATTGGCGTACTTTCGATTTTAAAGCGAAAGTTTTATAAAAACAATATTTTTCTGGAGAAAAAGTAAAATATAATTCAAAGAAATTAGGCAAAAACTTACTTTTATTTCAAAATATCTGTTTACGTTTCATATTAAATTTAAAATTTTGAGGTTAATTATAAAATACTCCAGCATAAACCAAAAAAAAAAAAAAAAAAGATTCCATACGTTTTTTTTTTTTTATTTTTTAAGGTCCCTGACTTTATATTTTATTTAAACAAATAATTATTTTAATTCTCTTTTCACTTACCAAATGAAATCTTTGCAATGTGAACAAAATGTTGGCTGCTTAAAGAAACGTGGTATGAAACAATGGTCCTTGACATTAAAAATGTTCTTTTTCTTGAGGGCTCCTTTACGTAGACGAGATTTCATTTTATTTTCACCAACGGCTTCGTCGACCGTTTGTGCCGCCTGATCGTCGCCATTGTTATCGCTCTTCTCGGACATATTTGTTTTGTAGAGTAGTAGTAGTGGTGGTTGTTGTTGTTGTAGTTTTATTTGGTAATGATGTTATTTAAATTGTTGGTTTGTTTTTTGCTTTAGGCGATTTAAATTGTTTTTACTGCTATTTAAACGGTGGTTCTTGTTAAAATGTTATTGTTGGTGTTAAAAAATAATAATTTTTGTTGCTTTTTGCTGGCTTTGTTTATATATTATTGCTGCTGTTATTAAGATTGTTACTTTTTATTTAATTATTTCTTTATTATTTGTTGGTTTTTATGTGGCATTCATTCATACCCGTTGTTGATGTTGTTGGTTGGTGTTTGAGTTATTTTGTGTTAATTATTTTTGTTAAAGTTCGTTTATCTTTATGATTTATGAATTTAAAAATGGATTTCCGTTTTATTTTTACTTTAATTACTTAAATTTTTTTTTTTTGTGTATTTAGTTTAAGTTGTGGTTTCTGTTATTTATTGTTGACTTTTTTATTACATAATTTGTTTAATTTTAATTAAATTGTTATATTTTTTTAAGTGCAGTAGTTTGCAATTTTTTAAGACTTTTTCCATAGCTATAAAATTAAATGAACACATTATTTAATTATACATCAAATATATAAAAATGTGTAATTTAAAATATTTATTAAATACAAATTTGCATTTTAGGTTTTTCTGTTTATTTTTAAAGAAAATAGTTATTTCAAATTTTTTCGATTACGTTAATAACACGGTTTAATTAAGGTGAGAATAAGGTTAACAGATCAATAATATAGATTTTTTAATTATTAGTTTTATGCCTTTTACAACACTCTCTATTCTATCTGGTCTAGCTTTTTTTCTGACATTTAATTTTCCATATGAAAAAAAAAGACAAAAGTATTTGGAAATTGTGTTACTAAAAATGTAAATAATTTATATTTCCTTTTGTATTTATATTATAACAACGAAAAACATTTTTTATTGCTTTTTAAATGTCTAACAATTTACCAGAAATATTTAGCGCATTTTTATGTGATTCTTTTGTTTGAATTTTAATAAGGCAAAAACTTTTTTTGTATAAAGTTTCCTCTAGAAAATTAGTTACAATGCAAAACATCTGTTATATCAAAAATATATAAAAATTAAGTGGGCAAATTTAAAGCTGTTAAATTTGACATTTGTTTTAGGCCTAGAATGATCTATTAAAATCAGTTTTGCATCGACAAAGAAGTTGCTTTAATGTTTAAGTGCAAAAGTCCTTATTTATATGCTTAACAACACTGTACACTACTTTTCTTTATGCCGCAATTTTCTACATTTTTGTACTCTCTAGTACATACTCATATCCATCTCTGCTTCACTTTACTCCACTTTTCTCTCTCTCTCTCTCTCTCTCTGGTGGTAGATCTAAAACTGCAAGAAAGGTTAGCTCCGGTTTTACCAATATGCTCACGGGAATAAGTTTCCGCATCTATTAAACGTTTTATCTACTTCAGTTTGAAATTAAAATAAGTTTTTAATTGGCTCAAGTATTTACTTAATTGAACAATAACTGAATATTTTTTATAAAATAATTAGTTGATTCAATTAAAAAAATAATGAAATTTCAATCTGAAAACTAATAAAAACTTTAATAGGTGCAAAGACTTTTTTCTGTGCAAATGAGATAATGCTTTAGGAACCAACAATATCAGATTCGATTAACCTCCGCTTTTTATATCAACTAAAAATTTGAGCTCCCCCATTTCCTATAAAAGTTTAAAAGATTTCTAAATTTGCAATATTATTGGCTTTATTGAAGTAAATCATAAATAGCAGAAAAAAGATTAGGTTTACAGTTTACAAAAAATAATACTTCCGTTGTAGTAAAAACACAAATTTACTTTTTCGGCTTTGGATCATTTTTTAATTTAACTTGTTATTTTCAGGACCGCCAAATCCATTTCCATCCAGTTGATATGATACTGAAACAGCATCTATAATGTTGTGAGAAAACAAGTATGAATGATTAAAAATAAAATTTGCATTTCGTGACTATAACGAAGGTGTAGTACAAAATTGCAACAAATGTACAAGACGTGCTGTAGAGAAGACAACAAAGAAATGCTTTGAGTTGTGTGCGAATTTCATCCAACCAAATTAATATTGATTAGTTGGTTAAATGGATGATATTTACAGTATACGCAAATCAAGGTGTTGGATGCAAAGAATGCTGAAGATTGATTTGGTCGTCCTGAAAATGCAGAATTACATTCTGCCATTCTGTCTAATTTTTCTTGTTTTCTTTGGAAAACGTCCGCGTACATTTGAAAAATAATTTTTTTTAATAAAAAGTTAAATTAAAAAATGAACCAAAGCCGAAAAAGTAAATTTTAATTGATTTATGAAAATCCCTGATTCAACCTCTGGCTGGGACTAAAATTAAAAAAATAACTTAAAAACACAAATTTTTAAAACTTATTTTCTATAGAATAATTTTTAGGAAAATAATTTTCAAAGGCATATAAATATTTAATAATTTAATAAAAAAAAAGAAAAAGTAGTAATATTTTTGCTAAAAAAATGGTTTAAAAATTGTTTCTATTCATATTTCTTTGTCCACAAGCAAGTTATGGATAGTGTTATACCTCTAACACTTGAATCTGTAATGCAAGTCAAATGTCAGCCTTGTAGTTTAAAAACTGAATATTTTCTGCTTTAAATAGCTTAAGTCGATATTCCCTGAATAAACGCAACAATATTAAAATTAAAAATGCTGTTGAAAGCTTCAAAAAAAAAAAACGAGTTAAGCTTTTTCTGCTTGCAGCCACAGAATTCGAAATTAATTCGACTTTGTAACGCCCACAAAGTGTCCTACTTTGAAGCGATGTGGGCAGAGAAACAAGTCGTGATAAAAACTCGGCGGCGGCGGCTGAGCAAAAAATTTTCGGCGGCGGCTGTAAGTCGGCTGTAAGTCGACTATCAAGGAGTTCTTGTGTATTGTGTTACGAAGAAAAAGAACAACAAAAATAAACAAACTTTATATGAAGTTAATGTTACAAATAAAAACGCAAGATTTTAAAAATTAATTAAATTATTTTATTTTTAATCATTTATGCATTTATTTCTCCAAATTTTAATATACAATATTTAAAGTATGAAAATTGCCGGCTAACATTTTTGAGTCGTGACAAGCCGCACCATTCGGCGGCGGCTCGACTATTAAGAAAAAATCGGCAGCGGCTTTCAGCCGGCTGTGATCCGCACGACTTTTTTCTCTGATAATAAGCTAAAAATTTAATATTTCAGCTTAAACATTCAAAGGCTTTTTTAAAGTTTTACTGTAAGCGGACTTGCTGACAACAAATTTATTTCTTTTCTTATGGTTCCGTGTCAAAAACGTGAAAAAGTGACTCTTTTACTTATTCTACAATGTCTTTTCGCCTCTCACAGCCCTCTCCAGAATCGCTTTAGGTAGACTCTTGAATTTTCACAAAAGATGTATTACTATAGCTGTTGTAACAAAACATACTAAAAATTAAAGGGTGTTCGGCAAGTGACGTGATGTTCATAAAAAATTATTATTTTTCACTTTAATAAGCAGACGTTTTAAATGTGCACAATATATTTAAAACTATTTTCGCTAAAGCTACAAGGACAAAAAGTATAGTTTTTAATAAAAAGATGTCCCAATAGCGACGTCATTTTCACATTCGTGATCTTGTTTTTTAACCGCAATAGACAGACAAAATTTTATTACTTTAATGTCCGTCATAAAACAAGTGCAAACTATTAAAAAGAAAAATATAAAGGGTGTTCCTATAGTGACATGATTCTAATATATTTATCTTTGGTTTTTTTAGTGTAGTAGGCAAATATTAGGAATACAGGGGCAAACAATATGTTCACTATAAAAATAAACTCAAACAATAAATTTTAAAATTAAAGGGTGGTTTCAAAGATTTTGACGAACATGACCTTTTCTCTTAAACCGTTACATGCAAACGCTTGAAATTTGCTCAGAATATTTATTGATCCGTCTGTTATCAGTATAAAGTTTAATGAAAAATAAAAAGTGTCGCGATAGTAATGGTATTTTCACTTATGTGTTCTTAATTTTTGAATCGTGGTTAATTGGTTTTCACAGGTCCTTATTTTTAATTGATCCAAAAATATATTTTAATGTCCGCTAAAATAAGTTACAAAAAAAAAAATAAAATTCAAAGGTTGGACCAAACAAGTCACAGAAACCCTCAAACTTGCATTTGGCGAATTTATTTTTAACTTCCCTACTGTGTGACAAAAGTTAGTCTTGTAATCTTAAGCAAAATAGAAGTTCTTAGTTAAATAAGTAGAGGGCTTAAAATTCTAAATCTCAGTCTACATTTTAAAAGGAGGTGGTAGATCTATTCAGTATATCCGGTGTTTAAAGGGAAGACTTTCATCAATCCTCTCTACCTTAAGCTCATTTTCTTTAAAGTAGGATTTTAATATTCAAGGCTTTTTTATCTTCTTTTACATCTAATTGATTTGCTTACAAAATTAAATGTTAAGGTCAATTTTAAGTGTCCATTTTTCTTCTAACAAAAAAAAAAGCACTTCTTATGGCCATCAAACTGCCCTTAACGAAGGCAAGAAATTAATTAACAATTAATGACCAAAAGGCACATAGTCACTGTTTTAGAATCAAAAAATTAAAATAAATAATCTTTATTTAAAAACAAATTCTTTTTTACCACAAATTCTAACAAAAATACTTTAAATTAAAGGAAAATTAGGAAGAAAGAATGAATGAAAAGAAAAAAGAAAAATGTGTTTAATTGCTTTAACATTTCTATGCACACAACTACGTTCTTACACTTGTGCAAGTATTTCGCAGCACAATGTTAAACACTTTCTCCTCTAAATATGCAAATTATAAAAAAAAGCAAAAAAAAAACAACAACAACAACAACAAGATAACGTAAACACGTTTCTTCATAAATACTTTGACCGATAATGTCATAAAATTAAACGATGTCTATAAAACAAAAGAAAATCGAATGTAAAAATGTGTGCGTTCATGTGTGTGTGTTGTGTGTATTTCTATTTTAAGAGAAAGTATTCCAAAGAAAGGCTTTCGAATAAATTAAAGGAAATAAATAGCTAAAAACAACATTTATATTAAAGATAAATTTCAAGTGAAAATATGAGAAAGTCTAAAGTTAAAAGAAAAGTTCTCCAAAAATTCCATCGTAGCAAGTTTTATCAGAATTTTATTGTCAAAGAAAATGCCTTCACATTTACTTTAATGGTAAAAAAAGTCAAAAAACAAAATACTTGAATGTTATGACAATTTAATTTTTTACAATTACGAGGGTTATTAATAAGTTTTTAATTCACTTTTACTACATCTTAATAGAGAACTGTTAAAGTTCTTCCTGCAATTATCTGGTTTATTGTTGCTCTTTCAAGTTTAATATTTCTAAAGGTCCTGAAAAAAAATTTTTGTAATAAAAGTTGTACGCTCCTTGGACTGGCAACTTTCTTTGCTGAACCCTTAAACAAAGTTTAAATGCAGTGAAAAATATAAGATCTAAGTTTGTTGATATTAATGCTGCTCCTTGAATTTTTTCCAAATTAGAAAATTATGATCAGCATCATTAATTTGATGGAACAATAAAAGTAAAAAAAAAATTTACCGCTAAAAGGTTGGCACCTGGCTATCGCTCATTTCTAATGAACGCTTACACTTTTGTCTTGTCTTTGCTAAGAAGCTGGTTTTACCAACTCTGGATACTTGCCATCTTTTAGTTTTAATATTGACTTACTTTTGCATTTGAAGCTTTAAATAATTAATTAATAATTAGATTTTATGAAACACAAAATAAATGGATAAATGACAGTAGTGGACAGGGCCATGGACCGTGAGGTTTGTTTTTTAAGGCAAGAGATGGATAAGAACAAGAGGAGAACGAATTGATCTCTAAGGGTACTCCTGAAGCAATGTTCCCCTGGAAGCAAGTTAATACATTCGCTCGATTATAATTGTGAAACCTCGAACTGCAAACCTGCATAAGAATCAGATTATGAAAACTTCAGTCATCATCTATTTAAGATGAAATTTAAAGAAAACGATTCTTACAGACTGTAACTGAAAGAAGCTTAGACGGTAGCGTACAATATATAAGAAGGTCCAGCACTTGTTAATACAATGCTAAGGACAACGAATTAATATAAAACAAGTTAGGCTGCCACGAGGGATCATAAAGTTTAGAAAAATGTGAGAAAACACAAGAGAGTCTGTGATGAAAATGAAGTTCGACAATTATTTGTCGCTACTGATAGCTTGTGTTTAATTAAAATGAGTTAATTTTAAATTACCATTTCGGGGTAAGAAGTTATATAAAAATAATAAAATAAACAGTATTTCTTTTCGTACCATAAACTTCCTTAAAATTGAGGCCATAATTTTATTAACTGATATTACTTTCGATGCGTTTTTTTCGCGGACTTAAAAGCTGTTGAAGTTGTAAGAACCACTCTTTAGCAGAATCAGACACAGGACTTAGCTCTTGTTACGAATAGCAATTTTATTTCCTAATATTAAAATAAGATGAAAAATGCTGAATTATTTCATATTCAATTACATTGATTTTTTCTCCATTTTTAAAACTTCATATTTAAAAGGTCAAAATGTTACCCATCTGCTTAAAATTTACGCAGATTATGAGCCCTAAGAAATAATAGATTAGAAAAATTAAAAATGAAAAGTTGACCTCATAGATGATCTGATTTTGACAAATGATGACAAGAACAAAAAATAAATTAAACTTTAATATTTAAGTTTAAAATAAAAAAAGTATTTACTGATAAAAGGGATTGATTATACCAGATTGAATTTATCCTTTATTGAGAGTGACAAAAGATGCTTTGTGGGAAATAATCTTTTATGCAATTGACCAACTGAATACAAATGAAACTGCTCTTAATAAAGAACGTGACATACTTTACAATAATCTAAACAAAAATTATACCAACAGCTTAGCTTGAGATTATTTGTTTTTGCTTTGAATAGAAAACAAGTAAGAGTGCTATATTAGGCTATGCCAATTCGTATAAACCCTTCACCATTAATCTAAATCTAGTTTAGTGAAGAAACTCCCATAAAAATTTTTTTTGCCCGCTGCGTCGAAGTACCGATCTTTCTGATTTCCACTAGCACCTCTTTCGACACTATGTCTGATTGATTGGCGTATTTAAGTTTGTTTTTAGCTGATCTAGTGCCTCGGCAAACTTGATTTCAACATTAACACGAAGGGAAAGACGGACATCGCTCAATCGACTTCGCTATGCATATGGGCTCAGAATAAATATTCTTTATGGGATAGAAAATGGATGTAGTAAAAAGTACAAACGGAATGATAAATTTATTTATACCATTTTTCCACTTTTTGTGGAAAAGGGTTTAAACAAGAAATAAGAAAATTTACTAAAAAATATATTAGACGTATGATTAATATTAAATCAAATAAATAGTGCTACCGAAATTACACATTTAATAAAACAGTAACGGGCTCATCTCTGTACAGGAATTATTTTTTGAAAATTTTTGTGTTGGCGTAGAAAATAATCGATATGGAATACTAAACACCTGTTTTTGAAATTTTTCTTTGTTTGTTTTTGCATCACGTAAAAACTACTGGATGGATTTGAATAAAATTTTGTGAGAAGGTCTCTTAGAATTTTGGTTTAAATATAGAGTGCTTCTTGTAGAGAAACTAAAGACTCAAATGTGAAAGCACCCAGTTTTATTCCTATAATAGCACTAGCACATAGTTTAGAGAATTCTACAATTTATGTTTGGAAACTTGTTTTAATAAATTTGAATTTTGATAAAAATTAGAAATGACACTTTGAGGAAGTCCTAAAGCACATTAAACTTCACAGAGCTAAATTTTGATTCATACTTCTTTCTTCTCTACTATTTTTGTAAGTGAAATGTTCGAGTTTTTGAATAAAATCTCGCCAAGAATGAAAGTTTAACAAAAGTTAAAAATTAAAAATAAACTGAAAAGGTAAATCAGCTGAGGGTATGAAAAAAAGTTTTCAAGATAATCTTCTCTTCTTTTCTTGCTAATCTGACCTTTCAAGAAATAATATCCGCAGCTTCTATAATCTGTTATGGGTTTTTGACTCCCTAAACAATTGTTCTGATATAATAAAGGCATAATTGTGCAATAGAGAAAATTACTAGGAAAAACTACTTGTCAGTATGATAGAATGGTTTCAAAAAACTTTATAGAGGTACTAAAATATCATACATAGAAATAAAGGCTCTACAGCAATAAATAACTGGGTTGAGAACTGGACACAGGTTCAGGAAACATATGATAAAAATTGAGTATAAAATGATGATTGAAACTAAGCCTTGAGCAGTAAAAATGTGTAGCACTTGGTGGCATCAAGCTCTAATAAACGCCCTTTGAAGCGGTGGTTGAGCGTAACAAAGGAAAACGGCATCTACCACTATATTCCACAAAAGTCTTAAAGCTCGAAAGTGTATGGTAATAACTTCCAGTGATTTAATAATAATAAGCCGAGCGAGCAGTTGGCAGCCAATACCAAAAAGAAGAGATCTGATTTTTTAGTGTGTAATTTTCTCATTTGTAAAATTTTCTTTGAATAGAAACATTTTTAATTTAACAACGAAAACCAGTGGCTACTCAGATAAAGCATTTGGATCATAAGATCACAATTAAAAATATTCAAACTCGAATAAAATATTTACAGATAAATGTGATAAATAAAAAAATGAAGTAATAAAGTTTTTGAAAAATCTTGTAAAATTTTTTTTAAGACAAAAATTTTTTTTCACAGACAACCAAGTTAAAATTTTATTTAAATTAAAAAAATTTTTTGTTTAAAAATTTAATTTGTAAAAGTTATTTGGATTCCATTTAAGGCTGTTTAATGTTTTCTATAAATTATTGTTATGTCAAACACTTTTAAAAAAGTCCTTATTTGATAAAAAAAAATTTTTAAAAAAATTTCAATTTATTATTTCTCCTTTTTTTATTTGGGAGAACTTCCTCTTGCTCTTGTGTAAGATTGCTATTTTTAATTTCTGTTGTTGTTAGCATTTTGTTCTATTTTAAACCTTTTTAAAAGTTCATTTTGTTTTGTTATTCAATACAAGAAATGCAACAGTTTTAACTGTTTAAACTAAAAAGTATAGAATAAAAGAAAAACTTAGAAAAGTAACATGCAAACATCGCTAAAGAAGAAAATAAAATTTTTAAATATTTTTTCTCGTTCACAATTAATTTTTTTTTGTTCACAAGAAATTATTTTTTCATTTTTTTCAATTACTTAATTTATTAAACTTTTTTTTACGAGATTTTCTATCACTGTTTAATGTTTTGTAATTTAGTGGAAATATAATTACAGGTTGTTTTTGTGTTTTTTCTTCTTTTATTGGTTGCATTTAATAATCGATTTATTTGTTAATTTACGGTTTCACTTCTCATTTATTTTTACAATTTCACTGTTTTTGTAAATTAATTTTCCTTTTTTATTACTTTTGCCATTAAATTCAAAAATTATTAAAATTTTTGTTTGTTGTGATGATACTTTTTGTTTATTATTTTAATTATTTTACTTTAAATAGAACTTTTTTTTTTGTTTCTTTAAAAACTTTTTCTCCGCACACATCCGTTAGACAACACTATTCGCAACGTTGTGAAAAGTTTCTGCTGTGTTAAATATTTCATTTCTATTCATTGTAACATTTTTTTCTATAGAAAATACACCTTTTATATGTGTGAAAATGCCCCTAAATATTTACTTTTAGAGTGGTGAAAAATTGTTCTCATTATTATTAAGCTTTAAGGGTAGTAAAAAGCTTTTCCATCAATCTATTTACTTTTGGCACTTTAGGTTCTCTCAAACACTGTCTTGTTTAAAGCAAAAATTAGCCGTAATTCGCTCTTTATTTTAGTCTCTCTTTTTAATTAAAGGGGTTGTGTTTGTGCTTGCCAGATCAGGCGATTTTAAAACATTTTGACGATTTTAGGGAATACATAATATTCTTATTGAGTATGTTAATATTGCAAGAGCTTTTGAGAATATAAAATTTAGTAAACATTTTAACATATTATTTGGACTATATTTATAAGACAAGAAAAAAAAAAAAAAACAATAATAAATAAAAAATAAAAATAAATAATAATTTTCAAAATTGGATAAAATTGCGTAGTTAACGTGCTGCAAATCAGATCAACCTAGTAAAATATGTAATAGAGCACTTTAAGATTTTTTAATAATGGACAGAATAAAGGCCAAGAAAGAATTTTGGAAATAGTACACGGTGGATGAGATGAAACTTCTTAATATAAATATTTTTTTATTTTGCATATATGTTATTATATTTTTCTGGCATGATATCTATATTATAAACATAAGTAAAATTATTCCCTAGGCTTATTGAAAAAATGTCTTCATGTTAGTTTTATGCAGCATGAATTGGGTTAGTATTTTCCTTCTTATCTTGCAAGATTTATTTTTGTGGGAGTTTTTGAAATCCTGATTCTATCACAACAAATCATAAATCTAACACGTTTTAAATTCTAATAGTTAAAAATATATCGCTGGCTTTGAACCAAATTTTACGCTTACAACTCAAAATGGCTTAAAGCGTGCACATATATTCAAAAACTTTGGAGCTGGCGTTAATCCGGACATAACTTCTTCAACTTAATGTCACAAGTTTTATATTTTTAATAAAACTTTTCGTAAAAACAGAGCCCTTGTTATTAATTCTAAGCGTTGACAAATTTACATTACGATCTGGCATTACTTCTGCATCACCTGTTAACAGTAGTTTCAGTATAATTCGAAAACAAGTTGTTTAACTAAAAATTAATATTTGAATTTTTTATTCTTGTAATTTATTGAAGAAAACTTGTAATGAACAAACTCTACTTTAATTTTCGCAATTTAAAAATTTCGCTAGTTAAAATTATTTATTATTATTATTTATTATTATATTTATTTATTTTATTATTATATTTACTATTTGGTTGTTAATAAATAAAAAAAAAAATAATAATGATACCTAAAGAAAACGAGACTTTTGTTTTTAAAAGTATTCTTCTAATTTTTTTTGGCAAACTGTTCCTTCAATATAAAGCTGCTAGCCAGTGTCATTGTAGGAATGTTATTATATTGCTCATAAAATTTTAAAATATTTTTTCCCCGATTGAAAAAAAACTCATCTGGCAACTCTGTTTATATTACAATCCGGCTCTCTATTGAAGCTCTTTAATTTTTTTTAGATATGCAAAAGCAATTAAAGCAATAACACTTATTTTATTGCTTGCTTTTACCTTTTGTGTTTATTTTCTTTGCTGTATTTATTTGAATGTTTGTTAGTGTAACTGTTTTTGCGTTTTGTTTTTACATCAAATTTCTTGTAAAATGCAATTAAATGCAACACGTTAATTAAACATTTATTGCTTGATTTGTTAATTTTTCACAGGTTTCTTTCTTCTCTTAAAATAAAATCATGTAACTTTTAAAATTAGTTCAATAAGCAGGTATTTAAAATATAAACAGTGGTTTATAAAAGTCTACACATGACCTACATTATTTTAATTTGCTTTAAAGCACAATAAAAATCATAGGTATGCACTGATTTGTAATCGCTATTAAAATCCTAATTTGGTTAGTCCAAGTTCGGTAATTCTGTTATCTAATGTACCCAGCTACGTTGCTGCTTAAAATTCTGTATTAGAAATAAAAATTGTAATTTTTAATAGTCTTTCTGGCTCGAGTTCTTTCATCACAAATGTCCAAAGTTTATAGCAATTATCAGCATGTAAATATGTCATCAATCAAAACAGTGCTACGTAAGAACTGCTCAGTTAGCTTTGATCTGAAAATTTTCAAGTAGAAGTAGGGAGGTTTTTCTATTATTATAAGAATAAAGAAATATTTAAGATTAAAGGAAAAATAAAGCACAGATAAAATAAGGCCGAGAGTAAAAGCTGTTAACCATTTCAAATAAAAACAAGTAAGAAAGTTACATTCGGCTATGCTGAATCTTAAACACCCTTCACCATCTTTGTAAATCTAATTTAGTGAAATAACTCCAATCAAAAAATAAAAAATATGGAGAGACGGAGAATTAGGAAATAAGAAAGAAAATAAGTACGATATAAAAATATCATCGGCTTTGGTGGTGCTTTTACACTTTGCACCACAAAAAAGTGGAAAAGGGTATATCTAAGTATGCCATTCCGTTTGTAAGTTCTACAAGATACATTTTCGACCCATAAAGTATATTTTCTGAGTCGATTGAGCGATGTCGGTTTGTCCGTCCTTCTTAGTGTTGAAATTAAATATGCCAAGGCACTAGATGAGCTAGAGACAATATAAATACGCCAATCGATCAGATAGAGTTTCGAAAATTTTGCTATTGAAAATCATCACGATCGGTTAATATCGTTCGAGGCAGCGGGCAAGACACCACGCCTGCCTCTAAGTTTTCCATATCATTTGGAATAATGAAATAAATTCATTAAAAAAAAAAACAAATATATATAGGCAATAGAGAATTAAAAAGAAAAGAAAAAAAATACATCAAGTAAAAAAAATGGCAATCGCCCATCTTTTCCAAGTTATGGGCCTCTGAAATTTTTTTAAAAAAGTTTAATTTTCAATATGTTAAATACGGGTATCATTTAAAAGCTTTTGAAAAGATATTTCATGAAAGGTTAAAATTAAAAAAAATGCTTAACCCATTAAGAGCCGGTACGTTTTTAATGTAATTTTTTTTCTCTGTCACCTCAAGATTTATTTTGATTGGAGTTACTTCACTATTTGGCGTAACCGAAAATTATTCTTGATTTCTTTTTCTACTGTTTTACTGTTACAGACGTTATTGGAACAACCTGAAGATTTTCTAATCACAGATATTTGTTCTTTTTTATAATAAAAAAAGTTCATTTTTATAATAAAAAGAAGTCGAATAAATTTGACTTAGAAAGACACGTCTAGTCACCGAGATAAAGGAGTTGTAAATAAAAACTTATCTCATTTAGTTATTGGAATCACATCCAATATCGGCTAATATACGACAAAAAGCTGCATAAAAATACGCTTCAATTGTACCTATTTGCTGAAATCTGCTCTAATAGTTGGGACGTTATTGATACACTTATTGTTCAACTGTGATATGCTGTCATAGTTGTGCAAGTTACACAAAGCCAGTAGGCTTAAGATGGGCTTCATGTTTATGGTTAAAATTTGCAAGCCAAACTTTTATTAATTTGAAAATTTGTGTTAACTAAAAACGAGAACATTTTATTTCGTCAACTAGTGCTCCAAATTTGCTAACTATGTACTGTCAGCTGTTTTCTAGGATGCCAACATTTTAAAAATTTCCTTATTCATGATGTGTTCATTTTTAAACCAGTGATCGTGTACGCACGGATTGGTTCGTATTAAATTAGAGCAACCTATTTTAAGGACGATAGAGTAACATGATGTGAAAGGCTAAAGATAAAATAATGTGTCCACCCAATTTTATGTGAACCGTTCTTAAAAAAGTAAACTCAATGACCTTCATCAATAAAATAGAAAATTTTTGGTTATAAAATCACTTCAACGCGCAGATAAATTTACAATAAATAATTATTTTTGATCAAAATCAATTGTTTATATTTATTGTTTTATTTGTTTAACTAAACAATTTTCTATCATTTTAATTTCCTTTGATTGTGGCTTTATTGTTGACTGCACAGTGTTTATAAACAATTAACCCGTCACTATTTTTTTGCCATTTTGACTGGAAGAAAAAAACAAACCATTATTCATCATTATGGCTTTTGTGGGCACACCTATCCACACACACACACACACACACGCACACACAAACACACACTCAGACTCACATACAATATAAGATATACAAAATTTAAAATCTTTAGCCAAATGTTATGATTTTTTTACAACAAAAAGTTTCATTGGATTTCGGATGGATTTTATTTTTTTGTTGGTTGTGTGCTAAACTAAAGATTGTTGCAACTTGTTGGCAGAAATAAACAATCTGTCGGCAGCAAAGAAATTATAATTTTAAATAGAAAAATAATTTTCTAGAATAAAATTGGCTGTAAATATAGCAGAAAGAAATGTATGATTTTTTAATATTCAAAGATTTTCTTGTTTAGAAAAATTTTTAAACAATTGTTCTTAAGCAGTAATAATTTGTGTTCGATTCATACCTTTAATACACTACTTGGATAGCGCGAACACTCCTGAGGACCAAGGTCTATCTATGATTCATATAATAGAAAATCAGGTACGTAACCCTGTAAGCAACTTCATCGCAGTCCTGTCGCTTAATGTTGCAACAAGGGCTTATTTTCTTCTTCTGTGGCAAGTAGCCCATGTGTTGAACTATTACTTGCTCAACATCGCAATAAGACTACAGGCACTATGTTGCAAGAAGATTTTCTCGCGATTAAATTTTGCGTTTGCATAAAATATATAATTTTAATTTTTATTTTATCATTTAAATATTTTTTTGGACTTTTATAAAATGGCCTCAGAATTTATCTTATTAAAATTTCATGACTGTCGGTAAATAGCTTTTAAATGTCAAATGAGCAGCACTAAAAATATAAAAAATATTTTGTGAAATTTTAATGTTCTAAAAACCTCCTGACAAAGTTTTAAGAAGATTTTTTTAAAAGTTATTTTTAGAAACAGATTGTTTGATTAAAAAAGTTAATGCTTTTAGAATGTTATCAGACACTACAAAATAGATGAAATTTAAAGAACAGCTCCGCCAGTTTCGGGCCAATCTGGGACAATCTTAATTCTATATTGAGAAACATCCTTTTGCAGCTTTGGAGCTTTTTTTGTAAGTCATCCCTAAATTTTTATGGTGTTAAAATAATATTTAAGCTTTTCATAAAAAATTGTTAATGAGAAAATTATCGTTAAGAAGTGGGACGATTATTTTCATAACATTTTGCTGATAAATTTCTTGGGAATATAAAAACGTTTATGCAATTGCAAGAGCTTTGTTAGATAAGACCATCAAAAACTATAAAAAAATGCTGCTATTATTATTGTCACTGTTTTCATTTTGGGACGTGCAGGCAAAAGCAAAAAAGGCGGGAAAAGAAACAATATAATTCCCTCAGAAAGGATGTTTTGCATTATTAAATAAAAACTTGTAAGGTATTGTTTGCTAAATCTAATGCAAATCTAAGCGAAAGGCGACTCTCCAGCCTCATTAAACGAATTCAAGATAAGTTCAGGGATACCGCAAGTTTCTGAACTTTCTTCTATGTAAAACTTTCATTCCTCTCGCATATGATAATAGCATTTGCTATTCATATATATCTCGTAAAAGGCTATGAGAACCAAAATCATAACGGTGACAGTAGGGTAACCAGCAATATGGACTCATTTGATTATCAACACATTTTGGAATGTTTTTCACTCTTTTATAGTTTCTTCAACGGCATGTGTTATGATAAAATCAGGAAGCTTTTTTCTCAAAACCGTAATTTCGTACGCGCAATACGTTCTTCTTAAGGAGCACATTCCTTAGCGGTCAATTTGCCAGTAAATCGCACTTTAGAAAAAAATAATTTTTTAGCCTAACAGCTCGGATATGGAAAAAATTCCCTGCATAAGTGTGGCCATACCGAGGATTAGTACAAAGAAAAAACAAATGTACAAGACGAGATACAGAGAGAACAACAAAGAAATGCTTTGGGTTGTGTAAGGGTGGACCTTGTGTAGACCTCGTGTTCTTACTTACAAAATTAGTTGGTTAAATAGATAATGTTTACAATGTACACAATGTAATTCAGCATTACATTCTGCTGGTGTCTAATTTTTTGTGCATAAATTTGTAAATAATTTTTCTTTCAAAAAATTTTTGGATATAAAAATAAAAAATAAATTTAAGCCGAAAACCTATTTTAAATTGTTTTGCTTTGAAAAATTAAGCTTTAAAAGCGACAAAATGGCCACACTGTCAGTTAGAGTTCTATTTTGAACCTGAAACATTTTTGACAGTTAATCATATTTTTAACAACAACAAAATGCCAGAAAAAATTTGATGACCATCAATATTTAATGACCAAATTTTCGTTTTTACATAAGATTTTTTTCAAACTGTTTTATTTAGAATAAAAATATATTAAAATTCTATCAAGTTCAGTTAGCAGGCATTAATGACTTACATATTTCGTGGCACCACATCTCTAGATTTGCCTTAAGAATAACGACACAAATTTAACGACTTTACAAAAGCAAACCTTTTGTATTAAAAACGTTTAAAGTTATAATTTTTGGAAAATAATTTGTTTTTTCGTTGCCCACGTTATTCATTAGTGTTAATTTTAAGAATTTTAAGTTTCTTAATTTCTAAACAAATTTATTTTAATTTATTTTTAATTGAAAATGACACGTTTTGTCGTTTAACATTTACATTTTGCTGATTCTTTATGTAAGTTAAAATATAAAAAAAAAAATTGTTGAAAAGTGAAATAATTTTAATTTATTTTCTTTAACACATAAAAACAATTTAAAACTCAATGTGTGTAAACTATTTTGTTTAGAAATATTTATTCTAAACTGAAATATATCTTTTTTTTCTGCCAATAGCAAATGCTTTAATTAATATTAATTAATAATAATAAAAAAAAAAAAAAAAAAACTAAAAATAAATCATATTGCACTTCAATTGGTGTTGAAAAGCACTTGACACTACATTTAATACTCGTAACATGTTGTTATATATTTTTCTTTCTTTTTTTATATTCGTGTTTAATTTAAGATGTGCGTCAAAGTGATAAGTCAACTTTTTCCTTGTTTTATATGGGTGAATATCAAGCACTTCTTGCTTTTTTATAATAAGCTCTTCTTTGAGGCCGATAGATTTTACGAAAGGGTTTTCTGTCAAGCGAGCTGTCATACTGTTTCAAATCATCATGAATAGTTTGACTCTTGAGTAACGCTTCTAAATTATTTAGATTTAAGTTGAAATTCAGTCGTCAATTCATTCTATTGATTTAATGCAATATTTTGTTTAATGATGAGGCTCATTCTGAAAATGTAGTTGAAATTAAACAGGGTGGCTTTAAAGGGATGACACTATGTACCATACGGCGACCACAACTATCAAGTTATTAAAATTATAATTTTGCTTTTAGTAGATTACAAATATTGGATCTATTAGCTGGCTTCTAAGGTCGAGCTATATAATACGTTACGATTATCTGCTTTAGAGCCATGTGAACTCATATGGACGTGGAGAATGCCATCAACTAATGGATCTTTTGAATAAAAAGCTGTTTTCTTAAGAATTAAATTTTTGTGTTATTTTTTTTTCAAATTAAATTCTATCGGGCTTAAATAACACACCCTTTATTATTATTTGAAAATTTGGTTATTTCTGAAAATTGAAGAAGTTATATAAATAGTTAAATTTACAATTGCTAAGTTCCCTGAAAACAGATACGATGAAGGATGACGAAAGTTGTACCGAATTGGAAAATGCATTTCGTTCCACCCAAATTTTATTGTTCTCTTTACAACTAATCAAAACTTATAGTGAACTTATTTAATTTCAATTTTGTGTAACTAGGGTGTCAGACGATCAAGTTTTCATTCAAGTTTTAAAATTTCTCTCATTTTTTTACCAATACACTCACACTTTAAGAACTTGCTGAGAATTTGCTTTCAAGTTTTTGTTCAATTGAGTGTTTTAAATTTCATCCAAGAAAACAGCTGATTGAGGTTTTTCCTTCCAAATTTGTATTAAAAATTTTGCTGTCAGTGCTTTATTGACACCTTGTTAAAAAACTTGCTTTGAAATTGCGTGCAGCCTACGTCACAGCTTTCAATTTTTGTGAATTTTGACAAAAAGTATGTGTAAATTTCTTGAAAGAGAATTGAATAAAAACTTGACCGTGTGACTGCACTGTAAATTTGAAACATTTCCTATTCATGGTACCATGTTCTTTTGAATTGTATCCTACGTCCAATGTCATTTATTAAGTTTTCCATATCAAATGAACACTACATGAACAAAAAATTAAACATTTTATTTCGAAAAAAAAAACGTTTTTGTTAAGTTGGATTTAATTAGTGTTTTTAACGAAAAAACTTTATGCATATGAACTGACCTTAAAAAGGCATAATGACTTTATTATTTTAACGCGTATGGTGCATTGCTGCTTTGCTTGCTTAGCTACTCTCATGTCTGTTTTACATTTTTATCTCATTCTCACTGTCTCTCTTATACACATTGCATTGTTGTTAGTGTTTCTTGCCTACAATAGATTTTTGTTATTGTCATCATGGTTTGTTTACATTAAACAACTACAACCAGTGCTGCCGTTGGGATAGAGTGGTTCAATTTTTTTATGATTTAAAATTTCCATGTAAGTCGGTTATAAATAAATTTAAATGACTATAGAAAAATGCAATAAAATATGTAATTAAATATATTCTATATTCTTGGTTAATAAATAAAAAGTATTTGGCTCAGTATTAAGTAATACTGAACGTGCTATTTGCAAATTACATTATGTGAAGAAATAAGATTAAAACGTTAAAATTATACATGCAATAGCAATAAGTGCAATGGCTAGTTATATTTGAAAATGTCAATAAGCAGAAATTATATAATCAACATGTCAGTTTGTTTTAACTCAGTAGCAATTATTTTTTGTTAATATTAAATAAACTAAAAATATTCTATTGGAATTTTTTGGGATTATAAAATTATTTCTGTGGTATTTTTATAATAAATTTTGAAGAATATTTGGACTGATTCAGGCAACTTAAAAAAACAGAATATTTTTCAATGGCATGTTTTTTATTGAAATTTTCTTAAAGACCAAAAGAATTTTAAGAAGTTTCTTTTTTAGAGTAAAAATTTTTTAATGCAAGATTTTTTCTTTAAGGTCGTTTATATCTAAAAAATTTTCTTACATATTAAAAAAAAAATCTTTTGTGAGGAAACTGTTTGGTGCCAAAAATCTTTCTAAGAAAAATTCTCGTAACCAAAAAATTTTGTAAGAAATTTTTCGGAACCAAGAATTTTTTTTAGAACATTTTTCGAAACAAAAATTTTTTTAAGGAAATTTTAGATCCAGAGAATTTTTGTAAGGAAGTTTTTCAGAACCAAATTAATTTTTTTAAAAATAATTTCGGAAAAAAATCACTTAAGAAAAGAAATTTTTCGGAACCAAAAAAATTTTTTAAGGAAATTTTTTGGAACCAAATTATTATTGTGAGGAAGTAGTTTTTTAAGGAACCAAACTACTTTTGTAAAGATTGCTTTCGACACCAAATCACTTATATAAGGAAATTTTTCGAACTTTAAGAATTTTTTAATAACGTTTTTCGAAACCAAATGATTTTTGTAAGCAATTTGTCGGATCCATATCTTTAATAGTGCATTTCCATTTACGTGATTTTGTCTAAAACACTTGATTTGCTCAAATCAAGCGTTTTGCTAATTGATTTCCCATACATTTTTCATTCTACCAAAACCACTTAAATCACTTGATTTCTTTCAAATCATGTCGAAAATGTATTTTTTCGAACTGATTTTGTCTTTGCAACACTGTGTTGTGTCTGGGATATTCAAGTCTAGCTCCGTGTTATCTATTCAGATTGGATGTTTTTATCGAAAAAGTGACATTTATTTTAAAGTTTCTTAAAATAATATACTTCTTAGTACAAGAATTGTGTTTAAAAGAACATATAATTAAATATTTGTAAAAGCAAAAACAAACAAAAGCGCGAACTCGATTTTTTACAAAAATAAAATAAGGGATGTTTTTCAATAACGGTGTTGTGTCACTAATTCGAATATACAAAACAGTTTTGCTCAATTGAAACACTTCGAAGTGTTTTCCTCAAAACTAGTTGATTTCAAGTCAATGGAAACATAGTATAAATAAAATAATGAATATAAATAATAATAAATAAATAATAATTTTTTAGAACCAAATCATCTAAATATTGGAAATTTTGGAAACCAAATCATTTTTTCCAAGAACATTTTCGAAACTAGAAACATTTTGCAAGAAAACTTTTCGGAACCAAAATAATTTATAGGGAAATTTTCCGAATCAAGACATTTTTTAGGTAATCTTTTTTAACGAAGAAATTTTTTAAGAAATATATCGGCGAAGAAACCAAATCATTTTTTCCAAGAACATTTTCGAAACTAGAAACATTTTGCAAGAAAACTTTTCGGAACCAAAATAATTTATAGGGAAATTTTCCGAATCAAGACATTTTTTAGGTAATCTTTTTTAACGAAGAAATTTTTTAAGAAATATATCGGCGAAGATAAGTTTTTTTTTTTTTGGAAATTAATTAAAGATAAAATTTTTTTCGAAGACAACTGTACAGATCCTAAATTTTCAAAATATTTTCGAATTGAAACTGTTTTTTTTTTGGAATTTTTTAAGTCTAAACATATTTTTTTGAAGAAGTTCTTGGTTCTGAACATTTTTGCAGTGAATTTTTAAGGACTTAAATTGCTAACGCATTTAAAAAAACTTAATTATTACGTTATCGTTAACTAATTTTTTTAAAGATATTTTAACAAAGTATAAAAGTTTCTACTTAAAATCCTGATTTTCTTAATAAATAAATTTTAGGTTTTTGTTACAAATCCAAGTTTGAAGGATTTAAATTTAAGTTATACCTCTGGCAACATTGATTTGTGCAAACATACCCTCCCATATAATTATGATAATCACGCACACAATCAAACAAAATAATGATACAATCGGATAGTAAGTTCCACTCAATTTATATGTAATCCAACAATTAGCAGTCGTTTGTCGTCATCATATGATGATTTGTTTGTTGTTGCTGTTTATTCAAGTTTCTGTATTTGAAATATGTTGTTAATGTTGACGTTACATATTTGATGTTAAAAAAAAATCCAGATGTTTTTTATGTTAAAAATTATATCGTTAGCTGATTGATAAAAAAATTAAATTATTTGAAAGTCGGGGTCAGTAGTTGCAACCAAAAGTGGGCAGAAAAGAACAATAAAGCAAACTGTGCAGGCATAATAACGAGGCGTGCTAAAGTCAGTTATCAATGCATCTGTTCAATTAAGGAGTTTAATTAGCAAAAATAAATATTCTTTTTAAATATAAGTAAAATTATAATTTTATTTAACAAGCAACAAAAAAAAATGTTTGGAATTTTAACAGAAAGAACACAAAAAGTTAACCGGATCTAAAAAATTATTTTACGTCAATAATTCGGACCTAAATAATTTCTACGAAAATTGTTTTAGTGTTTAAACTAATAGAGCATCACTGCTACCAATAGCTGTGAAATAAAAAATTTATGAAGCAACTTGTTGTTGTTTTTTTTTTTTTTTTTTTTTTTTTATAAAGAGAAGTAACACTTCAGGCATTAAAACCTATTTAGTTGTTTTTCGTAACCGTGCTACATTCTTTAGGAAAGGGATAGATAAGAGATAAGACATGTGGTGAAAGGAGAAAGATAGATAGTTATTTTACTTCGCCGGCGAATCTGCTATGATAAAGTACCGACGAAGGAGACTGCACGTTTTTTTTTTTGTTCATTCTGCATATGTATTTATACCATTAAACAGAAAAAAACATTTTTTGTATTTTGATTGCCGCAGGATTCGAACCCTGAACAACCAGGTTTCTAGTCAACGTGCTTACCACTTTGACTACAGCAGTCTCTAAATCGAAAACAACTTGTTGGGCAGGTGAAACTTTTCGGAACAATTATTTTTTAAGAAATATTTTTCGAGTCTTAAAAATTTTCTACTAACTTATTCAAAGCCTTATATTTTTAAAAATATTTCCTTTTAAAAAGAGGTACAATATTATCTAAGCAAATTTTCAAAGCTAGAAAATTTTTTTTGCATATTTTAGGGACTTAGAATTTGATCGGAACCTAAATATTTATTGAAGCGAAAAAATTTTCTCAGATTTTTCGGAGCTGGAAAATTTTGTTACCAATTTTTTTTTAATTTCTCACAAAATTTTGTGATGCTAGAAAACTTTCTTAGGAAATTTTTGAAGCTAGAAAATTTTCTAAGACAATTCTTTGGAGCTAGAAAATTTAACTGGCAGGTTTTTCGGAACTAGAAAATTTTCCTAGACTATTGTTCGGAATTAGTTCTTAGCATTTTTTTAAATATTTATTGCAACTAAATTTTTTTAAGGAAATTTTATGCAGCTAGAAAATTTTTCTAACTTCAAAAAATTTTCTTAGTAAATTTTTCGGGACTGGAAAGTTTTCTCAGAAATTTTTCTGAGCTGGAAAATTTTTTGAAGGTAGAAATTTTTCTTATAAATTTGATGCGGGTAGAACATTTTTTTAACAAATTTTTCTGAGCTAGAAAATTTTCTTAAAAAATTTTTCGGAGCCAGAAATTTTTTTAAGGAAAGTTTTTGAAGTTACAAAATTTGTTAGGAATTTCCTTAGAGCTAGAAACTTTTCTTGGGATCATTTTTTGTGCTAAAAAATATTCGTAACAAATATTTGAAATCTAGATAAATTTCTTACAAAATTTTGTTGGGCTAGAAATTTGTTTGGGATATTCTTGAAATTTATAGAAACTTTTCTATAAAATAATTTCGTGCTCCTTAAAAGCTTTTTTAAAACTTTAATTTTCGACTAAGAAATGTACATTTTCTAATTTTGGATTGAAATTCTCGATAATTTATTTTTATTGAAACAATTTTCATAAGAAATTTTTTTAAAGAAATTTTCGTTTTCATTCTAGGGTAATTTTTTCTGAGGTCTATTTATCTGCACAGGTATGTTTCGCAGAATTTTATTGTAAAACAATTAAGTTTTTTTTTATTTTTCTGTCAAATTTTTACCATAAAAAAAGAACTTTAAAATTTTTACAAAAAAAAAAAAAACAAAAAAAAAAAAATAATTAAATAAATAAAAATTATAAAGTTTAACTTTGTAAAGTTTCCAAATAAAATTTTATATCAAGAAATTTATGCAAAATTTTAACTTTAAGATCTTTTTTAATTTATTTTCCTATAATCGTTTTAGGTTGCACAGTTCAAAAACTTTTTCTCAAAAACTTTTGTTGATTTATATCACTTTTGTATTTAAAATTAAAGGTTCCTTTGTAAATATTTCATATCTTCGATACTCTTCATGTTATTTAAATTTTTATTTTTAAAGATTTTGCACTATGAATTTAAATTATGAATTGTATGGATTTTTTGAATTGATTTTGTTTTTGAACATGTTTAAAAACAATAACAACAACGACAACAGCAACTAAAGCAACAAGTCGATGAGTGGCATAAACACTAACATGTGGCCAGGGAATTATTAAAACGTTTCTTTTTTTCTTTGTTGTTGTTTCTTTTCAGTTGACAGGCCACACCGGTTCTTTAAGTTTATTGATTTAAGGTCAAAAAATCTACTTTAAATAGACAGATTTAAGTGTAACAAGTACTTCTGGTTTAGTTTGGTTTTTGCTATTGTTGTTGTTACTCGGTATTTTGTGTTTGTTTTTAAGAAATTAAAATTTTTTTTAGTTCAAAAATGCATTTTATTTAAACCATAAATAAACAAGATTTTATTCTTTTATCGCTTAGGCCAATTTTATCTTAAATAATTGATTCGATTGATTAATTTTTTGCGCAAGAATTACAATTCACACGCTTATTTACTTATTTAATTGATTTTTAATTCTTTTTGTTTTTTCTTATTTTAATTAACTTTTGTTTAATACTTTAAACATTCTTTGTAAGTTGAATTTTTATGCACAGAGTTTTTTGGTTTTTGTTCATTTTTAACTGACACTGATCTGACACTAACAACCTGATATTAAATGCTATTTATGCACATTATTTCAATTAAATATAATTCATCGTTTTGCACCACAAACGAGAAAAGCACTCATAAATTTCCATCAACCATCATAAAGACATGATGATGATAATGATGTAGATGATAATGATGTTGATGATAATGATGATTTTGATAAAGATTCAACAAATGATCAGCCTAACTAACCGCAAATACCGAAAATAATAAGTGCAACTGAATATAAATTCGTAGTTTGTTATTGTTGTTTCAAAAGCACTTATTTAATTTGCTTAAATTTCAGAAAATTAAATAAAATTTCAGGTCTTTTTTTGCAGACGTATGAAAGTATTGAATTTTTTTTTAACCCGTTCCGTTTCTAGTCAATGTGTTCGTAACAGACACTAGACTGACACTAAAGCTTCTCATAATTGAAAACGTCATTATTATTATTGTCTGTATTAAACATTTGTGGATATTTGTTGTTGCTAAAAAAAAAACAAAAAAAAAAAAAAAAACAAAAAAGAACACAAAAAATCGAAATTAAAAGGCATTTTCTCAATTGATACTGAAGGGGTTTGTGGCAAAAGCGGTTGAGTTTTCATAACATATTTTCCAAATGCACAAAAACGTGTTGATATTTTAGTTTGAATTTTATTTTGTTTGTTTTGTGTTTATTTTGGCATATTTCGAGTTTTTTTACGGCAATTGCTTAAGCACCTTACAATAGGCTTTACTAAATGATAATTGTTATATTAATGAGTTTAATCTTCTTTTACATTCTAAGTAAACACGTGCCATCATTGTAGTGTAGTGCTGTCAACTATCGATCATAATAAATTAACATAAATTAACAGCCAAATACAAGACAAGTTACACTTAAGTCAACTTCCAGCGAACTTGGAGCCATATTTAAGTCGTGGAAGTTCAGTGAATTCCAGTAAAGTTATTTTTAGGCTCTTGCTAGTTGTAGTAGAGTATATATTCTAGTTTAATTGTTGCTAGTCTAGTACTAGCGTAATTAGTGTCTAGCTTAGGTTGATGAAGTCTAGTATAGTTAAGTGTAAGCAAGTCTAGCGTAGTTATCTCTAGCCTAGTCAAGCCTTGTCTAGTTAAGTCTAGTGTAGCCCAATCATTTCTAATCTAGTAAAGTCTGGTCTAGACTGGTCAAGTCAAGTCTATTCTATTGAGTCTAGTCCAGCCTAGTCAAGTCTTGTCTAGCCAAGTCCAGTTTTGCTCAGTCATTTCTTGTCTAGTCAAGTCTAGTCTAATCAAGTCTAGTCTAGTCTACCCGAGTTAAGTCTAGTCTAGCCTTGTTAAGTCTAGTCTAGCCTATTCAAGTCTAGTCTACACTAGTCAAGTCTAGTCTTGCGTTGCCTAAGCTTGTCTTGTCTAGCTTATCTAGTCTTAGCCTAGCCTAGTAAAGTCTAGTCTAGCATAGACAAGTCAAGTATAAACTAGTCAAATCAAGTCTAGTAAGGTCTAGTCTAGCAAATTCTAGTCTATCCAAAGAATGTCTAGTCTTGTATAGCCTAGTAAAGCCTAGTCAAGTCTTGTCTAGCAAAGTCTAGTCTGGCCTAGTGAAGTCTAGTCTAGCCAAGTCAAGTCTAGTCTAGCCAAGTCAAGTCTAGTCTAGTCTAGCCAAGTCTAGTCTAGTCTAGCCAAGTCTAGTCTAGTCTAGTCTAGCCAAGTCTAGTCTAGTCTAGCCAAGTCTAGTCTAGTCAAGTCTAGTCTAGTCTAGCCAAGTCTAGTCTAGTCTAGTCTAGCCAAGTCTGGTCGAGTCTAGTCTAGTCAAGTCTAGTCTAGTCTAGTCAAGTCTAGTCTAGTCTAGTCTAGCCAAGTCTAGTCTAGTCTAGTCTAGGCAAGTCTAGTCTAGTCTAGCCAAGTCTAGTCTAGTCTAGCCAAGTATAGTCTAGTCTATCCAAGTCTAGTCTAGTCTAGCCAAGTCTAGTCTAGCCAAGTCTAGTCTAGTCTAGACAAGTCTATTTAAATTAAGTCTAGTCTGGTAAAATCTAATCTGGCAAAGTCTAGTCCAACGGTTCTCAAATAGGGGTCCGTGGACCCCTGGGGGTCCGTAGCAACCATCCAAGGGGTCCGCATGATGAACCGAAAAAACAGTGTTTTCAAAAATAATAAAACTATTTTTTTGAACTTTTACTTCAGAGGGGTCCGCGAAAAAAAATTAGTTTACTAGGGGTCGGTGAGCAGGAATTTGATGAGGACCTCTGGTCTAGTCTAACCTAGTCAAGTCTAATGTAGCCTAGTCTAGTCTAGTATAGTCAAGTGTAGTCTAAAATTCTGGTTATAGGCGGATCAATATGATAGTCTACTTTAAGTCTATATTTTCCGTTATTAAGATGGTTCTAAATTAGGAAAAATATATAGAGTTATCTATTATATAGATTAACAAAGCGTCGAACTAGACATAAACAGCTGGTTACAAATTATTAAAGGCATTTCCACCTGTTGTGAAGGGTACTAAAAATTTTAATAGTTTTTTTTTAACTTTTGTTATAAACTCATGTGTTAATAACGATTAATTTTTCCATGTTGTGTTGATTACAAAGAAAATAGAAATGAAAATCTACTTTAATTTATTTTTTTTTTTTTTTTAGTGGAAAATATTTTTGTACTCAAAAAGGCAATAAATGAATTATTTTTGTAAAACTGTGTAGCTGTGTTGTCACTTAAATGTTAATTTTGTCACATGTTGAAATTTTTTTTCTTTCTGTTTTTGTAACATTCAAGTCATATTTAGATTTAAACAGTTGTAATTAGACAGCTACTGATTGAGAAAGAAAAAAGTTGCTGACGTAAAAATATATTATTTTGTGTTTTAAAGCAGTTGTCAAATATTAGAAGTATTTTAAAATGTGTAAAAAAAAACCATTTTAGCTAAAAAAACTTTTCTTTCACAGTTTTTGTTGGGAACTGTAACTCAATTATTGAAAATGTTACAAAAACTTTTTTGTAAATTGTTTGCCAGACCACTAATTTGTTTACAGCACGTGTTGAAATAAAGTAATTTATTCAAAATGAATTAGTTTGAGAGAATTCAATGTGGTTTTGGTGGTTTTACTACATTAAGTTTTTTATCATAGAACTTTTTAATATTTTATATTTTCAGTAGGAAATACTACTCATTAAGAAATAACTTTTGAAAATTTTTTAAATTTCTGGCAACACTAATAATTAGTCTTTTGTCGTCATCATCCTTGTTTTTGTTTTTGTTATTGTTGCTCTTGTGTTTTAAAAACACTGTTGACGTTAAATTAATATGAAATATATTTTTATTGTAAAAAAAAATTAAATCAATTACTGATCAATAAAGAAGAGAAAATGGAATATAAGAAAATCAAATATTACAAAAGTCTTCTTCAGTAGTAGAACAGAACAATAGACAAAATTTGCTAACAAGTTTTGTAACTGTGTGCACACACATGAACAATACTTTTTAAAGTCAATTATTGCGTGAATCAGCCCAACTAAGGATTTTTGTTAAATGGAATAAATAAGTTAAATTTCAAGGAAAAATATGAATTTTGTTTATTAACACATCCATTTCAAGGTCAGGACTTGAGAAAACAGTTTTCCTTAATCAAATTATTCTTTACCTTTTAACGTATTTTGTGAAAAAAAAACATTTTTTTTACCCCAAAAAATAAACAATAAATTTCTTGTTTAGAATACTTCCTTCTGTCTGCAAGGTAAGTTCTCTTTCTACCAATTTGAAGAAGAAATAATAGAATATTTTTTAATTGATAACTAACTTATATTTTCTTAGAATATTTTCTGGACCAAAACAATTTTTTTAGAAAATTTATTCGGAGCCCAATAAAATTTTTTTTAGCAAAATTATACGAAGCCAAATAAAATTTACTTAGAATATATTAAGGTGTAAAAAAAATTTATAGAAATTTTTTTAAATGAAATTTTTCACATCAAAAAATTTTTCTTATAGAATGTTTTATACCAAAAAATTTTTCTTATTGAGATTTTTTACAACAAAATAATTTTCGTATAAAATTTTTTAGACAAACTCTATTTTCTTAAAAATCTTTTTTTACGGAAATTTTTACCCCCCCTTTTCTTGAAAAATTGTAGAACCACAACAATTTTCTTAAGAAAATTTTCTGACTAAAACAATTTTTTAAGAAATTTTTTGAATGAAAACAATTTTCTTGTGAAATTTTTCAATTAAAAAAAATATTTTCTTATAAAATTTTTTGCACTAAAACAGTTTTCTAAGGAAATTTTTAACACCAAAACAATTTTCCTTAAAAATCTTCCGACAAAAACATTTTTTTAAGAAAATTTTTGGCCTAAACAACTTTCTTACGAAACTTTTACGGACAAACAATTTTGTTAGGAAATTTTTCGAACCACAATAATTTTATTAGAAAATTTATTTTCTTTCGTAGGAAAACTTAACTGTCACATAAAATTTTTTTAGAAAATATTCCAGCCAAGGGGAATTGAAACCAGGTGGTATCATAAGTACTGTTCGAATGAACGTCAAAATTTGTTTTGTTTTGGTTCAAATTGGTTTGTTTTTAGTTTCTTATGTTTTATTTTTATTAGCTTACATTTGTACATAAACTCTCGATCAAATGATTAGAACAACTAAAATTTCTGTTTTTAGTATAGCATATCTTCCTTTAAAGAGCTAAGTTTGACTACCAGCGAAATTAAAATTTTTTTTAGATTCCAAAAATAATAACAACAAAATTAGAGTTGAAGGCAACAGTTTTGATTGGTCTTGTTCCCTTTATATGATTGCACTCACTTTACGTTTTCTAAAATTTTTACAAGTATTCGCATTTAATTTGGTTTAATAACTACGAATATTAGCAGAAAACCAAATATATTTTACTAAACATGAGTTAAAAATGGGCAAGAAATTTTTTTTTTATTAGTTATTGCCCTATCAAGCCATTGTGCAAGAAACAAAACTGTGTTCGGAAACTTAAAAAAGGTTGAAAATTATGTAAAGAAATACTAAGTTTTGCTATGTAAGAAGAAATTTATTCTCGAGTGCTTATAATCATTTGATCCAGAGTGTATGTATGCTTGTTTGTATATATATGTAAATACAAAAAATTGAAAATTATGCAAGCAAGAAAGCTTTCTTTTCAGGATTTAGCACATTTCACAACTTTTTTTAATAATGTTTCTTTATTGAAATCCTATTTTTTGTTTAAAATGACAAAAGTATTAAAAAAAAGAAAATATATTTTTGTTAAGTTAAATTATTTGCTGTTTACATTTTGAAATATTGTTATTCTTGTTTTGAATTTCTTGACTGTTTGCTTTATATATTTTCAAAGCAATTTGGAATTTTCTTCGCTTCAACCACTTGTTTTTGACACGGACTCGAACCAAAAAGTGTTTTGTTGTATCAATTCGCCGAACAATACACCTTATAGATTTGCCTTGATTCCAGCCTTAAAACAAAATTGATTAAGAAATTTTAGGAAAAAGACAAATCTTCCTGTGAAATTTTGGGCCCAAACAATTGCGTGAGTAAAATATTACGAACTCTTTAAATAAGATTTTGATTTTTTCGTTCAATAAGCATTTTGTTGTTGATTGTGTGTAGTTTTAAACGGAAAATAAAACATTTTTCAATCCTTAACCCAACTAATCGATCAACCACCACTAGCAGTTCTAGATACGAGTACAACCAGAGCGTTAGTGCATTGTAGTCTGGATGGTTCAACGGGTTAAAACACATGTTTGTTCAAAAAAAAAAAAAAAAAAAAAAAAATCGTAGTAGTTCGAGTCTCACTAAGGGAACACAAAGGTGAAGTATAGCTGGCAGCGTAAGTAGAATGCATGTTTGAAAAAAAGAATGTCAGGAACAATTACAGCTAGAACCAAAAACAAGAAAAAAAGTAACAGAGAATAAATTTACCGCCACAGTGAAATGTTAAAAAAATGACGTTCTATTATTTGCAATAGAAAAAAACACCAAAAAGAAGAAAAACGTATTCCTTCATATAAAAGATGACATTCTTGATAATATGGAAAAAGCATTAATTATTTATTTTATTGATAAATTCTATCCCTCAACCCTTCAAAAACAACAAACATTACTTGCATTACAACAAAAAGTAAGAAGAGTACAATTCAAAAGTTTAGCATTCGGAGTGTGAGTTAGAACCTCTCATAAGGATGCTGACTAAATTATTGAACGTTGATTATTTCATTCAAAGTGCTGTGTATCTGTATGAGTTTTGTGTGAAAGTTAAAACAATTGTGTATTTATTTTAAAGATTTATCAGTGTCGATATGCCAACGGCATATTTAAGTGACAGTTTGTGTTGGTAATTGCCATTTAAATGCTATTGAATGAAATTGTTTGCATTTCTGTTGTTTGAAATGGTGGCATCTGACCAATTTCAAATTGATAAATGACCAGAACGTAAATAGTCATTAGGTTTCGAATTACCAGGGATAAACTGGTTCCAATATATGTAAACGAATGACGTCAATTCGCATAAACATTAAGGGTTGCAAGACATGAACATCGTTTAAAAAACATGTTTTGTGAACAGTCATTTGCATAAATTTTAGGTGCAATTAAGGGCATGGATTTAGTTTTGGAATTGAAAGCTTCTCAGTTTTAAATATTAATAGTTCAAAAAAATTGTATAGCAATTAGGATATAAAAACGGACTTTAGTTTAAAAAGTTTTTGGCAAAAAACGTAGAGTTATTGAATTACTTAATCGAACGTATTGCAATTTTCATAGTGTTTTTGCAATGTCTACAAAGTTTGTAATAAAAAAGAGAAATGCTTCTTTATATTTAAGAAAAAGGATGATACAATTCAATTGACGTGTGATAAATGTTTCTTATGTAAATTTATAAAAAGTAAAATTTTCTTTAAAGTTCCCTAAATCTGCCCACAAATGTTTTCTCAAAATCACTGTTTATCGCACGATTATCTTGAAATTTATTTTTGTTAATACCTTTTTATTTACCAATAGACCTGTTAAGCAAATGAAATATATTAGGGTTACAATTTTTGTATTATCAGGAGAATATGTCATCGATCGAATTGTCAAGATGCCACCGTTAAATGATCTGGAGTTAAATTTTGAACGATTCCACTTTTGGCTTGTGCTAAAATCTAGAAAAGTAATTAAAGGGTTCAAGTTATTGAATTTTAATACCAGAAAAGTATTCTCTTAAATTTCCAATACAAACAGTTTGAATTGTGTGACACGAAAATCTGTTTTTTGTTTAAAAGCTAGAAATTGGTGATCATCAGTCAAGGAATGTCGTTATTATTTTTACAGTTCACTGATTTTTTTATTTATATAGCATTCCTAGTTTACTAATTAATAAATGTTTTTTTTTAGTTTTGAATATAAAAATTTATTTTTTACGGCTCAAAATCAAATTTTTAGACATAAATTTTTTTTGTTATAAAACTTAATTTTTACGTATTTTACAAGTGACAACAGATTTTCTCCCTTCCAGCTCTATAATTCTTATTTAATGTATAAATCAAGTTTATAAATGTTTAAGAATTTTAAGTGCAACTTATATGATCTCCCAGTTGCAAAAATTGTTGCCAGAAACATTTCGCTGTAAGTAAACATGATGCGATAAACATTTTCTGACTTTCTATAAAATGAACAGAGTATAAATACAGCAACAAAGGTAGCTTTTGCAAGCGACTCCTTTCTTAAACCTTTTTCAAAATTTGTGTTAATTGTTATTTAGTTGTTATTTTGAGAGATATACAAGAGAATATGTACCTTTAGTTTAAAATTAGTAAGTTCTTGGAATATACTTTTATATGTCAGAAATTTTGATATTGATTGTTTATTTTTAATTTAGTTGTTAAAATTTTCAATAGAAAATATTTGGGATTAATAAACTTGAACTTAAATATAGCAATTTTTTATTATATATTTTGAATTTTTTTTTTATAATTTGATATATGGAGTTTTGCTGCATTTTACACGAAATGCTGTACGGTGCACCCTGCTTTAGGGTCAAAGTTACTGATTTAGTTAGGAATGAAAAAAAAAAAACATTAAATTAAAGGATTTATTTAAGGTTATAGTTCATATCGTTTTGCCTTAAATAGATAAAAGAGATGTAGAAGATGCCACTTAACTTGGAAAACTCATCTTTTTCCGGCTAAATCTAGCATTTTACAATGTCAGCAATTTTGTTTAAAATTTATATTTTTTAATACTTAACAACTTTTGTGATAATAAATCAAATCCATTGTATAACAATAATGATATAAATTTAATAAAATTTATAACTAAATTTTAGAGAACTTGTGATTTAGCCTTTTTAGCCATTTCAAATTCTAATCTAGACATTTTTTCAAGCTTGGTAGCCGCCTTTGCATAACATTAGGTCTGTTCCAGATGCATAACAAAACAGTCCGAACTAGTACAAATTAGTCCAAAAGCGTTCCAGATAATAATTTTTTACAATTTTGTAAGAAAATGAGAGAGTAAAATTTTTCATTTTCTGTACAAAGTTTTACGAACTTTTTCTTTAGGTAAGTTCGGACTAGAATTAAATTATCAGCTGTTTTTTGTTTACAGTTAAAAATCAAATAATTTTTTAATAAATACATAAAGTTGTTACTTAAAAAGAGCAAAATGGAAGAGTTTTCAAATAAACATGAAGTTGTAAGTACTTGTGCATATATTTGTGGAAATTTATTATTTTCTTTAATAAAATATGCTTTAATCAAATATGCTTTTTTTAAAATGAAAAATATTTAAAAAAATGAAAAATATTTTAAGAACAAAGCATTTGCAGCATTGCCAACAGCTGTAAAAAGTAATTGAATATAAACTGAATCTTCAGCAAGTAAGTCCAAAATGTCGTCTTGATCAGCCTCACTTGATGTGTCCATGACTTCTTCAATGTTCTATAAAAGCATATTTTATTAAAATATTTTTATTTTAAGCGTCTAAAATCACTAAAATAAAATTTATTTAATTAAATCAGCACCATAAGCATTTAAGGATAATCTATTGTGGTTTTTTGCGTTCCAACAATATCGGACTACTTTGTCACATTCAGAGAGTAATTTCCTTTTTACTCTCAAAAGTCCGAACTATTTTGTTATGCATCTGGAACAGACCTATTATTTAGCAGTTTTCTTAGCTCTTTTCCTTTGCGACTCTTGTGATTGTTTTGCTAATTAGTTAAAGTTGAAGTTTAATTTGAGGACTATATAAAAGGAATGGCCAGTATTAACTTTAATAACCTTTGAAAGGGAAGATATCTCCACAAATGGGAAAATATTTTCTCTAATCAGCCGGTAATTATGAGGCCACATTTTGTTTTTTCAAAAATGTGTCAGATTATCTATAATGAAAACTTAAAATGAGAAAAAACAAAAAATGGATAAATAAATTGTTATTAATAAATTAATCAAAGTAAAAAGACTCTTCGATATGTTTTTTTGACCCAAAGATTTTAGCAGTTTTGATAGAAATTTCTATTTCTATTGTTATCGAATCCACTTTATTTATCTCACTTGCCTAAAATCAACAATTTCTAATTAGCAACACAACTTATAAAAGCTTCTGCTTGGGAAGTAATAAGATAAAAACATGACTAAAAGGAGATCAATTCAAAAACTTAAAAAGTTCGAAAAGGCAAATAAATATTTTAACAAAAACAAATCATTAGATTTTTGCAAACTTAAGTATCACAACTAAAGCATTGGCGTAGTTAAGTCTGTTTTGGGTGAGTTAAGCCACCTATAAAACAAATTTAGCATTGTTTTGTTTGTTGTTATAAAATATTATTTAACATAACCCACCTCATAACATAACCCTGTTCTTTGTTAAAGGGTTATAGGCCCCTTCCCAAAATATTCATTGAATATGCTAATGAACATAATATGACGCAAAAAAGATAAATTTAGAGTTTAACGTACACAAAAGTTTAAAAATAGTTTGTGTGGCTAAACATCTGGATTTAAACTATTCATAAAAAAAAAACAAGTGATTGTAATATGAGCTGTAAACGCCTTAACAATACATTTTTATAAAATCGATATTTTATAAACAGTACTGCTTTACAAAAATGCACATGCTGGTATTTTGTAAACGTTATTTTTTAAATTTAGTTTTAAAGGGTATAAAAAACAAGTAACAGTGATTTAAAAATAAGAAAGCAAAAAAAAAAAAAAAATTAAGTACGATGGATAATTTTACATAAAAATGTGAACGGCTCTTAAAGGGTAAAGAATTTTTAATAAGTGTTAGTATTTTCTAAAAAAATCTCCTTAAGAACTTTAAAATGATACCCATATTAATAACTTAAAAAATATGGTGCTTAATCAATCTTACTTTTCTATGAAAAGTTCGGATGCCCATAACTCGGAAAATATGGGCGATCGCCAATTTTTTACTAATTTTTTTTTGTAATTTTTAAGTTTTCTATCCCTCCATATATTTGTTTTTTTTTTTGTGATTAAAATAACTTCACAAAACTAGATATGTTCAAAATAATTGGAAAAAATTTGAAGCTGGCTAATTATGTCTGACCGATTGGCGTATTAAAATTTTCTGTAGCTCCTTTAGAGCCTTCTCTTTCTACGACTACGCTATGCATAAATACTCAGAATATACGTTTGTATATTCTAATACTTTATGGGGTCGGAAATAAATATTGTTGAAATTACAAACGGAGTAACAAATTTCGATGTGCCCTTTTTCCGCCTGTGGTGAATAATTTTTGCAGAAGGTACTTTTTAAAAAATGGAACCATTTCAATTTTGCTTTTTTAGGAATATTTTTTGCAAAACGTACTTTGTCGTAAAAATTTTTCTTTAAGTTATAATTTGTGTATAAGAAATACTTTTCTTATGAAAATTACTATTTTAAACTTATTTTTTTTTAGCAGCTTTCTATCAGCTACTAGTTTCTTACAAAAAGCAAATCAGAATTTTTAAATTAAACAAACAACTAAACAAAAATAGATTTTGATCATTGGTACTATTTAACATAAACGCAACCGCTCTTTGGTGTGGCATAGCGTAAAGAAGAAAGGTTTCGAAGAAGAGCGACAGCAACTTTTATTTTTCACAATACTGGAATTGCAGGTTTTGTTAATTTTTGCAAAATGTTACAGTATCTCTAGTATTAAGAATAAACTTGACTGTTTAATGAAATCCTTAAAAGGAAACCAAATGTCTACTTGAATATATGTATTACTGTATTTCCTTACAAACTTTTCGGTTAGTTTACCATTGATTCGGTGCCACAGAAAAGAGTGCGTTGCAATGTGCGTATTTGTAATTAAATACTAAGTGTTCCCCTTATGAAAAAGTACTTTTCAAAAAAAGTGCTTTTTAAATTAAAGTATCTATTAAAATAAATAAATAAAACTTTTAAATTTAAGTGTCTTTAAACAAAAGTACCTTCAAGTTAACCGTATGTATAAATGATACATGTAATCAAACAGTAACGGTGTCATTTCTGCACATAAAATATTTTTTTAAAATAGTGGTAAATTTTTTTCTGTCTGTCTGTCTGTCCGTCTGTCTGTCTGCCTGTGTTCGCATCACATAAAAACTGCTGGATGGATTTGTGGGGAGACTTCGTTTTTTATTATGGTAAAAATAAGTCATTTCATAGAGAACGTAGTGGTTCAAATTTGACAGCACCCAATTTTATCGTTATAATGGTACTAGAACATCTGTCAGCACAATTTACTTTTGTAGATGGAAAATTTCAAACAATGTTTAAAAACTTCTACCATAAATGCTTAAAAACTCTGAATTTCTAAATTTTAATTTTAAAAACTAAAGAGACAAGCGAACGAAGCGTGCGCTCTGCTAGTTTTATATAAAAAGACTATTTATTAAAGGTACAAAAAATTAACTTTTAATATTATTATTTTTCTTTTTTTGCTAATAACTGCTTGTCCAAAAAATACTTCTAGAAATGTGTCTTATTAAAAAAAATAAGTTTTATTAAAAAGACAAATATACCTTTCAGAAGAAAGTGTGCCCACTAAAAAGCACTTTTCATAAAAAAGTATATTTTATGAAAACTTATTTTTAGTTAACACAGCACTTATACAAATACAATTGTTGTCAACAAAGTACTATTTATAAAAATGAAACTTTTGAAATTGGAACCTTTTAGAGTAGTACTTTTAAAAGAATGTGTTCTTGAAAAAAAGTTTCATAAAAAGTACTTATGACTTAAAAAGACGTTTTACTAAAAAGTACTTTTTATGAAGTGGGACTTAAAAATATATCTCTTATAAAAATATACATTTAAAACAATCTTTTATTTATATGAAGAAATTTTTTTTATTATAAACTTAAAAAAAAACCGCTGTAAAAAACTTTAAAAAATTAACGTTTAAAATCAGGATAGATACACAATACTACGATTGAATCACACAAGAATTGGCGAGAACTTTGTCCTACCTTGAACATCGCTTAAAAAGAGGGCTTCATAGGTGCCACACTATTTAAAAAAAAGATAAAAAATTTATAGTTTCAATAATTTTTAGTTTTTTTTCTTATCTTTAAAAAATCAACTGTGATCGCATAGAGAAAAACATTTTATCAATTTTTTAAAAAGATTATAAAATCGTCAGATCTGTCAATAAGGCTGCCTCACACACACACACACACACACACATACACACTTTTAATCAACACTATCATACCTTTTGAGCACATGTGCACTTCATGACGGATCGTACGACTGAAGGCCGGGGCACATAGAATCCCTCATACTTTGTTCTTTGACGTATTCAACTGAATTTAAAGTAACGGCGGATGAGTACTTTGCTGGCAGATATTAAATTAAAGTTTAATCTCAATTTTTATTCACTTTTAAATTTAATTTATTTTTTTATTTTTTGCCACTAAAATTATTTTATTAAAATCACAAAATACAATTGAAACACAGCAAGAGTTAAAAGAAAACAAAGAAGAAGAAGCAATTGATAGTTGCCAAAGTATTCAAAGTACGTCAATAGTGAAAAGTTGAACAACTTTTTGCGTTGATGGACACGTATTGATTGGGACATGGCTCATAAGAAAACATATTTGTTTAATGACTTGTCAGTTGAATACGTCAAAGTTTAACGTATGAAGAATTTTATATCCCCGGCCTTATGATAGTAAATCATGTTCTTTACAAAAGCATTTATTTTTTTTATTTATTTTATAGTTTTTTTAAAGTAGAATTTTATTTTGCTTTTAGAACAATATTTTATTTTGTTATTAGAAAGCAATTTTTCCTAACCATCTACAACTTTCATACATACAAATCTCTGTTGTTCTAGTTCTTTTTCAATATTATCCCAGCTTTTATGGCATTCAATGACACCAGCCTCATTGTTGCCTTCAAAAGCTATCACAATCACTTACAATCATTTACCAATTATATTTTTCTTTTTTTTTCATTTCTGTATTTATTTTTCGATATCCTTAATAATTCATTTGAAGTTTTTCTTTTAACAGTGACTGGAGTGTGGCCAGAGGAGGAGCAAAACATAAAATAAATTTGCAGATATTCTAAATAATTTATTATTTTTAACCGCCTTCTTTCTCTATCGATTTGCTGTTTGTTGCCCACTGAGGTTATCCTTATGTTTCTGTTGAAGTTTAACAACAATTTCTTAAGGACCAAGTTATTTTCTTTGTTTTTTTTTCGTTATTTTTCTACCTCTTCATTTTAAGCTGGTTATTGTTGGTTTGAATTTATTATGCAAAAGTTGTGTTTGCAGCAGACAGAAGGGGTTTGGTATTTTCTTTTCTTTGATTATTTATTTTTGGCATTGAAAGTTTTAATCGAATGTCAATTGTAGACTAAATAATATAAAATTTACAAGAAGTTTTATATTTAAAATTTAATGATTTAACTTTAGTGATGTATTGAAAAATAATTTTTTTTATTTCTTTTATTTTTGAAAACATTTTCTCTAAAACAATATTAAATTGAAATAAAAATCCAAGCGTAAATTTATGACAGCATAATTGGTTCATATATCAGCTCAAATTACTACCCAGGGATGTTCTTCTTAATTTTTGTTGTTCTGCTATATAAACACCACAAAGACTCTAGAGATCAACACTGTGGCAAAAAGTTTTTTATTTCTATCTTTATTCAAATTAAATTTATCTCTTTGCTTTAAAATAACTTATACTTCATTGTTTTTTTTTTTTTTTTTTTTTTTGTTAAACTATAAAAGAAAATCAATACGTTTGTTTTTCACAACATTCAATGATTTTGTTATTGAATTTGTTAGATGTTGCAACTTTTCTGTTGGTTTTCTTTTTTAATAGCTTTGGCTTATGCTTCATTAGTTTTTGTATAAATTTTATGCTTAATGAAACAAAATTTTCTAATCAAATGAAAAATACTCAAAGGTGTTTTCAAAAATAACCCTTAGGGAACTTTAATACACGTACAATCACATAAACAGGTAACCTTAGGGTAAAACTTTTAATGGATTTATGACTATTGACGTTCTTAAAGGCCTAGTTAAGGCTTTAATTTTTATCCAGTAATTATTTTCTATAACAGGCCTTGTAAAAGAATGGTTTACGAGTATAAATGTGAATCGTTGCTATTTTCTTTTCTCGATTTTGGTTGGTTTTATTTATTGATCCATGAATACGTTTAGCTTAAAAAAAATAAAATAAATTTTAATCATGCCACCAAATAAACAAATTTTATTCAGGCCTAATTTCATTTATTTAATTTCGTATTATATTAACAAATATTATTGTTTTTAAATGATTATTTTTTCATCGATCTTTAATATGTTTCGTAGATATCTGCCTCCAGTGGTGTTCGCTGTAAACATTGTCGATTTTAACAACCAATTTAATTGAAGATATTGTGAGAATGATCTAATAATCAATCAGTTTAATCTGACAATTTTAGTTTAGCAATTTTTTTGAAAAAAAATTTGCAATCTTTTAAACAAATAATTTTACTGTTTTGTAGGAAATTTTTTTTGTGAAATAAAATTTTTTTAAACATTTTAAATAAAAAATTTTTTAAAAGAAATTGTGATGATTAGAATTTTGAGGATATTTTATTTGGGAACAAAAATATTTGCTGTAAAACTTTAAGTGAAAAATTATTTTGTGAAAAAATTTTTGATCAAAACAAAAATTTTTGCCAAAACCTTTTTTGTAAAAATGTTTATAAAAAAAACTGTTTCTAAAACGACTTTGTCACAATGATTTTTTGGTAAAAATATAATTGATGAAATAATATTTGTGTAAAACTTTTTAAGTTCGTTAATTGAATTTCTGGTAAAGAAATTTGGCGAATTGGTACGAGTAGTAAACAAAAATTAGTTGATAATTATTTGTTTAGAAATTTTTGCTGATAAGTTTTTCTTGTAAACTTTTTTCTAAAAAGTTTTCGCTTAACAATTTTTTGCAAAAATTAATCGGTGTAAATTTTTTTTAACAATTTTAGTTAAACATTTTTTTGTTAAAATTTTTTCGTTAAAACTATTTTGTGCAATATTTTTAAACTTAACTTTATTTAAAAAAATGTTTGATGAAAGCTTCAATTTTAACAAGTTTTTAGTATTTTTTTTAATATTTGAGCAAAACTTTTTAGTGAATTTTTTTTAAGGAACACATTTTTGACAAAAAAATTTTTAATTAAATAATTTTTTTTTTTGTAAAAATTATTAAGTTCAAAATTTAGTCAAACAGAATTTTATGACTTGATTTTGTATTTAAATACTTAAGCATGTAATATCTTTGGTGAAAGAAAAATTTTGGTGAGAAATATTTGGAAGAAATTTTTGGTCAAAATTTTTTGTTAAAACTCTTGCTAAAAACATTTCTAAATAAAAAATTTGTACCTTAATTTTTTTTTGATATCATGCTTTAATTAAACAAAATTTTTCTAAAAATTTTTTTAACGAAAAGTTATAAAGACAGATTGCAGATTGTCTGATCTAGAAGACCCTGCTCTATAGAAAGCCCGTTGATTTTTCAAAATCTTTTGTCAACAGTAGCATTTGTGAAAGAAATGTTTCATGGCATTAAAAGAAATTAAAAAATGCGACTTGGAACTATTTTTACTGCTAAAAAATAAAAAAAAAGAATTCAAAGGGCCTCGCAGAAGGCCTTGTTGTTACCGCTTTGGGTAAATAAAACAAAATTTAATCTACACACATTTACACTACCGTAGCTTCATAGCTATCATGACCTACTCAAGCTTAAATAATTATTATTAAATTCTATTTATAAGAATGTTTAGCTGACGGCCACTTTAATTAAAGCAGCTTTTTGCTTTTCGTTTGGTACTAATTTGTGACTACAGATGTTTGAAATAGGAACTGGTCTGTAAATTAATGCGATAAAGTTTTAATGTATTTATCTACATGTTGGTTAAAGCTGCTGCTTGTGTTTAAGGACGTTAATAATTGATTTGGTGGTTTTATAATGTTTTTGCTTTTCTTATTTATATATAGAAATAGGCTGAGCATTTTTAAATTATAATTGTGATGATATGTCGCATATGATGACCTACTTCTCATTAGCATAAACTTATCATGTCAATTGAATTCTTTAAGTTTTTGCTGGAGGCTTAGGTTGTATTTAACGAATGGTTCAGATGATTTTAGCCTTAAGGGGTTCAAAAGTTTCTGGATTATTTCCATAGCATCGGTTTTCAAGGTCACATTAAAGTCGCCCGTTGACATCGGCCATATGGCTGCTAACACAGCTATCAAATTTTGTGCGCAAAGGCGAGGCGTTGCAGGATACGTCATCGTGCTTTAACCAAAAATTCATCATTTTCCGTTTCACACTTTAGGTAATCTGTAGCTTTAAATATTTCTTTAATATGGATTTTCGAAAAAATGGGTCCGTTCTGCACCTACTCCAAAATCCGCATCAAACTGACACTTTTTGTAGGTTTTCCAAAAATCAGATGTGACAATTTTCATAGCCGCTGATATGAAAATCACTTCATCAGAAAAAATATTCTTTTTTTGTTTTTTCGTCTAATGATGTCCGATGGAGGCCTTGCATGTCCCAAAACGTGATTCGTTAACAAAATGTCTGATCGTTTGTCTTCAATAGGCAGGTTAATTGGATCATCTCAGTGCATAACCCAAAATCTTCATACAAAATTCTCATAATTCTAATGACTAAAATGTATTGAGCTTAACACTACCGGCCAGAGTAGCCAAAATAGCGTCAGAACGTAACGAACAATGGTAACGACTGCTTGTGTTGTCAACTACTGAGCCAATTTAACGAATTCTTTGGACAAACTTAAAATAAAGCACATACAGCGAACCTTTCTTCTTTGAGAGTCCACTTTGCAGTTCGGCCTTTCTTTGGGCTTTAATTCTTTCTTAGTGACCTAAAGCTAAATTCCTTTTAGAAAACTTTAAGAACAAGGAACATGACTATCCTCTTCATTCAAAGTCTTTGGGCTGCTCAGCAAAAATTTTTTTAAAAAAATTTTATATTTCCAATATATATATTGACTAAGACTTATATTTTTAATAGTAATAGTATTTAAGCTAAGAATCTCTAACAATACAAATATTAATAACTCTGTGTACCAAAAATCTTTTCTTAAAACTAAAAATTTACAAGCATTTTTTATATAAACGAAACTAACTTAAGCATAAAAATTTTCTTCGTTTGCTCGTTCGTTAGGAATTAGTAAGAAGCAGAAAGAGCAGGAGAGCGGGAGAGAGAGAAAAAATATGGAGCGATTGTGGAAGATAATTAATTTATAAAGGGTCTAATAAAAACAAGCTGCTCCCAATTCAATGCGGAATTCTTGATTTGGTTGGCCCAGATCACGTACAGCAATATCGATAATGGGCAATCGTTGGGATTTATCTGTAGTGTAAGTAATAACTGACTTATCCCAAATACTTGAACGTTTCTAAAAAAAACCAAAAAACATTTTTGATTATGAAAAATGTTAAATTACAAATCCAACTTTTAAAACAACTTACGCTGCAGCCATCTACGGCGGATTCAAATCTTAAACGTTGTGGACCCTTAGGGGTTAGTTCAGCATCGTTCCAGGTTAATAATTTCAAACCGTTTCTACAAAGGTTTCAAAACATAAACAACTTTGTTAATTACAACTAAACATTCGATCTTACCTTAATGAATTCTTATCATCATCCAAGTAGGCCACAGTATTTTTGCAATGAAACGTTATCGTTTGCGTAGCCTTGGCTGACATTAGCTGTAGAAAACTCATTTGATACGAATCAGTTTTGTAGTGAATTTTCATGCCTCCAAAAATTTCGCTAAGCCATATTTCCTTTTCATTTCCTTTATAGCTGATAGTCTTAGATTCCTTCGGTTGTGGCATGATACATGAAGCTCTTCTTTCTTTCTCGCAATAAACCAAAATAGCGTCAATTTCATCACCCTCGTTAGGATCAATCCAATACTCCCCGGAATTATATTCTGGATAAGCAGCAAAGAGATCACGACAAGTCTTAGCAGGTGCCGTTTTTTGCCCATTGGGTCGTACCAAACGTTCGTAAGAGGCCTTGACATGTTCAAAAGCCTTTAAGACCAGAGCATATCTTTCTTCATCTGACAAACCTTCTCCTAGTTGATCGACCAAAGGTTGATCTCCTAGAACATCAACACCCTTGGTTTGCCCTTGATTGAGTAAGGCCGTTAAAGCGGCAATATCATAACCTAAAGTTTCTCCAGGGGGTCCTGGCGGACCCGGAGGACCAGCTGGACCTATAGGACCGGGCTTTCCATCATTTCCACTAAATCCTCTCGGACCTGGTTGTCCTGTTTGGCCAGGCGGTCCTGGATTGCCATCTCTACCTTGGGGGCCTCTCATACCCATGTCACCTGGCTTACCAGCTGGACCTTGAACTCCTGGTAAACCAGTATCGCCCTTTAGTCCTGGAGCTCCAGGCATTCCTTGTAAACCTATTAAGCCTCTATGGCCCTTAATGCCCTTGGGACCAGGTTCCCCAGCTTCACCTTTGGGACCTTCAGCGCCAGGTGGACCAGCTTTCCCTCTTAAGCCCATAGGACCCTCTACACCAGGCAAGCCCGTTTCACCTTTAGCGCCACGTTCTCCAATAGGGCCGATAGAACCTGTAGGTCCTGGAGGGCCCGGAAGCCCTGGATTACCAACTGGCCCCTGATTTCCTTGTGGACCTGGTGGACCTTTATCTCCTGGACGTCCCGCAATACCATGAGGCCCCATTTTTCCCGGTGGGCCCTCTGGTCCTTGTTCTCCTGTAGGACCTGGATTACCTGGAGGACCAATTATGCCTTGTGGACCTGGCGCACCTTCTTTTCCTGGTTTTCCCTGCTGACCAGGTTCACCCTGAGCACCCCTCAATCCTCTTAGACCCACTGCACCTGGTGGGCCGGGGAGACCAGTAGAGCCACGATCGCCTTGTGCTCCTTGAGGGCCAGGGTTGCCCACTGGACCTGGTGGACCATCGTTACCGGTATCTCCTTTTTGACCTTCCGAGCCAGGAGGACCTTGTAAGCCGGGAGCTCCTGGCATGCCGGGACGACCGGGTTCACCTGGATTTCCCTTAAGTCCTGGTTGACCAGACATACCAGGTAAGCCCTGACTTCCAGGTTGTCCCTACATATCAAACGGATAATAAATATTTTTATATAGTTAATATTTTTAAAAAATACTTACTACGGGTCCCGGCTCACCTGGTCGTCCAGGTAAACCGCTTAAACCTGGTTCTCCCCTTAGACCACTTTCACCACGAGCACCCTTTGGTCCGGTTAAACCAATCGGACCTGGTAATCCCTGCTCGCCAGGATTTCCTTGAGGACCTGTATTACCTTGCTCACCTTTAATGCCAATCAAACCGCGATCACCTTTAGCTCCTGGTAAGCCAGCCAGACCAGGAGCTCCAGGAAATCCAGGTGGACCTGCGGGACCAACTAAGCCTCTCTCCCCAGGAACACCAGTTGCACCTTGTTCACCAGGAGTACCGGGATTACCAGGTTCTCCTCTTTCACCAGTTTCACCCGGAGCTCCTGGAAAACCCACATTGCCTTGAGGGCCGCGATCACCGGGACGTCCAGCGGGTCCTTCGGGTCCTATTTGACCAGGACTTCCACGTTCACCTTTAACACCAGCTGGCCCAGGTAAACCCTTGTGACCTGGCATGCCCATCATGCCAGGAGCACCCATGTGACCTTTTTCTCCAGGTTTTCCAGGAGGACCCTAGGGGAACAAAAAAATTAGAGATAAAAAGAAAAATATATTTGCAAAATACACACGGATGGACCATCGTTGCCTGGATTGCCAGGTTCTCCTCTTTCTCCAGGTGTTCCTGGCTGACCAACAGATCCTCTTTCTCCTGGATAGCCACGTTCTCCTCTTAGACCTACTGGACCCAAAGGACCTTGTGGTCCTGGTGGACCCTGAGAACCATCTTTACCCGGAGCACCTGGACTGCCGGCTACACCCGGTAGACCTTGGAAACCTCTGGGGCCAGTAGGACCCGCTTCGCCTCTGGCACCATCTTGACCTGCGGGACCCGGAGGTCCTTGAGCACCTGGTAAACCATCTTTGCCATTATCACCACGAGGACCTGGAGATCCCATTGGACCTGGTTCACCAGTTTTACCATGTTCACCAGGAATACCTTTATCACCGGGAATACCCATAGGACCGGGTAGACCCTGAAGACCTTGAGGACCCTGATCTCCTGGCTTACCGTCAGCTCCAGGGCTACCACGTTCACCAGTACTGCCTTGTCGACCAGCAGGTCCAACGCGTCCCGGTAAACCACGCAGACCTTGAGCACCTGGTTCACCTGGTGGCCCAATATCACCAGTATTTCCCTTATTTCCAATAGGTCCTTGAATACCTCTATCCCCGGGTGTACCCTTTGGACCAATAGGGCCATCAGGTCCTGGTAAACCGGGTAATCCAGGGGTTCCTCTTTCCCCAGTGGGACCAGCTGGACCAGTAGGTCCACGCATTCCTCTTTTACCACGCTTTCCTTCAGGTCCTAATGAACCAGGTAAACCACGTGGACCCGGTTGGCCGGATTCACCTTTTATACCTTGGTCACCTTAGTAATAATTTGCAAATATTATTAAGTTTCCGATTTAGAAAAAAATTGATCCTTGAGAAACGTACCTTTAAAACCCCTTTCGCCAGGTTGACCGGGGGCACCTTTAATACCAGGTTCTCCAGGACTGCCTGGCAAACCATCTGGCCCTCGTGAGCCAGGAAAACCTTGTGGTCCAGCTATACCAGGTGCACCAATTGAACCTTTTTCCCCAGGTATACCATCTTTGCCAACGGGGCCAGGTAAACCGTTTTCTCCTGTAGCTCCAGGACGACCAGCTTCACCACGGGGACCTTGTAAACCCTGATCACCTTTAGGGCCCATATGACCCATATCACCCTTAGCACCAGGAATTCCAGGAAACCCGGGAGGTCCGGGTTTGCCAATTGAGCCAGGCTGACCAGGAGTACCTGGGCTGCCGTCTAAGCCCCTAGCGCCTGGTGGGCCTGCTGCACCCTCTCGTCCACGTTCTCCTCGAGCACCTGCCGGACCCTGAGTATGAGGGACGTTATATTAAATTGATTTTATAATTAAAAGTTATGCTTACGGTTGCTCCAATCGGTCCTACGGGTCCCATAGCACCTGTGGAACCTTTTTCACCAGGTGCCCCTTGATCACCCTTACCGCCATCTAAGCCAGGGAAACCGCGATGACCTTTCAAACCAGGTTGACCTGGCAGTCCGGGCAAGCCACGGGGACCAGGTGTACCAGCCAAACCCTGAGCACCAGGTTCACCGTCTTCACCAGGAATACCATCTTTACCAGGAGGGCCAGGCAAACCACGAGGGCCCATAGGTCCAGGTGGACCTTGCAATCCAGGTTCGCCTGCTTCACCACGTATTCCTTGAAAGCCTTGAGGACCAGAAGGACCCATATTACCAGGTGGACCACGTGGACCCGGTTGTCCAGCTGTAGCTTGTATAAATTGAGGTGCAACAAATGCAGGAACTGTAGGTCCTTTATCGGTATTAGCATATTCCGCTGCCAATTGCTGATGATAATAGCTTAAATCCGGAATAGGACCAGGAGGACCAGGATTGCCTGGTACACCAGGATTTCCAGGGGTACCTGGAAAACCAGGATCTCCTGCAGGACCTTGAGCTCCAGTAAAGCCGGGTTCTCCTCTAGGGCCATAGAAACTATCTTCTTGAGGTTGCATTGTTGTCGACCTGATAGGTCTTGCAGTGGTAACAGGAATTTCTTCAGGAGGCTGATTTTCTACACTAGGCACACACGATGCTGGGGCTTTACAAATCACTTCGCCCTCGAAGCAAACACAATCATGAAGACAACCATCACGTTCACTGGTGAAGGCATCATTTTCTCGATACCAATTGCCCTCAAAATTACACGAAAACGCTGCAATTACTTTGTCAACAGCACGAGTACGAGGTGTGGAAGAAGCTGCAACTACAAAAATTAAATATAAAATATTTATTTTGTACGTTGTAGGAAACAATTTTTCAAGTTACTACCTTCTTCATGTGTCTCAAAATGTTCTACATCCGCGCCGTTGTCTACATCTACAAAAGAAAAAGGAAAAAATATTCATCATGACCATTCAATTGTCGTATAAATCACATATTTTTTTGCTTAATTATCACTGGTTGAATTAAAATTTATATACATTGTGTTCTATTTATTTCTTTTTATTCTATTTCCATTTATTTCTTACTTTTTTTTAATAAATATTCAATTACTGGGTCAAGTATATGAATCGAAATAAGTCTCGGTATTTATATCCCTGCGTGTATGGTTTTTCAATCAATTTTTGTTTAGAAGTCTACTCAACCATTGATTTGCTAGTGGCAAGATAACAAACAGTAATTCATACTCAGATTTCAAACGCATATTTGCTTGGTTTCCTTAGCGGTTTATGCGAGGGTTAACTTAAAATTTCTTATGAGAAAGTTTCTAAATGATAAAAAAATTAATTACTTTTATGCTATCGCATGAACAAGGATATTCGTGTTAAGCTCCTGTACCAAAAGTCGATTAATATTTACGTTTTATTTAAATCTATTTAAAACGTGATATCATCCGAAGAAGACCGTTTGGCATTTTTGATGTTATTACAGAAATCAACTTTGTGCTAGATGAGCTAGAGAACATTTAAATACGCCGATCGATCAGACATAGTTTTGAAAAAGTTGCTATCAGCAAAAAGGTTTCATATCCCTCGAGGCAGTGGGCTAAGCACCATGCCAATCTCTAACTTTTCCATATCAAAATATGCAGCGATATGGAGAATTAAAAAATATTTTCATAAAAAAGTTCAATTTTCAATTTTGTCAACATGGGTATCATGGCGAAATCATGTCGCTGTTTTGTTATATATGGAGTTTGACATTTTCTACAACGGCGAAAACGAATGAAATTCGCCACTGCCACCACCTGGCACATGATTTCGCCATAATGGGTATCATTTAAAGGCGTTTGAGAAGATCATTTAAAAAAAGCTAAAAATGCTTAACTCATTAGTAGCCAGTGATTTTTTTATGTAAAATTTATTAATTTTTTTAATTTTTTTATTTTCTGCCACCTCAGTATTTATTCTTTTGATTGGAGTTACAGCGAATGGTATATAAGATTTGGCATAGCCGAATAAGGCACTCTTACTTCTCGTTGCTAGAATCGGTTGAATTTTCTTCTAGACCTAATAAAAGCAGATTTTTTTTTTCGAATTAAGAGTTTTTTTTTGCCAACGTTTTCAATAAGAAATCTTTGAAAATAATCTATGAAAAGCCTTTGATGAAAATTTCTTATGAAAAATTTTTGTGGAAAATTTCTTGTTGAAAATTGTTGTAGTAAAATATTTATGACGAAAATTTTTAGTGAGATTATTTTTTAAATGTTGAGATCGTTATATTTGTTAAAAACTATATGGTGATTTTTGTAAAAAATGTTTTTATGTAAATTTTTTTTTTGGTGATCAGTTATTGTTAAAATATCTGTCGATCAAAAAATTTATCAAATAATTTTAAATCTGAAATATTTTGCCTTTTAACGTCCAAAAATTGCCAGAATTAAATAATGTTCTGTATACACTTTTTTTTTTTTTTGTAATAAAATTTTACGGTAAAAATTTTTGGGAATTTATTTCTAGGAAAACTTTGGTGAACGAAATTTTCGTTCAATATATTTTTTGTTGAAAAACTTTTTATAAAATTTTTAGTGAAATTTGTTTTAAATTTTTGTGGAAAACTTTCTAAAATTGTGATTTTTTTTGTAACCAAATCTCTTTGGAAAAAGTTTTGTACCAAAAAATTTATGGTAGACAATTTACTTGATAAAATACTTTTTGGTAAATAAAATTTTTATTGCAAATTTTTTTTTGGTAGATAAAATTTTTGCCTGAAGTACTTTTGTAAACAAAATTTATGTTCAAGAAATTTTTTTAACAAATTTTTGTAAAAAAATTTAATGACGATAAATTTTAATAAACAATTTAGGCTTAATTTGCATAGAAAAAATTTTGGTATTTAAGTGGTTAAATTTTGGGCTGAAAATAAATATGTGTTAAAAATTTTTATATTTATAATATTTATTATTTTTTTGGCTTATTTTTAAACGTTTGAATTTAGTGATAAGTGTTGTTGATAAAAATGTGAGAACATGTGATAAAATTTTACAGAATCCTTGTCTTCCATGCTTTTTTGCCATTTTTGCTTTAATAATCGTTTTTGACCCTTCAACATTTTTGAAGTTTTAAGATTTAAAATCTTGATCGTCTTCTCTTTTAGCATAAATAAACTCTGTTTTCATGTTGATGCATCGCACAATTGTGCCAGTAGCATGTTTTACAATTAGTGGTTTGAAAAAGCCGTCAGCTCGAGGTCTTGCCAAATCTTAAAGTATTCTAGATGATTTACAAGACTATCAAGGAGAAGATGTTTTTTAATGCCGCAAATGATCAGGTGTTTTTGCCAATATCATTTTTTAAATTTATTTAATAAAACAATAGAAAGCAATTTATTTTTAAATAATTTACAAGCGACCCTTTCATTAAAATAATTTTAAATGGCACCTTGAACAACAACAAGATAACGTTATTGTTTTATTGGATGTTTAGCAAACAAAACATTAAATACAGACTTTTTAATACTTTCAAACACATTGATACATGTCTGGACATAAATTTACACACATATAGGTATACACGTACACACACACACACCCACACATACACTCAGTTGACATTTCATGCTTTTCGTTTATGCTTTTTAATTTATGCTCTTAACAAAAACTTAACGAAAAGCAACAAAAATAATGCATTTCAATTGATGCTAACGGTCCAAAGAAATGGAAAAAATAGATGAATGATGTTGGCGCTATCAAATGCTCATATCATGGGGTTGTTAATGACAACGATGATAATGATGATGATGATAATGATGCCTATGAAGATAATAGCGCCATTTGTTACTAATTGAACGAAATGTGTTCGAGTAATAAAATGACAAAAATGATGACAACAAAGATGAATGAATGTTGTTTTTTTTTAATTTAATGTACGAAAAGTGTTTCAGGTTTCCTACTTTATCTCAAAAATCTATTGCAAATGTTTGCTATTAAGGTCAGCCATTGATCTAAATTAGCAAATTTTTAATTTCTTAGCAACTTTGTTGCTTCACAAAACGCTTTTTTATTGCTTGAAATTTATGAGTTTTTTTAATTGCCATAAAATCACAACTTGTTGTTTGATATAAATAAAAATAGAATTTGTCATTAATAAATTTGTTTAATATAGAAATCATAAATAACACTAAGAAAAAAAAAATAATAAAAAACTCACCTTCATCATAATTATTGTAATCATAACTCTCCAATTCATCTAGTTCAGCCACTTCTGGCTTAGACTCTTCTGCTTGCGGTCTCTCTATGAAATTTTTAGGTTTCTTTAATCTTCTTATTTTCTTTACATGTTTTTGGGATTTTGTAGATGTCACTCCATCTCCCTCTGTTTCGGCAGTTATAATTTGTATTAGAACACAAGCGGTGATAAACAGCCACAATAATTTCAAATATTTTAAATGCATTTTATTTCCTGTTCAGTTTTTTTTATTTGTCTTTCGTTATGAAATTGAACACAAAATTTTTACAACAACAATTATTGCTTTCAGGCATTAGTATGAATAAAGTATTGAGTGAATAATCTAAAAAAAGTATTAAAAAAAATAAAATTGTTTAAGATTTGTAAATAAAAATTAAATTGGGGTAAAATAATAAAATATTATTTTTTAAACAAAGTTGTACTTGAATTAATGTTTTGTAAAGGAGAACTGTTTTCCAAAAATTAAAGACTTTTCATAAAATATATTAAATAGTTTATGGTTTTGAAAGCCTAAATTCTATAAAAGGAAAGTTGCAGTTTTTTTTATAAATCCAGTCTTTTTTCTGTTTCGTTTAATATTTTAAAATATGTTTGTATTAGAAATTCCTTTTCCTAGTTTTGAATTCCTAATAAATTCAGGTCGATCTTAAAATAATGCTGGCATTATAGCAACACTAAGAAAATAATTTTTGACCTTAAAGAGATTAAAACTAATTCAATAAGAAAGCTGGCAGTATTAGGCGCTTGATACAAAATTTTCCCATGATTTTTTGATCAAAAGTTAAGTGCATAATTTTTACTGAAAATAATATTTGTCGAAAATAATTATGATGATTTTTTAAAGAAAAAAAAAATGTTAAAACGTTTAAACAAAAATTTAAAGGTGAATATTTTTTATTAAAATCTTTTTGGTGAAAAGTTAGTGTTTTAAAAAAAAAATTTGGCAACAAAACTGAAAAGTTTTATGAAATATTTTTTAAATTTTGAATGTATTTTCGAGAAATATATTTTTAAAAATTTTTGTAATATATTTTACAATTTATTGTGTTTTTTTTTGTACTTGTGTTCAAAAATTTTTTTTGGTAATAAAACGGCAAACTTTTTGAAAGATATTTATGTTGAAAAATTTTTAGGTGAAAAATTATTGTTAATGTTTTTTTTTTGGTGAAATTGTTTGTTGATATAATACAGTTAAATATATTATAAAATTTTTATGTAAAAAAAATTTTTTTTGAAAAAAAAAATTTCTTGATAAAATATTTTGAGTGAAAAATTTTTGGCAAAAATTATTTTCGAATTTTTTGAAAAAACTTTAAACATTTTTTTATAATAAAACTGCAATGTATTCAATATCCTAAACTATGTTCGACCTTTTTGTTATTGATAAAACACTAAAACTGTAATGTTTTTGTAAACGAAAAATTAAATGTTTTTGGTGTATTGTTGACAAAATAAAATTTTTCTTAATTTTTGTTTTCCATTTTTTTTTTTTTGGGGTAACATATTTTTAAAATTTTTTGTGATATATTTTGGGTGAAATAATATTGGAGAAAAATGTCTGGTGAGAGATTATTGTTCATAAATTACATATTTTATAGATAAATATTTTCAAAAATTTTTGGATGAAATGTTTTTGTTGAAAATTTTTTTTCAAAAAAATTTTGCTTAAAAGCTTTTCCAGTTTTTCGTTGATCAAATTGTTAATCACAAAGAGTTAAGTTTTATTTAAGATTAAAATTATAATTCTTTTTAAAGATTAAATTTATGATGAAGATTTATTAGTATTAGCAGTGCCCGCGACTTCGTCAGAGTGTCATATATAAAATTCTTAGAATACGAACATAAGAAAATATGTTTTGAAATAATTGTTTTAGAGTTCTGCAGTGTTAAACAGTGTTAAAAATTTTCATTTATAAAAATAAATTGTGCTGAAAACTGTTTTAGTACCGTTATAGCAATAAAATTGGATGACTTCATATTTGTATCTCTATTTTTTCCACGAAATGACTTATTTTTACGAAATATATAACATTCACATTCAATAACAGCCGCGGTTCTGAGGGACCTCCACACAAAATTGTATTCAAATCCATCCAGCAGCCTTCACGCGATGCGAACACGGAGAGACATATGGACAGACAGACAAACAGACAGACAAAAATTAAAAAAAAATAGATGTTTTATATTCCATCTTGATTACAATCCACAGAAACACCAAAATTTTTCAAAAATATTTTATGTACAGAAATGACCCCGTTTCTGTTTTATTTTATATATACGAGGGCTGCTCTATATATTTCTGGCCTAATAGTGAAAATGCGAATATTTATAATCAAAAATGGTTTTATTGTTTTTCAAAGTATTCTCCAGCATGATTTATACACTTTTGCATGCGCTCAAACCAGTTGTCGAAGCACTTTTTCCACTCCGATTGAGACACCTCTAAAACATGGTTTTTGAACACTTCAACAGCTTCTTCTGGCGACGAAAATCGTTGACCACGCATTTTTTTCTTGATGTGCGGAAACAAGAAGAAGTCATTAGGTGCCAAGTCAGGGCTGTACGGCGGATGATCCATTAATTCGACGTTTTGGCCGGTCAAAAACGCTCTGGTTTGAGCCGATGTGTGAGAGCTCGCATTGTTATGGTGAACAATGTTCGTCTTCTCTTGTCGGTTTTTCGAATTTCTCCGATGACTTCAGGCAAACAAATTGTAGTGTACCACTCAGATGTGACCGTTCTACGTTGCTCAAGCGGAACAGTCGCCACATGATCAGTTTTGCCGAAGAAACAGGCGACCATTTGCTTCGAAGTGCTTCTTTCACGAACAACTTTCGTTGGATTTTGCTCGTCTAACTATCAAAAAAAAAAAAGGATTTGTAAGTTTTATGTTTCTTCGAGGCCGTAGGACCTTTTTCTTAAAAGTTGCAGCGGTTTGAACTATAGTTTTTGTGTAAATCAAAAATCCATTTTGAATGGATGTGTGATCTATTAACTCCACTTAATAAATTATTACAGTGTTATTATTTATTGAACATAATTTCTTTCATGTGATCTTTGGCGGGCTTAGCGGTAAGTTATTCTGTCCATTCATTTTTAAAAGATTTCATTGACATTTTCGGATTATTTTAAAGAAGAAATGGTTTATCGTAAGCTTCTCGATTATGCACATAACACTGATCTCAAGTTCATAACTTTAATATTTCAGTTTATACAATTTCACTAATCATGGTTCTGCCGGCTGTAGCTGCCACATTATCATTATAATTGTTATTCAAACCATTCTGACGATTTTCTTCGACCATAACTTCATTTAATAAGCGCACAACTTGAGCATCATAGCCCTACCATTTTTTTTATTTTTTGAATCACTGTAACTTCCCTCTGTGTTGTATTTACCAACTTTAATTTTACTTTTAAAATACTTCAGTGTTTTCGGTTTTATATAAGAAAATAAAAATGTTTACCACAACCCAATAAAAAGTCTAATGGCTATAACTCTCATCTCACTGTGAATAATAGTTTAAATGTTTCTTTTGTATTCTTGGTGTTTTAAACCTTGAGTCAACACATTGTGCTTTATAAAATTTTAAAAACAAATTTTTCTTAATGCTTGACAGGTCGAACTAGATCCGACTTCACCGCTTATAAGTTTTTATACACTTTTTTTAAATACGGTATTTTACAGACCTTTATTTTACTTCCACGTAGTTAAAGACTTTGTTAATTTAAATTTTTAACTTTTAATCTTTTAGATTAAGAATTAAAATAAAAAATAGTGATCTTTATTATGTTTCCTTTTGTATAAAAAAAAATTAATTGTGAATTAAATTTTTTAATATATTTTAGGCTTTTCTAAAATTAAAATAAAACTTTTTTTTTTCAAAATAAATAAATTAAAACCCATTTAAAACGAGTTACATGGTAATTTTCGAATTTTTTTTTTTTTTTTTTTTTTTTTTTTTTTTTTTTTTGTTAAGGGTTCGTCTAAGAATCCCATTTGCTGCTTAAATTTAGAGAAATTGTCATATTATTAAGAAATTTTTACAAATCACTAGCTTGTAACCAAACTGTCTTAAGTCAAAATTATTAATAATTTAGTTTTAAATATATCCACTTTAAATTCCTTACAAAAAACTATTTTTTGTATATTAAATTTAAAATTGAAATTTTTGAGTTATTTCACTTGACTTGCAAGCGAGTTTTATTTTTATTTTTTATTTTTATTTTATTTTTTCTTTTTGAAAATGCACTTCTTTTAAAATAGTTTATTTAAAATTTTGTATATCTCCGTGTTAATAGTTTAATCATTTATGATGCTTTTATTTTGTTTTCATAACAAATGTTAGAGTTCAATTTTAATTTTTGATTATTTTTCGTTAGTTTTAAAACTCACTTTAAAAAGTAGGACTAATTCTTATCACTTTATTAAACATAAAAAACGAAAAAACGAAAAAAAAATATTCTTGTGATTATTTATGGTTTAAATTTAAATAATTAAAATTCAAATTTATTTCCTGTTGACGATGAAAACAAATAAAAAAAGTCATTTAATTAGGCAAATGGAAATTATATTTAGTAACAGGTGTCAGATAGAAATACACAGGATTCACAAAAATAAAATTATTGTTTTACATTATTTCTTTTTATAAAATCGTTGTATATGTAAATCACATAATTGCTTGTTAGAGGTAATTTGTAATTCTTTTTTCTTCGCACTTATATTTTCTTAAAATTATAAATATTTAAAACTAATTTTTTTTAATCCTTTTTTTATTATATCTTTTTTAATTTTTTTAAATAATTAAACTTTTTATTTATTTTTAAAACTAATTATTTTGAATAATAATTTTTATTTATTTATAAAAAATTAAAATTTTTTTTGATTTCTAAAAATCTTGATTTATTTATTTATTTATTTTTTATTAAAATTCCATTTTGCATAAAAATTTTTATTCTTACTTTTGATCCTTTTTTTCTTGTTGTTAATAACAAAAATTCTCACTCAACACTACTTCATGTTTTTTTAATTCACTTTTAATATTAATGTCACTTGAAATATTTTTTGTGATTTTGCACTACCCGGTCCGCGTTTTTTATTAAGTTTTAAAAGTTGTTAAACGTACAAGAAATTTAGTAAAACTGTAGAAATTCTAAGCTGGACTTGTGTTTTTATAGTTTTTATAAGTCGGGTCATAAGAAAATTAAAAGCATAGAATAGAAAATACATAGAAAAAAGAAACTATTTTAAAGAGACATGCTCGCACAGTGATGATCAAAACATTTAAATACTTGCATTTTTAAATCAAATATTAATCAGCCTTTAAAATAAAATTATTTTTTATACCGTTCACCACAAAAAGTGGAAAAAAACTAAGCTTGTCGTTCCGTCTGTAATTTCAACAATATCCATTTCCGACTCCATAGAGCATATTTATTCTGACTTCTTATTCAGACTCGATTGAGAGGTTTTTCTTTGTCCTTCTGCCCATTCGTGTTAGTGCTTAAATTCAACTTTGCCAAGGCACTAATTTAGCTAGAAAATATTTAAATACGCTTATCGATTTGACACACTTTCGAAAGCGTTGCAAGATCAGTAATTCGAGGCAGTGGGCTTAACCCACAATTAAGTAACTCTAATAAAAAAAAAAACAAATATATTCAGTAATGGAGAACTAAAAAAAATTTCGAGTTATGGGCCACTGAAGTTTTCATAAAAAAGTTAATTTTTTAATATGGTCAATATGAGTATCATTTAAAAGCTTTTTAGTAGATCTTCAGAAAATGTTTAAAAATGGTTAACCCATTAAGAGTCGCTGACATTTTTATGTAAATTTTAATTTTATATTTTTTTTTGCTGAAATTTTTTAATTCTATGCCACCTCAATATTTTTTCTTTTGATTGGAGTTACTTTACTAAACTAGATTTACATACATGGTGAAAGGTATATAAGATATGGCATAGCTGAATATAGCACTCAAGCAATTCAGCAATTCAGTGGTAATAATTTATTTATATAACTAAAAAAAAGCTATTTAAATATATTTGTTGAAATTGGTGAGCAGTGTTTCTGTTTGTTTTATAGTAAACACGCGTTTATGTTATTTTTTATAAAAATTATTTTGTAAACATTTATTTTGTATCACTGCGCAGACCGGTAATAATTTTTGGAAAAAAAACAAATAATAAAAAATAAAAAATAACAAAATTATTGAATACAGTCTGCTTTTATCAGAATATGAAATTATTCTTGACGAAGAGATATTTAAATCTAATGAGAATTTCATTCATGAAGTCCCTGTCTGAGAACAAAAAATATTTATTTTTTTTAATGGCGTTCAAAAAGTAAGCGTCTGAATTAATCAACTAGTATTTGGCTTGAAATTGTTGCTTTTTTCCTAGACCTGCGACTCACTGAAAGATAAAATGAAAAACATAAATTAACATGCAGTGTCATAAGAATAAAGAAGAAGGTTACAAAGAAATACAAAAACGAAATTGGTGATAAAAAATCACAAGAATGGGAAAACTTGCACATACATAAGTGGCATCCCTGCCTGCAGAGTGATGACAAAAAGCTTGTCGCGGTATTTAATTGAAATATAATATAATAATAGCAGCTCGGTGGTGACAATATTTGCACACACTGTATGGCAAAAAAGTGGAAATCCTTTAATACTTATTCTTCTTAACAGAATTAAGAGGCTTTAAAGAGTTTTAGTGCAGCTCTAGTTGTTAAGTAAATAATGATGAGAAAATCAATAGCGCACAGTTGAGCAGAAACAAAATACTTTGGATATAAATCAACAATTGCTAAGCGTGTGGATTGATTGAAGCAAAATTTTGAGCAACAGTAGTTGAGGAAGCTCAAATTTATAAATTAAGCTTATTTATACTTTATAAAGGTCTTTTTAAAGAAAAAGCATCTCGAACATTACAATACTTGTGACGCTTGCCAATTTTTGGATTCCATCAGGTTTAAAAATATTTTTACTTTTTTTATTAACTTAAAAGACGACACTAAGCTGTAAAATTATCGTCTACGGTGGAATAGTTAATTGCATATTAAAATTAAAATCACCCTCTTTTAACAAAAATTTAAAAATTTCTCAAGCCCTTCGTTTAGCTTTTTTCAAATACTGGCAAATATTTAAAAAAATCTGTTTTAATTTATATTTTTTATTTATTATTTTTATTATTAATTGACCTTAATCGTGCTTGATTCCTTTAAAAAAAAATATTTCATGATATTCTCATGAAACATTTATTATTTTAAACTGCAAAATGAAAGGTATTACTGCGGGGAAAGCTGATCAGTGAATTTTATCTAAATTTTGTATTCAAAACTAGAAAGTCTTATATCTAATACGAAGTTAATTACATGAGAACTACATTCAATCAACAACAAAAAAAAGACAATAAAAGTAAACAAATTTTTTATACAAAAACCCAGCAAAAATTTAGTAACCATTTTTTTTCTTTTATATTAATTTATTTTTATTTTGGTTTTTTTTTTTGTTATTTAAATATCAAGCAGAATTGGAAAATTAAAAAAACTTCTCGATATCCTAACTGGTTTAAAAAATAATTAAATTTCAAATTAAATTAAATATTTTTAATTAATTTAAATATTTTTAATGCTTTTTTTTCCTCTTTTACTCTGAAATTTTAAGTTTGAGATTTTTAAGGCATGAATTTTAGATTTTGAGTCTTTATTTTTAGTTATTAATTAGTTGTTGTTGTAGCTTTAATACATAAATAAACATTTATTTTTATGTTAAATATTTGCAGCTTCCTTAAGTAGAAATTAGAAAAATCGGAAACTACTTTAAAAAACTAGCTACAAAATGAATTATAAGGTGACCCTTAGTCGTACATGGCATTACCTGTCTATATTTCCTATAACATATTTTTACAGATTTTTTGTCGAAAATCAAAATTCCAAAAACTTAAATTTTTCCTTACAATTTTATTTCTCACAAAATTTTGTTGAAATATCTTTACAAACAGACATTCCATTGCAGGTTAAGGATTTATATGATTTCTTCAAACGAACGATTTTTTGTAAGAAGTGGAGTTAATTATAGAAACTTTGAAGAATTTTAAATTAAATTCGCCTTTTTTTCTTTATTTTTTTAGACAGAGTGTTTTCAGTGAATTGTTTTTTCGCTTCGACGATTTAAAGTGTTGTTTTGAATCTGCTTAGCTACTTATTAACAAAATATTTTTCTTTTGTTCCACTGTGCAGGGCTGGGAATATTAAAAGTAATATCATAAGGTAAAATGATACTCTTTTAATCATAACTAACAGACTGCTTATTACAAACAACACTTGAGTGACCAGAGTTGCATACTCACGACAAATATTTGTAGGATTTTTCAAGTTTTCTACTATCATATTATTTATTTATTTTTTTAATAAATACAAAATAAGGTCATGTTTATCTTTGCGATGTGAATATTAAACTTGATTTTTCAGATATATTTTTTCCTTTTGTTTTAATTATAATTATACAAGAAATCTTTAACCTCATGTTATTTAAATTGGAATTAGGGTCCGTAAAGCTGACGTGGTGGCTAACGGATTAATTAATAATTCGTACGCATTATTTTTATTTAATTTGATTTTATGCTCAGAAAACAACAATAAACAAATGCATTTAAACATGTTGTAAATTTCTAAAACAGAACTTCATGTACAAAAGATAAATAAATAAAAGATAAGATAAATAAGTTCAGAAAAATTAATGGGAATAAAGTTACAAAACTTCACAATTTAGATAAACAAGTTGAAAAAATTATAAACAGCTAAAAACATAAATGAACGCATTATTACGTGAAGGAATAGTGTTGGCAAGAAGCCGCTGTGTTGCCACTATGGAACATTCTTGCCAACTATCGGAGTTGATCACAGTTCTAAAGAGGTCTTTAGAACTGTGCTATAATATTAAATATTTTTCTTCTTTTGTAAAATTAATTTATTTTATTCTAAATATATTTTTAATGTTTGTTGCAGAGAACAATTTTAGGTTCAGGTTTGCACGCATTAATTACAGATCATCATTAGGTGCTATGCCTTCTTCATCTGGGTTAAAGTTTTCAATGTTATTCGCATTAAACATCTTTTTTTATCCAAATACTTCTGTAGAAGCCTCATGGTTAATTTATGCTGCAGAGGATTTTCATTTTAGTATTTATTTTATTTTTTGCGAATTTGGATTCGTCAACTAACATTCACACCATCATTTCAGCTGCACCTTCTTTACCGCTCTAGACCCGTTAGGTTTCCTTTATAGAAAAAAATTTTTTGCATCTTTTAAAATTTTTTAATTTTTTTTAGATTGACATTTAATTAAATTTTTAATTGATTTAATTATTTATATAATTAATAAAAATATTTTTAATTGGTTCAATTAACTATTTGTTAAAAGAAAGTATTTTTTAATTAAATACAAATATAATTGGGAGTTCGAAAAATTCAATTGAATTTCGAACCTAAAACCAATGCAGCCTCCAATAGATGCAAAAACTAATTTCACTGCATGCAGCGCGGGAGAAAATGAAAGTAACTTGTATTCTAAAACCATCAAACCGAAGTATTTAACAATAAATGAATTTAGAAAGAGGGCAAAATATTTTTTAATTACGAAAAAATTCTATAAATTCAAACACAGTTTTGAACACTACTGTGGCAAAAATATTCAGCATAAAATTTTATTCAGCATTAAACAAATAAAATAATTTAAATATGTAAAGCACATTTCTAAACATATTTTCAATAATAAATAAATATGTTTGTCAGAAAGCAATTAAGAGCATGAGAGTAATTAAAATGAAAACAGAGAGCGACTTTTCCACTGATAAGAGACTCTTTAAATGAATTCATAAATTTTTTTTATGAGCATAAAATTTATAAGAAAATAATTTTAATAATTAAATGGGAGCGTCATCAATAAAATAAAATTTTGAAAGCAAAGTTCTTCTTATCTTTAAAAAGCCGGCCGGCTAGATGTTTGGTCGTCTGATTAATAAATTGTGACACACAATTTCGTCCACTTGTCTGAAGTAATTAAATAATTTTTATTTGACTAGAAGTGTGTGTTTGTGTGTGAAAAGGATAAGTTTATTTACAAAACGTTTTTATTTATTTTTAGAACGAATTAGAGTTTTGTAATGAATAATATTTTTATATATTTTATTAATCTTTTAATTGTGTGCTTTGTGAGACTTTTTATGAAGTTTTTAGTGATTAACTGTTACTCCGTTAATCGCTTAACTTAAAGGAAGGCCTTTGAAAGCTTAAAAGATTGAACTATAAAAGATGACAACAAAGGGATAGACTTATTTTCATAACAGTTTTTAGATATTTGCTTTGTTGCTTTCTTTTATTGAAAGTCGAAATTTCAGGAAAAAAAAACTCCCCATTACCAAAAACAAAAATCGAAATTTTACTAAACGATCAAAATTTCAGCAAAATAAAATAATAAATAAGTAAATAATAAAGTAAAATAAATACTTTTAATCGGGCTTAAGTTCCAATATACATAATTTCTACAATTATTAAATTAATATCTATCAATATCACAAAAATATGAGTGAATTTAAATTATTCATTTGCTTTCTTTGCTTAAAATAGTTCGGTTAGTAGTAAATTGTAAGACCTAAAAATATTAAATAAATATAACTTTGAAAGTTTGCTAAAAAATTATCTTCTAAGCAAAAATTTTAAATTTCAATAAAATACTAAAATGCTGTCGTTAAGATGGTAAGCACGTTGACTACAAACCTGGTTGGCCAGGGTTCAACCCCTGCGACAACCAAAAAATAAAAATGTGTTTTTCTGTTTAATGGTATAAATACATATTTAGAATTAACATTAAGACATACAGCCTCCTTCGTCGGTACTTCTTCATATCATATTCGCCGGCGAAGTAAAATAACTAATAAAATGGCTATACTTTCACTACCTGTTCTTTTCTCTCCCCTATCCCTTTCCTAAAGAATGTAGCATGGTACGCACCAATTAAATAGGCATTGTTGCCCGAAGTACTACATTTCTTTAAAAAAAAAAGACAAAACTAATAGTTCACCATAACTACAAGAAAACAAATAATAAATTTTACCAAAAATTTTTTTTGCAAAAAAAAAAAAAAATATTTTCACTAAAAACCGAAAGTAAAGAAAAAATAAAGAAGATTAATAAAAATCAGATTTTCACCAAGCCCATCGTAATTTTGATAAATAATTACATTTTCACCAACATTTCACCGAAAACTATAATTAAGCCAGCAAATTCTCTTTAAATTTAAAATTTCAATAAAAAAAAAAAAAAAAATAAAAAAACAAACCAAAAAACTACAATATCTATAATTTAAAAACTCGCTAAAAATTCTTAATCAAATTTTTACAAAAATATAACATTTTCACTAAAATTTTGCCAACGAAAAAACAACAATAAAATTAAATTTTATTAAGACCAGAAAATGCGCATAAAACAAACTAAAATCTAATACTTACTAAAAGATTTGATAGAAATTCTTAATCGAAATAATGAAAAACATAAAATCTTAATAAAAAAATATTACTTGCAAACAAAAAAATACTACGGCTTTAGTTGGCGGACTATCAGACTCAATTACGCGAAAATTAATGGAAAAAAGTACTTTCCTTAGACCTAAATATCTAAAGCATTCAATATGGTGTTGCATTCAGTCCAAATTATTATTAAATTGTGCACTTTCTTTAAATTTTCTAAATATTCCTATAAACTTGTGCAGTCTGGAGTACCTCAGGGGTCTGTTATTGGTCCTATACTTTTTATGATTTAATTAAATGATTTTATGTATTTATTTGATAACACATCCTTTGAAACATACATTTATGCGGATGATATTGAAATTTTATGTTCATTTGACCACTAAGATGTTTTTGAGAATAACATAAAATTTTTTCTAAATCGAATTTATCAATAGATAGAAGTTTATGTTGTTAATATTAATCCTAATAAAATAAAAAATAAAAATTTGCGTGTAATTCTGAATATTTAAATGTTTATTTTAATGGCTGCAGTTTAAAATTTGGTAAAGAAATGAGATGTCTTGTTGTTATTCTATATTGTCATCTAAATTTTTTCAAATATATAAATCAGGTTAGCGCTCGGGTAAATTCACCAGTCCATGTTAAAAAAAAATGTCGCTAATTAAATTTTAATGTCGCCACTACTTTATGCTTTAGAATTATATACAGATACCAATAGAAGTTATATGAGGAAAATTAAACTCATTTTTAATCGTATAGTCAGATATGTTAATGAATTAAAATATAAAACTCATATTACACCGTTTGTTATTGATTTTTTCAGCTTTACTTTTGACGATTTTGCACGTTTAAGAATATTATTGTTATTTCCCAAACAGTAGTTTTAAATTGTCCTAAGTACTTAGCGAGTAATTTCCAATTTTCCAGGTCTACTGGGAATTCTCAAATTATATGCCATCACATAGCAACTTCACTTGTTCAAAAACCTTTACATGTAAGAATAACAAGTGCATGGAACTTCCTGGCCATAGATCTCAAATCATTTGCATTTACAAACAATTCTTAAAAAAAACAGTTAACAATGTACTATGATACGACTGTATAACTTAGCACTACCGTAGTAACTGTTATTAGCCAATCTATCTAATTTCTATCATTTTTTAATATCTTTTTTTATACATTACCTATCTTTCTGCTACCGTTATATAAAAAAATATGTAAATTTTTTATCTATTGCTTTTTAATACTTTAATATTATTTAAATTATATTTTTTATTATTTTTAAAAAATAAATAAAATCTTATTGAAAGCCAAAATTGCAAATATAAAAATCTGGATTTTCAATTAAAAACCGTTTTCGAAGGCAAAGAAAGATTCTTTTGAGGGGAAGGAAAGATTCTTTACAGCCAAATATAACACTTTTACTTGTTTTAAGAATTAAAGATTAAAGATAAAAACAAATGCATACGTTTTTTGTTTTTGTCACATCGCTAAGCCGCAACTCCAATTTAGCAGCTGGTAATTTTTTGTTATCGAAGTCTTGATGATTTTTTACCAAGCGAACAACAAATATAGTTTTCACACAGCAAAAGAAAACTAAACTGCGAAATAACTGAAACTTAAATTAAAACTTTCTATGTTTCTTTTTAACATTTTTAACAAAATCATCTCGATAGAGATCTTGACGTTCTTTAAGAACGGTAACATTAAAAAAAACCTGAGCAGCAAGTATAAAAATTTGAAAAGGTGTTTAATACACTTTGATATTTTATTTTATTTATCGTTGCCTTAAACTCCTTTTTGTGGTTATTAGTTTTCTTATATTTGTGCTTTGAAGGAAAACACTGTAAAAAATTGTTGTTGTTAATAAAAACAATAATTACATTGATCTTAATTAAATAAATCAAAAGTAATTACTTTGTACTACATAAATGAAATTTAAGTTTTAAAAGTTTCTTAACGAGGAAGTTTAATATTTTATTTTTTTTCAGTGTACTCCACACTTATTTATATGTGAATATTTATTTAACTTGGTTGTATTTAGACAAGCCAGTCAACAGTGACCTAAGGCGTTTGTAATGACTAAACAGGAATTGTGTGTAAATAATGACAACAATTTCTCTTTTTCTTTGCAATTTTATTTTTTGTTGTGATTTTCTCTATAGCAGCTTTAGATGTCAAGTTAAAAAAAACTGAATAAAAAATAACTTAAATTTTATAAGGACTTTAATTTTTTTTACTGTTTAAGAATCTTAAGGAAAATTTATGAATTTTTTGTCAAAATATATTTTTTGTTGGCTTAAGAACACATTTACAAAAGGAAAATAAATAAATCAATTTTATTTTGCTAAAATGAAAACATTTTATTTTGTCCTTTCAAACACAAAAAAAAAGAAAATATTTAAAAAACATCTTAACATAAATAGTAAGCTTAAGTCACGTTTGTTATGGGTCATTGTAAAAATATGTTTTATAAAAAGCATAAGAAAATGTTTTTATACCCTCCATCACAGGTGGAAAAACGTATATCTAAGTTTTTTATTCCATTTGTAATTTCTGTGTTCTTTTGCACAGCAAAGTTGATTAAGTGATGTCCGTCCGTGTTAGTATTGAAATCACCTTTGCCCAGGCACTAGATGATCTAGAGAAAATTTGGTAACAAATAAGAAAACAACATCAACTGAAAAAATAGTTGTTCGCTTTTATCTTTCGAGTTATGAGCCTCTGAAAAATAGCATTGTGCACAATTTTTTTAAGACATCAATATGGGCATCTTTTAAAAGCTTTTGAAAAGATCTTTCAGAAAGTAATTAATTTTTTTTTTAATTAACATTAAAAGGCCATGACATTTTTTAAATCGTACTCAATTTGTTTGTTTTTCTTACTTCTTTATAATTTTTTTTTAAAGGTTGGAGGTACTTTACTAAACTAGACTTAAACTTATATTTTTTCAACTTTACTTTGTATTCCTGCCTTTTTATTTACTATGTTCGGACAACAACCTCTAAGCAAAATTTTAAATTTTCGAAAAAAAATCTTTTTCGAACAGAAAAGGTTTTATGCTGGCAACGAATTTCTCATGTGGATTTTTATTTAAACTATTCAATAGGAAATCTGCCATATGGTGAAGGGCATATAAGATTCGGCATAGCCGATTATACCACTTTTACTTTTTTTATATATTTGATTATAAAAGGAAAATAAACCATAAAGTAAAATGTAAATAAATTCAATATTATTTAGGAAAAGGTTTAAGGTCAGCACTTGTTCTTATCTTCTTAAAGGATTCACCAGTAGGCTTGGAAATGGTTTTGGGGGCTTTCATACCATGTCAATCTCACCGATTAGCATAACAATGCCTTTTCTATGACACTATTGTTGTCTATAAAAATAAATAACACCACTTAGCGATAGCATTGTGAATATATAAACAAACTTTGTATCTTTGTATGCCTACACCCGTAAACCGAACTTTTTGGAATTTTCACAATTTGTGATCAGATATGCGGTTGATTAAATGGGGTAATTATTTTAATTTATGTCGCTTTGGTAAAGCACTTCCGTCATGAAGTAAATATTTATCATTCTGTTACAAGGTAACTTTTAGAGGTAGTACCTTACAATTTTGTTCAAAACGCTCACAATTGGAACAATGGGCGTGGTGCCTCCCATTCAAAGTGAAATATTATTACTGTGTAGCTAGAGAACTACAACAAGTAGAGCCTTTGTATTAGTAACTCTGCTATTAATGTGCATAGTTGCAGAAAAAAATTTCTTACTTGAACAGTAGGCGTGGCACCTCTTATTAAATTTAAAAAATTATCATCTAGAGAATTTTTAAATGCAAAGCTCTGAATTCGTACTAGAAATTTTCTTATTAACTTGCATAGTCAAGCGATATTAGATGGAATGGGATAGTGGGCGGGGCATCTCCCACAAAATGTAAAAAGTAGTTGTTGTTCACCTACAAAACTCCAAGATGAAAGGTTTTTAAATTTCGTATTAATAGCTTTCATATCAATGCACAGAGAAAACTAGGAATCATAAATTGCTTAAAATTATTTTCATTCAAAATATAAAATTATTTGATTGTTGGATTAGTAATGAAATTAGTGGAAATGTTTTTAGTGAAATAAAAAACAACAAATTGATTTGGTAAAGGATTTATCAATTAAAGTTTAATTTTGATTTAAAAGTTAATTTATTGAATAAAAACTTTAAGTTTTTTGAAATTCTTAGTTGAAATTCTTCCTTTTGTTTTCGTTACTTTGCTGAAGCTCATGAAAGGCTGCAACAAAAACAAGCGTCTTGCGAATTGATTTATTAAAAAAAATTTTGAGAATAATTTCATATGATTCTCAACATTTTTTTAATAAAGTAAGACGCCTTAAATATGTGTGTATAGAATAAAAAACATAAATAATAATTATTATTTTTTTCATTATAAATTTTCAAATATAGTTAACATTCATTAAATTTAAAGACTTTTTATCACAACATTAACTATAAAAAATCATTTTAGGAAAATTCGGCAGAATCCAAAGCAACACAGGATAAAATAAAGAATGGAACTTTTACCATCTGTATTAACATTTTATCCTTAAGTCTTTGTCAGATATTAAAAATATATTAATATTTTATATTTTTCAATCAATACAGAACATCGTATTACGATCGACAATTTTAAAATACTCAAAATAAAGCACATTGATATACTGTTTAATCCCCTCCAATAGCTAAATGGCAACAGTTTAATAAAAATTTTAAAACATGAAAATGAATAAAACGTTCTCAATTCAGTTTAAAAAAAAATTAAAACAATCGAAATTTACATCGGAGATTTTAAAATTGTGGCCAGAATACAAAAAAAAAAAACCTTCAGGATACACATCGGTAAGCCAAAGTTAATTTTAACTCGCTTTTCCTATACGTGTGTATAACTGTATTAAATGTTAACGGATTAACATTGGTTGTTTAATAAAAACAAGTTGTTGTACATGCTGCAAACCAAACGATAAATGTTTCGGTTTAAAAACTTCTAAAATAATAAACATGTTATAACAATGGTAAATTAATTTTAACTTTTATCCTTTCAGTTTCTAATTAAAATTTATTTCATTTCAGAATCAAAGATTTTTTGATTTTTCATTTTATGCATTTTTTTAAAGGAAAGCAAAAATTCGGGGCAGAAGTCAGTAAAAAATTTACAGAGGGCTCTCAAAATTTTTTCGTTATAATTGAAGAAACAAGAAAGGAAATACAACATCTAATGGTACAAATAGTTACCGCTATAGATAATCTTTTTAGTTTTCTATTGGTATAAAAGTTCAATTTGTCTTATAACTTTTTATAACTTTATGAACTCAAAAAAAAAAAAAAAAAATATTAAAAAATATATACTGTAGTTAAAGAAATTTTAAACTTCAAGAATATAGAGATATATAGTTATAGTATTTTATTAGAAATAAGAAAAAAAAATTTATTTATATAAAATGAAGCATATTTTAATACATGTGTCTTAATTTAGTTTAGATGGAAAGAAGTGTGAAAAGCATTTTGTCCAACTATGGTAAATTTTAATCAAAATGAGTTTAACACAAAAATAATTTTTTCTTTGACAATCTTTTTAATCAACATTTTTAACTACTCAACTTATAACATAATCATGTGAACTAATTTCTTTATTAAAAAGTCCTTTTTATCCAATAAAGCCAATTTTTTGTTTGATAAAATATTTAATCAATTTTTTTTTCATTGTTCAAAAAATTTTATAATCAAATTAATAAATTAGTGTTTTGAAAAATTTATTTTATTCAACAAATTTATTGTAGAAATTAAATTTGAATTCAACAACTTTCTTTGTTCAAACAATGTTTTATATAACTAAAAAACAAATTGTTTGTTATGAAATTTTTTTAGTTACTGTAACAAAAATCTTTACAGGAAGGTAATTAAAAGATTTTTTATTTGAATTGCGTTTTTTGTAGTCAAAAATGATTTTTATTTTTGTCTGTGTGCATTATCAAGTATAACACTGGCTGGATGAGAAAACAAAATGATTGTGGTATGATTATTATTTTAATAGCGCAGCGACCATGTTAATGACCATGTTGCCTTAAAGATAAGCTTGATATTTAAAGCCTTTAGTATTGAATTGACTATGGTATGATTAATAAGTATCAATGAATAAACAAAAAGTCGAATATTTTTAAACTCAATGATTCTCGCACTTTGTTGCAGTAAGATGGAAGTATTTTCGACACCTGTATGAAAAATAGAATGGTTCAGGGATGGCGTTTATAACATAGTTCCTCATATACAGGACCATAGTTGTGCTCCACATATTTAAATAAGTCCCTCCTAGTTCCGCACTTAAATATGAGATTGCCTCCGATTTTTGATTCAAAGCTGTGGTAGAAAATTCATCACATACAGTTATTGATATTCATAACCATAATATGATTAAAATCAATTTAGTAGTTTTATAAATGACTAACATTCCTAGATAAAAATTATGCAAATTTTGCAGATCTTCGTGCTCAGATATATAAATAAACAATAAATTCTTATTGGCGACACAAACAAAGGCCAGCTCTGGGATGCAATTACCATTGTTAATAATTATAATATGATGAAATATATTTTTTTTTGGGTTGAAAAATCATACATTCTTAAAGAAGATAGAAGATATTTATAAATGAATTACAATAAAAAATTTTTTTCAGTTTGGGTTCATTTTTTAATTTAATTTCTAAAAATTTTCAATAAGAAAATTTTCAAGGAAAAATTAGACAACAGCACGATGAATTGCAGCATTTTCTGGATCGCTACATCCTTCATCAGTATTCTTCGTATCTATCAACCTGAAGTTGCGTACATTGCATCAGTATTAATTTGGTTAGACAAAGTCCGCACATAACTCAAAAAAGATCTTCGTTGTTCTCCCTGCAACTCGTCTTGAAATGGATAATTTTAAAGTTCCTTTCACTTAAAGACAGAGGTACGTCCCATTTGAAATAAAAGAGGAGCTGGCTGTGAGAGTAGAAATATTTAATAGTTATAGATGCACCTACATAATTAGACATGCTTAAACAAAATGGTGGCTATTTTAACGGTCACTGGAAATTTTTTTTCTTGTGAAGGCTAAGAGGGGAGCAAGTATAAAGTAGCCACCGATATGATATTCGCCTACAGAACCCACTCTTTTATGATCTGAATGGTATTAAAGTAGAGAAATACAACTTCTAACGATACTTCTAATTCAACTGCATGACTTTGCAGTTGCGATCGCATCACTAGAACACTTTACTTTATTTCAGAAATAGTTAAAAAAGTTTTAGTAAAAAAGATTGAAGAAAATTACAGTTTTTTATGTCCTTTTTTAGTGAAACTAACAGGTTCACAGAAAAGAGTTTCTATTTCATTAATTTTAGGAAAAATAGTTTATCTCTGCAGAATAATTAATTCTCCTGTACTTTTAAATAAAAAAACTGTAGTAAAAATTTTTAAGTTAAAATTAAACGGAAATTTTTAAAAGATTTTTCTTCTTAGTGTATATTTTCTAAAACTAAATATTTGTGAACAAATGTTCGTAAGTAAAAGTAATTTATTCGCCTTATGTGTTAAAATTAAAAAACAAAAAAAAAACAAAAGAATAAAATTCAAAATAATTTTATTAATATTATGCGTTGTATAAAAGCAAAGCAACTGTAACATTTGTTCCTGTGTCCTTGGGAATTTGTTTTCCTTTTTGTTTTTGGTTAACACATATCACAACACTCTTGATGATTTATGAGTTGCAAATTATTTCTCTCATCTTTCCTTTTATTTGCAAAAAAGCTAACATGTGTTTGATGCTGGCAATGTGGTTTAAAACAAAAGGTATAAAATAAAACAAAAGTTATCAAAATTATTAATACAGCATTTCAGCTGTTTTATTTTTAAAATTTTTTTAATATTAAAAGAATAACCTTAAAAAAATTTTCTAATAATCATTGGTAGAAGGAAGGGCAAAAAAGCTAAACTAATTGCAATATCATGTTGTAATTTCCCTTAACATTTAATACAAGCAATAAATTTTTTTTCTTTTCTTACTTAAAAATAAATATTTTTCACATACAAATAAAAAAAAAACAAAATTAAAACTCATATTTTGCCTTTTGTCTCCCTCACCTGATTTCCAATTTATTTAAAAGGCAATATTTTAACAATGTGAACTCAAAGTAAAATAATTTCAAAGGGCTACTAAATTAAAAAATATATATTTTAAAAGTATCCTCTGGGTGACAGGCAGAATAATTAGCTCGACATTTCGTTTTAAATTTTTTAAATTTGCCTTTTAATATTTCCAAGTTTTAAAGGTTTGTAAGGTTTTTTACCCTTATTTCCTTTCAAATATGTATGTATATTGTTGATTCTTATACATAGCGGAGTCGATTTAACGATGTTCATCTGTACGTCCGTTTTTTTTAAATAAGTTTTTTCACATCTCCAAATCAGCTGCAGAAGACTTGTGACCACCATTCCCTTTTTTTTAAAGAGAAGTAGCACTTCAGGCAATAATGCATATTTAGTTATTTTCGTAGCCGTGCTACATTCTTTAGGAAAGGGATAGGTGAGAGATAAGACAGGTGGTGAAAAGAGAAACATAGATATAGCCATTTTATTAGTTATTTTACTTCGCCGGCGAATATGCTATTTAGAAGTACCAACGAAGGAGGCTGCATGTTTAATGTTAATTCTGAATATGTATTTATACCATTAAACAGAAAAAAAACATTTTTTATTTCTGGTTGCCGCAGGGATTGAACCCTGGTCAACCAGGTTTGTAGTCAACGTGTTTACCACTTCGATTACAGCAGCTCTTGGTATAGTTTCGAAAAAACTGCTATTAAAATTTGGCAACATCACCCCATAAATGGCGGAGATAGGTATTAGGGGAGCGTCTCTGTTTTACTTATGTTTTTTGTATAAAACTGTATTTTTTTTTGTTAGTTATTGTTGTTTTTTACAACTTCAGAAAAAAAACCCATCGAAAATTCAACACAACTTTACAATTTTAACAAAAATGTTAAAATTTACTTAAAAAAATTGTTTTGCAATAAAAAATTGGAATTTTGATTAAAAGCTGAAAATAGACAAACAAAAAAATCTTAATTAGTAAAAAATTGGAATTTCACTAAATGATAAAAACATTTTGTTTATATTGTTCTCTACAGCTAGAAAAAAGGATATATCTAAGTGTATCATTCGGTTTGTAATTTTTGCAATAAATTTGTTAAGGCCCTAGATGAGTCACATCGATCAGTCACACTTTCCAAAATCTTGCTATTAAAAATTAGCAACTTCGGTCCATGTTCTTCGAGCCAGCAGACAAAACAACACGCCTGTTTCTATTTAATCCATATTATAAATCTAGTTTAATGAAGTAACTCTAATAAAAAAAATAAATATACGAGGCTTTAGGGATTAAAAAATAATAAAAACAAAACAACAGCAAGCGAAAAAATTGGCGTTTGCCCATATATTCCGAGTTATGGGCCTCTGAAAATTTTTTTGTCAGAAAAGTATGATTGTGCGTCATATTTTTTAAGACATCAATATGGGAGTCATTTAAAAGCTTTTAAAAAGATCTTTCAGAAAATATTAAATTTTAAAAAAAATTCTTAATCCAGCCGACAAAGTTTTTACGTAAAATTATGTCTAGTGCTTAATTTTTTCTTATTTTTTATTCTCTGTCATCTAAATATTTGCTTTTTTCATTGGAGTTACTTTACTAAGCTAGATTTACGTATATGGTGTAGGGTAGGATTTGGAATAGCCGAATTAAGCACTCTTATTTGTTATATATAAAATGAGAAAGAAATTATAAGAAAAGGAGAATTAGAAAGCTCTAATAGCTTAAATATATGTTCGAAAGGAAAGTTTTTATCTTGCGATCCAGTTTTAAATGAGATTTACTTTAAAAGCTACAAAAATTACGATAAGTTGGTTTTATGAGAAATCAAATGTGGAATTAAAATTGGCACAAATTCAAAACATATATAGATAGTGAAGCAAAATTATTAAATATTATAAATATAAGAGCTTTTAATCAAATGCGGAAATAAAATTAACAATTTTTATTTAAAGATTGAAATTCCTGGAATGAGGGAAAAATATACCAAGAAATTTTTATTTTTTCTTTTACAAAAAAGCTATCCTACCTTTTTTATTCACGGGGCTCTCAAACTCTTTTTTTTTTAGATATGTAGTCAGCAACTGGGGATTTAAAAGTCATTAATAATGGTATGATGCCAAAAATACTAAGTTAAGGTTGGACAAAATTAAAAAATAAAAATGTAAGTGAATGACCCCCTAAACTTAACCAGATAGCGTTTACATGTACATGCATTTTTTATAGATATTTTCAAGGTCGAATTAAATTTAGTAGCTCTTAACATTTGAATTAAAAATTTCATTTTAATGACATTAAAAAATTATGTATGCCCAAGTTACCCTACCGAGAAATTCCCCTTCACCGTAGAGTTCGACCGTTTGCGTGATTATTTTCAAAAGACCTCTGCATTACCTGTGTTAAATTTCATTAAAATATATTCAGTGCTTTATGAGATACCAAGTTGAGTCTAAAATAAATCATTTTCAAACCGCTGTACAGCCGAATATAGCACTCACTCTTCTTTTATCGTTGAAAATTAAGTTTTTTGCAAAAGAAAAAAAGAAAAAATTCGAATTTTCCTAATACTGAAACAATAAAAAAGTAACGAAATTCTTTGACCATATAAAACTTTTTTTAAATGAATTTTTTATATGGAAAACAAAAGAAACTTAAAATTAGCTCAAAAATCCTTCAAAAGTATTGGACCACTTTAATTTAAGATTTTGAGCTAAGAAACCATAACCCTTAATAACATAATTTTTTTTTAATTTTTTATGTTATGCTTTGCATCAGTTGGAGTTTTAAATATAATTTGGTTTAATATATGAAAAATGATAAAGAGTTTAAGTTGGCTATAGAAATTACTACTCCCACTGTTTCAGTCCAGTCAATATTTCTTTAGACATTACTAAAGAAGTGGCTCGTAAAAGGTTAAAATTTTCTGGGTACACGATAATAACTTTTGACTTGGTGTGGAAGATACCATGCCCACCGTTTTAACTCGGCTAGTTTTTTTAGTTTAAGTATGCACATTGAAAAGGGTGGTCGCGGTACAAAATTTCAAGACAGTTATGACAGTTATTTGGGTAAACGTTAAGAACTTTTACTTTTGAATGGAAGATATCACGTCCACTGTTCGATTCTATCCAGTATTTCTTTGGGCTAATGTAAATAATAATTGAGTTGCGTGTACAAAAATTCAAGGCTTAAATTCTATTTCGTTAAAAACTTTTGCCTTTAGGCGGTAGGTACCAGGCCCACTGTTCAATTTCAGCCCATATTTCGCTATGATATGATCATTAAAAAGGGAGTTACTTGCTTTAAGATTCCTTGGGAGCAGGGAAATTATTTTTCATTTTACATGGGGAACCCTGTAACCATGCTTAACTATGAGACGAGATATTTTTTGAAATTTACAAGGCACTAAAAGCTATAGTTTTGAAAATGCACCATGTAAAATATTTACTTTCTATGGAAAGTGCCACTCCCACTTTGAATTTATTAAAAAAAAAATCTACTGCCTATTTTACACCCCGAACCGCTAGTAATGAACTCGGCAAATTTTATAAAGATCAGACCTTCGTTGCAGACAACTAGAGCTTTTCCACAGACAATTACAAAAGTAAACAAATTAATAAACAAACATATTTTATGCTTTTTATATGCAGAAAGAGCCTTTAAAAATCCTAGTTGTTTTCTATATTTTAAGTAAACGCTTAACTTTTATGCCCTTTAATTTCTTTAAAGTTGACACTTTTAATTTAACACCACGTTAAGTTCATAAAAAATGTATTTGTTTTAATTTTGTTGTTGTACATTTATTCTATTAAAAATTCTTTAAGTGTAGAAAAGATAAAAAATATATAAAACAAACAAAATGTGGCTAAGATAAATGTCTTTTTAATTTTACATTGAGTGGGTCGTTACAAGAAACAAAACGAAAAAACTCACATTAATCTCAGGGCATAAAAATGTAAGTCAAGGATGAAGGAAATGTTTTTTTCTTTTTGTTTTGCATACATAAAGGTCAACTCCAGATTACATTGGTCTTAAGAAAAAATTTTTATGTAAAACATGAAATAAAAATAAATTTGGAACAAATCCTTCAAAATCCTTGCCTACTTACAAGTGCTTTAAGAAATAATGGAACAAAAATCCAAAATAATCCTGTTAAAGCGTCCGTCTTTTAAGACACTTTAATTGCTTTTGTTTCTACAACATTTAAAGTGTGATTTATTTCTTAATTTCTAACAGCTTAGCAATGCTTTCAAATTCCTGTTCAAGGTAACAAAAGAAAAATATTTAATTGTTTTAATAGCAGGATGTAAAATAAAAACAAAATTAAATTTCTTTTAGTCAAAAAAAGAAAATCGGATTTATTATTTTAAATTGAAGGTGTTGAAGATAATTAATGAACTTTATAGATGTTTTTTTATTATCAAATGTTAGTGCATTATTTTAATGAAATTTTTCATAAAAATTTTTTTAATTTGTTTTTTGTTTAGTTGGTCGCCATCTACAGTTTGGACAATTTAAATGTAGCGAGCTATTGCCCGTGCGGATTATAAGAAAGACAGGAAAAGGTTATTGCTTGCAGACTTCAGTTTTATTGAATATTTTTATATTAATTCAATTATATAATTAATTAAAAATAAACACTGCTTTTTCGAAATAAATAATTAATTAAATAAAATACGTATTTATTTAAAAAAAAACTAAACTATTTTCTTCTCGAGTAATTAATTGAATCAATAAAAAATTTAATTTAAATACAATCTGAAAACAAATAAAATCCATCCAAATAAATATATATTTTTTAAGATATTGCAAGGCGAAGGAAAATATATTATTATTATTATTATTATTATTTTTTTGTTATGTAAATTAAGCTTTCGATTTACATTTATCTGGTGCTCTGTCATATCACAATTTTAATTTGCTTTATATATAATTAAAGCAATGTTTAACTTTTCTAGTTTTTTGTCTTATTTTGTTTTCTCTTTTTCTTTATTTTTTATGCAATCCCCAGTAACGATAAATTTTTAATTATTTCCCCCACTGGACAACTAAATTTAGCTACCAAAGAAAAAATAAATAAATTAAATTGTTTTTTGCATATATTTTATACTGTTTATTATAAATAAGCTACTGCTTTCAACTATGTGGCTGCTGTCGAGAGTATACGCTTTAAATTACTGAATTACTGAAACGAAAGTTTAAATTACTGATTTTTAGTTTAATGCTAATTTCTACAATATAAAATAAATTTATTTCTGACGCTTAAAAGTATGCTTTTTTAATTAGGACCAGCACTCAGAGGATGATCCCTACTTATACAATGCATTGTGCCAGAACTAGGAAATTAGGTTGTGGGATGGGGGATAGAGGGAGTAGTGCTTGTGAACATTTGATTTGAATCTTTGCACATTGAAAGTGGCAGGAAAAACCTCTCCAGGGAGTTTATTCCACATACGAACTGTTCGGCTAAAAAACAAATTTTCTCTGTAATGCGTAGTGTGATTCAATGGCTAATCGACCACAAAGGAATGCGCTCTTGATGCAGAGCGCGTAGTGCCTATGAAATTACGGTTTTCAGTAACGAGTTCCCTGATTTCATAAGAGCACATTTCGTTGTAGTTACGATAAAACAGTGAAACACACCCCACATTGCGTCGATGCCCCAGTGAGTCAATAGAGCTGGATACCCTACTGTCACCGATGAGTTTCTTTGCTCTCTCCTGTACGCGGTCGAGTAACTCCAAAATAGACTTTGAAGCACTGGCCCATACATGAGAGTTGTATTCCATTTTCGGTCTGATAAAGGTGACATAGATAGCAAGGAGATCAGATGGAGTGAAATGCTTCCATTTTTTAGATATTTTTGGCTTTATTCCATTTTAAACTACTAAGAGTTAAACACAATAACGTAAACCAAAAATTTTATTAGCATCAATTTAGCCGTTTGTGCGTGATTGAGTAACAAACATCCAAACAAATCTTCAAATTTATAATTTTAGAAGTATTTAGCATCCATTAAATTTTTCGTTTGGAAATTTCCTGCTTTGTGGAAATCATCGAACTCAAGCGAGTGTCTGCTAAATTGGAAATGAAATATTTATTGAAGCTTTCATATCCTGCTATTTAAAAACAAAGCATAAGACTTCAACTCCTCTTTAAACACAAACATCAATAGTGTTAGTAGATGCGGAAAAAATTATTAGCAACTATTTTTAGTTGTTGTTTAATGAGAGGAAAATAAATTTAATTATTTTAACTTTATAAAAAGTATTAATGGAAATAAAAAGTGAAAACGGCGGATAAGAAAATTTAATAAATAACTGTAATGGAAGCCAAAAGTTATAATGATATAACTAAAGAGGAAAAAAGAAATAAAATACGCAAATTATAAGATAAATTTGAAAGCAATTTACAACCATTGTAAAAAGAAAACTAATCAAAGCTAGATGTTAAGCTAAAAACTTAATAAAATATATTTGTATCAGAATAATTATGCAACTATTTTGAAATCATTGCCAAATCAAAAAAAAAAAAAAAATTACAAAAATATATCCAGCTTCTCTGATGCTAAGACTTATTACTATGTGATTTTTCTGTAGGAGATAGTAATAAATTTAAAGTACCTTTTGTAGTTCTACTACACTGATACAACTTATTGAGTTAATTAGTAATGCCCGAATTCAAATTAATAACAGTCAGTGCTAAAATTGTATGACAAACTCATTCTTTGTTTTCATTATGGCAGAGTGTAAATTTTCTATTAACTTAAATTCATAATTACAGGAGTTATAACCAAATAAATAATTTTTAACTGAAATTAAGCTCACGTTTATTTTAATTTCTAAATTAAAAAAAAAAATTGAATAACATTCGCTGCTAAACTAAATGTGGGCGAAAAGCAGGAATAAATATATGTGACAAAAGAACAAAGAAAAAAGCTTTGTTTTGTGTGTGTGTATGTGTGTGTGTATTTTTTATAAGCAAATTAACACTGATTGATTATGAATATTTCTCATATTTTTATTAATCAAATTATTTAGTATTTTTAAATGTTTTTAACACAAATACTGTTACAATAAATATTGCACATCACTTCAATTTAATCCTCGCCAGCAATAGAAGAAATTAAAAGAATGTTGTCTACTAAGAATGTAATGAGATTATTATTGTAGCATACGCTTAGGAGCATCTAGCTTATATACAAACTCATGTCTTTTATAGAAGATTATGCTAAGACAATTAGCTCGTGCAGGTGTATTGGCGCTTACCTTTGCTAAGAAGCAAATGGTTAGAGCTTCTATGATCAAGAAAACAAATTGTATTTTTAATAAACAGAATGTATTTAGTCTTCAGTAAACTGTGTTTATACAAACTGACCAAAGACTAATCCGAACAAGTATCATTCACCATTACAGTATTTATCAAGCAGAGATGAATGCGCTGGATGCCGTTACTTTTTAAATATACGATTTTTCTCTCCGGTCCCTCCGTTTTCAGTTCAATACATCGTGCTGTAAATAGAAATAAATTTTATTTCTGAAATCGCTAACTTGGACCACTTATAAAATTTTTTAATGTTGATTAGAAGTGGAACAAAGTGGAAAAAGGGTTTTTCTTAGTTTCTCTTTTCGTTTGTTATGTGTACAATATCTATTTTTGAGCCCACAAAGTATATATATTCTGAGTCCTTATGAATAGCGAAGTCGCCACGCCTCCTTCTAATTTTTCCACATCATTTGGAACAATGAAGTAACTCCAATAAAAAAATTAAAAAAATAAAAAATATATGGAACGATAGAAAATTACAAAATAAGAAAAAAAAAACATCCAGTGAATAAATTTGAATTTTTAATAAAAAAAGACCGATTGTAGGCCAATTTTTTTAAAATATTAATCTGGGTATCATTTGAAAGCTGTTGAAGCGATATTTCAGAAAATATTAAAAATTGTTAAAATGCTTAACCCATTAAAAGCCGATGACATATTTATGTAGAATTCCTTTTTTTTTAATTTTTTTAATTCACTGTCACCCTAATATTCGTTTTGAATTTTAAGACATTAAAATATATAACAATTTTTTTTCTTATTAAAAAAATATTCCTGGAATAAAAAAACTAAAAAAGTCTATTTTAACAAATTTGCTCTATAAAAAAAATAATTTCAAAAATAATTGTACGAAATTAAAATTTTTCTCCCCTTAGATATACATGTGCTAACAAAAACTTTCTACATTATATTCTATATTGTCTTTTCTATAAGTACTTAACAAATAATTGCTATGCATATGATTACTAATTTTAGATATTCTCAAGTTACTAAAGCGTGTGTGTGTGCTTTTATTTTTAATTAGAAGTTTATGTTTATGTGTCTGTAAATCTCTCACAACTCTGCTGTGTTGTGCTGTACGCTTCGCATTTATTAACAAATTTCCTTAGTGTGTATTAAACATTAGATAAAGTATACATGTGGATATAAAATAAATTATCACACTTTTAACTTAAGCTTAATGAACAAGATTTATACATTAACACAAGATCGTTCCGGCGTACGGTGGATTCTACTTGCATGACTATTAATGTGAGCGTGTGTGTGTGGTTTTTATTATTTTAAGAATAATTCAATTGAACTGGACGCATTTTAGTACTTCAAGAAAATTGCGTGTTTAATATTTATTAATTTTTTTTTTTAATTAAAAAGAGATAAAAGATGTGCCAAGCTACAACATCACCGAGATTTCAGATGCTTGTTGTTTGTATGATATTTATTTTTTTCGAATCACATTTAAGCTTTATTGGTTCAGTTTCTGTCAGCAGAATCTTAAACAGCAGATTGTGCTCTCCATATAAGAGCACAAGGTTTTGCAGACCCTAATGTTGGAAGAAGAAAAAAATAGTTTATATGACACACAACTGGTGTAATCGTCTTTAAGGAAAAACTCATTTCAAATGTTTTTACTTCCTCCTTTCTTTTTTCTTAATTTTCTTCATGGAAACAAAAATTCTATTTTAAAAATAGAATCATTAACAACAGTCTCTTAGGTTTTTTTTTTAATTTTTGTTTAAGAATTTAAATAAAACCAAAGCAATGTTTTTAATTATATCAGAATTTAGCAAATTGTATAAAGTAAAAATTTCAATTTATATTAAATACAAAATAAATTACAGCTTTATATTTTTGTGTTCAGTCATCTATATTTTTCATTCTGTGTTAACAAGAAGATGTGACGTATGAGTTATAAATATTTAGTTATATATAAATCATACGTACTATTAAATAAAAACTAATGGTTGATTAAGAATAGTCAAATATTTGACCAAAAACACGTAACCACTAAATAACGGAAAATTAATAAAATTAATTGAATAAATTAATAAAAATAGTTACTGAAATATTTAAATTTCAAGGAACCAAGCTCGATTAAAGAAAATTATTATAAAAAAGACTATAAAAATGATTGCGAATAATAAATTTTCATATTGTACGCATTATTACGAATGCTGATTTAAAGTATAATAAATACGATATCTTTTCTATTATTTTAAGTAGGATCTTATATTTCTTATTAAGCATTTGAAAAGGAGAGAAATTTTTTTCCATGATTTAGTGGTTACGTCTTTTTTTGGGAAAATATTTGCTTAATCTGACCATACATTTACTTAGTTTGTAATAGGATTAAGGTCACTCAGATGCTGCTAATATATTTACAAAAAAGAAAAGTCGAAAGGCGTTTTTGATCGCTCATTTCAAAAGATATGATACACAATGAATAATTGTGAAGAGACAATATACTTGAATTTACTTTTCTGTTATGAGCCGTAAAGCTAACTAATCAGTTGAGCAAAACTAAGAGTGTAGTATAGATTTTAAAGATTTAATTTCGAATACCAGACAAGCAATGCTGTTTATACTAGATTACCTTGTTTAAAGCCCGGTGCAGGAAAAACAGCTTCAAATAACACTTGACAACGAGTCAGTTTTATAATCCTTGAAACTGGATCTTAAACGTATTCTAAAGCTTTATCGATATTTTCAGGTAAATAAAGTAACTTAGCAGAGTGAGAAATTTGTTTAAAAAAAAAGTTGAATTAATTCTGTAGTATGTAAGCTTCTGGCCTGCTTATTATTGAAACTACACACGTCCTAAGAAAATTTGAAGACAATTGTAAGTTTTAAATGTGGATGCTCTACTGCTTAGGGAGACAGCGCTGCGATGTTTTAAAGTAGCAAGTCTCAGGTATTCCCAAAGAATCATTAGTAAAAAAGCGAAATTATTTTTTGTAGTTTATTCGACTTTTAAAATAAAATTTTTTGTTCAACCTAGATCTGGGATTTCGTTTCTGGCTAAGCAAAATCCTTTTTGGTTTTTTACAGATATTAGTTTTTGGATTAATATCAAACCTTATGGAATTCAGAAAAACAAATCATAATAAAATTTGTTCTTACTTTAATGTTATACAGATATACAGGCATGTCACAAATTCCATTCGGAATTTAAATGATTCCGAAGTTACAATTCCGATCGAAATGGTTTTAGCTTCCGTTCGGTTTTTGTAAACTGAAGAAAACACAAAACCACTTATGTTTGTTGAAATGTGGCAACATAACAACGGATGTAGCAAAACAAAAAACAGCTATTACCGGCTAAATAAAAAAGGTTTTATTATGGTGTTTGAGAAAATATCTAATGATCTTCCGAGCTCGACAATGCTCTCATTTAGATGTTAAAAAATATGTGCAGAAAAAAATTTTTTAATTGTTTATTCTTCTTTGTGCCCTTTCGTGTTTGTGTTCTACGGAATTAAAAAAGAAACACAAATATTAAAGTACGGCAGTATCGTTTAAGCAAATTCCGTTAATTTTTTTTTATTAAGGATTAAAAAAAGTTAATTTTTTATAAACACCATATTAAAACAAATTTATTTTAGATCAATTAAGCAAGATAAAGAAAAGTCTTACCTATAAATGGTTTTTATGTTAACAAAATGCTCAAAATATCAATTCCACATAGCAAACTGAAAGTGGTTTCATTTTGAAAATTTTTTTCGTTTTACTTTTTCTACAGAAGCAAAATAACGAATAAATTCTACTTCCGAACGGAATTTTGTTCTGTGACATGGCTGATAAGCTTAAAAATTTAACTAAAAAGCGGTGTTTAAAGTTTTGTTGTCAAAAAATTTAAAAAAAAAAACTATAAAGGGTTAATTAATATTACTCAGGAAAAATTTATTATAATTTTTTTTTTTTTTTTTGTTATTTGTAAGTCCTTTAGCTTTGGAATTAGATTTAAAAATTTTCTCTCATAAACAAAATTAGAATACCGATATTCCATAAAATTCTTTTTTATTGTGCAATTGGAATTTTTGAACGCTTTGTTGTGACTATAGGAAAAAACTGATAAATCGAATTTTTGGAAATTTTTAAACTTTTTTGGAAGTTATTGGACTTCATTAGTAAAACCTAATAATACTTAACGTTATCCTAAGATTGATGAAAAAAAAGTTTTACAGCATTAAGTGTAACTTTAATTTTCACAAAAAAATATTACCTCTCTATTTTTTAAAAAAAATCTTTTACAATTTTTTAAACACCAGGAAATAACACAAGTATTTCAAAAAAAGACAAAGTTTTTTTTAAATACTTTTATGTTGTTTGTCTACCTCACATAGAAGTTAAGCTGTAAAAGTCAAATTTAAGTTTAATCTAAATAAACCTTTAAATAATTTCGTTAAATTTATATTTAAGAAGTTAACATTGAGAGACACTCAATATGCATAAAATACCTCTTTACGAAAAGATTTTAGAAGATACTAATATTTTTGCATCCTTGAGAAAAAAAACATAAAAGCAACAATTGTATTAACTATTGAAGAGCAAAGACAGAAGTCAAAGACATTGAGTATTGTTTTCCACCTTTCTCACTCTCTCTCGCTCTCTCTTACTATGTGTGTGTTTTATACTCATGTCCTTGTTATTTATATTTTCTCTCTTGGTTTGATAACAAAAAAAGGAAGAAAAAAATCAACTTAAACCTCATTTAAACTTTAGAACTCTCAACAAGTTTTTTTAAAGGGCTTCAAACAAAAACGATTAAGCTTTAAAATGAGTTTTGTTGTTTTTCTCAGACTGTTGCATTACTTTTTTCAACATTTATTTAATAACAAAAGTACATGCACGCACACAAGTTAAAGCTTTATTACCCTCTTTTTGTTGTTTTATTGATGATTTCTAAGGGACAAGTTCTTAGCACAAGGATACAACTAGAAAAATATATCAGGGAATTTTAAAGCTTTTTTTACACTGTTGTTAAAAACAACTTTAACTGTTTGTCTAAATATTTAACTTTTAAATGGTTATAAAAAACTTAAGAGTTTTTAAAGAAAATAAATTAATTTTAGACAGCCCAGGCAGCAGAAGGAATATTTAATTTAAGAGCATATGATGCCTTTTTGGGCTATGAAATCTACTTTACGCAGACCTGCCGACCTTAGCTATATAGGGTATTGCTTTTTTGCATCTACATTATGCTTAATCAGGCTAAACTCACAATTTTGTACAAAACTTGAAATCACCTCAGACACGCTTAATATGTTACTGATTCACCTCGGTAATTAAATAAAATTCCATTATTTTTTTTTAATATGTGAATTCGATATATTGACAAAAATCCCTGAACGAGCAGAGCAGTGCGAGAGTTGGTTTCTTAGAGTTGCTTTTTTTTTCTCCATTGAGATTAAAAAGCTCACAGTTTTAAATTAAAAGAAATCAAGGAAAATTTTTCTTAATATCAATTGCATTAGATTCTTTATAACGAATATTTTATACGATTGTAGATGACGTGCCTGTTAAGGAAATGGTGCAAAATCTATGATTAATTGGAATGAATTTTTAACAGCAGCTACGACTGTATTTCGGCTTGAGATTGCACTAAAGAAAATAATTTAATGGGTTCATCTTTTCGAACGGCGAACAGAACTGCAAGTTAAATTAATTGTTTTACAAATAATTCTCTATTGTTATTAATGTAGGGAAATATTGAAGCAGAACGCTAAATTTGTGACCCCCTTCCTTCCTTTCTCAATAATAATAGACAACGGTTTTTAAATTTATAGCAAAATTATTTTTATTGAGTTAAATGCTAACATCAGCCTTAACTTTTATTTAATTTATTTTAAAATGTTGACTGGTAATTGTCGGGCTTTTTTCTCATCACGAAGACCCTTTTAATCGGTATCATTTGTTAAAGGTTTAGCATCTACAAGACAGTGCCAGTCGATGACACTGAAATAAATAAAATTATTGTTAGCTACTCAATTTGAATTCATTTACTATCGACAATAACATTCTGCCCATCTTAGTTATTGAAGTTATTTGGGCTAATTATTCACCGCTAGCCGTTTGACTGCACCGAACAGTGATTTTCTGTGAACAAAATAAGTTTTTCTGTAACTCTTAATGGATTATTTTCAATTCCAAATCGGAAATTGCTAAAATACCAATGGACTGACCAAGGCGAGCCTTAACGCTTAATTAATGTGGGCTTGAACTGATTGTGCGAATTGGTTGTTCATTTTTACTCACGTGACTCAAGTTGACTACTTAAACTCAACCAGTAAGTGACTACATTTTTAAATGCTGCGAACTCTGTGTGATTAATTAATTTTGATTTTTTCAGTACAGCTGCTTTAATTGACAGTTGTTAGACGATTGGTTTCTCTAAACAAACAATTATTCTGCTAATAAATTTAAATAATTGCCTGCGTGACTCTGATGTTCTGGTGGTATTCACTAATAAATGAAAAATAAAACGAATCACAAGTCGATTGTCAGCTTTATAATCAGATGTCGGACAAAATATTGCTGCCAAGATATGAGCATAAACAAAAATATTCTAAGGACTTTGATCATGTCTGAAGGGCTCTAATTTCACGCTTTAGATGTACTAAGTTAAATCGACAAAAGTTGGGTGAACTTTAAATTTAAGTATTTTTTTTTTTTTTTTTTTATTGGAGTCGGCGATTTCAGGAAATCAAAAATGTACGGAATTTTCACATTCTTATTTATATTTTAAATATATTAACACTCAAATCTTACCATAAAAAAGTAAAAATAAACTTTGACATAAGTAGCAATACCTACCAGGGATGGAAAACGAAATATTTAAATTGTACTAACTGGCTTTATAAATTGTACTCTTTATAGCAAAATTGTACTTTAACAAGATATTACTTAATGAAATCTTGTTTTTCTAAGAATGAAAAATTTGTTGGATTTCTTTTATCCTATACTCTGTTTATCCATCCCTGTATACTACTTAATTTTCCTAATATTTCTACACATTAAACGATGCCATCAACGGATATTTTTGTACTTTTGCGCTCCTCGTTATCTTAATCTGAATTTGTTTGAATTTTTTTTTTAAGTTGAAACATTAATGTTGTAAATTAATGGTAAAAAAGCAGTCAAATATTGTAAAAATTTTATATTAAAATAAGAAGATTAAGATGCCGAAGATTAATTCTGTTTATTTTGTAAAAGGTTGTGAAATGTTTCTGCAATATATTTTCAGCTGCAAAATACTTGCAAAAAAATTGTTTAACATTTTTGAATACAATATAAACTTAAAATTTTCTATAAAAATATATTAACGTTATAACTTAAGTTGCTAAGCAAAAAAAAAAGTTTTATTTAAGTTTAAATTTAAAAATACGCAAAAAAATTTTAAATCGTAACAAATGAATTTTTAGTGTGTCGTAATACTTTAGATTGCATGACACCATTAAAACAACTGTACAAAATTGGCCATCCCTTATACCTTTCTATACGACATACACTATTGGGTGTTAACACTTTAAACATAAACACACGTTATCACCTCCACACAATAATACATTTGGATTTTCTTTTCAAAAGATCCTTAAGACACTCAATTGACACTGAATGCAGCCTTTAGAATTTTTTAACGTATGATTCTAAAAAAAAAGTTGAAATTATTTTCTAAATTTACGTGATAGTAAAATAAATCGTTTACACAAAAGCTAAAAAATTAAAGAGGTTTGCAAAATATATTCAAGTTCAAGGCCGTATGCTTTATATTTAATTGCAAATTAAAATATTCGTTATAAGCTCACAAATTTCATTTCTTAATTAAAATTCGTTGTTAAAAAATTATTTGCTAGCCCTTGTAACCAACTTAATAAAGAATTCAAATCTAAAATTTAATCTTTTAATAACTTCAATTAACAGATAAATAATAGCGAAGGAAACCTTGATTTAGATTATCGATATAAATTTGCCTTAGTACAAAGCCATGTTGGCTCTGACCTGATTGCGGTCTTTCCAATTAAACAAAAATTTTAGAAACTTAAGCATCATGATTATCAGAAGCTGCTAACTGCAGCTCTCCATTCGATTTAAAACAACATTACACTATTGGCGACTTCTATTAAATTTAAGCGCATGTGTCCTTCTTATAACTTGAAGCTCAGACTTCATCAATAACCGGTACAGCTATCGATTCCGACAGTACGAATAATTAACCAGAAGAATTCAATTAAAATTTCTGAAAACCCAGTGCTGTGTAGGTTATCACAGGCGTGCGGCTAAATGTGCAGCCTAATCTGTTATTACAGATGATATAATTGTTAAGGAATCAGAAGTTCTCGACGTTCTTGGCATGAAAATTCGGTAGGACAAGAATATTTTCCTGGTTACAAAAAAAAGCATTCAACTTCATGGTTTCTTGAAACGATATAAAAGATACTTTACTACATTTGATTTCATCGATATTTGTGTCAGTTTTTTCAGACCGAAAGTTAAGCACAATTTTAATGTGTAAGCTGGTGCTTGAAAGACTATTTTGGAGTTACTCTAAAAAGTGCAAGAAAGATTGAAGAAGTAAATCGGTGCAAAAGCTTGGTTGACTCTCTAAGGTATCAACGCAATGTGAAATGTGTTTTTTATTTGTCATTACTGCAATAGATTGTAGTTTGATGAATTAGGGAACTTGTTCCTTAAAATTTAATTTCGTAAGCGCAACAAGTTCATCAAGAGCGCATCCGTTTCTGGTCGATTGGCCAGTGAATAGCACCATGCCTTATCGAGAAAATTTGTTGTTTATTGTTGATTAAAGGACGCCACTTTATTAAGGCTTAATCGATTTATGGTGTGTTATGGAGTGAAACGGCGTTCCAAAAAAGTTATGCAATCTTACTAAAGCTTTATAGGACAATGACTCTTGTAGAATTCTATACAAAGCTCTACTAAGTGACAAAATTAATATATAATATCGCATTAGATTAAATAATGTGTAGCTCAATTAGGCGGCTATTAGATGGTCAAACTTTGCATAAGATCATGGTTTGATGATATGCTATCAAATCCGTGTAAAAGGGTAAAGTTTCTATTTATCAGAGGCGCTAGGTGGATTTAAAAAATTTTAGATATTGAAACGCATTCTCGCCAAATTGCTCTCACATGAAAAAATTTGACCACCTTATAGCCGCTTTAGAAATTCCTGTGGATTACAGTCGAGAAAACAAAAAATACTTTTTGACTTTGATTATGCAAATGACATCTGCCTGCTTACTGACCAACGTGCTCATATATCAGAAGATATTCGTGCTGCTTAGGCATATTTACGTAAAACAAGATTTAAAATAAATTTCGGTAAAACAAAGCTGGTGTCCATCAACACTGTGTCTTCTCTTATTAGGATCGTCAGTTCTTTCGTGTATCTCGGCAGTATTAAAACGACAATGGTAGCACCGAAGAGGATATTCTACCCTGAATTAAGAAAGTTTATGGTACATTTGGACCACTAATTATAAGGCATGTTCTGAATTTCATACGAAATTTTCACTTTGTATTTTTCAAGGTATTGTTTTTGTAAAAAATAATTTTATACCAACAATGCTTTGGAAAATATAAAGTGAAAATTTCGTGTGGAATTCAGAACATGCCTGTATGTGTTGCCCTCTCAGTTTATTTAAGATCACACAAACTTGTTAAATTTTATTGAAAAAGCTTTGGCATTCATAAACGTATATCTGCAAAGAATCACGAGAATACTCTGATCCAATGTAATATAAAGCAAAGCAGAAACCAAGTAACAAAAATTTTGTGAGTCTAGTTAATTATAAAGGAGTGTAAAACTATATTTTTTATATATTTTGATTCGATAAAAATATATAAAATAACAATTTATAATTTTGTGTATTTAAATCATAACGTTAATTTTGGCATGCGATGTTTGCCATTAAGAAAAATTCAGATTCAATCGTCGAATATAATTTGAAATAAAATTTTGATTGACATTAAATGGCTATTTAGTCTTAATTTAACAAACAAATATTAAAAAAGAATAGCAATGATATTTTCCAAACTGTGGGGTATTAACTAAAAAAAAAAATTTGTAATTAATTTTTTAACAAAGAAAATAATAATTTGAAAAGACTTTTCTTGCAAGCTGCTATCAAAATAGTCAGCATAGAGGCTGTTAAAATTTTTGAGGTGATATAACTTATTAAATAAGATGCTGTGAAAGCTAAGTGTTTGTCAAGCCAAGCGTAAAAATTAACTCAAGCGTTTAGCGATTGTATATGAAACTTATTTCAGAAAGTTGGTTACGAATAATTTGTATCTGTTTAATATAATTTAATATAAAAGAGTCTGTATACTAGACTAGAAGAAAACGAAAATATGTTTCCGATAAAACGCATACTTCTTATTAGTAAATAAAAAAAAAATCTATTAAAAAGATTAAACAAAAGAGCTTAGCACACAAAAAAACAACAAAACTTTTTTTGTAAAAAATCTTAAAAAAAAAAAAACAAAAACTGCGGGTAGTGACATAGTTAATTTTTTAGTACTTGATATCTTTAAATGAGCCCATAAGAAGGGCTCTATAATACTTAATATAGAGTACTTTATTTTCTCAAGAGCTTTTTTTTCAACAACAGCAGCGACTTATAGAAAAAAAAAAAAAAAATCAATACAGTTTCTATCAGTTTAAAAAAGAAAATTTTTGAATACATAAATTTTTCTTGCTCTTTATGTTTTGTTTCTTATCAGCAACTGCAGTCGGACTACATATTTTATAGCATCATTATTTCATTTAACACTTCTAAAACACTTTAAAGATTCTTATGAAATATATTTTTTATTTTAAAGTCAAAGAAATTTTATCACGTCTCCACTCTGGCAGACAGACTGTGAATTTATCAAATATTTTAAATAGGAGTCTCTTTGGTTGTGTTAATATTTTTACCACAAGCTGACTGGATATTTCAATGATGTGAAAAATATTTGTACTAGAATGTAAAAGGGAATCAAGGTTACATTTTAGTTATTCTACCAATAAGAAATTTATATATAGAAAAGCTAAAATGAAAAAAAAATATCAATTAAATCGCTTTTTAACACTGTTTCCAAAAATAATTATTTTCAACAGAAATTGTACTGAATTAAATAATTTTAAATAATCCTGTGTTTTCGAAAATTTTACTTTTGGAAATTGGAAAAAAGTTTTGAAATATATTTTTTTAGTAAAATGTTTTCTACTAAATTTACTAACTTTTAAAGTTATTTCCAATTTTCGATCTTAGAAAAATTAACAAATCTGGTACTTTTTCCATAAAGTAGACTTAAATATACAATCTTTTAGAATATTTTATAAATTGAAATATTTTTTTTTACTTTCGGCAAACATTAATATTGTTTTATCTTTTATTTTTTTTTAACGTCAAAATAAAGTTCGAAATTTTAGACATATTTTCGTTATAAACCAAGTTCTTGAAATCTAAAATTTTTTGTGCATTAAAGTTTATATAATTTATACAAATTTCGAAAATTCGAAACTAAGTTCGAATATTCGAACATACTTTTTAAGCGAAATATTATCATCTAACGAAAAGCTCTAGTTTGTTTCTTGATGGTTCCTTCTATATAAGTTGTGGTTAACTTCGAAAAATTCGAAATTAAATATGTAAGTAATTTACTTTTTCGACTTAAGGTTCATTTATTTATTTAATTTCTAAAAATTAAACAGAAAAAGTAAATTTTTTTATTTTTAATATCAACAAAAAATGTAAATAATTTTAAAATTATTTAGACAGAAATAAAAATTATTGTTTTTTTAGGTGATGTTAATAATATTTCTAAAAATGAGCTAACGCTTATTTTAAAAGGAAAAGATATATGCGGATGAATAAATATTCAAAAAAAATAAAATAAGGTTGTCGGTCTTTAGCTTATTACCCTTAAAAAATTAATTATATGCAACAGTGCTTAACAAAGTCTGCTCTGTCAGAAATTGTTTCCTTAACATCTTGATGTTTTCTTAAGTTCAAGAGAGGAACTTTTTTGTCTATTTGGCTTTTTTTATCAACAAGTAAACCAAACTTTCTCCTTAAAATACTTGACGACATTTTCTTACAAAGTCGTTTAATTGCAAATCGTTCAAATAACAGCGTTGCAACAAAATTGCCATAGAGTTCCCAAGGCACGTGTTTGTTTTTAAATAAAACCATTAAAGCAATTAGTTTAACTTTTATGCGTTTTTGCCTCGATGGAGAAAAAAAAGGAAGAAGCAAGCAACTTCTTATAGCCATCTGCAATCACTTGATTTTAATTGTTTCTTTTTTATTGCACTTTTTTCACGCAAATTCGAGAGAAAGTTTTGAGGTCATTTAAGTACACTTGCATTTTCTAGAGCTGTGCAAATTGAATTTAATCAATTTAATTTTTTTTGTTTAAGACATAAAAATAACAACAACATATTTCTAGGGAAAAAACTAAGAAAACTAAACAATGAAAGTTTTATGCATTACAGCGGATCTATCAGTAACGACATGAACAATTTTCCTGCAAATTAAAAAAATAGAAAATCTTATGCTTTGTAACGGAGTAAATATGTTTAAAACTTTCTTTTGTCTTAAAGATTATTCTTTTATTAATTTAAAGGTTATTTATTGTAAAAGTACATGATTGCAGTAAACAAGACATTGTTATTTTTAACAATACTTCATGTATAATGAACAAGTTTTTGTTAATGTTTGAGCATTAAATATTTGTTTTTTAACAAAATAATTATCAGTTAATTTTTAGAATACAAATAGATATACTTTTATTTAATATATTGTTTTTAAACATAATATGATACATTTCTATTTTTATAACCAAAGTGTAAATAAAAACAGTTAGTTTCACTCCTAAATGTATTTTTACCATTTCAGTGATTTGTGTGTGCAATTTGTGATTAACTGGAAAACACTAAGTGTAAAAATATTGAATAGTAATTTGTTTAAAAGGAAAACTTGAATAAAACTAGCAGGGCCCACGACTTTGTCCGTATGTTATTTATCATTTTCTTAAAATTCGAATTTAGAAAACTGTACGAAATAACTTATTTTTACGAAAAAAAAGTACTTTATATATGAACCAAGGTTCTGGTTCCATCCAGCAATTTTTTCGTGATGCGAACACAGACGAGGAAAATTCTAAAATTAGGTGTTTTGCATTTCATATCGACCAACATCAAAATTTTCAAATAAATATTTCATATATAGAAATGAACGGGGTCATTTTATTATTTGTATAGATAAGTAAATTAATTTGTTTAATTATTTTCTTTTTTAATCTATAAAGCACTACGTCAGAATTTTAAATAAAAATATGGTTTTTTATTTTTTACTTTTTCAATAATTCGCCACACGGTTAAATTGTGTATTTCCAAATACAAATTATAAATTCATTATAATATTAATATATAATTAAAAAATTAGAAAAGAAAATTAATTGTAAAGGGTAAAAAAACATTAAATTTACTTAATTATTTTTAAACTAACAAGTTAGAGGATTCTACTCAAATTTTGTAAAAAAAAAATTTAAGAGTCTTAATTTCAACCACTGAAGCAAAAAAAAAAAAACAGAAACTCTTAAAACCGTTATACAAAAACACAATAACTATTGAAAAACTATTTTTATTTTTGTTTCTTTTTTCTACAAAAGGGTGAAACGAGTCAAGCACAATTACCGAGATTCTAAATAATAAATTTTCAAATAAAAAGAGTACATTATTGTTGACGTATTATTGTCATTTAATTTAATTTTTAGACTTTAAACACAAATACAGTATGTCAATAATGTCTTTACACACAGAAACAAATTATGTTTTTTCATATTTCGTATAAAAAAGACACTTTTTATTTTATGAACTATAAAGTTTTTTTTTATTAATTACAACTATTTACACTATTTGTAAAAGTATAAAACATAAAAAACACAATTTTTACAAAATATAACAAAAATCTAAAAACCAAAAAAACTACTCCATTTTTCTGATCTCAAAAAACTCTTTACACAAAACACATTTTCTTTCTTTTTTGCACTTACTTTACGATTAACTTTAATTAACCGTTATCTATCACGTACGTTGTTATATTTCTACAATATTTGATGTCAGTTGATGATAAAATTTTTCATACTCGTGTCATTTTTAAAATTATTGTAAGTAAAGGATGCCAGGCAAAAGATTATCGTACGACGTGATTCAACTGATTTACTACAACCACCAATTGCGTGCAAGTGCTCAGGAACTGTCAGAGAGATTTTCGGTAGCACAAAAGACCATTTACAATGTGCTTATTCGAGCTGAAAACGAAGTTAGGTTGCAGATAAACTGTGGAGGTGGCCCTGAACCTTAAATAAATAAACGAGCAGAGTGCTTAACTACTAGAAAACTTGTACAGAACCCTCAAATGAGTTGCAAATGAGCTTGAAGAAGAGTGCGGGATAGTTGCTTGCCATGAAACAGTTCAACAGATTATAAATAAGAACAAATACTCGTCAAGAGTTGCACGTAAAAAACTATTACTCTTTTCAAAAAATATAGAGAAGCATCTTTCCTTCGCCATTACGAATATCTCGCATCCGGCAGACTATTGGAATGACGTCATATTTTGGGACGAGACAAAAATGATATTGTATTGTATATTGGCGAAAGCCCCTAACATCGCTAGAAAACCGCAACATCATTCCTACAGTCAAATTTGGGAAAATATCTGTAATGATTTGGGGGTGCATATCCAGCAAAGGTGTGGGTGATTTGGTTTTCATAGAAATAACAAAGGAGGCGCGACAATATTTAAGCATTTTGCAGACCCATTTAGTAAATAGTGCTAAGAAATTTGGATTTATAAGAGAGAATAAGTCTGTATTCAAATTTTATCAAGATTTTATCAAACACAAGTCACAATAAAAATAAAAAACAAATATTGGGGTGAAAGAGAATTATAATTGTACATAAAAATGTCATTTGCTCTTTATGACCTAAGCAATTTAGTATCTCCTAAAAGATATTTTCAGAAGCATTTTAATGCTACCTATATTATGGTAAAATCTTACTTTTCTATGAAAAGTTTAGAGGCCCATAACTCGGAAAATATGGGCGATCGTCGATTTTTCACGTGAAGTTTTTTTTCTTATTTTTTAATTCTCTATCGCTCCATATTTTTGTTTTTTGTTTTTTTTTTTTGGAGTTACTGCAAATGATAAAGAAAATTTGCAGGAAGGCGTAATGTTTTTCCCGCTGCCTCGAAGGATATGATTCTTCTCAATAGAAACATTTTCGAAACTATGTCTGAGGGATTGGGGTATTTAGATTTTCTCTAGCTCATCTAGTGCCTTGGCGAAGTTGATTTCAACGGACAAACAGACATCGTTTAATCGAGTTCACTATGCATAAGAACTCAGAATATATAGACTTTATGGGATCGGCAAAGGGATGTTGTAGAAATTACAAACGGAATGACCAACTTAGATATACCCTTTTTCCACCTGTAGTGAAGGGTAAAAAATATGTAGTATAAAAGCGCCTTTTATTTTGAAAGGTGCATACGTCACTTTGCTTTTAAGCTGATAACAATATTTAAAGGATTGCGTTTTAAAAGCTTTCTCAAAACGATTTATTTGCACGCATTATCTGAGGATGCTCATTTTTTTTTTGCAAAAAAAACCTTCCATCGATATAAAATCGTGGCAGCTCTCAAATTGAATATTTTGTTTTAAAGCGACGTGTGCTACTTTTAAAATAAAGGGCTGAAATAAAAAAATTCTGTTAAAGGAATAAATTTTTTATAAAATTAAAATTTTTCTATTGCATATTTAGACTTTGTGATAAATTTTTCGAAAAATTGTGTTATTAGTTTTATTTTCAGTTTTTTTGTAAACAGAATTATATAATGAAAAATCAAGTTTTTTGAGCCAAAACAGGATTTTTTCCTTTTTTTAATTTTTCATTCTTTTATTTGTTGAAATTAAAATTTTTCCGTAAAATTCTAATTATTTGTTGTAAAATTTTAAACTTTTCGTAAATTTTGGAGTGAAGACTTCTCAACGAAATAAATTAAATTCAACAATATTTGATCGCCATTTCGCTGGTTCTGATTATACAATTAACGCTTACTTAGCTCTTTAGAAAACTAAAATTTTTAGATAAATTTTAAGCATAAAATTACTGGCCACACCATAACAATATTTATGAAATTAAATTAATTAATTGGGTGTTCAGCATTCTGAAACTTGATTAAAATAAATTCAAAATTCTTGTAACTTGATTTTTATTAAAAGTTTTTTTTGCATTTTTGTTTTATTTTTCAAAATACGATTTTTTAAGTCTGTAATTAAGAAAATTCGACAGCATAAAAGACTATCAACATAATTTTTAAAAGTCTATCACATTAATATTTAAATGTATATATAAATATTAAAAGAAACCAAGTTTTTGAAAGAAACTTTATATGATTGATTTGCTCTTTCTCTTTTTAAACTGCACTCTTTTTTAAAATATAGTGAATTACTCTCCTATTTTCTTAGGCCATTCTTTTGTTTTTTTTTTTTTTTTTTTTTTTTTTTGTTGATTTTTGTCTCTTTCGTATCATTAAAGTCTAGACTTTTGACTGTTTAAAAATTGTTTTGCTGCTGCTAAATTTTAATTCGAAAACAAAAAATTTAAAAATAAATAAAAATCGATTAAAACACAAATGTGCTCTAAGGCCATAAAATCGTCCTCATTAGATACAAGATTATGGAAGATTAAAAATAAAATTGTGTTTGTTAATTTTTTTATTTGCTGTTCTTTTACCATTGAAACTAAAAATAAATTTACTACTTGAAATTCGTATAAATGTTGAAATCAGAATTATAACACGTTAGTTACATTCAATGCCACAAAATTATAAAATAAAATTTATATTTTAAATCTCCTTAAAAATGAAGTTGTTTTGTTTCTTGTTATTTATTGTTGCTCTTATTATGAGTTGTATATGGATATGATAATCCTGTCATGCATACATTTATGGTATAATTTATTTTTTTAGGATTTCAAATTGTTGGTTAAAGCAAAAAATTTTAAAATCAAAAAGGAATCTTTTTTTTTTTTGCTTTTGTTAATGACTCGTTGTTGTTTAGCGTTTAATTCTACCCCTCGCAAAGTAAAATTTTAATTTACGAACCTTATAAAAATACATTAGTAAATCATAAACACTAAGGTATTTACATCAGAGATGGAAAACGAAATTTTAAAATTTTACTAACTGGCTTTATAAATTTGTTTTTTAATTTTCATACACCCTACACCTACAAACTCGATTCCTCCCCCAATTTCCTCATAGATTATACAATCAAACCAACGGCAACTTTTATACTTCCTCTACTGAATTTATTTTTTTGAAAGTTGAATCATTTGTGTAAATTGCTGGTTAAGACCTGTTATTATGCTTAAAATTAAGTTAAATGTTTTTAGAAGTCTATATAAAAAATTTTGTAAAAAGAAACGAAATGTTTTTTGCACTAGTTTTTTTAGTTGCCAAATGTTTCCAGCAACATTTTCCTACTTCGAAGTAAAATGTGAGCTGCACTTTCTTCATGAAAATTTGTAACCAACGTCATCCAATTATGAATAGCTAACAATTACGAAAACGAAACTAGTTCTTCCAAAACGTAACATGCACTACTAGTTAATTCACCTTTTTTTCTTTAAGTTTGAACAAATTAATCAGTTCGGCGTAAAAAAGGTTTTTAAGATTCCAAATTAAAAAAATATTTTTAATGTACCAAATGGCTTCTTGATGTGTCAGACGGCTACGCTTAGAATAGCCTTTGTTTTAGTACGTAAGAAAACAGATCGTATCATCATAGCCAGACCTACAAAGTAACAAATAGAGAATCTAAAATGTGCTACAGTAAATTAAAATAAAAGAATTCCATGTTGGTATTTAAAATAAAAGCACTCATACATTTTACCAAAGGAAAAAATAAATATTTAATATTTAAATTCAAGTGATCTGCAGTAAACCAAATCATTGTTTACAAAAGCTTTAAAAAAGTAAAAAACTTTCAAGTTCTGGGATTTTGCGAAGTCTCCCTTTTTTCGGTATTATTTTTTAATAAAGTTTTAACTCTTCGAATAAAATTGATTTAAGATTTCTTTCACTCACTCCAACGGTTTTTAAATTTTGAGATTTAGTGAATATCTTGAAATATTTTTTTTGAATCACGATTAAAGTAAAATTATATTAAAAAAGATTGCAATTAATAAAATTTCATTTTTCTGAAAGGATGGCCAATAAGTCACCCGTAGAGTCCCCTACGGAAGCCGTACTGCCGGTCACTAAATAAGCTGTTGGACTCCAGATATTTTACAAGATGAAAATCAAGCATACTTTCCATTACTTTGGAAAGTGCAGAGAAAATTGCGATTGGACAGTAATTTTAAGGCTGCCAAATCCTTTTGGGGATTGGTGTTACATTGGCAACCTTCCGACATGATGGGAACTCACCAACATGGTACAAAATAAAATGTTGAAAAGTTTTGCTAATAGACGCGCTTACGTCGAAGAGCACTGCTTCAAGACCAGTGCTGAAATTCCATCCGAACCAGGGGATAGGGTCTTATTGGACTTTTTGAAAAAAATCTTAAGCCTTGAATGCAACACTAAAACTCTCTGTTATTAATTTATGAGTTGAGAAATTTTGAAAAAATTTAGATATGGTGTCATGCGAACATGCTGTACAAGGTATAGTTGTTGCTATAGTAAAAATTAAAGAATCACAGCCATATTCGATAGGATAAAAAAGTTTTCAAGTCTTATATAGTAAGTACGACGTTTCTTTTCTTTAAGTGGTCAATATAGATAATTCCATGTCCTTTAGAACAGACTTACTATCACATTAACTTTGAATTTATTTTTAAATAACGCAGATTTTAAATTTGGTCAGAATTTATTAAATAATTCTCAGGGAAAAAAAGCTTTAGGTCAGCTGTTTTATCAGTTACGAAATTACAATTATTTACTATTACAAACCGAGATGGCCCTCTGTTGTTACAAAAAACAAATTTGTGTTGCTGGTTGCAAAGTTTTTCCCTTGTGCACATTCTTGTGATAAATCGCCACAGAAAATCATGAATCTCTTATATTTAAGGTATAATATGCCTTGAGCTGATTTACAGAAAATGCCGCTAGGAAAAATTATGTAGAGCTTCTTAACCCTTTCTATTCTTAATATGTATTAACTATTTCAGAATCTGTTATTGAAAAGATGATATTTTTTGGTGTTTCAGAGCATTTTAAAAGAAACTGCTTTCACTGGAAATTTTTTTCAAGAGAATAATCATTTTCGGACAAACATTCAAGCCTAAAATTATTAACCCAAGTTTATTCTCAAAATTTGGTTGCTGGACCTTAAATTTCGCGACTTTCCTGTCAAAGAGAATTCATTGATGACTACACTAAATTCATTCCTTTTGCTTTTATTAACGACAATGCGAAAGTTATCTCTTTATAGCTCATGTTTCAATAAAAATTCAAATTTTATTTTTTTATTTTAATAAATACTAGTTTAACACATTCTAAAAAAATTCTTTTCTTACATTTACTTTTTCAAATTTTGTTAGTATGTAATTAATATAAAGATTGTGTAATTAAAAAGCTTTTTGCCAATAAGTACTAAAAGCTGTAAATAAATTTATAGGTTGTTAACTTGAAAAACTGCTTTAATGGATAATATAAAAGTACACCGTTAGCTTTTGCTAAAAATAAACTGGAAGCTCTAATATTTTTACCTACGGTTTGTGGCATTGCTAAGAAATATATTTTCAGTTCCATATCTATGCTAAATATATGTTACGATTAACGTATTACATGTGGGTATGTTATTCGTATGTTAACATTTTAACTCTTTTAAATTATTTTCTTTGCAAATAAATTAATTCAGGACTTAAATATTGACTTAATTTAAAAATTTCGTTGCATTGGCTTTTTTATAGCAAGTGGTGGTGTCTTAGAATACTACTGTTTTAAACGAAATGTTATAGTTGATTTGAATATAATTTACATTTGCTTGCTGTGCACCTCATTGATAATACTTACATTAAAAGTTGCATATCCTAAAGAAAGAAGAAAAGTAAAACTAAAATTATCGGGTAAGTAGAGATTTTCGGATAAAAAAAACCATTTGAATTGAAAAATGGGGGTGAACCCATACACAAAAACTTGCAAATATTAAGCCGATATTAAAAAATTGCGTGTAATTGTTTACACTAGAGATGAGCGACATTTCAATACCTGTGATATAATCACTGTGATTAAAAAATCACTGGCCACTACCTTTACAGAGTTTATCAACTAAGAGTTGCACGAAAGAACGTTCTTGTAAATTTGCACACATACACACTTAAATTTTATTTTACTTTGTGGAGAGAAATATTAGTATTTTTGACGCTTTCATTCTTTCATATGTCAAAGCTGTTTCAATGCTGTGTATTTTTCTTGCTTCTTCTTATTAACACAAGTATTCATTTTTCCAGATTTCTTACATACATACCTATGTAACAAACAAAAAAAACAATGTTTTGTGCTTTTTTATTCGAGCCTATATTCAGTACTAACGAATTTTATATTACTGGCCAAAATTTAAAATAAGAACTGCAAATGGTGAACACGGTAACTATTAAAAAGGGCAGTGTTTTGAAAATTACATCACTGGTAACGATGTTCTTTAAAATTCAAGGGATCGCTCATCCCTAGTTTACACGGTCTCTCGGATATGAAGCTTAAATTCACCTTAGTTGTGCCAAGCGGAAAATTCGAGTCCCGAAATTCTGAGACATTAAGGGATTAAAAATTTAAATACCAGATCATATTGTTTTTAAATTTTTTATTAATTACTAAATTAACAAGATGTCGTTAATTTCAGTAAAATGAGTGCTTAAAATAAAGCCCAAATATTTCTGTTCGGGGATAACAAAACGAAAATTTGGAGTAATTTATCCAGTTAATTATATTGAAATTTTTTTTTTTTAATTCACTCTTTCTTTGAAGTTTTTACATTTTACTTTGTGCCCTTTTGTATAAATACAAATAACATAAGCTAAAATTGGCTTTTTTTAATTTAAAAATATAACAGAATATAATATAATGTCAGCAGTAAAACATAACAGAGTTTTACAAAGGTTTTCAATGGCATAATAAGTTTTATGTAAAAAATTAAAAAAAGACAACATGGATTGTGATCCTTTCTGTAACTAAAGAGAGAAACCTTTCCCAGAAAAATATAAAAGTCGTTTTGTGTTTATTTATAACGAAAACAAGATCTGAAGATGCCTACATATGTGAAAAATAACAGCGTTGTTATTTTAGTCCATGTGAAGTTTAGGAGTTCGAGCTTACAATCGGGCATGCATGCAAAGGAAAATTAATAAATCCAGTATAAAGGCAATTAATGGGAAAAAATATCAATACAAACCTCTCGAAAAGAAAAAAAAACAATTATTGTGTAAAACCATGAGAGGAAAATTTGTAAAAGTTTGTACTTAATATAAAGACCGACAGAGTTCTAGAGCTATTAACATTGTGTAGTTAACAGCACAGAAAAAGGAATAGTATGGATGGATGTGGCTAAGAAGGATTTAAAGGGACTAGCTATGGGATATATACAGAAAAAGATTGCTATCAGCAGGCTTGTTGCCAGGTTATACAGAGTAAGTGGTCTGTTAAAAGATTTAATTTACTAAACAAGGCGTCGATTGGTTCGTAACTCGCCGAAGTAACCCAGTACTACGCCATAGATGGTTGCGTTTAGAATAGCGCATGTTTGGTGAAGAAGAAAGAAGTCTGTAGGACAATTGCCAGAACCACAGAATTATCAATTGACAATTTTCTATGTGCTACAGTAGATTAAAATAAAAGAATTCCTTACTATTGTTTGCAATTAAAAGAACTCGTACATTTGTCTAAAGAGAAAAACGTAACATTATTAAATAAACTTTTAATAATTAAACTTAAGTGATCTGCAGAACACCTATTAAAAAAATTTTGAAAACTTAAAAAAAAACCTCAAAACTACGGGCTTTACGATGTTTCAGGATCTCCAACAAAAATTATAAAATTTTTAAAATCATTCGCGATTGGTATCTCTTTTTTTATTAATTCCGTTTTTTGGTTTTTTTTTATTTTGAGGGGTTTTAATTCTACACAAGATTGATTTAAAGATTTTTCTATTTTCTACAGCATTTATTTCAGGTATAAAATATTTTACTTTGAGAAAATTTAACATAGAAATCATTGATGCCTTTTCTGAGATGTTAGCCTTCACAGAAGCAAAATATTTTAAGGTCAAATAATTAAGGGGAACAAAATTTCACACAATACCGATAGAAAAGTATTCAAGATTGAGTTGTTTTTTAGTTAAAGTTGTTTAAAGTTTTGGAAATAGTCCTTTTGGGTTTTATTTTAGTACATTTTTGTGAGGGATGTCAACTTTTATTTCTTTTACTTTCTTCAGACTAAAAAAAAAATAAAGCTCCTGCTAAGAACTCAAGCACGAAGTACAACCCGTAGTTATAGCCTAGAGTTAACGTATCATTTGCATCCAAAATCTTAAACTTCTAAGATCTTATAAACTTAATGCACTTTTTTCAAAGTATGGCAAACAAAAACAAACGTTTTTCAAAAACTTATGCAACTTAAGACTCATATTTCTACCCAATGTCTTCTCTAGAATAATACATCTAAAATTTGTGACTCATTTAAAAAAATTGTTAGTAAAAGCAGCAGTACGAATATTTTTTTATATAAATAATATTTTAATAATAAAAAGTTTTTCTACTTTCCTCAAAACACCCTTGGGGAGATAAAAGCTGCATGTTTTTTTTAGCAAGAGAATGAACTACTTTGTATGAAATTTTGTTTTTAGTCCATTATGTTCTAAAACCTCAAAGCTGGGATGCAAAAACTTAAAGTGTAAAGAGCCGTATATGGTTTTAGTTATTTTTACAAATATTTTATGATTCTGGGACCGCATGTGTATTTACGGGCAAAAGCTTAAAATATTAAAATTTCGGATTAAGAATTTAGGGATTAGGTTTGCGTAAATCCGCTACTTTTTTGCTTTTATTTCTTTTTAAAATATAATAATTTTTAACAAGTTTTTAATAATTTCTTTTAGAACTTCCTTAAATCATTGTTATGAATTCAGGATTCATATAAGAAAATCCAATAAAATCATTTTGATCCAAATTCATCATAAATAATTTATCGGTTGGGGTTAAATCGGTTTTCTCCTTGGTGAAATTTTGATCAAAATTGCAAATATCTTTGCGATGTTTCTGAAAAGAAAAAAAAATAAATAAAAAGAAAAATCGAGAATGAGGAATTGCTAATTTAAAACTTACCACTTGAGGCACAATTGGTGGTTCTATCCAATCCAAATTGCCGGCTGCCTCCCAATCAACCCCAGCATAAAAGGGATGAGATTGTATTTCAGAACGAGCGAACTTGCCAGCACCCAAGCGATTGTTAGGCTTTTTAGCTAAAAACTATAAAAAGAATTTAAATATTTTCTCGTTTGCAATCATTTTTAAAATATAAGCTCCTACGCTAGTTATAATATCCATAGATTCCTGGGTAAAATGTTTGGGAAATACTGCCTTCTTTTCTTTAGCATTTTTAAAAATAGTTTCATCATCATCGCCTTCAAAGGGCTGCTGTCCAGCCATCATTTCATACAATAAAACTCCATAAGCCCACCAGTCCACAGTGTGATTATATGGCTCATAATTAAGAATCTGTAATTATTAAAATATTAATTTTTTTCTTCAGATAGAAAATAAATAAGATCCCTAAAAGTATGCCTTAATTTTTTAAAGCCTTATTTCTTCCCAAAAGAAAAACCACAGACTTACCTCTGGTGCAATATAAGAACTAGTGCCACAAAATGTACTGGTTGTATCATTTTCTGCCACATTGTCCTTGGACAAGCCAAAATCTGTCAGCTTAATATGACCCTCAATATCCAATAAAATATTATCCAATTTTAAATCACGATAAATAATTTTACGTTCATGTAAAAAGAATAAAGCCAAAGCCACCTCAACGGCATAGAATCTTTAAAAGAGAACAATAAAAATAAAAAGTAAATTATTGAAAAATACTTAATTAACAAATTAACCCACATGGCAACTGATTCCTTAAATCTGCCATATCGTTGCAATTGGAATAATAAATCGCCACCCTTGCAAAATTCCAACACAAAGAATAAACGATCCTAGAAAAAAAAATATAAACAAATAAAAAACATTCAAGAAGTTGTGTAAATTATCTCCATAAACAACTGACCATAGTTTGAAAGCATGAATGCAAAGATACCAAAAATGGTGATTTACCCGGCAAAGCCAATACACTCTTCTCAATCATGGGCAATTCCATATCATCACTTTGTATAATGACATCTTTCCTTAAGACTTTCACAGCATAAAGTTCATCTGTACCACGTCGCTCGGCTAATAGGATTTTGCCATATGAACCCTTTCCTAAAACTTTAATAAAATTAAAATCAGCTGCCCTAATCATATCGCGTTTGCTCATATTGTGAGGCATATCCTTGTTGTCCATGCGGCGTTTATTCGAGGGCTTTTCGCGCTGCAGTAATAAATGATATCAGCAAAATGTATTTTTTTTTCGTACTTAATTCTTATTGCAGGTCTATCTTAAGTTCTGTTTAAATATTCCTTAACTTCAAGGTCAAATTAAGTTAAATGTTAATAATTTTGTATGTAGTTAAAAGTTTATTTAAGTCAGTTTTGCTTTTTTATTTTAGAATAATTTTCTCTGCATCAGTCCTAAATTATCGTCATTTTTGTAGACGCCAGCTGATAATGCAACTTATAACTCTTGTGCCGCAAGAAGCTTTTAAATTTACCTCCTAAGATAAAAGAAGAACTTTCCACCATTCAAATTATAATGGAAATAGTGGAGGGCGGTCTTTAGGAATGTGAATGGCTGCCTATACTTTTTATGAGAAAATTTTGAGAGGCATTGTAGTGACTGTGTTATTTCTTCTATGAGGTTTTTTTAGCTGAAAACCAAAAATTTAATTGCGTGGAATGACAACAAGTGACATAACTTTTTGAACGTAATATATTGCAGCTTGTAGAAAAAAATCTAAAGCTAAAGTTCTGTGATATTTGTTTGATTTAAAATGTTTTTCTGTGATATTATTATTTTTTCATTGACTAATTTATATACATATTTTAATGTGTCGCGCAGTCCATAAATTATTGTTATTATTATACATTAATTTTTCAAATTTCAAATTATATTCGTTTATTCACTAATGTAAAATAAAAACCACTTAATAATAATTAATAATAAAATTCTCCGCTGAAGAAGTCGGAAAAAAACTGACGAAACGTTGGGAAAAATGGATGACCAAAAATAGCCCGGGATACACTCTTCACGAAAAAAAAATTGTTGAGAGATTCAGTAGTAATTAGATCTTTACTTAAGCATTTACCCACTGAAACTGATACCTCAAAATAAGTCAAAATCAGGTCATATAAACGAACGCCTGTTTATTTTTAATTTTATTTATCAGGACATGCGTAAAAAAACCACTTCTCTATAGGAACACCCTTTAAATTTTATTTTCTATGCCTGTAGAAGCAGTTCTACACACTCCGGTGTAAATTATAAATCTCTGACTTGAGCGGCTAAGGACTATTCAGGTGTAGATAATATTTTTATGAGGGCACGCTTAGATCAATAACTTTATTTTAGTATAATTTTGTTGTAACAGCTTCTTATTTCAAATGTCTAGTTTTTATGGTTTCTGAAATAGTTGACTGTAGCTGACAGACAGAGAGACAAATAGCCATTATAACAGTAAAAAGGGTATTACAGAACCCTAAAAAATATAATCCACTTTATAATTTGAAGTCAAGACGATGATATTTAATTGAACTCTGCTAGAAGCAAAAAGAATTTTAATCAAGAACACGAAATTTGTATGAGCCTTAAGAACTTCTTTGCAGTCGAGTAAAGATTTCTCTGCATATAAAATAAAAGCAAGAATATGAACTCGCTGTTACTTCCAAGCGGATAAAGGAGCTCCAATACTATAGCCTACTTCAAAGAATCAAAAAGCCTAATTTTGCGATTTAGATATTAAAAAGTACATCAATCCAAGATAAAAAATTATGCTGTACTTGGAGTGGCTATTGAAGTGTAGCGAACTCGTATTTTCGGAATGAATTGGTCTCAGGGATGGGGGCAATATTGGATTGGTCAAAAAAGTCTGGCAATATGTTTAATTATATTTAAATATATTTTAAGTGGCTTTCTTTTTTTTCAAAAATACATAAACACATATTGCCAGGCGTTTTTGACAGCTCAAAAGCGTTTACAAAAACAAAATACACGTAAAAGCTAAAACATATGTTGACCTCATCATCTAATGCAGTCACCTGTTCAATGCGCCTTGGCTTATTTCTTTTATAGCGATCCATCACATAGACTCTATTGTATACAGCATGCGAGCTTGCAAATGTTCGAGAAATAATATCATCAGAAAGAATTTTCAACTGTCTGTAAAATCTAAAAAAAAACCCAACTCAGTGTAATTAAAACCGAAAAAAAACCCTCGTTTAGAGCTACGATGCCTCAGAAGGTTTCTTTAATTATCCGATAAGAGTTCTCAAGGCAACAAATGACAATATAAAAATATGGCCTAAGCAGGATAAGAATTGAAGCTAATATTCAATAATTTTTTCATGGAAGAGACCAAGGTAGCAGCGCTTTTCTTAGTCTAATGGCTGGCGATAACACAGGTTAAAAAAATAAATAAAGGCAGTGCAATTTAAAGCAATTATTCAATAAAATGTAAGAGAACACGTTAATTATTGTCCAGCACTCAATGAGAAATAAGAAGGTCGACAGCAGAAAATAGTTTTAAGGGTTCCATAATCAAAGAATCAAAACGTAACCCTATTGTTTCTGCTACAATGACCGTCCACCTTTAACATCTCCTGGAATCGTAATAGCCAGACTATTCAAATTTTTACAGAGGGTGTATCATTATAATGCTATAAAAGCACATGCCAAAATTTAAAAGGAGTTCCAAAAGTGATATGATTATCATAAAAGTTTGTTAATTTTTTGAACTGTGATAGGCTGACACTAAAAATTTGAATAGTGTATGGAAAACTGTATTTGCCATAACATTTAAATAGTTACATGGTTTGGGTTATTCAATCCTAGAATTTATGCAGAGTATGTTCAAATATGTCTGCTTCAGAACAAAGTGTGAAAAATAAATTTTAAAAATTAAGGAGTGGCCCATACATATTCCTCTGTGAGTTCAGCTCGCACTTGATTGATTTACTTAATTATTTATAGTTTTTGTTCAATTCTATTTCTATACAGATTCCACTGTCGTACTTGAGGACCTGTTAATTTTTAGTTCACTTTGCAAAAAGGTTTATAAGTTCTTTTCATTTGTAGTTCATTTGAAGTTCACTTTTAATTAAAATTTACTTACACGAACTTCATCTCTTAAACGTGCAATATCATTAACCGGATCACTGCATGGTATATTGTAATGTTCACCCTCAACTTGAGACAAAAATTTGTACCAGCCATCAATGGCTTCCTAGAAATAGAATTGAAAAGGTTTTATGAAAATAAAAACACATTTTATTTGATTTCTTCTAAATAAATAATACCTTTTGAATTTCATCAATACTAAATGAAAATGAGCCCATAAAATCATTACGTGAAGTACGATCCCAATCCCATACTTCAATGAGTAAACGCTTCTCACGATCTTGTGGTTGCAAATCACTGTGAAATGATAGCATTAAAAAAGTGTTTTAACTCGTTTAAAAAAAAGACTTTAGATTTATTTACTAAGTAAATGTTTCATTGAAAACTGGATTAAGATTTTTTTGTATGGTTTTGGTCTTCTTCTTGGTCTTGCCGCTACGGTCAGGATGCAGCTGTACTGCTATGTAAGGATCACTGAGACCATTGGTATCCATGGGTATTAAATTAGCAGCTTCTTTAACTGTTTTATGAGAAAGAATTTTTTTCTTCTTATTTTTGAAAATTTGGTTTAAAAATATCTTTTTATTAACTTACTGTCTACTTTTAAGGAGTTTCCTTTTAGTTCAACATATAATAACAATTTTCCTCTTATTTCACTAATATCTGAGCCACAAAGAGGAGGAACTTTTGTTTTACAGCCATGATGTACATTCAAATTGCAATCTAGAATTTAATTTTTATAAATTTGATGGGACTTTTATATTTAATTTTTTTTCTATTTTTATTTATGAACATACTGTCACACTTGACTCCCTGATGTGATACACCATGCAACAAGAAGCCACAGTCATCACAAAATGTGGGAGTCGAATAAGTTGTGGAAATCCAGGAATGTTTAACTTTAGCACAATCGCCATCGATATCCGTTTCAGTACCAGGACACTTAAACAAGACATGACTAACACACTTTTGATGAATATTAAAACGGCAATCTGAAAAGACATTTAATCGATTAAAAAAATATTTAAGGCCATTTTGTCTGCTTTTACAAACCTTCACATTGAAAACCCTGCTTGCCAAAGCCCCTGAAAAAGAGAAGACAAGAAAAAGTAAAAAATACCAATTGAATAAATTTGTTTTTTTTTTTTTAAGAAATTGTTATATTTTATGCAAGAAATAAAGAATTAAATTTTTGCTCTTACCATATAAAATCCTTGCAGTGACCACAATAAGTGGGCTGTTTGAAAAATCTCACCACAAATTTGTGGCCCATCACCACCTGCATACCTTTGCGTTTCATGCCACCACGTCTTAAACGATTTTTAATAAAATTTGTGATATTGGCTTCTCCTGTTATTTCTACCAGATTCTTTGGTACTCCGGTTGCCGCCGCTGCTGCAGCTGGTGCTGGGGTTGGTGCTGCTGCTGCTGCCATTTTTCAAAAGTCCTTTTTTTTATTTTTTTAGTTTCCTTTCACACCTTATTAGTCTTAACACTTCCAAGTGTTATGCTAGACTATTGTTGACCAAACTATTGCATTTAAAATGTTAGTTTTTTAGGAAACCTTAAAAGTGTAAATTTTGTCTACGAAGAATTTACCCCCCATAAAGTTTAAGGTATTCTTTTGTTTGTTGAACAAAACATAGAGGTTAAAATAATTGGTTTAACTGGGGTCATCGTTTACATAAAAAATAATGAAATGTTTGAATAAAAAGTAGAAGCGTGTTTTTTTTTTCTTTAAGAAATTTTACAAGCAAATATTACAAAAATGTTAAATATAAATATCAAGCAAACAAACAGAATGACTAAAAGATTTTATCAATTAAAATCAGCCAATTTTTAGTTGAACTCGCCCACAAGGAGTTCCATGCCTTTCCCTTTAATTTGTAATTTTATATTTTTATTATTTGTTTTTGAAAATATGTAATGTCTGCCTGCTACATTAAAAAAATAAGACAAGACAAAGTTATGTTTTCTAAAGGGTCACATTTTAATCTTGAATTTAATTTTTCATAATTGTTATTGGAAGAGTATATTCTAATTTTAACGATCTCCCCAATGGGTTTTAATGTTAAAGCTATTACGGTTACCTTGTAACTTCTTTTTGTTGGTTGTTGTTGCGGCGACCATAAAAACACTCTGTGACAGATGGACTGATGAGCAAAAGATTAAACATTTTAGCAAAAACAATAGGTCTCTCAGAAAAAAATGCACCTTTTAAAGAATTTATTTGTTTTGATTTAATGAAATTATAAATTCTCTCTATAATACATATAATTAAAAAATAATATTTAATTAATTAATTAACAGCAGCAAATACAGATTTCATTAAAAATTTAAGAAAACAATTCCCTTATTAAATAAATTATTAAAGCAACTAAAATTTTAAATTTCTATATAGAAATTAATAAAACCTTCCAATGGTAGAGGTATCATCGGGTTATATTTTTTTAAAGAGGGGTAAGATGTTTTGCGCAGACTAAGTAATTTTAATTTTTACAATTTCTATCATCTGCTATCAGAGTCCGTCGTAACTGCCCACATTTGCTTAAAAATGATTTATGCCTGTAATCCTTATTCTTAGTCCAGTTAAAGACGATAATTTGCACGTGATGAATATCAGGTATATGAATCAACTTCAAGCTCTTAGAGTATTTGAATTTTTCAACAATTTTCTAACTTCCAGAGAACCTTATTCACCCTTTAATTTAAAATCACCTTGGATGAATATCGGAGTTTAACATTGACCAAATAATACAGTAGTGCATATTGATCCCTGACTCACCTCATCTTCTCGGTATCTGCCACAAGGAAAGAAAGACTCTTCCATTTCTTTTACTGACTTGCTCATTTTTGGAGCATTACAGAGTTTTAGAGCGCAATAATTTTTGTTCTTAAATCTATTCCAATGAAGCTTTGCAAGATACCTTTTATTTCCTTGTCAATGCCCCGCATGATTAAGTAGGAATAATTACAAGATTGTAGATAGTGAATTAATATTAAGAGAACAGGACTTCCTAAGGGTTACAAATTTATTCTATGTTTTATTGAAACTTGCTACATTTTTTATTTTCAGAATTGAAAAAAAAATTTTAACAAATTTTATTAAATTATGTCTCTAAAGAAAAACATATTTTGTTTGAGTACAATTTTAGCTTTTCATATGCTGCTTAAGGGTTAGGAACTTTTGCGAAGTTGATGTCCGCTTTTCTTCCCTTATCAATATAATTTTTGTACCACAGCACAAGTTATTCTGCTCTTAACTGCTCAATAATATCAAATTAGATACCCTGGGACTAAACAAGTTTGTAATGTTACCTTCAATGATTTTTTTTAATTCCATACTAAAATCCAAATTTTCACGAAGAGAGATATTTGATTTCCATCATTCTTCCACCAGAGTTTCTAGCGGTTTTAAGATTTTATCATTTATTGTGTTTCAGGCCATCCGTGTTTTCAAGCCCCGTCAGATTTTAATGTATCTAAATAATTATTTTGAGGTATTGGTAAAATTATGAGAACTCATAATTCTAGTAAATTTGCTAAATGGATAGACCAACATAAAAACTACAGCTATTTTATAAAATTGAGGGTTTTAACGGTTTAAAATATCAACGCCATGATCTCTTTAGTTATCATATTTTTATAAAAAAATTATGGCATCTTGCGGATGCAATAGATCTAATTTTCCTAATTTTCTTAGTATTTCAAAAAGTTTTTACTTCGAAATATTTTACCTATTTCGGCAGATGATTCAAACTCGGTAACAGCTACAATTTGGAAATATTCTTCCGAACAGATTACGAAATATTTATCTTGAAAAATGTTTGGAAAAAATACTAGTAAAAATCTGTAGTAAATTTCTAGAACAAAATTTTGCGGAAATTTTTTTTAAAAAATTTTTAAGATAATATTTTATAAAAAAAAATCCGGTGCAGCAAAAAATAAATTAAAATAAATTTTTTCGAAATCATTTTTAACAAAAAATGTAGCAGTTAACATTTTTTATGCCAAAAAAACTTCGTTCATTTTAATACTTTTAAACAAGTAAATAGTCATGGACAACTGAACGGAGTATAAGTAAAAAAGAAAAGTAACAACCTAACAGTTGTGGTTAACATTGGAGGTCGCGAATAAAAATGAGATATAATTCAGTTAAAAACATTTTATACTAGAGATGCCTAAGAAGTTATTTAATGTAAATTTTCTGTTTATTTATTGTCCACCACCAAAGTTATCAATTATTAAAGTATAATTCTGATGAAATTTATGATTTCTCTCCCAAAATTTGTACAAGATTTGTTTAAATTTCGATAATTTTTAAAAATTTTAAAAACTAAAATTTGGCGTACATAGCAAGATTAATAATTATTATTTGTTTCAGTCCAAAATTTGTACTAATTCATATAATTATAGTACTTCGTCTTAAAATAAAAATTTTTTTTCACTTCTGCGTCGATTATTTAATAAACGTCCACTCAAAATGACAAGTAAATTCGGTCAGCGATAAATCTTGCCTTTTATTATTACTTTACTTCTTAATGCATAATTAAAGAGTACACAAGAGTATTATTTAACCATTCTAACCCACTTTAACTTCATAACTACCAAAGTAAAGTACAGTAAAATTAAAACAAAAAAATCACATGATTGATTGATTTATAGTGTAAAGTGCCAAAATAATTTCAAATAATGATTATGCTTTAGCAAAGAATATGCCTTTTTTTTCCACCGTTTTACTTCCGTTCTATTGCCAATAAATCGTTAACCTAATTTCAAACTTTTAGTAAACTACAACTCAATTTTCGTTAACTAAAATTACTATTTTTAAACCAAATAAAATAAAAATCATGTTGCACATTTAATCAAACAAAATCATAAAACATTAAAAAGAAACAAAAAAAAAAGCCAACACATTCAGTAAAGTTTTGATACGTTTCAAACTACAATAAAAGAAAAAAATACTAATATTGAGTTCAATTGCTTTGAAAGGAATTACAATAGCATTTCAACTTTAATACATGAGCACAAACTGTTAAGGGAAAAATAATACAAAGCAAATTTAAAATAACTAAAATAAAATAAATAAATAAAAAACAGAACATAAAAGGTAAATAACCTACAATTTAAACAGAAAAGATATAAAAATAATAAAATCAAAATTCAGCCTCGATAGTAAAAAAAGTTTTTTTTTTGTTAACGAAAAAAGAGAAAAAAAAACAAAACTCCCTCTTTAGCTATAAATAACAATACTTTACATTGCAGAACTTATTGCTTATAATTTAAAAAATTCTATACAACAAAACAATCATCATATATATTCATATATATAATTTAAAACAAAAGTACAAGCTGTTCATGTAAAAAAGTTCGCTACAAAAAGTACCTTTTTAGAAACGTACCTTTTAAACAATACTTTTTAAAATGAATTCTGCAAAAAAGTATTTTCCTAAAAAGTCCGCAGTTTAAAAAGTAGTTTTTTAAAATTACTTTAACAAAAGCTCTTTTTTAAAAAAATTCTAAAATGTACCTGTTAAAAAAATATTATTTTCCAAGACTCAATTTTAAAAATATTAAAAAAAATACCATAATAAAAGGAATTATAAAAAGGGTACAGCTCTCCATAAATTCTTAAAAAATTTCGTACCTAAACATTGTACCCACAAAAATAAGCTTTTAAAAAAATTTTTAAAAATTACCTTTTCTAAAAAGAATCTTACATCCTCGAATGTCTTGAAAAAAATTACTTTTACATAACCACACTTTTTTAAGAGAAGTACTTCAACAAAAAATCTTTTTCAAACAGTTTTAAAAAGTTCACAAGAAAATAACCAGCTATTAAGAAAGCTATTGCAAAAAATACGCTTTTTAGAAATGCACCGTATACTTTTGAAAATACATATCCTTTTAAAAATTAAAAAAAGTACTTTAAAAATAAGTACATTGAAAAAAATTCTAAGTAACCTTCCTAAATAAATAAGTTATACATTAAGGGATTTTTTGTATTAAATAAAAAAAATTAGAAAGCAAAAAGTACTTTTTTTCAAAATAAGCAATACCTTAAAAAAATACTTTAATGAAAAAAGCACCTTTTTTAAAAAGAGCCCTTAAAATACATCACTTTACAAAAAATACCTTTTTAAGCAATGTCCCTTGATGTATAAATTTAAGAAATAAATGATTTTATTTTATTTTTTAATTATTTTTTATTTGCTTTTTACAAGTTTTTGTTGATGTCTCTTAAAATAGTACCCTGAAAGTACTTTTAACGAATAAACATTAAAAACACAAAAAAAAATTCTACAAAAAATTCTACAAAAGTAACTTTAAGAAGAAAATATTTTGTTTTAAATATGTATCTATGTACATATAACGAAATATAATTTTAATGCCTATTAAAAAAGTACTATTAAAAAGGAACTCCTAAAAAATTAAATAAAAAATGAAAAATGAGTTTTATTAATCAATTACGTTTTAAGAAGAGTCATTCTGAAAAAATCAAATACTAAAAAGTGTAAGTAAGAAATAACTAATTTTTAAATCCATTTAAAAAAAAAGTGCCTTACTGAAAAGTACCTTGCAAAATTGCGAATTTGACAAGAAAACCTTTTTAATGTAGTGTTTTTTCATATAGACCTTTTAAACTACTTTTTGAAAATATTATTTTTAAATTAAGTACTTTTTGAAAGTACTTTTTGCAAATAAATAACTTTAAATATTTTTGAAAAATTGGAGACTTAAAAAAGTATCTATAAAAATTAACTTAAAAAATGCCATAACTAAACTAATTTAAAAAAATGTTATTTGTACATTTTCTTTAAATACTGAAGAAGGTAGTTTAAGTAAAAGGAGTACCGTGTTAGTACCTTTGTAAATCAGACTTTAAAAAAAGCCCTTAAAATTATTTCCTCTTAACAAATTCCTTACTAAGTCCTTGTAACGAAACAATTAAAAAATCATATAAGATACATGCTCCACAAAATGTACCTTTAAAAAAGTACCTTTTTACTTTAAACTGAAATAAACGTTTTCTAACAAAGCGGCCATAATAAATTTTACATTCAAAGTTCTAAATAATTTTGCTATTTTAAATTTAAAAAATATTTGTAAAAAAGATTTAAAAATATTCGTTAAAAAATTTATTTTCACTTTTGTTCGTAGAGTGCATGTCAAAAAGTACCAAAACAATTCCAATGCAAAGCCCAAGGGAATACTACAAATAGGTACTCATATATTAATAAAACATCATTTACTTACGAGCAGATCTCGTGCTGATTTGGTTCTTGTTTTTTTTTTTTTTTGTCATTGTCATCATGCATACTATTGACGTCATCAATTTGTGTGTCTGCATGCAAAATCACGTTTGTTATTTTTATTTCTGCTACTTGTTCTACTTCTATAACGGTAACATTATTTTTATGTTAACCGCTATTGCTGCTGCAATTGCTACTGCAAATGGCATTAGTCCAACTGTTAAAGAGCGCTTTTGTGATTGCGAGTGTGTGTGTGTATGTATTTGTTTGTTGTTTGGTTACCTTCGGTGCAGCTGAGAGAAAGTCAAACCGAAACAGCATACAACCAGTCAGCCAGCTACCTATCCAACCATCCAACCAAACCAACTAAACCTTTGAAACCTAAATACTCAAACTTTGGGGTTTTTTATTTTTGTACAACAATTTCCCAGTATTTTTATTTATATTTTAACGTGTTCACTTTCGAGAACGTGTACGAGCTTAATACAATTTTAAGTTTAGTTGTGTGTATTTGTATGCGATTTTAGTTATAGGAATTTACTTTTTATTTTGTCATTTTGACCTGCGCTCTCATTTTGTATTGATTTGCAACTGGACTTTATTTGTTTAACGCGAATTGTCGCAGATTCTTTTCTTCTTTTTTTTTTTTAAATTCTCTTCATACCATATAATGTTTGTGTAGGGTGTCGTTTGAAGTTAAAATAAAGAAAAGACTTTAATAAATCGAATGATTTTCACATTAACATTTTTTTAAAAGCTGCCTTACTTTGTTGCAAAGATAGGCTGCTTAGAAAAAATCAATTTAGAAAAAAAAAAGATCAACAGCTGTTTGTTAGAAAAGGATTTTGCTAATTTTTATATTTAAGATAATTTAAGGAAAAAAGAATAAAAAAAACATAAGTTTTCGATTTGATTAGAGGAACTTGTTGTAAACAAATCATATCGCTCCGATTGTAGCAACTACCGACCAAAATTTAAGTAAAAATCTAACGGTACGCCATTCTCTATTAAAAAGGCTATTTAGTCTCTCTTTTGGGAATAAATGTCCTTCCAAATAATGTTCCGGTATATTCAATTCTAAAAAGAAAAGATAGCTGGTGCTGAAGCAATCGCAGAAGCATCACCCTATAACTTATTTATTTTATTATTTAAACTTACAAATATAATTCGCCTTAGAAGAAATTTTTCGTGAACATCATGTCATTTATGGGGACACCCTTTTAGTATAAATTTTTAAATCTTTAGCGGATATTTACTCTATGCATATTTCAAAAGTCATTATATTGTAAAAAACAAATTAATCTCAACATTTAAAAATTATTTATTTGATGGGAAACCCTTTAATTTTAAATTTCATGTCCTATACTTGCTGTTATATCGTTATAGCAGATATTACAATATAAAAGTCTGCCTAAAATTGTTAAAAGAATTAGACTGAATTACGTGCAAATCACTTCTCTTTGGGTACACCCTTTACTTGCTAACGTCATAAGATTGTTTAATATTTCAAAGGCAATCATATAATATCTTCTATATCAGGCTCCAGAGATAGAGGTCTGTGGCTATTAAATATAAAGAAGGACAGGCCTTAGGGTTTAAATATGAAAACGTTTTTTCCTTTGTTTACGGAATCCTAAAACAATAATTGCTACAAAAGTCAGTAAATTACCACACAAAATTATTTATAAAAAATTTTATATAATTTTTGGTTTATTATTATTAAATCATAGAAGAGAATAATGAACAAATTGCCAGTAGGCAAAATAATATTTATCAGTTCTAAACGTTTGTGGAAATGAACTACTTATATTATAAAAAGTAAATAATCATTCCTAGTTTTTTTAATAATTGAAAAGCTTTATGCTAAAATAGCTTATACTTTTATAAATATAAATAAATAAATATTTTTCGCTTTATGTAGCACGTGTAGCGAAAATATGATTGATTGAAAGATACGTATCGACAGAAGAAAGTAAAAACATAAGTAGAAAACTTGTAGACAACAATATTCTTTTTTTTTTTTGTTTTTTTTTTTTTGACGTGTTTATTTTTGTATTAAAGTTATAGTTGATAGCCACGTGCTACGTGTTTCACGCAAGACCAATTATTTCGAAATTTTACCTTGCAAAATTATTTTGCAATAACTGTCGATAATTGAACAATAAATTAACACAACACGTAATAAACAAACTTAAATTATTATTTATTTTAATTTTTTGGGGCACATAAAGTAGATGTAAGTTAATTTGGAAACTCTGAAAGCAATACTCATTTTTAAACCAACTGCTTAAGGTACAAAAATTACTTTTGTCAAAATGTCCTTTTCTAAAAAGAATTTTTAATAAAACGGACCCATAAAAATGCGGCCTTTTGAAAAAACTGTCTGTTTTTAATAAGTTGTAGGAATAATAATATTTTAAGCATCTTAGTTGAAACAACTTTTTACGAAAAGTACTTTTTTAATATATCTCTTACAACAGGACATTTAAAATCATATTTAAAAAAAACATTTACGAAATTATTTAACTTTGTTTTAGAGAAGTTACATTTTATAAAAAAAAGTTTTGAAACATAAGAAAATTTGTCCAAAAAGTATTCTTTTCAAAATGTTTCTTTTCAAAAACTAACGCTCACAGGCAATACATTTTATAAAAATAACTTCTTAAATAATTTCTCTTACAATAGAAGAAAGCACTTAAATAAAAAACATGTTAATAACATAATTACACAAAACTTATTTTTACGGAAGTCACTTTTAACTAAAGCGAACGCTGGAAAAAGTACTTTATCAAAAAGGACCTTTTTTTAAAAAAAATTAAGAGGCAAAATCGGACGTTATCAAAATTATGTATCTTAAGAAAAATAATATTTTATAAAAGAATTCTCGAAAAAACTGAAAAAAATATCTTGTACTTGAGAGTCTCTTAAGATAAACATATTTTTACAAAAAGTAAACTTACTAAGAAATATTTTTCTATACTTCCCTTTGCAATATGTTTGTAATATATTTAGCGGAAAGCACCTTTAACAAAAGTGGTGCTTTAAAAAGTAATACTTTTAAAAAAAGTACCCTTTACAAATTATTATTATTTTTATTGACTAAAAAAAGGACTTTAACAAAAATTCTTAAAAATCCTTATTTCAAAAATGACCTTTTATAAATAAAACAAAAGTAAAGATTTTCGAAAGTACCTTTTGTGAGAAACAGTTTTACCAAATGATTGTTTTATAAAAAGTACCTTTCGCATAAAGTGTGATCTTAAAATAGTACATTTACCATACATAAATTTTATCAAAAAGTACTTTTAAAAAAGTAAAACGTAACTTTATCAAAAAGTATCTTTTATAACGTGACTTTCAAAACTTTGACAAAAAAAAATATCCATTTAAATTGTGATTGACTTCTATAAATATAAATAATTCATGATATTCCCATGAAGCACAATTTAAGTAGATTAACTAAAAAAAAATTCTAAATAATAAAATTTCATTTAAAAATACATTTTACTAGAAATTCTAATCTGAACATATGTATATTTTGTATTTCTCTCAACAATGAAAAAACATTAGAAAATATTTGAAATAAAAAGTGTCATGAAAATATGACTTTTTAAATGATTTTTTTTTTTTGGTTATAACTCTCTCTTTACTTTCTAAATTAAGAATTTTTATTATTTTTTTAACTTTTTTTTTATCCCTTTCAAAAATCCTTTTCCAACTAAGACTGGCATAAATTTACCCCTGTATGTGTAGAAGAGCACATTATCAGATCTTAAATGCCACTTTTGAAAAAATATTTAAGTGACTGTTTACTAAAAACACAAACCTGTTTGCAGCCCTCTAACAACAACGAAACAATAACAATAAATGCATACATACTTGAATGCAATCACTTCGATACAAAATTTTTTAATATCCAAATAAAAGTATTAGGGTGGCTTCTTATCCATAAATTAAAATTTCCTCAACTATTGTGGAAGAATTAAAAAAATCCAAGATTTACTGATTTTATTATTTTTTATATTTTTGCCTATGAAAAAAAATTTCGTTTAATTGATCTCAAAAGGATTGACGTTAAAATATCCCTTAATTTACATCTTTAGATTTTAATAACAAAATTTTTTAGTATTGAAAAAAATTAATTTAATTTAAATTTCAATAGAAATTTAAGAATTCTTTTGTTCACTTTTTTTGAGCCATGCTAATAAAACTCATGAATTTCATAACTAGAATTTAAACATGAAAGTATATACAATAATATCTAACATACATATATTCATATGTTTCCTTATTTAAACGTACATAAAAAAGATTTAACTAAACATTTTAAGAGGCTCGTCAGTATTTGTTGATATTTTGTAAAATCTCTAAACAGACAAACACACATATACACATACAGGTTTTTAGATTCAAACATAAATAAAACACCAATTTAGTATTTACAGAGTTGAATGCTAGATACCTAGGGCTTTCGAAGAATAAAAATAAAAATAAAATAGCTCAGTATCAGCTCTTTTATTTGCAATTTTTCTGTGTTAATCTTTGTTACAACAATTTATAAATGAAAAATTAAAAATTATTGTTACAAGGCTTTTTTTATAGAAAAGAAAACTATTGATGCTAAAACCCTTAGCTCAAGTTAACTTTCCACATATCAGTGACAAAATTAGTTTAAAAAAATTCGCAACAAATACAAAATAAATACACCAAGAGCGAGCGAGTTGGACTTAAAAGCAAGAGGTTTCCGTACCATGTATGAGCCACAATTTATTTTAAGTTTTATTTTTAAGTTATTTGCCTTTCGGAACACCCTTCTTTTAATTTTATTTTTATTTTCTTGTACTTGTCCTTATAGCAGACATACAAGTACATACTCCATTTGTCTATAACAGTCGATGACAAACATAAGGCTATATCATGGTATTTAACGAAACACCCTTTAATATTTATATTTATTGTTCACATTCTCTGTAAAAATATTATATTCTCTGTAAAAATTCCAAATGTCTGCCTAATATGATTGAAACCCTTATGCCATATACGTTAAAATCACGTCACTATGGGAACACCCTTCACATCTTAGTTGCTATTACCATTCACCACAAAAAGTGGAAATAAGCTATAACTTAGTTTGTCTTTCCACTTGTAATTTCTACAATATCCATTTCCAACCCCATAAATATATATTCTGAGTCCTTATGCATAGCAAAATCGATTGAGCGACCTCCGTCTGTCCATCCATGTTAGTGTTAAAATCAACTTTGTCAAGGCCATAGGTGAGCTAGAAAAAATTTAAATACGCCAATTGATCAAACACAGTGTCGAAAGATGTTCTATTGAAAATCAGCAAGAACGATCGATGTCCTTTGAGGCAGCGTTCAAAACACGACGCCTGTCTCCAACTTCTCCATATCATTTGGAACAACGAAGTAACTCCAATTAAAAAAAAAACAAATATATGAAGCGATAGAGAATTAAAAAATAAGAAAAAAACTTCAAGTGAAAAAATTGACGCTCGCCTATATTTTCTGAGTTATGGGCCTCTGAACATTTCGTAGAAAAGTACGATTTTGCGCCGTATTTTTTTTTTTTTAAATATTAATAGGGGTATCATTTAAAACCTTTTGAAGAGATCTTCCAGGAAATACAAAGTTTTTTTTAATACTTAACCCATGAAGAGGCGATCACCTTTTTGTGTAAAATTACATAAAGTATTGAGGCTGCTGTAGTCGAAGTGGTGAACACGTTGGCTACAAACCTGGTTGACGAGGGTTCAACCCCTGCGGCAACCAAAAATAAAAAATGTTTTTTTCTGGTATATTAATAGTATAAATACATAATCAGAATAAACATTAAACATGCAGCCTCCTTCGTCGGTACTTCTTCATAGCATATTTGCCGGCGAAGTAAAATAACTAATAAAATGGCTATGTATATCTATCTTTCTCTTTTCACCGCCTGTCTTATCTCTTATCTATCCCTTTCCTAAAGAATGTAGTACGGTTACGAATATAACTAAATAGGCATTATTGCCTGAAGTGCTACTTCTCTTAAAAAAGAAAAAAAAATAACATAAAGTATTCAATTTCTTTCAAATTTTTTAATTCTCTGTCACCCCAATATTTGTCGTTTTGATCTACATTTATAGTGAAAGGTTTATAAGAATTGGCATAGACGAATATAGCACTCTTACCTCTTTCTTTTAATTTTTGTTGCTTCTTATTTAAAGCGTCTGCGTATTGCGGCTCGAAAACAAGACAATGTAACAGAATATTAAGTCATCACTAGTGAGGCACGCTTTAATATTTTGTATTTGTTGTTATAGCAGTCATAATAATGCACTTATTGTGAATATTAAAATAGTCTACCTATTGCGATCCCAGAGGTAGAGGGCAGACAGACGGATAGATATTGTAACAGAAACAATAGGGTTATATGTTTTTACCCTTTGGGTACGAAATCCTAAAAAGAAATCATTATAAATATTTTAAATTTCATTCAGATGAGAATATAACGCCGACCGCAGCCCCACGCGCTTCATAATAAACCCAACACTAACTGTCTCACTAGCTGTCTTCTGAATCGAAAAGTTATGTGATCTTATCAATATAATTAGTTTCCTATTGAATACACAAAATTTTTTATTATTTCCACTTTATTATAATGAGTTCTTACTTTGACTTTGATTTCCTTATTCTACCCACAGTAAGTTTCCTTGAGGAAAATCTTAATTAATGAACTTTAAAAAATACGAAAACGTATCAGACTGTGAATATTTAAATTTTCTGCAACTAAGATGAAATGGCAACACTGCTTCTATCAACAAAACGTCTATTAGTGGGCATCTAACAAAATTTTAACCAGCGGCATTATATAGTTTATGTTTGACAGTCATTAAAAGCAGACTACCACGTGATTTGAAAAGGAAATGCAAAAAAGTAAATTCTACAATCGAGTGACAACTCTTGAGGAGTGCTTAACTCTGATTTAATACAATGCAAATGAATGTTTGCACCATTTCTCAACCGACTCACTAAAACCATCCAGAGACTAATCAGTAGTTCAAACAGTGAATTCTGTAGTAGTCTGTTATCAGTCGGTGTCAAACAAAAATTACTAACAACACAGCTTGTTTACCCTTTCACAGAAGTCAACTGGCAGACGCCTGTCAATTAAGAGATGGGAAATTCATTAAATCACAAACTTATACACCCACCCTCGTAGGATACCGTAACTTTTGATTTAAAGCTAAGGATAACTGCAGAAGAAATTTAAAATAAGAGAAACACAATTCAATTATTTTAGTTTTTTCCAAAAAAAAAAAAACGTAACGAGTGAAATTAATTGTAATTGTGCATTTTGTAAGAAGCAAAAATAAACAGTAAATAAATTGAAAATAAATAATTTACAGCCAATCTAAATGCCAACAAAGAAAAATTTGAAAAGAAAATAAAAGCTAGTGATGTATAAAAAAATATGTCTTGGCAGGCAAAGAGATACGAAAATAAAACAGTTTTATATTTAAAAATTTTTGACTTTCTAATAAAAATCTAACATCTAAAAATTTACTTTTTATAAAAATATATTGTTTAAAAAATATCAATGTACTTGCAAAATTTATATGTTTATAATTGTGAAATAATTTTCTCTTTGTGCCGAACACTGTTCAAAGCCAACCAACAAACGCAAACTCATAAACACCCGCTTCCCTTTGCTCAGTTTTACAAAATATTTATAGCGACTACAAACACGAAAAACGGACATCCTATTGCGTGCCAAACGTTAGATTGCAAATAATAATGCACACACACACATACATACACACACGTTCATTTATACACATTTAAAAATTTACAATAAAAATAATAAACTGTTTTTTAGGATATAAAAAACAAACAGAAACGAATACAAAAACTGCTGACACAAAAATAAGATTTGTTGTCATAAAATAAAAATAAAAATAAAAAATAAAATGTGCTGGCTAAACAAAAAAGATGTTTAAAATGTAAAAACGTTTATAAATTTAACAAAATTTCTAATGACAATAAAAAAAGGTTAAAAAAAAATTTCCCTAACATTAAAAATTACACGAAACACTGTGTAAAAAGGATTTTAAAAATAAAAATATTTTTCATGAATTAATTTTTTAACATTTTTAAAAATTATAAAAAGATCATGTAAGACTCTAAGTGCGAAACAGAAATTGTATTTCAATATCAAACATTCATACAATATCAAATAAGATGAGAATAATTTTTTGTTTTTGTTTTTCAATTACTGCCTACTGAGTCCTTCTAAATTTTTACACGTTAAACCTTTTTGCTTGCATTTGCTTTGATATGGGATCTTTATGATAACTGCTTTAAGTTTGTATAAATCTGCATTCCTTATCATATTAAAAATTTAATTCTTTCTAATGCCTAATTTTCGAGTTGCAAAATACAAAAATACTGTTTCGCGAAGTATGACGTTTTCCTGTTTTTTCTTTAGCACAGTGACAGAATGTAGAACAGACACACGTTCCATAAGACAATCGAATTTTGCCGGTTGTGTGTATTATCTTGAATTCGATTGTAATTACTGAATGAGTATGGCAATCACAACTATTTTTTAAAATGATTCTTAAGTGAATACGAGGGCTGCTCTCTATATATTTCTGGCCTAATAGTGAAAATGCGAATATATATAATCAAAAATGGTTTTATTGTTTTTCAAAGTATTCTCCAGCATGATTTATACACTTTTGCACGCTCTCAAACCAGTTGTCGAAGCCATTTTTCTACTCCGATTGAGACACCTCCAAAACATGGTTTTTGAACACTTCAACAGCTTCTTCTGGCGACGAAAATCGTTGATAACGCATTTTTTTTTTGATGTGCGGAAACAAGAAGAAGTCATTAGGTGCCAAGTCAGGGCTGTACGGCGGATGACCCATTAATTCGACGTTTTGGCCGGTCAAAAACGCTCTGGTTTGAGCCGATGTGTGAGAGCTCGCATTGTCATGGTGAACAATGATTCGTCTTCTCTTGTTGGTTTTTCGAATTTCTCCGATGACTTTAGGCAAACAAATTGTAGTGTACCACTCAGAATTGACCGTCATACGTTGCTCAAGCGGAACAGTCGCCACATGAGCAGTTTTGCCGAAGAAACAGGCGACCATTTGCTTCGAAGTGCTTCTTCCACGAACAACTTTCGTTGGATTTTGCTCGTCTTTGAAGACCCACACGGTCGATTGTTGTTTCGTTTCGGGCTCATACGCATAGATCCATGATTCGTCACCTGTGACGATCTTTTAAACGTCTTTTGAAGCACCGCAATCGTATTTTTGCAACATTTCTTTGCATCAATCGACACGAGCCTTTTTTTGAGCTACTTTCAAATTTTGCGGGATCCAACGAGAAAAAACCTTTTTTACGGCCAGGTGTATATGCAGTATCGAATGTATGCTGGTGGAAGAAATGTCCAAGGATGTCTCTATCTCTCGGTATGTCGCATGTCGATCTTGCATTATGAGTTCACGCACGGCATCAATGTTCTCTGGCACATCAGCCGTTTTTGGACGACCTTCACGGAATTCGTCTTTGAGCGAGCTTCGGCCACGATTAAATTCATTATACCAATTTTTCACAGTGCTATAGGATGGTGATTCATCGCCATACAAAGATTTAAGTTCATCAATGCACTCTTGTCGTGATAATCCAAGTCGAAAGTTGTGAAAAATGTTGGCACGAAAATGTTCACGAGTTAATTCCGTTTTTTTCTATATTAATTTTTTCAAGTCACTGTAAACAACACAAATAATGGTCGTACGTCAAAACGTTTTGAATACGATTATGCTTAAAAATGACAAACTTTACAATGGAGTTGTCAGATTGCACTTGGCAGCACTCAGTGTTGCCAGGCCAGAAATATATATAGCAGCCCTCGTATAAAATATTATTGTGAACTAAATAAAACAATATCTTAATATTTACTTTTATTTTTAAAAATCAATTATAGGAATAAGATTTGACATCAAAAATTTCATGATTCGGGCCATTTAATTTACCCTACTCCTTCTTTTACATCATGATTCTTTTTTCCAATTATTTTCTTTAACTTTCCATCCAATACAGCGCGTTTTGCCTCTACGATGAGTATTAAACATTTTAAAATTATTTTTATTTACATATGTCTTTGTAAAATAATTTTGAATTAAACATTCAACAATATTTGATAACTTTTCATCTCTGTTAAAAAATCCTTGCACTTAATTTTTTTTTATTTTTAATTTTATTTTAAGTTTGTTTGTTTAAAATGTTTCGATTTTAGCAGATACACTCGATTTTTATAATTCTAACTACCAAAATTTGGTTTTCATTAGTAATGTGATAAATGAGTTTGGTTGCATCTTCAATTTAATGGAGTAGATTTTAGTAAAGATACAAATCGCTCAGGTTAACTTGTATAAACGGTACTACAATCAACATCTAGAGGAAAATAATAATAAAAAATCAAGATAATAATTTATTAATAATAAAAATCAAATTATTATTTTAACAATTAAATCTTGAACATATCGATGGAAATTATTTTTAATCTTTTTGCTGTGTTTTCTTCCTTGACATTATTTGAGTTTGCCTTTAAATTGCTAACTTCATTTCTTCATTGGAAGATTTTAGTTCTTAAAAAATTAAACCTGTTTAAGAGAACTTTTTTCATTCAACTGTCGCATTTTTTTTTTTTTTTTTTTTGCTCTCATTAGACTACGTTTTTTCTCAATTTTTCCATCACACCAACATAATGTTTAATTCCTGTTTTAATTCCTTCGGAATTTAATGTTTCAGCCCGCTGCTAGTTATTACAGCCTACTCGATTCGTTTTTATTCAGTTCACCAAATATTAAGAAAATAATATTTAGTGTCGAGCTACTCCTATAAACATACATCTAGAGAATTATAAGTGATCGACAGATATCTACAGATTATAAGAAAAAGTTTAATTTTTTATGTATTATTTTCGCTGTCCTTTGTAAATGAAATCATTTTGATTTAAAAAACATAATAGGTCTGTTCCGTAACTTTATTAGCAAAAACTAGCAACGAGAAAGTAGGACAGAAATTTCAAAATTATTCTCCTAAATATAAAACAGTAAATGAACGCTTTAAAAAAATTAGCAAATAAAATTATTGTTGCCTTAGAAGTGGTGTGTAGGACTTAAAAATTGTACGGTTTGCACATTAAATAGCATTAAATAGCATAATTAAATAGTGCAAAAATGTATAAAACAATCGACCACTAAAAGCCAGCAAACTGATAACCACTCTTAGTAACTAAATAGCAGAAATATGTACATACAATTTTTAACAATTTTTTAATTGTCAGGTAATTTTCAAAAGCGTTTATGATGTTTAAGCGCATTATGAATATAATTTTCAACTATGATTAAGATGTAAATATATTTATATTTAAAATAATTTTAATTTCATACAAGTGTATTACTTATTTATAATTAAAGATCATAATTGTACTACTCTTCTTTAAATTGTACCAAAAAAGTACATTGCATTGAATGTTTCATCACTGGCTTGTTTAATTTTAATTCTAAAACCAATACAAACACCTGCACAGCCCAAAGATTCTAAATTTCTGTTGTTTTATATTTCTTTGCTGTGTACTTCCATAGCTTAAATAAAGAAAAATGACAATGTAATATAATTTTTATATTCTTTTTATTGTTAAGTGCTTGCATTTTCTTCATTGTTACAAAAATTTCTTTTATTAGAGATTTTTGAAGGAAATTATTTTGTGAACTAAAGTAAAAACAGCTGTTTGGCATGCAACAAATTTTTTCTCTCTCTCATTTTTAGGCTCTTTTTTCACTCTCTCTTGCAAGGTTTTTGACTACTTGAACACGCTCTAGTAACAATTAGTAACAATGTTTAGTTAGTGAACAGACCTAATATCTGACATATTTTTAAAACCTAATCACGTTAAATTTGTTGCATCACGGAAACATTTTTTTAGTTCATTTTTTTCACTAAAAAATTTAAGAATAGACAGCCGTTTATTTCATTCCAAATTATTTGAGGTGTTTTGCTAAATTTATGCTAATAACATCTCAAGGCATTTTTAATTATACATGCGTTCTCCAGCATATGTGATGAACATTCTTTCAACCGCTCCTCTGAGAGGCGTACGTTTAAAGAAATAACAACAACTTCACACAACATTTTATACATATGCATGTCTGTTCACTTGAATATAGATTTAAATAAAACTGTTTTACAAACTTATGTACACATGTATTTTCATATACAAAACTGTAGTATTTTTACATTTCGTTATAATTTAGAAAAGAAATAAATGTTTTTGTTATACAAATATTTGCTTAAATCTGCATTTTAATTTCCAACATATAACAAAATCATATAGATGTTGTTCTCTTTTTTTCATGTTTAATATACAAAACATTTCACAATGTAAACTGAAATAAAATAATTTTTAGAGCAACAAAAAAAATGTCAAAGAAAATCATCAATAAAATCCAATTACAATTAGTAAAATGCCAAATTGGTTTAACCAAAATTTTTAACTTTCAAATTTATTTTGTTTATTAAATGAAGCAAATGAAAGTTAATATTTTAACGATTTAAGTAAATTGAACATTCTTTTAAAAAATAAATTTCTTAAATATATTTTTTTATTATTCAATGCCTCTCTTAAATATTATTTGTTTTAGAACTTATTTTCCTGCCTCTTGAATCAGTATTTTGTTCTACTTACATCTTTCCTTTTACACAGAGTAAATAAATAATCGCCCGTCTACACATTTCTATTTTCCCAGGCCAACAAATGAAAGCAAAAACAATTATCCCTAGAACTTATTGGGGTGGCTAAGATTTACACTTCACTTAATATTTAATACAGACATTTTTTGTTGGAATCTAGTCTTTTAATATAAAAGTTGGCACAAGTGTTTAAATATAGATGTGTGCGTGTCAGAGTATTTCCTTAATGTTTAATTATTCAATTAACATGAAATTAATGTTATTTTAATATGAAAATAGAAAATAGCAAAATAATTTAACAAAATTTGTGAACAAAAGAAAAAATTTGTTGACACCATTGACTACTAAACAAAAAGCAAAAAAAAAATATTTTTTTCTACCGCCAAGCGAAACTTTGACACGTGAAGGGTTTCGTACACTCTTTCTTTTTTTATCTGTTTACAATAAATCATACTAAATTTTAAATAAGAAACTATAAAAATAATGTTACCATTGGCACAATTTTTGAATAAAATTTTGATTTTTGCCTGTATAGCGAACTATCCATTCAACTCTGTATAAAATTATATTTTAAAATTAAAGCCATATATGTGAACATCACGTCACTATCGGCGCATCCTTTATGTATTTTTTTAAAATTTATTTACTTGTCCTTAAGGGAGACATAGCAAATCATACTCTGTACAGATTAAAGGCGTCTGCCTATAACGGTTAAAAAAATAAGGCTATATTCCTTAAAAATACGGCCTTAATAGAACACCCTTTAATTTTTAAAATTATTGTTTACATTTTTTTATATCACAAACATATTTAAGCATTCTTTGTGTAAATTCTAAATGTCTGTCTACTGCGGTTGAAAAACTAAAGGCATATATGTTAAAATCAAGTCACTATAGGAACACCCTTTGCATTTCAGTTTTGATAGTTTTGAACTTGTTCTTTTAGTGGATTAAAAAAAAATATTTTGAAATGTCTGTCTATTGCAGTACAAAAATAAGGCCGCATACTTCAAAATCACGTAACTATTGGGTTACCATTTTGTTTAAAGTATTAGTTTTGTAACCTGTAACTAGAGTAGATGGATTTACTGACACTATGCACTGCTTATCACAGTTTAAAATATAAACATATTTTTATGAATATCACGGAACTTTCGGTACACCTTCTAATTTTTAGCACCTTTTGTTTTAGCGACTATAGTGAAAATTTAGGAGTCTACTTATTATCTTATTATATTATTATTACTATCGAGATACAGAAGGCTGTTACAGGCGTTCAAACGGACAAACATTTTTTATCAGCACAAACCATCAAAATTGTTTTTTCTACTTTTATATCCTTCACCACAGAAAGTGGGAAAAGGGTATAACTAATTTTGTCATTTCAATTGTAATTTCTACAATATCCATTTCCGACCCAAACAAGTAAATATATTCTGACTTCTTATGCTTAGCGAAGTCGTTTGAACGATGTATGTCTGTCCGTCCGTGTAAGTGTTGAAACCAAGTTTGCTAGATCAGCTAGAAAAAATTTAAATACGCCAATCGATCAGACATAGTGTCAAAGGAAATTAGGATGATCGGTCAATGTCCTTCGACGTAGCGGGCAAAACACCACCACCCTTCCTTTAACTTTAATTTTTTATTATTATTTTTTTATTATTGGGAACAATCAAAAAAAAAAATAAATATATAAAGCGACAGAGAATTGAAAAATAAGAAAAAACTTAAAATGAAAAAATTAGTGCTCGCTTATATTTTCCGAGTTACGGGCCTCTTAGATTTTCAAAATTTTTAAAATATTAATATGGGTATCATTTTAAAGCTATTGAAGAGATCTTTAAGGAAATGCTTAAAAATTTTAAAAATGCTTAACCCATTAAGAGCCGATGGCATTTTTGTGTAAAATTATATATACAGTATGAGCTTGACTTGCGCAACCGAAAGGAAACCGGGGTTGTTGCTTTTACCGAAAAGTTGTGATAACCGACCACTAAAAATCTTATTTAAAAACTCACCACTGTTTAACTCAAATTTATTAAATTTTATTTTTTTCAACATGAAAAAATCACTTATAAAGCGAACTGAAGAAATTAAAGTTTTATACTCGTATTAAAATAAAAAGCAAAAGAAAAAATAGTCTTCTTACGTATTTTACACGTGCATATACATAAATAAGTTCTATTTATGAAAATATGTTTAAACCCTTAAATTTTACCCCTGAAATTTTTCTTTGGGTTTTAGACTTTTTAGCCTTTTGGGAAATCGCAGCTTTCTTGATTTCTTGAAGAGCAATTATTCATAAGAAATGTCAATTGCTGTTGCCCACTCTATACGTCCATATACCCTGGTGCTGACTTTTCATTTAAACTTACTAGAGTTGAAATTGGTAGAAGTCTAAAAAATAGATCGGACTCGTCGCAGTTGAAAATTTTATCAGGATCTAATCCTAGTTCATTGATCTTAGCATTGAATTGTTTTAAAAAGGGATCTACACTCTCTACCTTATTTGGCAGCTTTTATCTGCATATTTTTAATCTGCGTATGCCAAGTCGCCTTTTAAAGTCCAAGACTAGCATTATAAGTTCCAAGTTTTTCTCTCAAATTTTTATTGAAAAACAGGGCTTTCGATTTTAAAATTTCCTTAGGAACTGGAACTTTATTTACTCTATGTTTTAAAAACCATTTATATTAGAGTTTTGTTCGACTTCCTGTTCAGTCTTTCTAGCAAACTTTCGTAATCATGCCCATTTTAATAATTCTGCACACTGTGGACTAGCTCACTTTGTAACCAATACAATTTTGTTTTTTTTTAACAGATTCACCAAGTTGTAATTTGCTCAATTTTTGTTGAATTGTTAGCTTAACCACTTTTTTATTACTCCCATATTTATTGAAATGATGTTTACTTTAAGATGATCTTCACTTAACTCACAAAAAACGCAAAGATTTAAAAACAAAATTAAAAACTAACTGTAAATTAAAAGACAACTTTTTTACATGTATAGATATACAGAAATAGTAAAGAGAATAAAACAATATGTAAAAGTATCAATGGAAAATATTCTTAAGGTGGGTTATTTGCTGAAACTACGTTTCTGAAGAAATAAATTCAAAGAAAAAATTCCATTGAATTTTATAAAGCATAAAAGGTTGCACTTATCGAGACTGGTTATAAAAACGCACTTTAAAGACTGTAATGTAAAAAAAAATTGCGTATTGCGCCAGTTGGGGTGTTGCAGTTATCGGTAGTTGCGTAAATTGAGCTCTTACTGTATGTAGTACTTAAAATTTTTTTTCTTATTTTTTAATTCTCAGTCACCCCAATATTTGCTTTGTTGATTGGAGTTACTTTACTTAACTAGATTTACTCAGATGATGAAGGGTATATAAGATTCGGCATAGCCGATTATAGCACTCATACTTTATAATTTTGTGCCTGGCCCTAAAAAAATTTCTTAACCATCGTGGTCCAAACAGTTAAGTTTTTAATCGCGTTTTAAAAGAAAGTTATTAGGGGTTGTAATTAAAAATAACATAAAGAGCTCCATTTGAATTGTTGCAGGAATACAGTGGCTTTAAAAGTCAATTGATTAATTTTTTTTTTATTTTTTATATACAAAATTAACTTCTATTTGCTTTGCAGTAATTCGATTTTCTTAAGCCAGAAATTAGAATTTTGATAAAAAGATTTGGTTTAAATAAAACATAGTGCAATCTAGCGTAACTAATTTTTATCCAAATTATAAAAAAGTATTAAATAACTATAATTTTATTGCTTTTTTGCCATTACGACTTTATTGAATTTAGTTTCAAATTTTTTACTTTTATTTCCATTTAAAAAAAAATGTCCTTTATATATTTTAAATTTCACAAAAAACCCTTTTTATTTTGCACTTATTTGATATTAAATTTTTTTATACATAATTTTAGAATTTTTATTGAAGAAAAAATATCCAATATCAATAAAGTACCAAAAGTTGTAGGCAAAAAAAATGAATGAAAATTTTAAAAAACCACTAATAAAACATGGAAACATTTATATCTATGGGATGTTACCACAAACTATTCAATATTTTATGTAACAAATTATTTTGTGCACATGTAAGGTCACGGGCATACAGATCTACACATTTAACAGTGAGCAGAATAATTGCTGATGGTTTATAAAAAATGATGATTATAATAAATATTTTCTTGACGCAAGATTATGCAACAAAATGCAAAAACCATTTACCTTAAGTAATTGATACCACTTGTTTTAGTCCGATGTGATACCCTCCTATTCTCCGTTTTATTCGAGACAGTACGAAGCATAAAATGAAACAATTTTACTTATCAAGTTTTGACTACTAAAAATTAATTATGCATTATGAGCTGATAATAAAAATAATAAATAGTGTATTATTTTGAAATAAAATGTAACAAAAAAATATTATTAACATTTAAAAAAGATTTCGGCCATCGCAGCTGTTCTTGTTAAAGCACATTCTTGTCTTTCGATTTAAGGCCACATTTTCCAACACAGCTGCTTGTATGTCAAGAATAACACGAATATCGTTGTCCCCAAGGTGTCAATTGTTGTTGGTGTATCATTATATACCAGAAACTTAAATGGACCCATATCGAGAGGTGTCGGATAACACGAATTGGAGACCAATTGACAGGTTCATTTCTTGTCAAAATTTGATTTCGATAAATCGATGGTTACGGTCGACCAATAGAACTTAGTGTCATCTTAAAAAATCATCCCGTTCTAATTAATTACATCCATATTTTCACACAAAAAATTACTGATCAAGGTGCAGTAACGATCTTCATCGACCGAAACGAGAAGACCGGGCATCATTATCTAAGGAAATTAGGTCAAATAACGCCTCCGTTGTATAAACCGCGCTAAACATTGCATTTCCTTATATAATGCATGTAATGGAGTCTTTAACGTCTGTTGTAAATGGGTCTTATTCCGTTAAGCCAAAAATAGGCAGCGTCATTAATTTGCTCAAATTAATGGCTGGTTTTCAAAATAAATCTGGATAATTTGTTAACGTTGTTAAAGCGTCAATTTAGTTACTGTACTCTGCCAGATTATAATGCACATTCATGTCAAAAATAAACGTAGTATTGTACTTCATTTGCCATTTAACCTTTTCGTAAGATGTTTTGGCCATAAAAAAAATTCTATATTTCCATGTCATTAAAAATGTCTTTTTCTTTTTGTAATAGCTTTATTTATAAATTTGCATTATTTCTCAGTATCTTGATCTAGATTGGGTTGGTAGTAAAAGGACTAGATAATGAAAAAGCAGATTCTGTATTTTTTTCCTGTTCCTTATTCTAATGACTTCTGCGAAAGTTTTTACATAGACAACATAATCTCCTAGGGTGGAAATCAGAAGCCTTGAAATTATTCAGGCATCCATCTGGTCTGCTCGAAAGTTTGCTTTAAAGCAGTTTAGTAGGTTATAGGTGGTTTATTTTCGGATCCCTTAAGCGGGCGCACTTGTGAGTCTTGTTGGCCAAAAGAGTTTTTAGTAGCAATGTCTTGCCATCAACCCCAAAAGAGGTCTAAATATCATCCCTATCATGAAAATATTACGCTCGAAATATTTTCCCTTGTCTTAAAGTACCAATGATGTATAAATTCCTCAAAAAATGAGAATTCGCCTTTTTTCTTTGAAATAATTATTCTTTGATTTTTGCTGCTAAACTATAGAAATTTACGAGTACTGATTCTAATTAGAATATAAAGATTATTAATAGTTTTAATATCAGTTACTAAAGTTTTCAGGAACGAGTTCCCTGATTTCATAAGAGCACATTCCGTTGTAGGAACGATAAAACAGTGAAACACACCCCACATTGCGTCGATGCTCCAGTGAGTCAATAGAGCTGGATACCCTACTTTCACCGATGAGCTTCTTTGCTCTCTCCTGTCAGACAAACTCAAAAAATTTAATTTATTGTTGTGCTTGAAAAGAACGAATTATTGATATTCTTTGTTTTCTGAAGCTGCCACCCAACGGTGTAGGCAAAATTAAAAAAGTTAAAACAATAGTCTCATTTTAAAAAACTGACCTTGTGCTTGAAAAATAAAAAAATAAAATTTAAATAAAAAGGTAAAAAAATTAATATCGAATTTTAATTATTTTAAAACTTTAATTTACACAGCCTATTCCTTGTATTGACCTTTATCATGCACTGATAGCGCGTACTTTATTTTGAACAGCTGTTCAATGAATAAAAAAAAACTTCATGGAATATCAATGATAGTAATTTTGACTTTGAGAGTTACAAAAATTTCATGGAAACATAAACATCACTTTTTGTTTACGATAAATGTGAATTTTTCTTTTTTTAGAATAAATGGTTCTTTAATTATTTATTTCTTTATTTGAATTGTTCCAAAAGCTTTATATTGCAGTATGAAACTGATAATATGAAGATTTTTAATTATAATCAATTATCAAAGTGGTAAACACGTTGAGTACAAACTTGGTTGGCCAGAGTTTAACCCCTGCGGCAACCAAAAATAAAAAATGTTTTTTTCTGTTTAATGGTATAAATACATATTCAGAATTAAACTTAAACATGCAGCTTTCTTCGTCGGTACTTCTTCATAGCATATTCGCCGGCGAAGTAAAATAACTATAAAATTGCTATAACTTTCTCTTTTCACCACCTGTCTTATCTCTCACCTATCCCTTTCCTTAAGAATGTAGCACGGCTACGAAAATAACTAAATAGGCATTATTGCCTGAAGTGCTTCTTCTCTTAAAAAAATGGTAAAAATTAGTAAAAAAATTAGTATTTATTAAAAATACAAAAACAATTGAAACAAAACATTAAAAGCAAAAAGATCTAGATTATCTAAAGAAAGGTCATATAACTGTGACGAAAACAAAGATACACTAGACCGTCAATTAAGTCCATAAACGTATCAGAATAACATTTAATTTTTATTTACTAGTTGTATCACATTTAGCAAATAGTTAACAACCATACATTAAAACGGGCACCAGATAAGTTTTGGAAAGTAGGAATCTTATTCTCAAAGGTGTACAATGCTACGTCCGCCAAAGAGTTCTTATCATAGAGAAAGTATGACCACAGCATAGTTAAAATGGTTCGGCCACGTCAGAGTGTCATTAAAAAAATTTCAAGATTTGTAGCAGATTTTACTAACTCAATTTGTAGTTTGTTTATAAATATATAAAGTGAAATATGAAGTTTGGCAAGTCGCTTTTAAATAACAACACATTTTTTTTAATTAGGACCAGCACTCAGGGGATGACCCCTACTTATGCAATGCATTGTGCCAGAACTAGGAAATTAGGTTGTGGGATGGGGGATAGAGGGAGTAGTGCTTGTGGACATTTGATTTGAATCTTTGCACATTGAAAGTGGCAGGAAAGACCTCTGCAGGGAGTTTATTCCACATACGAACTGTTCGGCTAAAAAGCGAATTTTCTCTGTAATGCGTAGTGCGATTCAATGACCAATCGACCACAAAGGAAGGCGCTCTTGATGCAGAGCGCATTGCGCGTATGAAATTACGGTTTTCAGGAACGAGTTCCCTGATTTCATAAGAGCACATTCCTTTGTAGTAACGATAAAACAGTGAAAGACACCCACTTTGCGTCGATGCTCCAGTGAGTCAATAGAGCTGGATGCCCTACTGTCACCGATGAACTTCTTCGCTCTTTCCTGTACGCGGTCGAATAACTCCAAAATAGACTTTGAAGCCCCGGCCCATACTTGAAAGTTGTATTCCATTTTTGGTCAGATAAATGTGACATAGATAGGCCATTTGCCGTTGCCCATGTATAAATACGCCTGAAATACCCCTCTGGTTACTGCCAGTGGCTTGGATTTTTGGGCTCTAGTTTCAACATACAGATATACGTTACGTAAGTATGTTGACAAGAACTGAGTAGCGGTCGAAGAGAAATTAAAAAAAAAAACTTTAAATTTGTAACGAAGAATGTTATGATCCACGATATTAAATGCTTTCGAATTATCTAACAATATTAAAATTGTAATCTTTCTATCATCAAGTTTCCCTCTAGTATCTTCTGTGACATCAACTAAGGCTGTTATGCTCAGATTGACGTTCTGATAGCAAGTAATTGTTATTCGAGGAGCAAGTCAAATACTTTTGAAAAAAATAGAAGAATTGCTATTAGTCTATAATTACAACCAGCTTGTGTGTTGAAATAATTTTAGCTAATTTCTGCTTCGAGAGAAAGGAGTTTGTAGTTATTATTTTATTAAAAAAAATAATTATGGAAAACAGTTGAGGTAAGAGAATCTCTAGAAACTTTGGATTTATCCCGTCTACTCCTATGGGATGGATTTTATAGACAATAAACTAGATAAGTCTGATCCACTTAACCTAAAAATATTTAAAAAGAATTTATTACTTAGTAAAAAAAAAAAATCAATCTTTCATTGTATTTCCTATCAATAACATTAACTTGTAACTTTGAACTCGACGAATTTCTCATATTAAAAACATTATTTATATGATAAAGGTTAATTATTTTGTATACTCTGATATCCACTTGATGGAATACATTCGTTCAAACTAACAAAAATTTAATTCTTTTCATAAATGATTCACTCTGTTTATGCTCTTTTGCTATTAAAATCAACGGTCTCATAACATTTTTTTAATAATCAATAAATTTTTAAAAATACTAAATAAATTAGATCAATAGTTTTTATATTAAAAAAAAAACCTACAAAATAGTTATTACTTTTTTAACTACCACTGTTGGCTGACTGTGCAAACATTAACATGTGTTTGACTTGTTTCCAGTTTATTTGTAGTGGTAGTTAAACACATAAATTGAATTTCAATAGTTTGTACTCCATTCCTTCCTCTCTTTTCTTTCCCTTTTTATACTACAAACAAGTTTATTTTTATTCTATCATTCGTTTAGTAGCGGTTAAGCATAATGTATGGTGGTAGTACTTTCATATTGTGCTAGAGTTTTCCCATTGTTGTTATTGTCATTACACATGTCCCTGAACAATAAAAAAAGTTTAAGTTTTATTTTGACAAAATCATCTTCCATTTAAGATTCTTTTTTTTTCTGCTAAAATACTTAAGAATATTTGTTAAATGACAAGTGAAGCAGTTGTTTGACATTCTTAAGAGTTAAGTGAGGTTAAGTTCGTACGTAAAATGTTTCAGAAAAAAAAAAACTGTGTTAAAGGTTTTGTTTAATATTGTTAGGAATTTAAAGTCAAAAAAGCAAATAATTAGGATTTTATATTTTAAAGTGTTAACAACATAATAGCTAAAGCACAGTGGGGCAGTAATGAAATATTTTGAAAATAAAATAGCAACTTCAAAACGAGTGTTAATACCAGAGAAGAACTTAATCTTAAGTTTTGATTAAGAACTTTCTTAAACCATTCAGGAGTGGCACAACGGTAACCCAAACTAGATTACAGCCTTTTACACTACAACACTGAGTTAACCCTGCGAAATACGGAACCATGTTAAGTAAATATTCGCCCTCTACCTGCACAGCTCAGCAGATAACTTACGCTGTAGCTTCTATAAAGAATCGAATCACAAATTTTTATCATTCACGCAGGAGAAGATGTGTTATGAACTTTATGTAAATTACACAAGTTTACAAATCCAGATGAACTTTTGGATCAGAAAAGATGAGAACTAATCTTGATGTTATTTGAGGCGCTGAATTCAAATCCGGGTTTCTTTTTTCCAAATTGATTCTAGTTTGACCGTGAAGGACCGGTTTTTGAATACTTGGGCAAGTTTTTTCCCAAATTGTCGGTCGCCAAAATCAAAGAGGGAATATTTGTCGGACCTGATATTCGAAAATTAATGGCCGACAGAAACTTTACAAAATGTTTAACGCCCAATGAAGCAGCAGCATGGGTATCATTTCAAGATGTTGCTCATAACTTTCTCGGCAACCGTAAATCCCCGGATTTCAAGCAAAAAATCGGCAGTTTGTTGCAAAATGATTGCAAGATTGAAGCTCGAATGTCTTTCAAAATACATTTTTTGCATTCTCATCTCGATTTTTTTCCTAAAAACTTGGGTGGTACAAGCGACGAGCAAGGGGAGCGACTACACTAAGATTTGGCGAAGATCGAAAAACGATACCAAGGATTTTGGGACGAGGGCATGATGAGCGACTTCTGTTGGACTTTAATGCGTGAAACAGATTCCAAAGAGTAGAAGCAACTCAGTTCGACTGCTCTTCATTTCTAAAAACCATGTATACTTGTGTAATTATTTCATATAAAAATATATAAAATTTTTATAAAAAATGGTCAAGGGCTCAGAACTTTAATAGCTTATTTTAACTACTAAAGTGTCTACTTTACGCTTCACAAACTAAAAGTTAAATCAAGTTATTGTTGTGGAGACTATGTGGTCAAAACTGAGAAATGAGAAATTTTTTGTTTGATGCTAAATTCCAACAGTATCCATATAGATAGAAAATGGTTGTTATACTTAAAGAAAGCACAACTTCTGGAGATTACGAAACCTTAAGAATATTCAAGATATTCTAGCGTCACTTCACGCTATTCAACAAAATATTCCAAAAAACAAGGTTTGTAGCAAAAACATGAATCACTCATTATCTCGAAAACCAGAACCAATAAAAAAACGGAGTGCAGATTCGGATTCAGCGTTCCAAATAACTTTAGGAACAGCTTTCGGTTGCCTAGATCCAAAACCATGTATACTTGTGTTATTATTGTTTTATCGTGCACATGATTTACTCTTCTATTGCAAGTGTTGGGTAAAGGCGAAAAATTTTAATGAAGACTGTTTCCTAATCCTTGTCAATCATCCCTTGAAACAGAATATTTTAAGACGACCTACCTTGTTTTAATATGCAAATCATATTAAAAAAAGGTATTGCATAACAAAGACTTACATTTGAAAAAAAAAATAAAATTATTATTAACGTAACCCTTTTTTGCTTAGAAAAAAAATATTTTGCTTGCAGCTCTGTACTCGTAACTATTGACGTCATAGCATCCATGCATATTTTTTATCTTCTTTATTTTGTGTAAAAACAAAAAAAAAAAAAAACACAAAGTAATCTTTAGTAAAATTCTTATTTTTCCTTTTCATTGGAAAATGCGATCTTTAATAAAAATCGCAAAAGCAGCAACAATAAACAAAATATTAACAAAAAGAGTGAAAAAATTTTAATTAAAGAAGAATATTTAGGACACAAAGAAAATGTTACCAAATGTAAAGACTAATGAAAAAAAAATAGTATCAAATTTGCTCTTGAGGAGCAGAAGTAGATAATTGTTTGATTTTCTTTATTCCATCACAAAATTTAAGTGTCTTTTTTAAAGAACCTTGAATGTTATAGTTTTTCGTTTTAACATTTTTTGTTTTTATTTTTTCAAAAGAAGCAATCATGTGAGAAAAACAAGCAAAATAATTTGGTTTTTACATTTGCATAAAACATTTCAAGAATGATGTGATGTGAGAATGCTTAGCTTTTTAATTGTTATAAAATTAAAAATTAATTAATCGTTTTTAAATTTTCTAAAGACCAGGCTTATTTAAATGTACACATTTATTTAGAAAAATTCATTAACAAATTTTTCAAAGAAAACATTATCATCGTTATCATCATTCTTCACATCTATCCACCTTGGGTTGTATGCGTTGTAAGTATAACCTATTTAATCAATCAATTCAAGAGACTTGAATTTAGAACGTCAATCCGTGTTTGGAAAGAAAAATGGCTACATAACAGCCTTAGACAGAAACCTGATGATGGCAAGATTAAATTTTTTATATTGTTGCACCATTCGAAAGCGTTTAACACCGTGAATGTTATGAATTATTTGTTACAAACTTAAACATTTTGTTAATTTCTCTTCGACCGCTACTCAGTTATTTTAACATACCTACATAACAGATATCCGTACGTTGGAACTAAAGCCCAGAAATCCAACGCACCAGAGGGGTACCTCAGGGGTCTATTGTGGGGCCCTTGTTATTCTCACTGTACTCTAATAATCTCCTAGATATTTTGGTAGACTGTAATATAAGAATGTACGCGTTCAACTTTATACCAATTGTATTACTGAGTTAATCGACCAGTGTGTTATTAGGTAACGCACGAAAATTCAAGGAAAATATTTTTAAGCTCTTTCAGCATAAAAATTTTACACATAAATTTAATATTATGACACAAAAATACTATTTATATTTGAATAATTTAACATTAATTTGTTTTGATCTTTTTTTAATTTTTGGTTTTTAATGTTTTTTATTGTTTAATGTTTAATATCAATTGCTTTTGTATTTTTAAAAATAATTTTAACTACAATTATAAATCTAGGTACTCGTATTATGAGTTTCATACAAATATACAAATAAATAAAAAATAAATAAATGAGACGAATTACGTCAACTACGGGGAGACTATAATATAACAATTATTCATAATAAATCAATATTAATTTAATTAAAGAAAGTCTACATACAAACCACAATATTTTTTCTTTGTTCTCTTTATTAATGATCACATAAATTTTCTCTTAGCCCTCGCAATCTAGACGGATGCTACTTTTATTTTCTGTTCACACAAGCTCTAAAAAATTATTGAACTCACCTAAGTCAAAGGAACTTGGCAGAAATATGTCTTATGATCAAATGCTGTTGAAGTGTGAAAATAAACCAAGGAACAAAATTTCGAAAGTTTGAAAACCTAAATTTGAACTAAGGAGACTCTTAAATTTTATTTGTTCTGCCCCATTTTGTGGGCGGTGACATTAAATATTTATCAAAAAAAAAAAAATGTTATGAAGAAGCGAAAGCCTCAGTTATTCTTTCTTCGAGATTTTGTTTTGAGGTAGAGCAGAGATAAATTAAATTTAAAAAATGCTGTTATATTTCTCTCTTCTCAAACATCGAAGTTCTTTTGATTGCAAAAAAAAGCACAAAAATTTTTAATTTTTCCTTTGGTGACACTTTTATTAAATCACTACTTTTTTCATTTCTTATCCTGTGGCTCTAAGGCTGTGGCCATTCGTGTTCCCATGGTATTATGCTTAATAAACATGCGCCTGTAACCTGCTTTATCATCCAAGCCCACACTATTTTCTGTGGTTCCAGCAGAGGCTCAAAATCACAATATCCTCATCACGAAACACTTTTTTTAAATTATCCAGCTACGACTGCTTCGCCGCTATGGCTTGAACCGCGATTTTTTTTAACATAAAGTAGTCTTGATTATTCAATTTGTCAGTTTATAAGCTGCGGTTACACACAACAACACTAATTGTCTTCCTTTATCCTTTCCCGGAGTTTTGCAATGCTGTTTTCTATAGTTCGCCGCTACTCAACTCATACAAAAATTACTATACTTTTTTTCTTAGGCGTTCTTCGCTGGTGAGTAGTGAACTTGCAATATTCTAATAAAACTCCGCTATCATTGCAGTTGTTCAATATTTGTTGGTTTTACTTTTCCTATTGCTTCGGCTCCTATACTCCGCACTTTGTTCTGGTTCCTTTCTTAGCCAAGGAACAATTCGAGGTTTGTTTTTTGTGGGCAACTTTAACTGCTGTTTTAACAGGGTTGCCAAATCTTATTTTCGAGACAATAGTTTTGGAACTTCTAAAAATTACTACTAAAGAAACCAAAGACCACATATTCGCTCGCATTAAGGCAAATAAAGAGTTTAGTGAATGTGATAACTCCTGTGTGATTCAAAATCCCATTGAATATACATTTTAAATGAATAAAAGGAACTAATCCTTCGTGGTTTCAATGATGATACATCAGATAAGCCATCATAATACCATTGACCTAGATGTCTTAGTCATAGGTATTCTAGCGCTGGACACAGACGTAGGAGGTGTTTGACCATCTTCTCCTCTTCCTAGTCTTGACAGCTTTTACAGGAGTCATAATACAGAGCCTGAGCAGGCAGCATCCAGCCACCAAGTCACGCAATCGACATCTTGATAACCACAGTAGTGCTGCGATCTAAAGGGGGCTGGATTATCCTAGCGGTCGAGCTCGTTTAGTTAGGCATCTAGCCTAAGCCATACTCAGGAAAGTAGCATCAATACGCTGTCCGCAAGCAGAGAGATTTATGCCACAGAAGGTATCAACTACAGCCTCTTCAAACATTTGACCTTTCCTTGCCAGTTCGTCAGCAATATTACGCCAAGGTTGATCCCGTGTCCCCTTATCCATTGAAGGGTGATTGTCGAAATCTTTGGCATCCGATTTGCTTGCGTTATGAAGCGTAAAATTTTCAAGCAACGCGGAAAGTATTTTTAATTTCGTTTTTAAGTAATTTGTCTTTTATTTCTGAACAGTTCTAAAATTGTTGGAAATATAATACAAATATTCCTAAAAAATTTTTGAAATAAAAAAAACTCTCGATAAACTAATCTGGAGGTATAAAAAATCTTTTGTAGAACATGTTTTAAAACACACAAATTAAGATTTTTGCTTGAGAACAATTTTTAATGAAATTTATTTCAACTTTCTTATTATTTAAGATGTCATTAACGTGGTTATTAATAAACTAACATCACATTATTACAAAAAAAAAAAGTTTTTAATTATCATTCTTTTATTGATTCTAAGGTTTCCATTCTATTCCCATAGGAATCCTTATAATACTACAGCTTTCATATTGCCAACATCATTGTAACCTTCTTAGGAAATTAAATTGTTGTAAATTTGTATTTTTCCTTTTCCTTTTTTAGAAAACTTAAATTTAGTTGATAAACGCTGCTTAACAATTTGTTGGGACTCATTAACTACACAAGTCAGTGACCCAATTTATAACGTATCTTCATCTGTTGTAAGTGAAAAGATGCAATTTATGAAAGCAGCTTGTTGAAAGCAAATATGTATTCTCTTTAATAAATCTTAATAATTGCTGGTAATTTTGTCTAAGATTTATAAAGAAAAACGTACTGATTTTGAAGTTTTTAGAGCATGAGATTTCAAAGACATTTAAACATCACAAAGGGGCTTTTTGCACAATTTTAGAAAAAATAGTTTATAAAAGAAAATATTTAAAGAAAAAAATTAAGCAATTTTTTGTTAGCGCAAAATTTTTCTACCCACCATATTAAATCTACCCTTCAGACAGAAAAGATAAATTTATAATGGTCACCATACACAATGCTTTAAAACAATTAATACATAATTCAAACAAAATCATATTTCTTTAGGACGGTAAATTTACATTAATTATATTGCATTACAATCGAAAAAGATTGCATCAAGATTTTTTATGTGTCGTATAATAAAATTGAATGCAGATTAAACAAGAAAATTCAGCAGTTATGTAGTCACCTTTTATTTTTTAAACTTTTCATTGCTGACACTGGAAAACAAAATTTGTTTAAATTATAAGCGTTAGTCTATAACTATTCAAAAGATTGGTCATATACACCAAATTAAAACCATAAGCGCACCCTTTAAATTCTAATTTTAAGTATTTAACACTTGTTATTCTACTTGATATAAAAATTGCCATTATGTTTAATTTTCAAGAGTTTGTCTATAACGATTTCAAAGAAAGGGCTATGTAGGTCAAATTACATCAATTATAGGGACACCCTTTAATTTCTAATCCCAAGTGTGCTACTTATAATATCGGACTTAGCAATAAAAGTTCTGTGCAAATTTCAATCAACTGTCTACAACTGTTCAACAGTTTGGTTATATACATCAAATAACAGCAACTATTGCAACACCCTTTAATTTATAATTTTTAATATTAATACTTCTTAATATTTCAAACAAAGTAGTGGATATTCTGTATAATTTTCAAGTGTTTGTATGTAACGGTTCAAGCGATAGGGACCTATATCCATTCATTTCAAATATGGAAACACCCTTTAATTTCTTAATTCAAATTTTATACTTGTTGTAAAGCGGAATTAGCAATGCAGGTGCTTTGTAAATTTTAGCTGTCTGTCTATAACGGTTCAAAAGTTTGGCCACATACATCAAATTACTTTAACTAATAGGGAACCCTTTAATTTATTATTTTAAATGTTTATACTTGTAACTATAACGGTCATAGTAATCTAAATTTCAAGCGTTTTTCTATAACGGTTCAAAAGAAAAAAGCATATAGGTGAATTTACGTCACCTATAGGGACACCCTTTAATTTTTAGATTTATTTTTGTATAACTTTTTACTATAGGGAGCTACAGAAATACGTATTTTTTTAATTTCAAAGAAGTACCTTTTACAGTTCGTAATAAACTTTAAAAAACATGATTGTTGTATGGGGACACCCTTTAATTTTTAAGATTATGAACTGTTCTAAAAACGGGACCAATCTGTATGCATGATATATCAAATTATAAAAAAAAAATTTTAAATCGTTTAAATGACTGAGTTCTGCAGGCAAAAACATAAAAATACATTCAGTCGAAATGATATCCTCCTTCTTCTTTTGAAGTCGGTTAAAAAGAAGCTGCGGCAGCTGGTAATTTCGTGCTAAAATAATAATATTAAGTGTGTCGTTTTAATATTTTTTTACTTTTATATCAAAAGTATAATAATTTTGACAGTTTCGTTCATGCTGTGTTTTTATTTTATTTTATTTTATTTTATTTTATTTATTGTTAATGGCATCAGCCACAACATTCAAAGGGATGTTTGAGTTTTTTGCCTTTTTTTTTTTTTTTTTGTTTTGTTTTGTTTTTCTTATTTTAACAGTAGAAGAACCTACTGACCTTGGAATTTAATGATCTATGTGTTAAAGTTAAAGACTTTATTTTTTACACATATTGATATCAGTATAGGTGCGATGTTAATAAATTATGACGTCTATCTGTGCTTTTGTGGTTTATTTTGATGAAAAAATCTTTGCACTTAAGAAACCTTTTTTTATTTATAGAATATTTCTTTAGAGTTAAAATTATTTATGGCTTTTTGTTACCACAGGTGGAAAAAGGGTATATCTTAGTTTGTCATTCCGTTTGTAATTTCTACAGTATCCATTTCCGACCCCACAATATATATTTATTCTGACTTCTTTATGCATAGCATATGAGTGGCATATGTCTGTCCTTCCGTTTTCGGGTTAAAACTAAATTTGGCAAGGCTGAAATGGACTAGGAAAATTTAAATGCGATAATCAATCAGTCATAGTTTCGAAAATTTCGCTTTTGGAAATAAACAAGGTCGACTTAAATTCTTCAAGGCAGTGGGTAAATTACAACGCCAGTCTATAATTTTTCCATGTCATTTCGAACAATGAAGTAACTCCATTCAAAAAAAAAAAAAACAATTATAAGGAGAAGTAGAGGAAATAAGAAAAAAAACATCAAGTACAAAAATTGGCAATCGCCTATATTTTCTGAGTTATGGGCCTCTGAAGTTTTTATAGAAAATTGCGATTTGGCACCAAATTTTTGAGACAGATCTTTTACGGAATATTAATTTTTTTGTTAAATGCTTAACCAATTAAGAGCTGATGACATATTTTGATTTAAGATAAACAAATTCAAATTAACAAGAGCTTATAGAGCTCACATAGAATCTAAAGAAAATGGTTTAAATTTCTTTGAAAAACAGAAAAAAAAAATACATTAGGAGTTCAAATTATAAGATGTTGGCAGGCTAGACTTGTGCCATATAGTTCAATTTAGTGATCGCTCTTTATAGTTCAAAGTTTGATAATGAAATAGTTCAAAATTTAGTTCAAAGGCTCTCTTTAGTTCAAAATCTCTATTAGTTCAAATGTTCTGTTGACGTATTGTTCGCACTTTCACCTTTTAGTTCAAACGCTTTGTTTAGTTCAAAAGTTCTTTTTAAAATATAATGGCAACAATACCATAGCATTGCCATAATGAATGTTAAATAAAACGCGTGGTAGCACTAATTTCATGTCGTAAATAGTCAACAAGGAAACACAGTTATGTATTGTAGTTTATCTTGTCTGGAAGTTCAAATAAAAAGAATAGTTTAAAAATGAACTAGGTATACTTAAAAGTATGAACTAGTTAACTTAGTTCAATCGATGGAATCGTTTAAATAAACTAGTTCGCTTATGAACTACACAAGTCTATGGCAGGCAGGATGTCATTTTGTAGCACATCAAAAAAAAAAAACAAAAATAAATAATTGTTTTTTTTTTTAAATTAAAAAAATTCAAGTTGTAAAGCGTAGAGGTAAAAATTCAAATTATAGAAAGTAGGCGATCGAAATTTCCTAGAAATATTTTTAAATTATTGAGGGGACCAAATTACATAGATTTTTTTCAATATATTGAGTGTTTTGCAAGGGACCTGGAAAATAGTTCAAATTATCGACAGATACAAATACACGAGTTTCAAATTATCAAAAGTCGACTGTAGTTCTAAATTTTTGTTTCCTAAATTTTAATTCTCTGTCACCAAATTTACGTATTTAGTGAAAGAAAAAACAGTTACTAATTCATTTTGATGAAAAATGAGTGCTAAAGTTAAAAGATTCGTTTCCATATGCATATTTAAATGCAAAAAGGATAACTTTAAATATTATTTCAAATTATTGTTAATTTTTAATAGCGTAGTAGTTTTCTGGTCGTGTTTTTGTTTAAAGAAACACTAGTAGCAAAATTTTTTAAAGGGTATATTTAATGTTTTAAAGCATTTTAGGAAGATAAAATTTTTTATATCAAATTTATGTAACAAGAAGCCTGCTGTTTTAGCCATTATTCTTTGGGCCTTCTCAATGATTGTTTTCAATTAAAATATGTAAATAAATCAAATGTTTGCGGGTTATATATTATACCCATCCTATTTTATCTTCAGTAATTATTAGCTTATTAGGCCAATAAAATATAAAATTAATTTTATATACATATTTTCTTTAATTTCAAGTAAAAAGAAATGTTCAATATAAAAAGTATAAAGCATAATCTTTAAAATATTTTAATATCTCCCATTTAACATGAGTATTTAATATATAAATATTTTGTTAACATAAGTCAAAGGTCGCTAAGCACGGTGTTATAAACACATGCTTTAAGCTATTCAATAACTCAAACATTAAATATTTAAAGTTCCTGTGTTAGTTAATGCAAAACAATGTGACAGTTTAATCTTAAAAATTTTTATAATTTGAAGAAGTAATTTTTTTTTTTTCAATTCTAAATCACCATCACATTTCATTAAACCAGACTCTCGAAATGACGACCCCTGCACTCGTTACTGTTTATATTTATTTATAAATGTATGTGTGTATGCAAGTTGTTTTTTTTTTTTTTTTTGTTTGCTTGTTTACATTTTTAAGCTTGAGTAACAACAAACAATTGTCAACAAAACTATCGCAACAAAAATTTTTAGCAACTATTTTCTCTGCTGTATGGAAACATAAGCATTTCTCTCTATTTTTTCTCTCAATAATTAACATTATACTGCGTTAATAATACAAAGTTAAAAGTAAACAGAGAGAAAGAGTATTAGACCTGTGCGCTATTGCTCTGCATTCAAATAAAAATGATTTTTCAAGAAAATTATGTGAACAGGGCAAAACTACACTTAAAAGTGATAAGCCTACTAATTTGTTAAATATTTCTTCCTTAATCTCAGTGTGTTGTTTTAAATCATAGCATTTCGATTATTATTCTTTGAAAGTTGCAGTAATGATTATATTACAATTATTTTCAGATTCGCACGATTACTAATTGATTACGATTAAAAATAATCCTAAAATAATCAAAATTAATAAAAATTACGAGAACGTAATCAAAAATAATAAAAAATAATTCAACTACTTTAATAAAAAAAATTTTGTTTTTATTATTTTGCGAAATTATGGCAATGCTGTCACAAAAACATTTTTCTATATGAAATTCAACCACTATATAAATTAAAATTTACTATTTTCTGGCTAAGGTTCATTTATTAATTTAATTTCTAAAAATCTTAAAAAAGAAAAATTATTTACAAATGTCAAAGAAAACAAATAATTTTGACACTGGCAGAATAAAATGCAGCAGTTTCTTTATCGCTACAACCTTCATCAGCATTCTTTGCATACATCTACCTTAAATATTTTTTTTATTTTGTAAAGAAGAACACGAGGTATATTCAAATGTTATTGTTATTGAAGTGAATATATGTATGTATCTACATTTTTACACAAAAACTATCTAATTTTGTTTTATTTTTTCAGAATTTTTTTAAGTTGTAAATACAAATTTTTCAAAAATAATCAAAAATAACCATTTTGTTGTTTGATTACTTTTGATTATTATCTCGTAATGCTAAATAATTTGATTAATTAGGAATTGTTTAAAAAAGAATTATGTAATCAATACCATTGTTTTTAAAATGGAATTGATATTTCATTAAACGATTTACATTTAACCGAAATACCAAAATATTTATTTTTACGGAAACATCATAAAAAATTGAATTTTCCAAAAATTTTACTTGCAATAAAAAATTTTGAATTTCATTTAAAAACGAAAATGTATAAAAAAAATAATACTTTTTATATTTAGACCCTAAAATTTTAATCTACAAGCTGGTGACTATCCTTCATAAAACCTGCCCTTCCAAAGCTCTATATGCAAGAAGAAGCCTGAACAAGAGTAAACTCTGCTTGTTTGAAAAGATCTATTTGTTAAGCCGCTGATACTGGTTTGGCCTAAGAACTTTGAGGTCCTTATCTTGACAGAAGTTAATGGGCGCACAAATTTAATGGCACGACACTGGAGATGGCAGCTGACTGAGTTATTTATTAAACATTTTTAGGTGAAAAGCTACACCATCGTCAGCTGCTAAGTAGTTGAAGTGAACATATATTATACCAACTTGCACTATGGGTTAATAATGGGTTAATGGAAGGGGTAGTTATGGACCACAAAAAGAACTTCAACCTCACAATAATTTAAAATGTTTCTTTATCTATAGTTATTAGATGAAAAGATAGGTGTTTCGGTCAGATTTTCTCTTTTTATTAAAAAGCTTTGAATGGCCCTAGTAAAGCGACATGTTTCATTTAGTATTTCAGGCTGCATTCCAAAAGCTACTAAATAAGAGTGTCATAAGAATGAACTTTGAATCATCAACTAAATATTGCGGTCTTAGAGAACATCAATTCACGAGTAGTGAGGAATTAATGAAAGACAATTGAAATCTCATATATGAGTTTTTGATTTTAAGCAGTTAAATTAGATAATATCCAAAAAAAAGTATATATTTTTTAGCTGGGATTAATATGACATCACAAACGTGTATCTAAGAAATACGGCAGCTAGACGATTTCGATTGAGACAATAAATATGAATGTTTATTTTTATTATTTTTTTTTTTTTTTTTATTTAAAAAAAATGTTATACCAAAAATTTTATAATTTTAATAATTGTTTCCCTACCGCATAGATTTTAGTTTACAAGTTTTTGTTTTAATTATTTTGAACTTATACATAATAAGATAATTTTTTTCAAGCTAAAATATTGTACAAATTTAATTATAATATGCCCTATTTTTTTTTTATTAAATTTCATTTTATTTTTATAACAGTATTTTTTTATCGTTTTCAAAAGAATTTACGCAATCCAGTTTCCTGATTCTATTTGAATTATAGTTTGGCTGCATCTCCCAACAAATAAAGTTAGAGTAATCAGTACTCAAGCGGTATCGAGTATCGAGTGAAGACAACTTCTTATTAATTACTGACAATAATATTTTTTTTTTTTTTTTTGTATAAAATACTATGAAACCTTATTTATTACATGCGCATCTTATTGTTTACTTTTTGTTATTCTTTTACATTCTCAGATGGATATAAAACGTAAACAAAACTATTTTAAACAGAGAAATGAATAAAAGAAAAGAGAGAAAATTATTTTCTCTCATTTGTCATATATATTTTTTTTAATTAAGAGTATTTTGCCGTATAGGTGAAATGTTGTATTTAGTTAAATAATGGAAAAAATTTCCCCCTATTTCTTTCTTGCAAGCAACATTAGATTTTGTAAAATTTTTTTGCCAAACTATTTATTTTTTCTGTATTTATTTTTGAACTTGCTTTTATTATGTTTTCTTGATTGATTAAAAGAGTAATGTGCAAAATTTTGTTGTATTTTTTGTTTCGTTTTCAGTTTAAGTTTTATGGTGTAATCGAGCGGTCGAATTTGTGGTCAAGTTTTCGCGAGTGTGTTTTATGGCCAAAAATTTGAAAGCAACAAAAAATTGTGTGAGCACGATGCAGTTGTAGATTTAATTGATTTAAATTATATAGAAAAAATGCACGCGAGAACTTAAAAAAAAATAAAATGAAACAAAATATATGTAAATAAAAAATATACGTTAAATGGATGTGTAAACCTATATAAATATGTGAAGACTACGCCGACAGTTTTTTTCTTAGTAAAAAAAATAATTTTTTATACGTTATTTTTAAGAAAGACATTATAAAATAAAATTTATCTTGCAAAAACAAAAAAAAAAACGAAAAGTATTTTTAGCTACTTTTTGTGCTTCAACTCTTGTTTTAATTTTAGTTTGTCTTGTTTCTTCTTTCTTTATTTAACATCCCTCACAAAGTCTGTGTGCTTTCTAGCATCCTTTTCTTATTCTCATTTTGTTGCTGTTGTTGTTGTTTTAAAATTCTCTTTAAGTGAATTACTCTTAAATTTTCATAGCATCCATTTTTGTTTAGAACTGGCGCTATTTTTACTGCTTTTTCTTTGGCTACTGCTTTATTCTTCAGCTGCTGGGTTTGCTCTACGATGCTGCTGTAATATTTTTCCTACAAAATTTTTCATTTTATCTCTTTATTATTATTAATAGTAGCATCTTCTATAAATTTTTTGTTTGTGTACCAAAAAAAAAACAAACTCTACCGCTTCTTTTGTACGTTTGCGTGGGCAAATGCGTCATTAGTGGTCTAGTCTCTGAAGACATTTAACGTTATTTTACATTTTGTCGCATTGTTTATATACTACATTCATAAAATCAAACACATATAAAAGTAGAATATAATTATGCTAAAATTAATTGAAATGATAATCAAGAAATTAAAGTTTTACATTTTAAAAGATTAAAGAAAAATACTAAAAACGAAAAAAATAAAATTAATATTAAATAATTATTAAATAAAAATACAACGAATTAAAGCATTAAAAATATTTTCAAGTAATTATATAAAAAATCGTAATTTTTGAAAAAAGAACATAAAAATATTAATCATACGCCCTAGTTCCTGTTAAAAATATTTAATATCAATCATACGCTCCAAACTCTTTTGTATAAATTACGATGAAATAAAGTTTTTGGAAGAAAAAAAAAACTTTCTTTAAATATAAAAAGCAGTTTTTTATAAACTAATGCTAAACAAGTGTGTTTTAAAAATATAAAAATCATGAGTGCTTTCTTTGTAATAAAAAGCAAGACTGGAAACTTTAAAACTACTTATCTTACACTTAAAATAGTCACTTTAAATTAAAGAGTTATTGCAACAACAAGTTTCTGCATTACCAATTTAAGTTTGCTTTAAAAGTCTAATTGTCCTCATTAAAACTTTGTTAACAATATCATCCAATAAAAAATATTAACTTATTTAACTAAATTCGGAAACAAAAAATATAAAGAGAGTTGATGATGGATATAGCGATCCATAAAATGCTGCATTAAATTTCGCGGGTAACTAATTTTTCTTTTTGTCTTTAAAAAACTGCCTCATACATTTGTTTTTATCTTCAAAGGTGATTTTAACAATTCGGTTGGGTAATCAGCACGATTTTTTAAAGTTAAAAGTAAAACAAATTGTCTCTTTTTAAAAAAAAATTCAGAAATTAGAATAAAAATTACCTTAAGCCGAAATTAGTTTAAATCATTACTTTAAATTCCAACATCCTTCAGTTGACTTTTATATTAAATAAAAGTCTTAATGTGATAAAAAAAATCTTTTAATTTATTTCGGCCAATGATTTGTTTTTTAATGTGATAAAATGACAAACGTGTGTGTTATCAAAGCCAATTTATTGCACATCGAATATTGTATGCTTCATATTTCCAGACACGTTATTCTTACGAAAAAATTTTAATAAAATTTAAAATTTAAGATAATTAAGGACTTTCCGGCATTAGGGCCTCCGTACTCAAATGTCTTACCCTTTTTTGTACTGTGATATTTTGGATTGGTTATTTTAAATAATAATTTTACATAATTTTACTACAACAACAAATAATAATTTTAGTAAAAATTAGAGAGTGCCCCATAAGCAACATTACCTGAACAAAAATTAATAAAAAAAAATTTATTAAGAGTTAAGAGTGGCCAGTCCACGTCTCTAACAAAAATCTTTATAAATCAAACAAATTCACACCCTGCAGACCTGTAACAAATACTAAAAACTTTATTTTAAATTGAAGGCTGTGCATCAACCAAACTATTTTTAAGTGCGCTAAATTTGGTGTACAAGTATTTCCCAAATCTTGCATAGCTTTCTTAATTTTCTGATTATTAAAAAGTCATTTTATTAAAATTTATTTAAAGCATTTGTAAGTAAAAATGTGGGATACATTTCATATCATTTCTATAGCTACCGATTCCATTTTTTTACAGCAAAATATTCCGATTTCAAAAATTTCATTAGTCTAGTCTAGCCAGATAAAATCTGCAGTCTAGAGTGGTTAATTTTCTAAAGAAAACACATCAATACGGGTCCTAACTGCTTTGATGATCATAAGCTAAATTTTCTTCAAATTATTTTGTTGTATAAAATTCTCTTCCATTTAGTTTGCATCAAATTATTTGTAACAAATTATGGGGACTTTGTTTATGCATTTCTTGATTTTTTAATTATCAACTAAAAATTAAAGGCAACTAACAAATCTAACATTTAAGGACACTGATTTGAACTGTTTATGTTATCATTGTATTATTCCATAACATGCTCCATCATTTATGTCCCCCTGATTGGTGTTATTGCCAGAATATTGTTAGCACTTATTTTATCTGTATTATTTACTTAAGTTGTATTTTGTCGTATCCAGAGTGCCGGCTAAAAAAACTATAATTTTAAAATTTTCATGTACTGAAAATAAGCGAGACCGCTCCCTTTTAAGCCTTTAATTTGTGTTTTCCCATAATGAAAATGAGACTAATACTAAAAGGTCTGTAAAGTCCTATAAAATTTTGCTTAGACAAAATTATCAAATGAATATTTTTGGTTTACAATAAGTTTTACAATAATTTACCTTCTTTAGACTAAAAATGGCAGGAGGATAGCTTTAATGGTGCTTAAAGCGTCCATAGTAAAGAATACAAACAAACTTGAAGTTTGACGACTTTATTAAAAAGAGTTGCAAGGTACCACTCATTGTGAATGTTAAAAACTTCTTGTTAGAAAACAGAACAAAGCAAAATAATAATTATTTTATGAAACATGGTGATTAGTAAAAACAAAGGCCAACAAGAGGGTTGTAAAAAGGAATTTTGTGCTTCCGCATTCCCCCACACGATATTTCCTGTTGTATTAAGGGTGGTGTATTTTACTTAAAATTTTTTGTAGGCATAAACTAAAAACCTAATTTATTTCGCTATAATAATTTTTTTCTTTATTTGTTTTGCATATTTGCTTTTTTTTAATGTCTTACATTTTGTAACTCTACTTTTAGTATGTCTTTATTTAGCTTAAGTTTAACAAAACTTCTCGTTTACCATCTTCTCTAAAAGCATTTTTTTAATGTTTATAAAATTACCACATTAACTTTTATTACACTTATACGAGGTTAAGTCACAATATGTTTTTAAAATTTTTTTAAAAATAACTAGCATTTAAAACAAAGTATGGGATGTTTTACTTTCAAATCCAGATTAATCTTATAATTTAGTCACTTTCTTACAATTTCAATCAAACTATTCTACTCTTAAATTTTGTACAAATACTTTACCCACCCCTTCATATAAACACCCTATACAAACATGACAAAAAATAAAAGAAAAAAGTTATCTAGAATTCAAAAATGTTATTTCAACTCGTAACAAACGATACTAAAATAAATATTAAAACCAAACTAAAAGTAGTTTTCTTCAGTGTTATTTCTTAACATAACTATGATTAATTCCCAAATTGAATAAGTTAGGTCAAGGTTTTGCTATACGTATGCAAGCAAAGAGAAAAAAACCAAAAAAAAATAAAAAAAATATTATTTGCTACAACTACTAACCAGTTTTGTTGGTAGATTTTATTCACATTTATCACCCCAGATAATAATAAGAGGAAAAAAAACGTGTTGCCGAAGAATAAAAAATTTTATACTGTTAAACTAGACTTAAAAAAAGAACAGAAACTATTACATTGCTAGTGTATATTAATAAAATTATTAAAAATAAAAACCCGTAGATTTTAAAGAACCGTAGTCAGCACACAAATGAAAGTAAATTTAGCAGCGATAAGACTTTAGTGGCAATACTGATAAGAACAGGCAAATTATCAAAAATATTACCAAATACATAAACGGCAAATAAAAAAATAACTGAACCAACACAAAATAGCTCAATTAGCCATGAAACAAAAATACCAAAAAAAATAAAAACAAAAATGTTAATAAAATAATAAAAAAACAACATAAATATAAGAAAAAAGTTTTAATGAAATGTGTAAATTATTAATAAATATTTTATATAAATGTGTGTGTGTGTGTGCATGCAAGCCAACAAATAGTGATCCAAATAAATATTATTAGAAAAAAGTGCAATAAAAGTTTAATATCTTTGTCTTTTATCATGCGATAAACTCCCATAAAAAGTAACGTTAGTTAAGGTGCTTTTACACGGTATGTTTTTGTTTTTTTTAACGTGACTTTATAATTTTGGGAACTTTTTAAAAAAAAAAACTTTATACGGCTAAAAAATCATCTAAGAAATTAAAAAAAAAATCATCGATCACTTCTTATGGTCAGAATCTAATAAACGGTATGAACTCGATTCAAATATGAAAAGAAGAACAAGCACTGACGTTTATTTAAGGAAAAAAAATACAGATGTCGTGAAGAATATCCTACGAGTATGATTTATTTCAGGCGGTGATTTTAGAAAAAATAGTTTTCGTTGAAATTCCCTAAAGTATGCAACACATTTTATTTATTTACTTATAGCCAACATAAACTTCGAGTTTTTTATGAAACTAGTTTCAAGAAATTTTTGTAGCCAAATGAGCCATGCCATTTAATTTTGAGAAGATTTTTTTAAACTTGTACACGTTTTGTTGTTTGTGTGTTATTTAACTAAACACAAACAACTATAATAATGAATTTTTAATTAAAAGCGAACTGTAAAAATCTTGATGGCATGAAAAATTTCATCAAACAACCTGCAACTTTATAAGAGAATAAAAACAATTTAATAAAAAAAGTTCATGTTGTAAATTTGGGACAAATGTCGAACCTTGCCATACTTTTCAAATTATTGTTCAGTGTTGCAACTTTTAAATTTTAAAAAGCACAGATATTTCAAATTTAAATTTAAAAATTTTGTACTTAAATAACAAACTGCAAAAAATATAAATTTAATAAAAAAAAAGAAAACAATTTCTTATTTAAAGAAACAACAAAATTTTTAAAGAAATAAACGTTAGTTGTATAAAAGCGTCTGTTGTTCCAGTTTTTATTTATTTTCAGGTATTTACAGCATGTAATGGTTCGTTTTACTGCTGCCTTTTTACTGTTTGCCTACATAGATTCCAGCTTTAAATCTGATTTTTGCTAGCGAAAGAGAAAAATGTGACGCTATTCTTAAAATCTTTCTCTATTCGATTGAAGTTAAAGCTGTTGGAATCCTTTTTCCGTCTTTTAAGTATGCGAGCACAATTTTCCATGCGAACATCAATTTTGTCCCTTTCATTTACATTTTTTAAATAACTTTTGTACTCATTTTTTACTCATGTTTAATAGTACGTAATGTTGTTCTTCTGCTAATGGCTCATCAAATATATCAAGAACAAAAACTCGCAAAAACTTTAAAAATGCAAAGTGGTCCTATTCACATGAACGAAAAAAAAAATTAATATTTTGGGAAACTAAAAATTTATTGTTGATATTTTTGTATTCTTACGTGCTCTGTTAAAGTAAAATTGAAGTTGTCGTAAAAAAAATTAAAAATCTATGGCCTGCTAAGTAACAAATATTATGGTGATCTAATTAACAAAACAGGAATATAACAAAATCTGTTTAGATTATTTACTTTAATTTTAGCTTTAAAAAAATAAGGATTTTATTGTGGTGTTTTAACATTATCATTTGCATTTTTTTTAACTTCATCAGATAACTTTTGTACATAACGGCAGTATTTTTACAACTTAAAATCAATTGGTGTATGAGCAGCAAGCTTTTCACAAAATGTAGATATAAAAGGACTTTGGATTTTAGTTTTAAATAAAATATCAGATCAGAGCTGCAAAGGAATCATTCATTATTAAATTAAATCGCGAATCATTCATGCACTGAATTAACAATTTGTAAATTAAAACTTTTCACACAAAAAAAATGAATTAAATGAAATTTGAGTCAATTCAAACGAAAAAATTAATTTTAATTCGTTTCAAATTCAAATGAATTCGTCGAAGTGAATTGCATTTCATTGCCAATTCAATTGAATCGAATTAACTTTGAATTAATTCAATTAAATTATAAAAAGCAATTAGGAATTCATTGCCATCTCTTTGATTGAAATTTGAATTGATTTTGTAGGTAGTAAGCATTTCCATGTTTTCTTTGAACTTTGATCAATAAATATTTTCAGTTTCTAGTAGAAGAAATTTCCATTTTTCATTACCCCTAGTAAGGCTCTTGAAGCCGATTGATTGCAACCCATTTTTGATTTAATTCACTTAAATTGCGTTTCGTTGTTCTAACGCATTTTAATGATTTCAAAATCAATTCAATTCAAATGAATTGGAAATGAATTGCAATTCACTTTGACGAATTCTTTTCAATTGGAAATGAATTGCAATTCACTTTGACGAATTTATATTAATTAGAAACGAATTGCAATTCTTATTACAAATTAATTTGAATTGGAAAAGATTTGAAATTCATTTATACTTTATTCGTTTGAATTGGTTCAAATTTCATTCAGTTCTTTTTTGTTGTGAAAAGAATTTATTCAGAATTTCAAAAAAAAAAAAAAAATCAGCAAAAAAACTGTCGAATTTTAAGAAATTTAAATTTCATTAAACGATTAATGTTCCAACAAAATATTTATTTAAAGGAAAAATTTACCAAAATTTTTAATTCTAAAAAAAGATTTAACTAAAAAATATCAACAACTTAAAACTTTCTAAAAGCCCTGCTTTCGCAAAAAAAACACAAATTTACAGAGTTGGGGCATTTTTGATATTTGAATTATGAAGCGAAGTTTAACACCAAATATGTGACATCTTTAGAATTTTATATTTCTCTTACATTTCAATAGACTCTTAAATGAATGAGATTCCAAGGTGACAAATAAACAACTAAAGTTTAACCCAAAATATATTCATTATATCACAGAAACAAAAAAAAACTCTGTTTGAAGAAAATAAAAAAAAAAATCTTTTTTTGAGTAAAAATAAATCCGTTTTAAATAAAAAAATTTAAATTAATTAAAAATAGCATAAATGACACAGAAATATCCAAAGTTATAGTTTCAAAATTATTGTATATTTTTCCAATCAATACAAAAAATAAATACATAAAAAATTCCAATGAAAATCCAATTACAATTATTGAAATGTTAGCTTAAAATAAAAGGATTAAATACCAAGGACACTTGCAATTACTGAGTTTTGAATTTATAGAGATTAAACAAAAAGATAAACATATAAATATGTATTTATATATGAACATAAAAATGTATGTATGTTTGTACAAAACATGCTTGTAATCCACAATATAAAAAAAATACTCAATTTAAACTCTTCATAAAACATTGTTTGTTAACACAAACAAATATCACATCCTGTATGTGCAGGCACTATTGTTTTATTTTCCCATCTACATTAAGCAAACACACACACACACACACATAAACGCACAGCACAACATTTCCTTTCTCCTTGAAAAACCATCCACAAAACACCTTCTCTACAACTCATTGAGGGACAAAACAAAAAATTATGCTGAACTAAATACAACATTTGAAATGAAAATTTTGTTGAAATTTTCTTATTTTATGTGTTTTAATAAAGGTGTTTGCGTGAACAGGTGTATGTGTGTGTGTATGTGTGTGCATTTATTTGTGTGCTACAGTGTTTCCTGTATGCTTAATTATTTAAATTCACATTTAGTCGAAAGTCAAAAGCATTAACATGTAATATGACAAATTCACTTTGACACTTTTATTAATAAAACAAATAAAAAAAAACACCCACACACACAAAATGAAAAAAAATTCCCTTTAAAATTAGTTAAGCATTTAATTCTTTAATACAAAAGAAAATTTCTAAAAATTTCTAAAAATATATATGAAATAAAATATAAGAAATAAGTTTAAATCGCTGTATAATTTGAAATCACGAGGGGTAAATTCATTCATCACAGTGGGGCAAAATAAAATTTTTGAGATATATAAAATTAATTTTTAGTTTAGAATGTTAAATAGTAATGAATTTCATGCAAAAATAAATGAACTAAATTAATAAAATATCACTTATTTAAATCGACTGACCACTCAAATCTGTACATAAAGGGTCATCCAAATGCGACGCCTAGATGTCAGCACTATATAATTTTTAAACGTGACATCTTTTCAATGTACATAAACCATTTTGTTTTATTAGAAGGTAGTACAGTTTTAACCATGGACAAGCACACATTGCAACAACGCGTTTACATCATTCAAAGTTATTATGAAAATGGGCGTTCTTTGAAAAATACCCATCGCAAAATTTTGTTTAGTGACGAAGCTCATTTCAGAATGGATGGATTCGTCAATAGGCAAAATTGTCATATCTGGGGTGATGAAAATCCTCGTGTTATTCATGAAAAATCTCTACACCCACAAAAAAGTTACTGTTTGGTGTGAATTTTGGGCAAATGGAATCATTGGGCAATTTTTCTTCGAAGATGATGCTGGAAATGCTGTTACTGTGAATGCTGAGTGATACCAATGTTGAGAGACTTTTTATGGACACAGTTGAATCATATTGATGTGTCTGAGTTTATTTCCAGCAAGACGGTGCTACATGTCACACAACTCGAGAAAACATTACGTCTTTGCGATCAAAATTTCCTCAACGTGTAATTTCACGAAATGCAGATTTCAATTAGCCTCCAAGGTCATGTGATCTAACACCATTAGATTTTTTTTGTGGGGTTTTTTGAAAAGTCGAGTGTATGCTAACAAGCCACAAACAATTAATGATCTAAAGAACAACATTCAAGTTGCAATTCGTGAAATAACACCAGCAACATGTCAGAAAGTCATTGAAAATTTCTATATTCGGGTTGATGTCTGCAGACGCAGTCATGGTGGACATTTCAATGATATTCTATTCCACTTATAATTGTAATGGATCATACTTTTAATCAAAAAAAAAATAGCTTGAAAAAATTGCAAATAATTTGTGTTTTATTTCAAAGAGACATGTAGGCGCGTTTTTTGGATGACCCTTTATAATCAAACAGTAACGGGGTCATTTTCGTACATGAAATATTTTTTGAAAATTTTGATGTTGATGTAGATAGTGATCGATATGGAATACAAAACACCTATTTTTGGAACTTTTGTCTGTCCGTCTGTCTGTGATCACATCACGTAAAAAAATAAGTCATTTCGTAGAAAACATAGAGGTTCAGATATCAAAGCATCACATTTTACGTTATAATGATACCAGAACAGCTGTTAGCACAATTTACTTTTGTAGGTGGAAAATTTTTGGCACTGTTTACAAGACTCCACTCTGTTTAAAAATAAATTTTTTTTAATTTTATTTTCAGAAAATTAGAAATGATACCCGGACAAAGTCGTGAGCACTGTCAGTTAAGAATAAAATTATAAATCAAATCACTCTCTCTAACTTAAGAAATGACTTGCGTGTTCTATTTTAAAACAGTTATTTGCTTTTGTAAAATACAGAGGAATTGTCCAGAATTCTTTACTGAGATTAAATTTAAAACGAATGATTTGGCTATGCCAAATCTTACATACCCTTCGCCATGTATGTAAATCTGATTTAGTGATGTTACTCCAATCAAAATATAACAAATATTAAGGTGACATAGAATTAAAGAAAAATCTAAATAAAACTATCAATGTCAGTGTTTTTAATGGATTAAGGTTTTTTAACAAATTTTAGTATTTTCTAAAATATCTCTTCAAAAACTTTTAAATGATACCCATATTGTAATCTTGAAAAGAATGACGCACAATCAGAATTTCTATTAAAAGTTCAGAGGCCCATAACTCGAAATATGTGGGCGAGCGCAAATTTTTCACTTGATGTGTTTTTTCTTATTTTTGAATTCTCTATTGCCCCATATGTTGGATTTTTTGATTGGGGTTACTTCATTGTTCCAAGTGCTATGGAAAAATTAAAGGCAGGCGTGGTATTTTGCTTGCTACCTCCAATGACATTAATCGATCTTGCTTCTTTTCAATAGCATCTCTTTCGGCACTCTGTCTTAGAAATTGGCGTATTTAAATTTTCTCTCGCTAATCTAATGCCCCGGCAAAGTTGCCTTAAACACTTACACGGATGAACAAACTGACATTGCTAAATTAACTACGCTATGCATAAGGACTCGGAATATATTGTTACGTTTATCCCTTTTTGGATAAATGTACGGATTCTTTTGATTGCATACACCACTGTGGCACATTATAAGTTCGTTATTTTCTTAACTTCTTATGGCTCTTATCTTTAAATCCAAGCCAGTCACATCCCTATTAATCCAATAGCCACAACTTAACATCTGCCGTATACTGTAATCATTTTGTTACTTCCTTCCGCTAAACAGCCAGAACTTGTTTCTTTCTTATAAAGGTCTTCTTGACAACTATCTACTACTACTTTTGTTAAATAGACGTCTTCACTAATTTATCTATCCATAGTTGTCTTTCTCTTTCCGGGATGTTTGTACTGCAGTTTCTTAATTATCACAATTATTATTCTTCCTCTGTACGCATGTCCGAAGATGGGCTCAAAACTCACGATCTGTTTTACAGTACCCACCTCTACCAAAGCAGCCATTAAGGTTGCTAAACTTGTGTTAGCTAATTGTCGTATTATTCTATACATACACCTAGAGGTGGTGGAAGTAACTTTTTCACCTTCTGTTTTCTTACCACGCACATACGGACAACAAAAACAGGCGTTGCCAGATCTTATGTTCGTAACAATATTTTTAATTAATGGGGTTGGAAATCAATATTGTAGAAATTACAAACGGAATGACCAGCTAAGATATGCCCTTCTTCCACTTTTTGTGGTGAAGGGTATAAAAAAGTATTATAATTTTAAAAAATAAAAAAAGGAATTTTCTATAAAAATAATTATAAAAATTGATACGTGTTTATTGAAAAAAACTATAAAGAAATGCAGTTGAAGTGAAGAAACAAATATATAAATTTTTAGGTGCTTTTTTGGAAAATCATTACGAACTTCACATAAATACAAATATGTACACAACATGGAAAAGGTATTTTCCATATCTTTAAATTAAGCAGCCGAGGGCGAATTGGGCTCATATACGAAGGGTGCCGTACCTTATATGATTCACCCTTAAAATTTAAATTTTATGGTTTTATTATTTGTTATTGATAATTTGAACTTTATTCCATGATAATTAAAATGAAAATGCTATGTACTTAAAAATCAGGTCTTTATGAGGAGACCCTTTAATTTTTATTATTTTATTTTTAACTTGCTATCATAGAAGACACACACTCTGTGTAAAATTAAGTATTTGCCTAGAAAGCTTTAACAAATCAGCCATATACGTGAAAAAAAAGTCTATATGGGAACACCCTTTCATTATTATTATTTTTTTCTTATATTTAGTGTCATAGAGGACATTAAATTTGCGCAAATTTTGGTATCTGCCTAGAACGCTATAAAAAATAAGGCAATATAAATGGAAACCAGTTCTCTAAGGGCGCACCCTGTAATATTTAAATTTACTGTTTACACTTATTTCTATGGTAGGCACATCTGTATACACTCTGTTAAAATTAAAAATATCTGCCTACTACGGTTGTAAAACTAATCATATTTACGTTAAAATCACGTCACTTTAGTAACACCTTTTATATTTTAATTTTAATTTTTTTACTTATTCTTATAATGGAAATAAAACTATTTAAACTTAAATTGTCTGCCTTATACGGTTCCATAAAAACTCAAAGTTGTGAAGATCATGTCACTATTAAGAAACCCCATAATATAAAATTTTAACGTTTTGTGAAAGCAGATACATACTGTGCAAATTTAAGGCGTCTTCTTATCACAGTACACAAAATAACATTATTTTTATAGATATCATGGCATTTTTTGTTATAGGGGCTTTAGAAATATACCAACTGCGAAAAATTTAAGAATTTACTTTTTGTTGTTACAGAGATGGAGCGCGGTGATGGGAAGACATTGTAACGAAACCTATAACCCATGTACGGAATCCTAAAAAGTGATTTTTATTCAACTCAATTAGTTTTGCAGTCTACATCAAATCAATATATTTAAAGTGTGATTAAAACAAATACAAAAAAAAAACTATAATACAAACGTATAAATAAGTAAAATAAAAATAAAAGAAACAAAAAAAATAATTAAAATAAAACCAAGTAAACATTAAAATATTTACAATAACAAAAATTAAAACAAATGAAAAATTATGTTTTGCAAAAAAAAATCAAACATAAAATAATCAAAATAACAGCAAATAAAGACATCGTGCTCATTAATACTAACAAACACTCATAAACATAATTATTGATTTTTATTTTTATTGTAGAAAAAATAGCACAGTATTTTTATTGTTTATCTTTTAAGCCCCTAAAATAGGCAACACATTTTAATAATAAAATTAATATTACGCATTCGTTAGAAGAGATTTTAATCAGGTGGGAGTTGGATGTAAAGAATGTTTTTTTTAACATTTTTGTTTTTCTTTATTATCATACGATGTTTATGATCCACAAGAAATTATAGCCATATTTAAGCTGAAAAGCTTTTTTTAATTTTAGATGTAACAAAGATAATTTCTAGTAATTATGTTTATTACATCTTCATAATTAAATTTTATTCATAAATTTATTACACTATGTCCACACGAGACGAATTTCCATCATAATGCCTAATAAAACGTCCGCAAAACAATTGTCAAATTTATATTAATATCAGCTTAAAGGGATAGACGTTGATGATTTAATATTATGATGAATAATTCTTTATTGGTCATTGTAAGATTAATTTGTCATAATTATTTTGTCTAGATTTATTTTTTTTTTAACTTTCGGTTGTTTTTTATAATAATAATATAATAAAAAAAAAAAAACCTAAAAAATTATATGTCAAAAATAAAATTACGTATAAAATGACTTTTCATATCATGATGAATTTATTAGTCTATGAGCTCTGATGATTATATCATAACGATGATATAATACTAATACATTAAGTCTACACAGGATAAATTTTTATCATGATATAAATTTGACTTTCATCAAGATATAAATTCATCAGGTGTGGACTCCCTGTTAGGGACTATGTCAGTTTTCAAAATAAAAATATTGTTATTAGCTTTGTTAAATTTTGATACACTGTTAGATAGCAGCTTCAGAAAACCCAGTGTTTTTTTTCCTTTTTGTAAATAAAATAAATAAAAAAATATTACTTTTTTTTAAAAACTGACCGTAATAAATTAAATAATTCTTGCAAAAAAAAGGAAACAAAACCGATTTCAAAACAGAGTTTAGCTGTCTGTCTATAGCGCTTCAATTGTTTTGCTACATACATTAAATTACATCAACTATTCGAACACCCTTTATTTTCCAAAATCAATTTTTTTACTTTCGGTTGCAATAAACTTAGCAATAGAGGTTCTGTGCAAATTTCCATCAATTGGCTACAACGGTTCAAGAGTTTAGTCATATACATAAAAAAACAGCAACTATTGTAACACCCTATAATTTATAATTTTAAATATTCATACTTATTAATATACCAGACAAAGGAGTGGATATTCTGTTTAACTTGCAAGTGTTTGTATATAACGATTCAAACGATAGGGCCATATAGGTCAATTTAGTTCAAACATGGCAACACCCTTTAATTTCTAAATTTAAATGTTATACTTGGTGTTATAGTGGACTTAGCAATACAGTTTCTTTGTAAATTTTAACTATCTGAATATAAAAGTTCAAAAGTTTTCAATATACATCAAATATCATCAACTATTGGGACACCCTTTAATTTTTAATTTTGAATACTTAAACTTGTTATTATAAAGGTCATAGTAATCGACATCCTGTCCAATTTTCAAGCGTTTGTCTATAACGGTTCAAAGGATTTGCGCATGTACGTCAATTTACGTCTCCTATGGGGACACTCTTTAATTTTTAAGATTATGAACTGTTTTTAAAACGGGATCAATCTGAGTATGCTAACTATTAAATTACAAAAATTATCAAAATTTGTTTAGAAAAGACTGAGTTCTGCAGACACAAACATAAAAATACATTCAATCGAACTGATAACCTTCTTCTTTTTTTGAAGTCGGTTAGAAGGAAGGATGGTTTCAAGCACTATGTGTCCTGAAATTTTGATACGATTTAAATTGTTATCGTTTGTTTAATAAAGTAAATAAAAAAAACAACAGTTGTCATTACAATTCAATAAGTAATAAAAGTTTACAAAAAATGTCTGAAATTTTCATTAAAAATTGTCATAATGTCAATACTGAAGCAGCCAGCTCCTAAGAACTTGGAAAAATTTTATAAAATCTAAGACCTCACATATTGTTTACTGCAGGTTTTTCCGATTTAAATAAAAACTCAGTTGATATAAAAACTGAACTACCAAAAAAAGGAACTACCAAAAGCTCAGAGATAAAAGTACTTCAAAAAGAAGATACGGTTTTTTGAGCAAAACAATCCTTAGCGGAGAAGAATATTTTCATTAGATCGCTGTATTTCGGAACTAAGAAAGAGTTTTACTTTTATTTATTGCTTTTAAAAAGCTCAAATATTTTCCACATCTCTCAGCCTTTTATAAAAATAATGGCCCAACTCTTGTAAAGAAAAGTGGAGCTCTGACATAGAACCCGTTTATCTCATCCTCACTTCATTTCTGCAACTTCAAAAACAGCCATTGGCTTCAATTATCCCAGTTAAGATTATGTGAATGTTATCACGAGTGGATAATATTGAGGCCTCCAATTTGTTTCTTAAAATATCCTCTGTTTGTGTAGTACCTTCTTTTAGTGATCAGAATGGGTTCCTGCTAACTTAAGCCATCATATTTCTTTTCACTGGTTGGTAAGGAAAGTATTAATGAAATGGTATTTCTATTTACTTCCTATTACCCCGTTTTAATTGACAATGACAACATGACCAGCTGTTGCCAGAGCTGGCCAATTAAAATTTCAAGTTTGTTGTTTAGTACTGAATTGAAAATATAATGTCTTCAGTTATTTTAGGCGCATAAAATACTTTAAAAACAGTAAATAACACCAGTTTATTTTTATTTGGTTACAACAAAAAAAAGCATCCTAAGCTTCTTTAATTAAACACAAAACTAAGAAAAGATAATTTGAGAAAAATATTGAAGAAATAAAAACTAAAAGGTACCACTTATAAAAAAATATATAACGGAAACAAAATCTACGAAAAAAAATCTCTAAAAACGACCTGCTGAAGGAAACAGGAAGAAAAAAGCGAATACAAAACACAAACGACTTAACCTAAAATACACAACCAAATGCAACAACACACAAGAAAAATTGTGTAAGATAAATACAAAAACAAATAAAAAATGGCTCAAGAAAGACTTAAAAATAAAAATTTTTAAAAGTATAATTTTAGCACACAAATAATTTTAATGAAACAAATTTAAAAAAACAGCTCAACTTCTTATCATCGTTAAGCAACTTAAGCAATATTTTAACAAACTAATTAATAACTTTAAATTTAAAATTACTTTTTGAAATAATTAATATGCCGTTTGGTCGTAAATCACCATTTGAGGCCTTGGCACTGCCTGGTGTCATGTTGGCCTATAAATACAGTCAATTTCGTCAACGGCGCCGTGAAGCAGCCAGTCGTCGTGTAACAGAACGTGAACTATCAGCTTTGCATCACAAAATTGTAAGTAAAAAAATATGATTTTTAAAATTTCTAACAATAAATTTAATTAATTTTTATATTTTACGAAAAAAAAGAAAATATAATTTAAAAATAATTTTCGTATTAATTAGCTGCAAGTTTGTACATAACAAAAAAATTATTTTTATAACTAGTAAAAATATAGAGCTAGAAATTGTATAAAAAATATTTCAAAAAATTATAAAAATTATTTTTAGAAAAAGTGCTTTTTAAAGAAAATACTTTAGAAAAATATTTTTTTAATGTCCATTAAAAAAATCATGGACAAAGGAATATCACTAAGAAATGCCTCTAGAAAATCGCTGTTAACCAAAGTACGTTTTAAAAATTTCTTTAAAAACCTTATTAAAAAAATTATATTTTGTAAAAAGTTTATTTTTTTTAATACAAAAATTAAGGGTATGTGTCCTTGAAAAGAAATAAAAAGGCTTTTAGAAAGTACTTTTAAAACAATATAAAAAGTAATAAAAATAATAATAATTAAAAAGTAATTTTTTAAAAAACATTTTTTTAAGTACTTTTTAAATACAGTTTCCTTTTAAAGAACGTACCATTTGCAAAAAATTACTTTTATAGAGGGAACTTCTTTAAATTATTATTATTATTATTTATGCACTGTTTACATAACAAACGTAATTTTGTTTCCAATAAATAATTAAAAAAAATTAAGTACCTACTTCAAAAAAGTACCTTTTGAAAAAGTTACTTAAAAACCCGTTTTAAAAGTTTTTTTTTTAAGTTACTTTTAAAACCAATCGTTTTAAAAATCTCATTTTGTATAAAGTACCTTTTTGTAGAATTATTTTAAAAGTACCATAAAAATTAATTTTGTAAGCATTACACTCACAATAAGTGGCCATGATAGATAGCATGATAGATATACTAAACCGCTGCTAAAAAATTTGGAAATATGCTCCGAGTATAAGTTTTAAAATTTACCGAAATTTATCAAAATAATTTTTAAAAACTATTGCTTAAAAAGCTCTCCTTCATTCAGGACTATGTAACTTTTGGCCACGGCCAGGCAAATGATGTTTAAGTTACAGACTCCTTTTAAAGTAAAAAAAAGGCTTAACGAATACTGATTCCAGAACTTATTTTCAGCAGTGATAAAGGCAATGACTTTGACCTTTCTGACACAAAGATTGTAATTGAGCTATGAAATATTTGGTGGAGAATATCATGAACTTATTGAAAAAATTAAAAAAAAATCCAAATTATTTCGGTTTATTATTTTTTTTTTTTTTCTTTTTCATCTGCCAACAATCTCAAAATGGTGAAGTTTTGGTCCTGTCTAAAATAAGTCTTTTAAGAGTTCTTCTAGTATAATTTAAGCTTTTTAAACTTTTCTTTTGCACACTATTTGCATATCGCTAACTGTAAATAAAAGCTTATTTAAATAGCTAGATGTTATTCAAAGAATGATTATTTTCTATAATAAAGTTTTTTCTAATTTTTGGATTTGCCTGCACAGGAAACACTGGTAAGAGGTTTTATTTCAAACCCTTTAAAACAATTAGTATTAAGTTATTTAATCAGCAACATAAAAGTTATAAATAGAAAAGAAGAATTTTAATTTCTGCACATTTAACCGGAAGCTAAATTTTAAACAACAAAAATTTCTTGCATACTTTTAGGAATGACCCTAAAAGTTAAACATAAAAAAGCTTTTTTTTTGCACAATGCCATAAATAAAGTATTTGGATACTTAATTGGAAGAATTAATTGGTGTAAAACACAACAACAACAAAAAATATGTTTTTTAAAAAAATTAAAAAAAATTGACGTCAGGGAGTTTAATAGTTTCTTTACTATTCATTTGCAACCCTCGGAAACTTTTTTAAAATCAAAGATCTTTACGAGTCGATTCAACAATATCCAATTTTAAGCGAATATTAACATGTTGTAAAAACAAAATTGAGATTTTGAAATTTCTTTCATACAAGTGTTAACCCGTCATTAAGTACATAAAATTTTAAGAGATTAAAAGAGTGTTGAAGAGCCTTTTTTATTTTTGCTTGTGTTTAAAAATTATCGTTTTCAGTTGGCAGTTGCTTGAGTTTGCTTAAGCACATAATGCATCGGCCATAAAGTCACCAAGTAAACTAATCAGATTTCTGTGAAACAATATTAAACGTACAAAATAAGTCGGGGACATAATACGGACTTTTAAGCATCATATAGATTACAAAAAAGTATTTTTTCATTACTGGTCGAACAACATCAGCATTTGTTCATAAAAGTGAGCAGCACAATTTACTTGCTTAAAACTCATCCTTTGACAGACATTTCAATGAAATGACCGGCCTAACAACTAAATTTTATAAATGAGAATAACATTGGGATTCAAAATAATGGAGCGCGTATTACACAAAAAGAAAAAATAATTTAATTTATTTTAAGTTAACAAGCATAAATAAAACAGATAAGCATCACAAAAAACAAACTGTCTTTAAAAATGTATAAAATAAAACAATAAAAGCAAATAGAGCAGAGCGAAAAACACACAACAACAAAAATAGAAAATACAAGAGGAAGTAAAGAAGTCCTTTTAAAAGCATAGAAAAATTTATCGTCGGTCACAGGTTGACACCTCTTAATTCGCAAAAAAATTGAATCGGGTTATTACATTATTTAATTTATTTTATTTAATTTTTTTAATGAAAAATAATATCAATAACTTTTTTTCTTTACATTATCCGACAATAAATATCTCCCACTAGTTTTGTTTTTTTTTTTTTTTTCTTCTAACACGGCTTAGCAACGGAGTAATAACGTCTTTTATTTTGTCTTTTGAAAAGTACAAAAAGCATGTTAAGAGTTGTCAACCTGCGACCGACGATATTTATTTTGGAGTAGATTTTTTCTGTTCTTTTATTTTAACATCCTTTGATGTCGTCTTACATTCTTAAGCCTTCCTCAAAAAAAGATTTTTAGAAGTCTTCCAAAAAGGCAGTTGATGCCAAGAAAATTTCTTTATTCGACTTAAAGGATTTACAGCTGAGATTTTATTTTGAATTGCGAAATAGCAAAAGTCGTGGAATGCTTGTTATCAGATTCCTCGAACTTTCAATCTCCAATAATATTTTACAGATTGCAGCAGCATTTGCCAATTGCGTTTAGTCAAAGGTAAACCAAGTCGGTCAGAGAGTGAAGTTATAAACTTGTATAAGAAAGATTTAATAAATCAATATCATATTCCGGGTTATAAGTGGGATACGACGAACAGGGTCGTTTCGAATGCACCCAAGATAGAAGAAATATTAAACGTTTATACGCACAAATTTAAATGTGCTGCTTTATTTTTGATGCTTTGTAATTGATAGCCTGATGAGTGATGTTCCATTTTATAAAAGTTTAATTTTACTTGATGGACTTAAGACATTTTTCAAGTGTGAAAAGAAGAGTTGCAGTATTCAAAGCCCTTAAAAGTAGTTGCTAGTTTTAAAATCTACCTTGTACCTTCTTGATCGTTTACAGCTGCGGACAGAAATACTCATTGGCACCTCTTTATCGAACTTCAATGAGAAAGAAATTCCACTATTTTATCATTACTACAAAGAAGTGTATTCTAATGAAACCCCGTAACATGCTTCCGCTACCTGCTCGCTTCAGTCAGAATAAGGTCTTTATTCACAACTCAGTCATTTATCGTCGACTGGACATTGTACTCGTATTGCATTTGTATATCATCTTTCGTCATTGTTATTTGTACACTCATCTTCTACTTCATTTCAAGGTCATGCTTACCTGTCTTAGTATCTCCTATGACACTATCTGTCTGTAATGGTGCCTTCTATCTGTCTGGGACGGTGTGATCTCAACCCTCTGCAAAACTTTTCTTTCTGATTTTTACGAGCCACCAGTAATAGTGAAAGACAGTTTATTTGGGAAAATCTCCACTGCAGTCCAATTTACTGGAGGCCAATTTATTTCAAGAGAACGCAGCCTTGTCATTTATTTTTCTACTGGCAATCAGAATATAACTTTGAAGAGTTTTCTTCTCTTCAAACAATTTATTTAGACACCACTAATTTTATAGAAATTATCTACTAGGAGTTTATTTCCGATCAAGCTACAATTCATTTCCTATCTAATTTTTCACAACTTTTTCAAAAATTTAAAAAAAATTGAATATTAATGTTTCTCCTAAGTTTCCTTGTCTTCTTTGAAAACTTCACATTCTTCATAAACACTTTGTTCATAATTCTTAATAACTCCTTAACATTCTCTAAAAATATATTATACTGCCCTCGTATTTATTATTGAAATAATAAAAACTATAAATTTGAAGGATGTTAAAGGTTGCCTCTTATCTCGGACCGCAAACTGAAACATGAACAGGATTAGAAAGGAATAAAAGGCTAAAAGAGCAACAACTATAGCACTTTTACCTTTGGATGATTAAATAAACTTAAACGTACAACAATTACAAAAATAACAACAACACTTTTACATTTATATTTATATTTGAGTGGGTGTTTAAAGGCCAAAGGTCAATACTAGAGATAATTCTAGCAGCATTGTCTGTGTTGCACTTTCGTTGTTTCATTGTTTTGTTTTATATCCCATGAACATGTACATATATGTGCTTCATGTTCATGGGCTTTTTTTTTTTGTTTTTTTGTTTTTTGTTGATGGATAATGTGGTAGAAAATTAAATTTTTACAGCTTAATAAAACAACCACAATAGACAGGGCAGACATACAAGCAGATAGAATGACAGCTCTTGAGTTTTCAGATGAATTCATTCATTATTTTGAAGAATAAAAATAATATTAATTGAGATCAAAGAAAAAGCAACAACAATAACAACAACACTACATATGAAAATGATATTAAAGTGGTTTTTATGTAAAAGAAATCTTACAAAATTGGCAAAGAATTTGTTTGTTTATAAATATGGGATACTTAGGACTTTGTTGCATTAAATATTACACCTGATAAGTAAAAGTTCTTAAAGGGGTGTGGGCATAATTATGGATCAATTTTTTCTTCTTAATTATAAGACGTTCAAGAGTGGTGGGCTATGCCTAGAAAGAATAAAAAAAAACTATATTTAGTTTCTTGTTTAGATTGTACAGATGGATTAATGCTCAGATGCACCCTTATAAATTGTTTAAGAGCAAAAATACATAACTAGAGTTTCTTACTATTTGCTGCCACTACTTTATTCCGCAGACTATATTTCTGATTTTTACTGGATTTTTAATCATAAAGAAAGATTTCGGTGAAAAATTAAGCTAGAAGACAACCACTTCAGCATTCTGATCTTCCTTAAGTAAACTTTACGAAGAACTTAAAAAAGTTGGAAAATTTTTTCATTCATTGTATTAAAATCAGTCATTGGAATCATTCCAAAACAAAAAAGAATAAATATGTTTTTAGATTCAAATTTGATTAATTGTTATGCCTGTCGTTCTTTTCTATAATTTTTTAGAATTTTATTTAAATGTTTTGGTGAAATCGAACAAATTCTTGAGCAATCTTGGGACAAGCTATTCATTGTATTCTTGAAATAATTCAAAATTTTATTTAATTTCAATCAAAAATTGAATAAAGTAACTAAATAATTTTTTCTACATTATTCCAAATATTTTTACGCTTTTTTCTTACATTTTTTCTTAATTTTTTTTTTCTTACGTTTTTTTCTTTTTTTTTTCTTACGTTATTCCTAAAATGTTTTCTTACTTTTTTTCTTAATATTTTTCTTCCTACTCTTTTCCTTATTTTTTTTTTACGTTTTTTACGTTTTTAAAAGACGTACTGTAAAACGTAGCGAGGTAAATAGAAACCTGATATTCACAAAATTACTGTATTCATTTATATTAATGGCAAGAAAGTCGTAATTAATATTTTCTTAAGGTTTCAACACTTTATTTTTATGAATAAAATTTGTTTTGCTTGGTTGGCTGCACTGTTTTGCCTCATTTTTTCTCTTTACTCTATTTAACGGTGCAGTTTTTTTACTTAAAATACAATTCATGAATTTTTGCAGACATAAAAGTGGACACAATATCTTTTAAAGATTCCACTTTAACATGTTAAGGACTTTTCTATTGTTGAACTTGAAAAAAAACAACACCCTGAAAAAAGTCCATAAGTCCAGAAGCGACAAACTTTAGCAAACATATTTATTTGTATAATAAATAACATCATGAAAATAAAATTCTTCTATTGTATATCCAAACCTACAACAGTCTGTTTACAATCCATTCTAATATTTGACTTTCACGTGACTAACAACATTGCCACACTGGCGATTTTAAACGCTGTTTCACTAATACACCGCTTAAAAAAGAAAACTCTGTTAAGTAGTTAATAGGTTGAAGTAGAATCTAAATACCCGGTGGCAGCATTTTGGACTCCTAATTTTGTATATTGTTTTCTTGTCGCCAATATTGACTAGGGGAAGCATAGCCATACTCAATGGCAGTATTAGGTCAATCAAGCAAGGAAGAGACACATAGTCAAAGTTAAAAAAATTAATTCTTAAAAAGACAAAATAGTTTGCATTATAAATTAAATAAATGGATGGTCATTTATAAACAATAAAATATCCAGTAACTTGTAACTGCGTTTCTAAACCTTTAAAAAAAGCTTTAAGAAAAAAGATTTCGATTCGCTAGTACCCCTTAAGGAACAGTTAAATTAGTGAAATGTTTGATCAAAGAGACGTTACCACAAAATTATAAAAAAATGATTTGCCCTTTTCAAATAATAATTAAGAAATTTAAGATCCTACTCAATATAAACGGTAAGATATCAAATTTATTAAATTAGAACTCTTAATTCCGATGAGGCTCGAGTTTTTCTTTCGAACCTATTTTACCCCAATTGTCCATGATATTTTCAGTATCTATTTTGTATTTTTGTGTAACGTCAGTATTACGGTTACAAGCCGCCAAGAGTATACGCAACTGTTAGATCATTACATCCGCTGGATGTAGCAGAATTGTATTTGATCGCAGAAAGTTCTTATTATAAGCTTTTTAACTTAAACAAACTTATAACAGGTGACTCAAAAGGAATGCCATTTTATAATGTGAACTATCTATTACTTCAATAAAAATGAAGTCAATAAGCTTTTTGCCACAAGAAGTAAAAAATATACATCATTTCAAATGATCACCTTTCAATCTGATGAGTATTTGACTTCCATCCTTTGAATCCTAAAACATGTGGGTTCAATATTATTTTTTAAGACTTGTAAAGATCTTGTGTTGTTGTGCTAAACGTGAGACTTCAAAAAACTTTATACGAAAAAGTGGGGTGATACAACGATAAGGACACCGCACTGCAATCATAATTCCAGGTCCTTTACTTGCCAAACGTTTCACTAGCTATTGTCAATTGAATATTTAGCTATCACAAAAAAAATATTATTTAAGCACAGTGACATATGACATATTAAGGCATATTCACACTATGACAGCACTGCCTTGCGCCACCTATTAAAATAATAATTTAGACAAATTCTATTAATACATTTTTACTCTGCCAAAAACAAAGATTAATTTTGAACAATGACAACTTTAGTTTGCTTAAGAATTATTAACTTAAGACCTTCATATTTTACCTAAGATGATTTATATATTTTTCTTTTTTTCTCTATCAAAACCTGTCATAACTACAAAACTTATTATTAATCACAAGGCAAAGTTTTAAAGCAAAAATTGCATAAACTGCAAAAGAACAAAACTACTAAGAAAAAAAGTCAGAGAAATAAAACGAGTGTTTGAAAGAAATAAGAAAACCGCACACTTTGCAAAATGTATAAGAATTGACCCTTGAAATAAAAGTTAAAGACAAATAAAAAAAAAACGGACAACTCGCGTATAAAACTTTAAGGCACTGAATTAAAAACATATATCAGCTAAAGGTTTTATTTAGATGGCGGCACACATTAGTTTGGCAGTTTTTTATTTAATCTTAAAAATCAAAAAGTCAACTACAAATAATAGACTTATGTGGGTCTAAAACTTTTGTTTCGCTAAGAACAGCTATTTACAAAAATTCTATTGTTAAAAACAAAATTTTAAATTCCCTTTGAGTTTTTTTTTACAAATTTCTAAATTGCTGGTGATTTTAAGCCAAATGGCAAACGGCCATTGTTTTTTTATTTTCATTTTTATTTTCATTTTTAGTTTCTTTGTTTTTACTGTTGAGGCTACAAAAAGTCTGCTTTTGGTCAAAATAGCTTTCTTTATTTCTGTTTTTGGTAGTTTTTTTTTTTCTTTCCTTTACAAGAAATATTTTTCTTAAGAAATGTTTAAGCAAACAAACATTTACCGGCCACCAATCAAGTCAAGGTTATTTACATTTTTTCTATTATTTTTTTTTTTTTTTTTTTTTTTTTTTTGGCTAAAGGCATGTTTTTGTATAAATTTCAATTACCTTTCTACAATTGAAAAGTTTACTTCATATAATAAAAAGGTGAAATACATTTATCAATTTTTTAAGACAATAATTGTACTCGTAGTTTTTTTACAATGAGTTACTTAAAAAAATTAAAAAGAATATAAAATCGAAGGGAGAGAACAGAAATTGGATCCGGGGAATATAAATTTAGAAATTAATATTTTCTATACAACTCATAATTCAAAACAAAAAAATATTTATGGATAGTAAAAATTGTTTATGAACAATAACAAATTTTTTGTCATTCTTTCCAATGTTGCACGTTGGGGGATATTGCCAATAAAATGGAAATAAATAATATAACGTCCATAGATGATCTTTATATGAGGAAATTTTCAATAAATCGCTTTAACATAATGTTTCCTTTAGCAAAAAGATCCACTTTTTACCATCAAATATATGTGACCTTACAATTTTCTCCTTTTTTTATTCAACCCTCAACATACTTTCCATTTATATTCCAAACAATAATTTCTCTTAAAGTAAACACGATTTGTTTTGTTATTTACAGCGCCTTTTAAATTTACTTTATAAATTTTTTATTAAAAATTTTTGTTGTTCTCATTATTTTTATTTATTTTGTTTTTATTAGAGACTTGATTTTTACATTACAATTTGTTTTTTTATTTGTTTTGTTTTCTACTTTTTTGCTGTTGTTGTGTGTAACTAGAACCACATGGAAAAATCTCTTGAGTTATAAAAACTGTTTAAGTGCAAAATACACATAAAATCTCTAAAGAATTTAAATTGTTTTTATGAGCCTGTAGTTGGTTTTAGCTTAGAATGTTAACAAAAAAGGAACAAGTGAGAAAGGGGCTTACAAACTTAGCGCTGTATTAATTTTATATTTCTTTTTATGCGTTTAAAAAAAATATATGGACTGAGATTATTATTATTAATTTGTATTTTTCTAGGGGTTAAAACCCCATAGAAATAAGTCCCCCGAGTGCTAGTTTGTCTCACACACGAAGAATTCCGTATAATGTATGGACCACATTTTAATTATTAACTTTATATTTTTATACCCTTCACCATAAAAAGTGGAAAAAGGAAATAATTAATTTTGTCATTACGTTTGTAATTTCTACGATATCCATTTTTGACCCCAAAAAGTAAATATTTTCTGACTTCTTATGCATAGCGAAGTCGATTGAGCGATGTCCGTCGGTCCGTCCGTGTTAGTGTTGAAATTAAGTTTGCCGAGGCACTAGAGCAGCTAGAAAAATTAAAATAAAAAAAAAATTTTTAATTTTTATAATAATCGTGCCTACTACAGTTGAAGCCTAAAGCCTTAAACGTTAAATTCACATCACTCTGGGAAGTGTTCTAAGTGTTATTTATTTTTTCTTTGTTTTTATAGCGGTTCAAAAACATGACAACGTATGTGAAAATCATGTCAATATTAGGACACCCTTTAATTAAAAGATTATTTATTGTTGCTTCTATAGCAATATACGACTTACTTGCAACCATATATATATATTATTAAAAGAATCGCGTGATTCCAGCTATATTGTTATCACAATATTATTGTTAACAAAAATATATCTTTAATAAATACAAAAAGAGAAAAAGGTTAAAATCAGTGTTACCACTATGGGCAGAGTCTAAACCATGCTCTCTCCTATTTGTTTCAATATACATTATTTTACAAGTAAAATTTAGCAAACATGCGTTGTAAACGTCAAAATCTTATTTTTTTCAAATAATTATAACAAAGAACTCGATACAGTTTACACTATAGTTTAAAATAACGGCTACAACTGCACTACTATCGACAACCTACTTGACAATACAACACTAAAAATAAGAAGAAACAAAACAAGTAGAAAATTATCACAACACGACGACACATTTTTAAACGCACAAGACCAGAAATATATAGATTAACTAACTTTTTTCAGATAGAAGGTTTACAGACAGCACTAAAAACGAGCAACACTGTACGAAACAATCTCAAGATATCAACAGAATTAACCGATAAATTTAGCACCAGCAGAGTATACAGACTTACTCGCAACTGCAACCATACATACATAGGACAAACTGGACGAACATTAAAAACAAGGTTCACAGAACACATACGATCATATAAACTTCCCAATACAACTTAACACACATGAACATACATGAACACCTCTCTTGGTTAAAGATTCATAATTTTTCCCTATGCATTTCCGTACTACATGCCGTGCAAAAATCTCCATTTTATTCATAACAGTTTTCGAAATGCTAAACCATATTGAAAATGCATAAAGAATAATAGGCCTAATGCACACTTTGTACAATAGCAGCTTTGTTTTAATTGACAAGACCTTACTACCAAATAAACAACCAAAGGCTCCCTTAACCCGATTCGCCTTCTGCAAATTGTTATCAACGTGTTTATTAAATTTCATGAGCTTACTAAAATAGACTCCAAGGTCTTAATGCTATCCTTAAAATGAATTTCATTTCCATTCAACGTTAACTTTAGATTCTTACTTTCTGGTACAACCGTATATTTACACTTACCGGAGGCATTAGCAAACATATAGCAAAGCTCTTTGCAACGTTTAATTTTATTCCTTAATGGGAATAAAACTCGTCAACTTTTTTAAGGTGCAAAGATACTCGTTGAAGTGCCACTTTAGGAGACTCATGGTGCGCATATAAAAGTGAATCATCAGCATATAGTATATTTTGGGAGAGACCAAACACATGAGGGAAATCGCTTATAAAAATATTATACAGGTGGGGTGCCAACACAGAACCTTGCGGTACTCCACATGAAACTTCTCCGTAACTTGATAATCTACCAGAACTCTGAACACAAAACTTTCTACCATTGAAATAACTTTGAAAAAGTTTCACAATAGAAGGGCTGAATCCAACATTTATCATTTTATATAAAATTCCATCGTGATATGCTTTGTCGAAAGCTTTTTCAATGTCAAGGGATACCGCTACACTGCAACGGCGTTCTCTCAAATTTTGAACTACATCCGTGTGAAACTTTAACAGAGCATGAACAGTAGAGTTTCCTTTTTTAAATCCGAATTGTCTTTCTGGAATATATTTACTAGTGATATCAATATTCATTTTGTTCCAAACAACCTTCTCAAACATTTTTCATAAATTAGAAAGCAGCGATATTGGTCGCACATAATTAATATCATTGTTACCTTTCACTTTGTTTATAGTGAAATGATTGAGTAAAAACTAAATCCAAGCATACTTTCAGGAGTTAAAAATTAATCGTGTATAATTCAATGCTGTGGAACTTTTGATAAATTAAGAAAAATAGATTTTTATAGTTTTGACAAAACAACGGTGTTATTAAAATTAAGTTCTATAGAAATTGCTATTTAATTAAACCTATTTTTCTTAACATATTATCTTTTGCTTTTTCAAACATTGAAATAATGTTTTGCTGACGTTTGTTGCCCTTGAAAGTACATATCTTCCTACAAATTTTATACCCAGCACTGCCTTAGCTAAGAAATAGATTTAATTTTTTATTTGTTTTTTTTTTTTTTGTAGAAATTTCAATTTTTAGTTTTTTTATTTATCTTATTTTTTTTTTTTTTTTTGTCCCAAGAGAAATTGAGATTTAATGATAACATACAATGATAGTGCTTTATTATTGCCTATCAGACAAAACAGAGAACAAGACTATAATCAAGGCAGGTTATTTGGAAGAAAAACAACAACAAAATATAATTTTGCAACATTTTCAAAGGATTGTTGTATTAAACATTTCCTGTATTTTGGTGTAGTAAAAGAAAAGGAAGTCATAAAAATCAGTAACTTGCTTCAAAAAAGAAAACGAAACGAAACAGCATTTGGTCGTATGTTTGTACGCCTGTTATTTAAGACAACTGTAGCTGAAGTAGAAGTTTTTTTACACAATATTATTATTACCACTTTAATGTTTTATTTATTGTTATTTTTGATACATTTTTAATATAATTTTTCTTACTTAAGACTTCAACTGAATTAAAAGTTAGGTTTTTATGATAATTGAGAATGGTCTGGGATTTCCCGGAATTTTTTATTCCTGGGAAATGGGAAATTTTAAAAAATATATAATTTTATTAAAACATAAACAAGCAGTAAAAAATGTTAAATAATAGTTTTAACAGTTAATCAAACTTAAAAACAATTCAGGTGTTAAGACCCACATACATATGTATGTACATTTGTACTATATAACGAGAGATAACAAAGATAAAAATACTGAAAAAGAATTTCTTAAATTATTTTTTTTAAAAACTACATTTACTAGGGTGTCAGACGATCAAGTTTTCATTCAAGTTTTAAACCTTCTCTCATTTTTAACGAATACACTTACACTTTAAAAAGCTGCTGAGAACTTGCTTTCAAGTTTACATTCAATTGAGTCTTTCAAATTACACTCAAGAAAACAGATGATTGAAGTTTTCCTTCCAAATTTGCATTAAAAATTCTGCTGTCAGTGTTTTCTTGACATCTTGCTTAAAAACTTGCTTTGCAATTGCGTGCAACCTACGTCACAGCTATCAATTTTTGTGAATTTTGACAAGCAGTATGTGTAAATTTCTTGAAAGAGAATTCAACAAAAACTTGACCATGTGACTGCACTGTTAACAATTCACTAGACATACTGTTGCTTGTTTTCGTTGCAAAATTTCCAACAATAGAAAAAACCTTTTCACTTTCCACTGAGATAGGTTTTGTTGCCAACAATGCGTTATAGAGATTATCCATGTTCGTTGTTCGAATGGCTTCGAAAAACACAAATTCCTTTTTAAAAAAATTAGTAACCTTTAGTTCTGTTTTAAATCTCACTAGTACTGCCCAAGACTTCGCCTTCGTATCCTTTCTAATTTTCTTAAAATTGTAATTTATTAAAATATGATATAATAATAAATATTTATTAAGTTTTAATATTTATTATGTAAAAAATATTCATTGTAGAATTCTATAAATAGTGTTAAAAACTTTCCATCTACAAAAATAAAATGTACTGACAACTGTTCTAGTCTAATTATACCGATAATATTTAGTGACTTCACATCGGTATCTCTAGTTTCAATACAAAATTACATACTTCTAAAAAAAAAAGTTCCTATATTTGAACCAAGTTTCTAAGGGACCTCTTCAATTTTACTCAAAACCATCCAGCAGTTTTTACAGGCAGAAAAAAATTCCAAAAAAAAGTGTTTTGTATTCCATATCGATTACTATCTACACCAATATCAAAATTTTCAAAAATATTTCATGCAGAGATGTATAGATGAAGTAGAATTCACATGAAACGAGATATTTGAAAATTTTTAAATGTTGCAACCAAAGTATTTGAAATACAATCAGTGTATTTTTTTTAAAGTGCTAATGATTTTAAAATTCTTGTTTCCCGGAAATTTAATCAAAATTTTCTGGGGTAATTTTTGATAGCTTTTTCGGGAATTCCCATTTCAAATATATAATTTAATTGAATATGATCATTTCATGAACAGGCAATCATACAACTGTTAGCGAAGACCTTTAAGCTAAATGAATTCAGTGGTATTTAAGTCCCCTAATTGTAGGATAACTGCACTGGTAGAATAAAGATGATGTTTCTAAAAAGAGTTCTAGTAAAGAAAGTGGAGTAACTATACTGCAATAGTAACTGATCTAAAACATATAAAGGCTTCAAAACTTATGTGGCCTTATTGAAGACAAAATTTTTGTTTCTGAAGAAGTTAAGTTACTTACTTATTTCAAAACCCATATTTTCAGACGATTTAAAGTCTTTTGGTGATAGAGATATTATATTGAAAATAGTCAGCCATTCTCTCAGAGAGCTCTGCAAGTTCTCAGCGAACAACATACACTGAAACTGTGCTGAGTAGGAGAATTGAATTGTCTTGGAACGGATTTCAATGTAGGTGTCAATAAAATGTATAACCTGATCTAGTCCTTTTTATGGGATAACAAAAGGCAAATTTGAATGCGAAAAAGACACAAAGTAAAAAAACTAATCGCGATGCACACTAACAAAATTTTTTCTAAAAGGAAATGTAACAGGGAATTGAAAAAGCTGCTACGTATTAGTAAGTCTCAATTGACATTATACCAGGACACAATGACCTGAAAATTATTTCTGAAAAAAAGATTTCACTCTGATTCAACTAATGAAGGAAAATACTTGTCACTATATTTGCAAACACTCTGCGTTATCATGCAGTTGTCATAAATGATTTTAATATTTGTTTCTTCTAGAATAGGGTGGATTGGAATTCTTGTGACGAAGCCCACGACTGTAGAACTCCATTTGCATCAATAATGGTCTTGTAAGGCTGCACATTAATAATAACAAGTGATCTTTTTACAACGTAACGTAAATTAAACTTAATTTTCTTTTTAATAGTTTTGCTTGTTTAAAAAATTGTTTCCTGTTTTAATATACTTAAGCGTACTTAGCACTTGTATTATTTTAGTTTTTAGTTAAATTGTTCACTTTTACAGTAACTACTTTTAAGTGCGAAAAAATCTACTCAAATTAAACGTCTCGCAATTTATTCTTGTTTCTATATGTATTTTTTTTTACAGAATGTGTTTAAACCACGTTGAGTTTAAATATGTTGCTAAGTGTCCACTATAAAATTTATTTAAATTTCTCTCTTTCTCTCTTTTTCCCACTTCCACCCAGTGGCATTTATGTAACGTAATTGGCTTTATAAAACAATTTGTAAAAATGTAATTAAAATTTAACAAATACTTAGTTGCCTTTCTGTGTTTTTCTTCAAAATTTTTAACTCAATAATTTCCAAAGAACGCACTTATGCGAGTTGGTTTATAAATAACTTAAACACGTCGAGTTTTACAAACTGATGGTAGCAAAGAAGTTGTAAGGTGTGCTACTTCTTTTGCTTATAAGATAAAGTGGTTGATGTTTTAATATTTGTATATGTTTTAAATAAACTAATGTAAAATATAAAGATAATGTAAATTATACCTTAAACTATTTCAGCTTAAGAGTTGGAAACAATACTCGCTTAAATATGACCAGTATAATATTAACACGCAAAGAAAAGATGCGACTTTAATAACCATGATTGAAGAACAACATATTATTGTTGTATTTAATAAAGAATACTTAAAAAATAATATTATAATCATATTATGATTCTTTTCAACTATTTTATAAACTTTTGTAATCATACTATGATTCCTTGCAATCATTTTACTGTCAACATTTATTTATTATGGTTAAACCAATCATTATACGATAATTGAACGTTATGAAATTAGTTATTTAGTAATCTTGTTTTGTTATTTTAAAAACAATATATTGGTTACTTTAAACTATATTATGGTTTATACAGATTTATAATAAATTTCGCTTGCCTGTTGTATATCTTAATTTTTGCGATATTTTGTTGCCTCAAATAATTATTTGAACACTAAGCATTCTACCGTTTGACAGCTTTTTAATCATACTTTTACAAAACACGACTACAATTTAACATATTGCGTTTATTAATAACATATTATGGTTAAAGAGTCAAAGGCCTAGTTGCATGCACTCATACTTCAATTTGTATAATTTCAATCATTGTTTTATATAATTTATAACAAGTAAAATAAATAAAAATATTGTTAAATAGTAATAAATAGTAATAAAACCTTGTTTATGGCAAGAAAGTTGGCAATAATTATTTTGTTATACTAAACAGAATGTTGTTCTCGTGACTATAATTTGGTTGACACAATAATATATTATTAAAGAAAATTTAATATCGTTTTTATAACCATAAATTAACCATGAATTTGCTCTGCGTGGACCAGTCATACTATTTTTCAACAGTTTTGAATACTTGTTAGATGAGTTAAGGAATATATTCAGGACTGCTTTCGAATTCTGTGGCACTTGATGTAGGCTTCCTCTGAATAGCACTGACAAATACTTTTAACATTTTATCTTTAAACGTTTACCTAAATTTTTTTTAATAAATAAAAGGCAGCGTATTTACTCTCAGTCAACAGATGAATAATTTATCTGATATTTTTATGTGACAGAATACTAAAAGCGACTAATATAGGGCCTGGTCCTTTTTCAACCTCATTCGCAAAGGATGATTAACAGACCAAAGAGAAGCTTAAACCTAAAGCTAATTTCTTTAGTATGTAACGAAAGTGACTTCAAAAATTACATTTCTTTATTCCTGGCGAGTTTTGTGATATCTGTCCGCCTATTTTTACCAGCCGAAATCCCAAGTGAGTGTCAGATCTGTTTTTGCAAAACTTTACATTACAAACATGATCACAAACAATTAATAGCACCTTGTGCTTTTAGACGAGAGACGTGGGCTATTTCAAATAACTCCGTAATTTATGAAGGGGGAGCATTCGACATCGATAAGAGCAAACTTGGTTTCTGATATAGAAATCTGTATACATCTTCACTTTCAATAACAACGAATGTGTAAAATACTATCAAAGTTTGAGAATGAATCTAAATGAGACAGACAATGTAGCCTTATAAAAAATTAAGAATATCAATCTTCCAAGTCCCACCAGTCAAAAAAGATGCTGAATGAATTAGTTCAGAATCAAAGGTTAGCGCTCATAAAAGTAAAAGGCAACTTCTTAGTCAATCTCTTAAATTATTAAGACTTACAAAATAATAACTGTCTGAATCAATTTTCTTGCTGCATTTTAGCTTTTAATACATGAAGAAAGTAGCTGTGAATTAAAAGTGGAGTCCATGCTATAGCGGGAGAACTCCTCTTTTTTTTATTTTCTTCGTGCATACTTTTCCACCAAAAAATTGATTTGTAAAATGCTGCCAGTATAAGAATTTATAAAGCAACTTAATGTACTTAAAACGTTATTAAAATTTTCTCTTCTTAAATGAGGAGGTTGCTTTTGATTAGACTTTTGTAGTTCATAAACGAACTAGTTCATTTAAACGATTCCATCGATTAAACTAAGTGAACCAGTTCTACTTTTAAGTATAAATAGTACATTTTATAACTATTCTTTGTATTTGAACTTCCAGACAAGATGAACTAGAATACATGTCTGTGTTTCCTTGTTGACTATTTCGGACATGAAATTAGTGCTACCACGGATTTTTTTCTTTATTAGTGGTGGAAACAACAACTTATTTAACTCTGTTTGCTCTGTAATAATATTTTTATTTTTTATTGAAAATAAGTTAATTTGACAACATTATTTTAGATAAAATATTTTTTATACATTCATCCAAAAGCAATTTTACTTATAGAGTATTCATAATGGACCGATGCGGTGTAGTAATGAGTATTACAACTAAATAAGTTTTGTTTCAAAAACAAAAGCTCATGAGTGGAACATCCTATGAATTCTTAAAATAGAAACGAAACTTTTTCTCAATTTTCTTCTTCAAGAACAAAGAACTACAATTTATATTTTAAAATTTTTTAACTAAACTGGAACAGGAAGTTTGATGAAAAAAATAAAAAAATAAACTTTTAGCCAATCAGCAATGAACAATTTTTATATTTCTTAACTTTTGTTACATTTTATCAATCTCACCATGTGTATTGCACCCAAATTCATACAGCCACGAAAGTAAAAAAAAAATTTTTTGAAATACCACTTATAAACCACAACATCTACTACAAGTGTGTATTTTATAATAATGTTTCCTGCTTTTCTTGTTTAAACAATTTTCACATTCCCACTGCCCTGCACACAACATATGACTGTCACAGAGTTTTAAATTTAATTGGTGCAGCCGCTTGTGTGCAGCGAATATTTGTGCCTGTCCTGAATAGATAACAAATTACAAGAAAGACTATAAAACTTTTAACTGAAATATGTGACAAAAGGAAAAATCCATTTAGAACTTAAGTATGTACATTTTTGCAGGATAGTAATTGCAATTTGCAACTTTTTTAAATTGTACACACCAACAACGAATGAATGCAACAACAACAAAAAAGACAGGATGTGTGTGAGTGTATTGTTTGTTGGGTTATTTTATAAGACCTTAAAAATGTTAGTTAAGTTGGCTTAAAGGAAAATGGACATATTAAATAAACTATGGTTTATATAACAAACTACTGTTCATATATTCTTGTGGTGTATGATGTCAAGTATGTTTGTGTATGTGTGTCCATGTGCAGCTGGTTGTGGCATAGACACGGTTTATAGAAATTTCAGGTAATTTGAAAATTGCAAGTGTCATCGTAATTCACAGTTGTTAAAAAATAAATATTGAAAATATTGTCAAAAAAATATAAATTATTAAGAAATTAAATTAATTAAAGTTCCATCCATGGAATACAGACCAGAGAATAGCGTAGATTTTAATCATGTGACTATGGCGACAAGCTGTACGTACAGTAGCTTATGATTTAAGTCCAATTTTTCAACAGAATATTATTCTTAAGGATTATTCACATAACATCGATATTTAATAGCACCCAGCAGGAACAAGTCTTAAGGGATTAAATGGCTTTTCTGAGGCAGGCAATTGACATCAACAAAATTTGTGAGTTGTTGAAAAATTAATTTGAGTTTGTAGTCAACCAATATAGAAATAGAAATAAGTTTAATTACTTGCTGTCTTCAAAATAATTGTTCGTTAGTCTGCCGTCTTCTATGTCTTTAATGCCAAGTTCAAGTTCTTATGATCTAATTTTTATACCCTTCATTCCGTAATTTCTAACACACGTATTTCCGGCTGCATAAAGTAAAAACACTCTGAGTTCTTATGCAATGCGAAGTCAATTGAGCGATATCCGTCTGTCCGTCCGTGTTCGAGTTAATATAAACTTTGCCAAAGCACTAGATGAGCTAGAGAAAATTTGAATATGCCAATCAATCAGACATAGTTTCGAAAATGTTGATATCAAAAATCAGCAAGATCGGATTCTGTCCTTTGAGGCAGTGGGCGAAACACCACACCAGCCTCTAATTTTTCCATATTATTTGCTAAAATTCCAATAAAAAAAGCAAATATATGGGTCGATAGGGATTTACGAGATAAGAAAAAAACATCAAGTAAAAAAAATTGGCGCTCGCCAATATTTTCCGAGTTATGGGCCTCTGAACTGTTCATAGAAAAAGACCATTGTTCACCATATTTTTACAGATATCAAAATGGATATCATTCACAAGGTTTTAAAGAGGTCTTTCAAGAAATACCAAAATTTCTTAAAAATGCTTAACCCATTAAGAGCCAATGACATTTTTATTTGTAGTACTTAATTTTTTCTTTTTTTACTTTCTTATTCTCTGTCACCCCAATATTTTTTTTTTTGTTTTTTTTTTTTTTTTTTGGAATTACTTCACTAAACTAGATCTAACTAGATCTACATATATAATGAAGGATATATAAAATTCGGCATAACCGAATATAGAACTCTTATTTTAACTCATGTTAAAGTACAATGATGCAAACCCGTTTTTTTGTATCAGCTAAAAATTATTATCTTCAAAATTAATGATATAAAAATTTAATTAAATTGTTTAGCCAGATGTACACTCCCACAGCCAACATATCCTACAGCATAATACAAAAGCCAACAGCAACAATAGGCAAAGTAACAGAATATAATTATCTTGCCAATGGTTGTCTGCCAGCACAAATAAATGAGATCCCAATACAAAGATTTATGCAACATTGTTTTTCTTTTGTTGTTTTTTTTTCGCTTTGCTTTTAATACATTATTTGAAATGGAAACTTTTTTAACATTTTGTTTGCTTTTTCAAAACTCAACTCCATTGACAGTAAAAGGGAAACGGAAGCAGAGCAGCATAAAAAAGCGAACCAGCTGACTTTTAGAGTGTGTAATGCAAAATAATGTTTCCTGCTTTTTTAAATACAAAGATTTTTAAAGGAAAATAATACAGCGGAAAACCACTGACTGTTAATCTCAAACATTAATGGTTATTTTATAGTTTTTTTTTTTTATTGTTCGAAGGAAAGGAAGAGAAGTTATTTTTTTTAACATATTGCTTACGAGCACTAAGATAAGTGCGTATCAACTCGGAAGAATTTAAAGAAAAATGCTTCAGTTTGCAGAGCAGTATGATTAACTAACTAACAAAACCATAGGACCATCAATGGGAGTTGTGACAAAACTATGCTCGATGCGAAAACCTGATTGTTTACATGACAGTATGGCCTTTGAAAAATTTTGTAGTACTTAAATTGCAAGACCAGATGACTGGAAGATGGCATTTAGATCTCAATGACAATTTCATTAAAGGTAACTTGGAATTAGTATAAATAAGAGGCTTTTTAATGTTCGTTATTTTAATACCCAAATTCCAAAATAAGGGAAAATATGTTTCAAAAATTGTTATTTTTTAAACGAAATATTTTTCTTCGACTTAAGACCACGTATATTTTACTTTCTTCATTTATTAAGATTTTTTTTTAAATTTGCATAGTTCAAAAAAAAAAACAAACAAAAACAACAAAATTTAAACACAAGCAGTATTTCCTGGATCGCTTTATCTGTCTACTGTAGGTTGCGTACGTTGTAAACATTATTTGTTTAACAAACTTATATTAAACATTAATAATTTTTGACCTTTATAATTAATTTTATTTTCTAATTTCTCAAGCACTTGGTCAGTTTTTAAAACAAAAATATTGTTTAGTATTTTTTATTTCTTAATATTACGCCACACCCTTGGGTGGCATCTTCCTGAAGAAGTAAAAAATAATAAACAATATTGTTATTTTAAAAACTGTCCTCGTGCTTAAGAAAATAGAAAATAAAACAAACTTATGTGAGAAATTAGCCAACACATAGTCCACATAGAACCCAAAGTATTTCTTTTTTTATTTTTATTTATTTTTTTTTTTTTGTTCTACTAATTGATCGTCACATATAGTTTTGATCTTCCCTGCTTTTTTTATTGCAGGGATATCTCATCATTTATATTATCTACACAAAAATCCTTAGTTGCGGCTTGAAGTCATAAATTTTGTTCGAAAATTTTCAAATGTTCGATTGGGCGGAAGAAAGTACAGTTGCGTTTTTAAACCCACATTTTTTCACTCGTTTTCAGCAGACTATATTTTAGGTGCTTTAAGAAGTTTTTCTAGTAATAAAGCCAGTTTTCTGATTTTTATAAGTGAAAACAAAGAGACCATGTTTTAGATAGTTTTTCACTCTCCCTATTTAGAGGCATTTTGTATCATTCCGATATTAGAAAAATAGATAAAATTTTCTTATGTTTTTTTTTTTTTAATTGTCAGTAATAAAATTAAAGCACAGGTCAGTGAAAATCTCAAAACAAAAATTAAAGTCGACTTTCTCTTTGAATTAAAAGTATGAATAAACTTTTAAGCATCATAACCCCGGTACACAATTCCTAGGGACATGGGTAATCCTATTGTACTGGAAGGCTCTCTAGGCCAGTCACTCAATGGAAGTTTATTTATGCTTGTGTAAAATTTAATAAAAAAAATCTGGAGCGGTTAATGTGTTACTGAATTGTTTCCTAAATAAAGAAACGATTTTTATATTTCAGTTCTTTGTAACTGATGTAACCTAGAACTCTTTGCTGTAAAATATATTCATTCATAAGTGTAAAAGTTAGTGCGACAACTGTTTTGCAAAAAAAAATTACTGCTGAAAATTCCCTATTTTAAAGTAATTTGTAACTTTTCTCTTCCAAATTCCTGCTAGACTGCTTTAATAACGGTATTTATTTAAGAAACAAAAGAAAATTTATTTTGAAATTATTATATTTAACTTTCACAATGCAAACACCTGTAACAAGTTTTCATTGTTTTTCGGACTAATTACGCAACTTTGATATACTGCTGCAAAAATTGTTTTTTTTTTTTTTGTCATACTCGTGTTATGTCTAATCAAACAACAACAACAACAACAACAACAACAACAACAAAAAATGAGTCATTATATTTTTTCGTTTATTTTCCAAGTCTTTTTATTATTTTACTCGCACACCATTTCACTCATTTCAGCAACTACAATTAAAAACAGTGATTCACAGCAACAACAGCAACCCCAATGAATGAAATCTAATATTGTTGTGATATTGTTCTATTTGTATAGAAATTTGCAGAAGTCCCTAATTACAGTTTGTCATGAGAAGTGTAAATGAATTTTAACATACACACTCTCTCACACACAAATAGTCGTTACTTACAGGAAAATTTGTTGTCTGAAATAGAAAAGAGAATACATTTCATATTGTTTACAAAAACACAACTTAAGCTGTTCGTATAAAATTTGGATGTACTTAATTGGTTTACAAAATTTGATTTAAAGGCTTAAATTTGAAGTTTTTCAATATTGAAAAGAAAATCGCCTTTTTGGGAATACTTTAGTTCTTCTCGAATATATATATATATATATATATATATATATATATATATATACGTATGTGAAGGGGAGATCCCGAAATATACTATCCCCTTGGTCCCACAATGATTTCGCGCACCCAATCGGTAGTAACGACTACCTGCCTCTCAGTGGACTTTGTAATTTTAACAGCCTTCATGCTCGATTGCTGTAATTTCACATGGTCCCTTTGTTACTGTCCACATTCTTTCTCATAACTGATGCTCTTGGCTAACATTTGCTTGAAGTTTAGATACACCTGTGCCCTTCGCAAAATGCCAAAAGAATCTTGTAAAATCTTATAATCCTTTCTTGTAAACTTTTCGGTGCTACAGCCAATGAAAACTATAAAATGAGAGCCTCTGGCTGTAACGGGTTGTTAAAAAAACTCCATCTGAATAGTGTAGAAACTAAATTGATGCAGGAATAAATTACTCCACCACAGGCATACCAGCCGAAGCATATTTTTATAAAGACTGATCATCGCCATATTTGAGTTTTTAATTTATAACTGGCATTAGCCGGTGGAAGTTTACAATTATTCAGAGGTTTTAAGTTAATTTGAATTTTGTAATCTTTTTCCAAGAATTTATATTTTTCTGCTTCGTCAAATAGTCAAAAGCTTGATCCCTACAAAGGACAAGAAAGAAGAATTCTGATTGTTCATTACAGCCGCCTTTAACAACTCTATTAATTTGGCAGCTGTATAAGCTCAGCCACTGCTAAACTTCGTATCTTGATTTTCTGTAAGTTTAAATACCGATTTCTGGAATTGTAGGGGGGAGCGGCTGGCTAACCTAGAGGTGGATCTTTTTCACAGAAGTCTTCTATATATGTGGCACAGAAAAAACACTTTTATCCTCTTTATCAGAAAACATATCAGAAAATAGATTTGTGGCCAAGCTATTTCTGGTATCACCACGTCTGTACCAATCGTGGTGTGCTTTAATAACTTCTTTGAAGGTTTCTCACTTCTTTGACTTCGATATCTTTTGTTAAAAATTGACTGATGGATTTCAAACATTCTTGAATAAAATAAGTTTTAGTTATAATTCACAATTTACTTTTCTTTAAACTTTCCCACTTATTTTGTCGTTGTTCTGCCAAGATCAATTCTATTTAACGCGCCAGCAAAAAGGTTTATGTTATTTATTTATCATAATCTCGCTTCAACAAAAAGCATCATTATTTGATTTTTAATTAACTAAAGAGCAAAGCTTTTCAACCATAGTTTTTACGTATGTTTAGAGAAATCGCTTTCGTTATTTTAATTATTTTATTAAAAAATCTTTTCTCTTTTATTATTTCGTATTTCCAACCGAAAGTTGTAATCAAAATTTCCAAACAGGTAGTTCTTTACAAGGAGCATTCTAGCATCCATGAACTATATCAATATTCTTTCGCAATGTAAAATATTTAATATTTCCACTAAATCATTTTAAAATTTAAAATATCAAATAGAAAAAAAATTATAAAACAAAATAAATATTTTCGGCTCTGTTAAAAAAAACAGTAGTGACTAACCAAATAGCACACCCAATTAAAGTTATTTCAACCAGAGTACCAAAATGCTCTCTCACTTCTCACACATGAGAGAGCAGTGAAACATTTAAATTTTTGTTGCTTATTTTCATTAATGTGTGAGAGGCTAGAAAATATTTTGGTTTTTCATTCATGAGAAGGATGATTTATTTTTTTTTTCTTTCTATTCAAAAGTGAAAAAATGAGAACATATTTTTTATCAGGCAAGTGTTCATTTATGAGAATTTAGAATTTTGATAATTTTTCATGAGTGAAAAGACTGTAAACCGTTCACTTCTCAATCATGTTGGAGTATGTAGATTTTAAATTGATTTGTTTTTCATGCAACTACGGGCGTATGCAATAATAAAGTGTTTGTCCTTATTTGTTAGTGGAAAATGTATGTTGGTGAACAAATTTTACTTTTTAGTTATCAGAGTTTACTATTTCGGATCCATTTTGAAATTTAAACAGGATTCTATAGAAGTTATTTTAAAAGAAAAAATGTTTTTCTCATTTATGAGAAATTTCATAAATATCATGTTTGAATTCTCATAAATGAAAACTTTTCAATGCTAAAAAAAATACTCACTCGTTTATGAAAAGCAGCGTTATTGAGAATGATATTATTCATCCCTTATCATGTGTGAATAATAGGAATATTTTGGGTTATTCACTCTTTCATATATGAATGTCTAAAAACGAAACAGACGGGCACATTCATGTGTGATCGCAGGCAGAAAAATTTTTAATGCTCCTTTATCAATGTGAAAAATATAAAAAAATCCTAAAAATCTCATTTATGAAAAATATCAAAAATGTTTATAATTGAACGCTCATAAATGAAAAATTTTAAACTCTGATTTCAACTTCTCGCTGAAAGTTGTATAAACCCAAAATTCCAGCATTTTAATCTTCTTTTACCTTCTTCTTATAGTAAGCGATCTTTGCTTTTTTTTTTTTCGTAAAACGATACAGTTTTGTTTTAAGGCATTTGCGCTTATTAGCAAATACAATAAAAACTAAATAGCTGGATTCTTTTTCTTATTTCTGTTTTACTTACTACAAAAAAAAAAACAAAAAAAAATAAAAGGTTTTGTTTTGTTTATTTTCATACACTGTCCAAGAGAGTGATTATTATACTAATGGCCAACTTAAAGAGAATAGTTTTAATTGTCATTTTTTAGAATCGTCAAGATGCTCATTGAAGGTAAATTTCGATATTTTTCACGATGCTTAGGAGTCTAAGTTTAGAATATGTGGGGTTTTCAGCAGTATTGATAAGGACCTTAATCTAACACTATTTGTTCTACAATTTATTGTTAACCTTCAAGCTAAAAATACTTGCCTCAAAATTTTTAATCCAAACATATGCTTGTTCTTGTTTTTTTGGTTTGTTAAAAAAACAGTGTTTAAGAATCAGGACTGGCACTTACTTTTACTTATAACCGTGAAGAAGCTATTCGAGATCTCAGAACTTGTTACTCTGAAAAGTGATATTTACTTCGGTACCACTTCTCAAAAATTGATGTCGAATTTTATATTGTTTTGCAAATTAGAAATAATTAAGATCAGATCTCTGTGTACATATTGAACGCTCTAGTTTTTTCCATCAGTTAGAAATGCCTATTTTATATGAACTGTTTGCTAAATGGTAGTTATTTATATCTATTTATGTGTGAAATTATATGTTTCAACTGCTGGTATTTAAATATGTGGAACATGACAAAAACGAACATGTGTGTATCAATACATGAGTAAGTGTGTGTTCAAGTCTAAAATATTTCTATGATAGCTTTTATCGCTTAAAGTGCTTTTAAATTTTTTGCTTTGTTTTTTTTTTCATACAGATGTGTGCATTATAAATTTGACGATGATGACAATTATTTCAATACCATTTTACACATTTTTGTTCCGTTTCTCTTTTTCTTTATGTATCCCTAATGGTAATTATTATTTTGCTATAAATTGGCACAAAAACAGCCATTTAATGACTCAAAATGATAACAATCTATTAAAGGACTTAAAAGCATTAAAAAGTGATAAAAATGATAATAATGTTATAATTATAGGATATCGTTTGACTGATTTGAAATTATTGTTTAAAATAGAGTAAGCAAAAGATGGTATTTGCAACCTAAAATTAAAATAATTATAAAATTATTTATTAGGAAATATAAAGCATCACACATCCTTGTGATTATAGCTCTTCATCATGTGTAATTACTATTTTGTGAATGCAATGGTATGCCAACCGCTTCTTCTAACGCCTCAAAACAGTTAATATTGTCATTAGAAAAAAACTTTTGAAATAAAAATAGTGAATGTTTTTTCGTTATTCAGATATTTGAGTTGGTAACACTGTTTTTTTTTTTTTTTTTGTTCAATAGTCCATTTGAAAGTGCCAGTTACTTTGTACCGTATTTTGCTATTTTAGATTAAAAAAGAATTAGAAGGCTACTTGTCATTATCCAAAAACTTTTGCGTCTAGATAAAGTCACTGTTAGTTGGAAAGTATGTCAAGTCAACTTTTTATTATTGGCGAAATACGCTTGCAATTGCTACAAATTTTATATAAAAATTGAAAATTCAGATTGCGCCATCTATAGACAATGGCTCCGGTCACAATACAAAATAATATGAAAAATGGATCAGGTTAAATTAAGCGGGCAGCCTGCATGCAGCAAAGGCCATACGATCTATTGTAATGCCTCGAAGAACTCTTTTTTTATAGAACTCCAAAATAGTCAGTTCGTAGGGACCACTTGAAGCTTATCGAAAACTCAGTATCGGATCCTTACAGTAGTTCAAGTCACGAAAGCATTTTTTGCCCAAATATTACAGCCTGCATTTCAACAGAGCCGAATACTCGCAGAAGTTATTATTTTTCCTCCTCATTTCAACAGCTTTTAAAGTTTTTTGACTTTGACCACGAGGTCAACTCATACATCCGCCATGATCAGATTTAAATATAGTGGCAGAAAATTATCTTTCAAATAAATGCCAGTTTTGCCGATATTTTTAGGTTTTATTAAGTCGTTCCTTTAATCACAATAAAACACATCCCTATAAAATGTTCTTTTTCATTTATTCGCCATGTTACTTTTCTTTACAAAACACTGTTAAAAAACGCATACTTTACTAATTATATACTCAAATTGCCCGCAATTGCTAATTGTTTCTCCAGGCGACTAAAAACGTCTAGATTCTTTTATTAAAAAAACATCTGGCAGCCTTTTATTATTATTTAATTGCAAGTTCTACAGCAACAACCACAAAAATTGAGTTTTTAGATGCGATCTCGTTTTCGTTACAATCTTTGCTTGTCTGGGTGTCTGTTAACATGTGCCTTGTCTTTACGTCTGGAATAGTGACTAGTAGACATTCTAAATGTTTACAAAAATTATATTATTATGGCCTCTTCATTGTGTAAATGATGTAGATGATGTTGTATACTGTCTATCGCAGGTGCTTAGAAAATGAAACACATCGCTGGCGAATGTTCAGTATTGGATAGCATAAGAATAAATATCAGTAGCATAAATGATAAAAAGCACGTTAAAAGGTAAAAGTTGACAATCAGAAATTATTAGTTTGAAGTTTGATGGTTTTTCCTTTCACTTATAAGCGGAAATTTCAAAAGGTTGCCTTCTGTTGCAATGCCTTCCCTGCTTATTATTATTCTTTTACTCATGTTTGGTATTGCGAGGTTAGAACTTTCTGACAAAACTAGATAATACTAATGTGGAAAAAATATGTTTCTAAATAAAAACCTATAATTCACGATTATCTATTCCTTTGAAAAAAGAAAAATTAATATGTTTAAATTAGCAATAGCAAAGAAATGCCCCTAATATTTTTGATAGTTGTTTTTTGTTTAGGTAAAATAACCTGTGCATTTTCGTGCTAATGAAATATGACACGCCTAACATATTAAAACTGTAAATGAATCAAAACATATGTGTTTATACACAGAGCGTTAGAAATAAATAACGTTTCTTTTTTGTTTTGTAATTTTATATTAAGGACATTAGACAATATAGGGCTTGGTTCCATTCCTCTTTCCTTTTGGCTTTTGTTTGCTTTTGTAAATCTGGTAACAATATAAACACCCATTTCAATGCTCCTATTATTTAATTCTCACAAAGTACACAAAGGAATATGAAAAAAATCAACTTTTTTAATTCTGTAAACATTTATAAACCACTATAAAGGACATTTAACTCAGAAGGAAAACTTAAATAAGGAGTGTTCTTTGGAAATAAAAAGCAAACTGAATAGTTTTGGTTTTGTAGATTTTGTAGATTTTGTACTGAAGGGAAGGTATGCCAACGCTACCTCGGATCTCCCATTACTTCTTAAGAGAAAAGAAAATATTTGTAAAAAATAATTAACAAGTCCTTTTCGTGTATATAGAGAATTTTGTTGTTCTATGCGGAGAGGACTAGTTACTTTTGTGTGGAGTTGTTTTAAAAAGGAATTTAGCACGCAAAACGTTTAGAGCCTGGCAAAGCGGGTACTGTTACTCTCGAACTAGTCATTATTTTACGAAAACGATTAATGAAACTTAACTGGAAGCCACCCTTTTAAAAAAGTCCCAAATTATATTTTCACCAATTTAAGGCCTTTAAAAAATGTAAGGTTGATTGAAACATGGCGAAAAAATACTAGGTGACCTCGATAGCAAATTCACTGATTAGTTTTGCCGAAACGTTAAGTATCAAACACAATATAAAAAATTATACATATTTTTTATTCATGGAGTTAGACATTTAAGGTTTTGGAAAAAATTATTGAATTCGCCATTGCGACAACCTAGTATGGATTCGCCTTAGATTGAAATTGAAATTTTCAGGCTAAATCCCAAAATTATTATTATTATTATTATTTTGTTTTTTCTTTTTTTTTTTTTTTTTTTGACAAAAGTCTATCACTATTGTCAGGGCAAAATCATGTACCAGGTGGTGAGATTGGCAAATTCATTAATTTTCGCCATTGTAGGATATGTCAAACTTCATATAAAAAAATTTTACGCTGTTTTTTTATATGAAGTTTAACATTTCCTGCAACGGATAAAATTAATACCACTTTGAATTGATTCACCTTGGTTCTTGGTCTTTACTAGAAAGAGTTTTTAAGGCTGGTTAAGATTTTTGTCATTACTCTACTTAAGGTTTCTGCATATACAGCCAGAACAGAATCTGCTTTGAATACATGTCCCATTCGAAGTCAGCAGCAATTCCAATAAAAACTTGTGAGGTAATTTAAGAATAATACTGGGTGGCATGCATTATGAGTGTGCCGCTCTTTGAATGTCTCTCCACATCTGTCAGGAGATACATATATGCAACTGAATCAGTCTTTGTGAGATAACGGAACCAAGACTTAAATACCTTTTGACGTATCTCACAGTAAGCTTATGTCTGATCTCAAGAGTGATGCGATTTTTTTATTCTTCCAAATTATTTGAGCGTAGCGTCAAATATGTGAGATGCGAGAATATAAAAGTAGCAGAAATCGAAACCTTGCTAGAGCTTAAACAGGATTTATTCAATGAGACTAAAAAGATTATGTGCTTTATTATTTTTTTATTAAGGGATCTCTCAATGACATTATGTGTGAAATATAACTTCGATCGTCCAAGAGCTTCAGCGTTTTTACTTTAGGTTTACAGTAATTCCACTTCGATCTGCAACTTAAGAAATCCCCAAAACGTTAAGTCAAGTCCCTTTCTGACAAAGAGACCCCTTCGTGTTTGGTAACAAGGTTGACAAATCAGCTATGATATAATTGTGGTAAAAATTGAATCATTTGTAGTTTATTCTTATTTATATCTTAAATCGAACGAGCGTAATCTAGCTGAAGCAAATTACAAATTTATTTGGTAGAATACATAAAAAATAATTTATAACTGAGAGAAACCTAATAAACATGATTAAGTTTCAGGACTACCTTCAGTTATTCAGATCTAGATAACCTTTAGTTAGTTTGGAGTTATTATAATAGATATACAATAAAGTCGAGTGATTTTTTTATCTTCACATAGAAAATTACATTGTGGAAGAACGATTTACAAACTGCAGATCATATAAGTGCCATAACTGCTCTGAAAGATTGGAAACAAGAAGCTAACAGTGTCGCAATCAAAACAATTATAAAATGCTAACTCACTAAAATCGAATCGTTTCAAAGCCACAAAATAAAGTCCAGATTTATACTATGCAATTTTTTGAGGCATTTTTTTCTCAATTCCTTATTTAAGTTGCAGCGATTTGCGCTATTTAAAAATAAACATAAGCAAAAATAATATCCCCTCAAAATCCCAGTAATACCATATTGCTTACTCCTCTTGCTTCACCAACAAGCAAAAATTTCATGCAAGTTTCATGAAAAATTGCCTAGTCTAAATGCGGTAAAAGTTAGAAAAAAAACTGAGCATAAAATTAATTAATTATCTTTTCATATGACCCACATGGAGAGGCTGCTAAGTTGAAGCAATCCAGCCTTCAATAACACGATGCGCTTAACCAAGAGCTCTTAAACTTATAGTGTCTACCCAATTAGAATTGAATTGAAAACAGTAAATACAGGAAGAAACATTTGTTGTATCACTGCTCAGTTTTAGGTCAAAAAACCCTGCCTTTGGCAAATGAAAACTACTAAATAGAACTTATCCCGGTAGCATTAACAAAAGTCTAAAATTTTTTGCACAATACTAAGAAAATTTTTCTTGTCTTAAGATAATATTATTTTACCAAGGGAAGTCTTGATCAATACTAGGAGGACACTGCCTTATCAAATTCCATTACTGTGATGACAACACAAGTTAAGCCTAAGGCTCAGGTCGTCCAAAAGAGGACGTGTCATTAGAAATCACCAACAAAATCCACTACTAAATAATTGATTACTTAAATTAGTTGAAATGACTAAAGCTAGGCTTTAGGCTTCTAAGCTGATCAAGTAGAAAAGATGTACGATAAATATCTCGACTTTTAACACACTCGACCACTAACCAGAATTTTTTTTAAAGAGAAGTAAGACAATGGCAACAGTTATAATTATTTGTGTAACCTTCTTTAGAAAGGAATAAAGCAGAGTGAAGAAGAGTGAAGAAGAGAGATAGATAGACAATATGCTTCATTTTTCACAACACTGGAATTACAGAATCTCTGGTGTTTAGCCAGCGTTTTATAGAATTTGAAGCTGGTATTGAAATGTTGCTTATTTCTTTTTTCGCCGGCTACAACACAAGGTAGATTAATATCAGCAAAATATGACCTCAATATATATCAGAAATCAGAAGTGGCTGGGATATAAACACAAGTCCCTAAACCAATCACATGCTTTCATTAAATTCTTACAAAAAATAATCCAAATGCTAAACGTAAATTTAAAATACATTCGAGTCTAATCTAATGTAGAAGCGATGGCATTTAGAAAAGAAAATTTAAAATTTCTACACAATGGCAAAGAACAGGGCCATTTATGTGCAGAAGAGATAATGCAGACTACAAACTGCTACCGCAAAGAACCCAGCCTCCAAGTTTAAATGCTTTTATTATTTGAAGGTTAACAAAACTGAAAAAAATCTTTAAGCGAGAAAATATTATAATCGAACAGAAAGTTAATCAGGAGCGTGTAAAAGCTAAAATTGAAAGAAAATAAGTTGAGCTAAGATGAGACTACATATAGACACATATATTGCTTTGTTGCTAAAATAATATATTTTTTATTGAAAAAACTCACACAGCTTTTTAGCTGACCTCGCATTTTAAAAATAAATTTATTAACCTCAAACTTTTCTTCCTTCCCTTTTTCAAAATTATGCATATATTCCCTTTACAAGTTCATGGCGTTTAAATGTAGAATTTATTTAAATATTTTTCACCTTGACAGCTTGGACATTAAGTGAAAAATGATTTTTGTGTTTAAGGGACATGCAATATTTTACTCGTACAAACCAAAGTTCTAGATTTTTTTTTTTTGAATAACTTAAATTTCATTAAAACAAAATTTATGATTCATTTAAATGTTAACAAAGAAATTTAGTAATAAAAATTTAGTCATTAAATAGGACGCCTGAGATTAATAAAACAAACCACAACAATCATTGACGAAAACAAATCACAATCTCAATAAATTTACATTAAGAAGTCATCTATTAAAATTAGATAGTTTGTGGAGAACTAACTCAGCTCAGTCAGTTGAAATGCAGATAAATTTATTAAACTGCAGAACAAATGTTGCACAATTGTCTTTAAGTTCAACTATTTATCCTTGCAATATCTTTTTAAGATTTTGTTTTCCTCTTCTTTTTGCTTTTTCTTAAATGGCATATAAATTTGCTGTTAAATTATTTTCTCTTTATTAGTTGAATAAATAAGAAGAAGAAAACATAAAGACTAAATAAAGAAAAACTTGATTGCAGTTAATTGAATATGCTAATGTAGAGCAAGCAGTCTCTTGTCCACTGCATATGGCAACCGAGTAATTGCTTATTTCATGTAGGGTGGGTTTGTTTGTAAGGAAGTGCTCATTTATTATTCATATTTTTAGCTTTTTCCTGTAATTATGCGACAAAAACTGTAACGGGTGTTCCATTTAGAAATAGCTTTTTAGGAAATAAATAAAATAAAGAGAAATAAAAGAAAATATTCGCATTATTTATGAAACACAACTCACTAATATGACTGCCATCTTTGCTTGCATTCTCTGGTTGTATCTCGTAAATGTTTGGAACAATACTAGCCATGAGGGCTTAGAGCGTGTTTTGATCAATTGCATAGTTAACGATACCCGAATCTAAAAAAAAATTTCGAAAGGAGTCAAACCATATCTTCCAGGCGACCAATCGTGACAGCTAGCTGATAACACTGTTACAGACCTAATTGTGCAAAAGATCAATAAATTGAGGAGTTTTGTGACATTATGCAAACCCTGCTGGAAGTAAAGTTTATCCAAATTTATATGTTCCTTTTAGGGCAAAAAAATATCTCTAATCATTGTATTTTAAGGAGCATTTTCAAAAGGAAGGAGTCAATGTTGCTACCACTCTATAATCCATACCAAACTGTCACTTTTAGTGGATCCATAGGCTTCTCGACAATGACTCGTGGCCTTTTTGATTTCCACATGCGGCAATTATGTTTGTTAGCTGAGCCGTCGAAATGAAATTGTCCTCGCCAAAAAACAACGATTAACCGATTTTAAACCAAATTCGATGTCCGACAAAAGCGACAGATGGACACAAACTTAGAGTTCGTAACAAACTAGATGATCCGTTGCCTTCCAATGCTAGAACCTCTAAGCAAATAATCTGAAAAGTTTGTGGCAAATCCTCCTCATACGGCGGCAGGAAATTCCGAGATCGTGAGATCAATCGCGAGCTTATGTTTTTTTTATTAAAATGTCGCAGTAGTGTTATGATTATTGTCTACTAGGAAACCATTCGCATGATTTTTCTTAAATTGGGTAAATCACTTGAGAGTTTTTTATTGTGACTTAAACTTCATCTCGACAGAAAAAATCCTTCGGAGCCAAATAACATTTTTTTGTTTTTCAAAAAATTACTTGTCTTTGGGTCACCCGGTGTAACCAATACTCAAACGAGTTTCGTGTTTTTGATTTTCTTTTACACTGTGGTTTGGGAAAGAGAAATATGTGTTAAAAATTTTAAGATGATTTTTTGTTTGTTTTTTTATGGAAGCGAATAGAAGAGTGTTCGTGAAATGGACCATTTCTCATCACAAACTGTGTAATACTTTAAGCGCGGTATTTCTACTATGCCAAGCAATGAAAAAGGTTATTTTTTTAATGTCAGTGCAATATAGAATAATGCTGAACTTAGATAAAAATGTTTTTACAGGATAAAGAGCTGAAAAATGTTTGTGCGTCCATTTGATTTCTAGTCCCACCTCAAGCAAGTTCTCGTCGACTTATAATTGTAAAGTAATTATTTCATCACAAAGTTTCGCGTAATTTTCAGCTTTAACACTGGCGTCAATAACCGCGTACAAATTTAATAGCTGCTATCCATGATCCTTATTTTTTTTGTTACAATGTGTGGGAGATTCATGAGTATCCACTGCGATACCCAATTATGTTTTGCTTTTGTTGACTTCATAATTAGAGTTTCTATTAGTTTACATTTAAATATCTGTAGCTCCCTAGTTGAACTGAGTATTTGCTACACAATTGCTCTGTAATTTTATATGGCAGTTCCTTTTCCCCGTTTAGGCAAGACGCAAACTCTCAGGGTTTGTAACCTTGAACTTCTTCACGAGGATTGCCATTACTTCTCAATATATTGAGTAGTTTTCTAATTCATGCACCAATTTTTATCTTCTCTTTAATCTAACTAATATCCATGACATAAATTTTATTTTATATGAAATATAGATTCCATAGATACCAATTAGAGTTTCTGTTATTTTATCCCCAACCGGACAGGTCTTCCTATTCCTGTAGCTTCCTTATTAGTCATCTTTTTCATGTCCCTTAGTTTGCCTCCCTAAAACCTTTGTTGGTACTTGGATAGTATTTTGCATTCAAATTCCCCCAGTTCTTGAGATAGAAGAGCTGCCTGTGTGCTGTGAATCAATTACATATTTTATGTTTAAACTTGAGATCGACAGGTATCCATAGCCTGCATCTTACAGGCCAAGCTTTTTCGAACATAATCTAATTTTCATCATCTTAATTATTAAGCCAGTACTCCTAGCCAAGATCTTTTAGTTCTGTAAGATATCTCAAATATTAAACTTTCTTGTCATAACTTACAACACAATGTGCTGTATTTGCTGCTGCAATATTCGTTTAATATTTTATTAAAAATAATTCTTAAACAATTTTTTTTTATTTTAATACCACTGCATGTAACTTTTGCCTCTAATTTGTTATTTTCGTTTTGTTTTGCTTTTTGCTTACATTTGCATTTTATTATTACTTTAGTCATACTATGATTGTAAAAATATTTTGTTAATAAAAGAACTACAATTTTGCTTAGGCTTTAATGCAGTTAAGTTAGTTGTCCATAGAAATGAAGCATTTGTTTTTGTCTTTTGTTGTAATTGAGTTTTAGGTTATTAAATCTAACGAACCGTAATTTTAAAAAATACCCAGATAACGAACGTGCATATATTGCAGATGTTAAAAAGTAGATGGATATTTAAAAAAAAAAGTTTGCAGAGACTATCACGTATCTCCTCTACATTATATGAAGAAGAAAAAAAAAACATTTTCATATCAGGCAGAACTAAGGATGTTGTTGATCAAAAACCATATTAATTTACAGTGAGTTTAGAGAGACAACAATTTCAAAAAACCTTACATTTTATTTATGTCTGAATAGATAAAATTAGAGTCATCCATGAATAGCTTCTGGAACTAGTTCAGAGGTCCGTTGTACATTTTATGTAGGAACATGTCATTCTTTAGTGCAGGGGTTCTTATCAAATTCCTGCTCACGGACCCCTAGTAAACTAAATTTTTTCTCGGACCCCTCTGAAGCCCAAGTTCAAACTAAAACTTTTATTATTTTTGAAAACACTGTTTTTTCAATTCTTCATGCGGACCCCTTGGATGGTTGCTGCGGACCCCTAGGGGTCCACGGACCGCCATTTGAGAACCGTTGCTTTAGTGAGATTTTACGACCAATGTTGCTAAGAAACCTAAGCTGTTCCTGTTGATTATGTAATTTTGTCCACCCACCAAGAAATGGATGACCAAAATAAATACATACATAATTATATAGTAACTATGCAAGAATTTTATATTGAACAATGTTGCCAATATAGAGCTTTTTTAGTAAACTAAATTGGGTTTAAATATATTTGTGCAGAAGAGTTATAAAAGCTGTTCCAAATATCAGGCTAAATTTGTATTAAATTATTTATAAAAAGTAAGTGGATTTTTTTTTTAGTTCCAAAATAAATAAGGAACTCAATGGCAACACTGTTTGCTGCAATTATCACTTTTATTCATTTTGTTTCTTTAAAAATGTAATAGAAACTTTGCTTTACTCAACGACAGTTATTTTGGTCAACAGCGATGATCAATGTGATTATCTCGCAAAACCAGAAAACTGGTCATTGGAGGGAATCATCAAGTCTCACACGTAACTTTTTCAAGTTTTATTTGTACTGGGAATTAAAAGTGTTAAAAAGTAAATCATATAAAAACTTAATTAAAGTGCGGATTCTATGTCTTCATTTAGCAAAATTTTAAGAAAATTTGTCCTAAAATTACCACAGGGTTTGCAGCGCCATTTCCATTTCTGAGTTTTTATGGAGCGATGTCCGTCTGTCCGTCTGGGTTCGGCTTGCAATTAACTTTTCCAAGGCCATAGAAGAGCTAGAGAAAATTTAAATACGCCAATCGATCAGATATAGTTTTGAAAATTTTGCTATTGAAAATTAGCAAGATCGGTCAAAGTCCTTTGAGGCAGCGGGCCGAAAAAAATATATAGTTTATTAAAGTAGCTTCAATAAAAAAAACAAATTTATAAAGAGATAAAGAATTCACATGTAAGAAGAAAATATCAAGTAAAAAAAATTGGCGCTCGCCAATATTTTCCAAGTTATGGGCTTTGGAAATTTTCATAAAAAAAAACGATTGTGCACCATATTTTTTAAGATATCAATATGGGAAACATATTAAAGCTTTTGAAAAGGTATTTCAGAAAAAATTTTGTTTAAAAATGCTTTTTTGTTATTTTTATTTTCTTTTGATTGGAATTATTTCACTAAACTAGATTTATATATATGATAAAGGATATATAAATTTGGCATAGAGCACACTTTTTTTTTTTTTTTTATTTAATTAAACGTATGCAGCCAGAAGAGAAAACTATGACAAATAAATTGAAAGGATTTACGAAAAAAAAAACGTTTCGCAAACGTTTGCTGTTTAAGTTACTCGTTAGAGTAGAGACTGTATTAGCACTTAAAAAGCACCACTAAATTCTAACGAACAATACAATGTAATTTAACGATTGTGTTGGTATATCAAAGCATGTAGACGAATGAAAAGCCAATTGTATCGTTTGCGGTTTTTATCATTCAAAAATTATTTGTTTTAATTTTGCTTATGTACAAAAAATTTGGTAAATTTTAAAAAGTTTATTTCTTTGCATAAAACAATATTCTTTATTAAATGAAATTGTTTTAAGTAAATTTTCACAGTTAAAAATTTACATTCATGCTCTCAAAATATAAAAGAAACTTCGTTTTCAAACTTAATTAATGTCTGTAAAATGGCAATTTGAAATATTTAAATACATTTTTTGCATTTCACTTACGCATTTTTTCCTCATACATTTTTCCTTTTTTTATTTTTTTTATTTTTGTTTTTTTTTTTTTTTTTTTTTTTTTTGCTTCTTAATTTGCCTTATGAGTTGGTTTATAAATCTGCTTGGAGTATTGTGAAATCAAAGCAAATATTTATGCTGGTTAAAGTTACTTGCTTAAAACATAAAAAGAAATCAAATGTATGTAATGCCCCTTTATTACTTGAAATGTTAATGATTATTGGATTTTTTATTTCATTCTTTTACATATAAATATTTCAAATTGAATTGTCTGTTTAGCATTACAATTCTCCAATTCTTATGTGTTCTCTTAACGGCCTACAGGGTACTTACACATGCTTCTTATAATGTAATCAAAATATAAATCAATCATTTTTATACTCTCCACCAAGTTTTGTGGATTCTCATTGAATACTGATAGCTCTCCTTATAGCAAATGAAAGGGTACACATGTGCAGGTGTGCGTGTATTTGTTCTATTTAGAATATGTAAAAAAATCTTTGTAAAAACTTGTAACTATTTACATTTCATTTTATCCCCTCTTCCACCAATCATTTGCATGTATTCAAGTGTCATATCATTTACACTGAATATTTTTCCATAGAGTTTTGCCATGGAAATTTAAATATACCAACTTGCTAACAACATTATAAATCCAGTTCACTCAGTTTAGAAAATTAAATATAGAAATAAATATCCCTTCTTCTTCTGCAACATTTCAGCTTATTATTGTTGTAACGAATTAGTTTCCTTTTTTACTTTTTAACTTATTTCCCTTTGACATGCAGTGCTAATTTTTACAAGTATTGACAGTGATGTGCCGCCTTATAAAAAAAACATAAATTTTTATGTTAATGTTTTCATATCTGAATGGGTAAGTTTGTATGTGTGTGGATCTGTGTGTATGTGTACTATAATTCTCGTATTGTTTAGCCAGGAAATGTTTTGTGTGTCATAAATAAATTTACATACAAATGAATGCGACAAATTATAATAAACATTTTCTTTTTTAAATAAAATACAAATTTAAATACAACACACAGCCAAACCCACAAATTTTTTTAATAGCTATTTTAGTACCAAATGAGTTATTAATTATGATTAACTTTTATTGTCCAGCTGCAAGTTGGTGTAGAGTTGTATGCCCCTCATATTTAGGATATTTGCTAATCTCAGAATTTTGTTGTACGTGGTTAAACGGAAGCCATTTTCCGAGGCTCGTATGGGTACCTAAATTATAATAACAAAACCCCTTTAAAACCAAAAATAAGAGCCCTCGGAATAAAAACCTCAGCAGCTCTATTTCAAATGGAAATTTTAATTTTTCTCGTCTTTTTTTACTTGTCAATTAGCCGATCAAGAATGATCTGAGTAGGTCTTAGAATCCTCCTTACGCCATATTTTTTTCATGCCCTCTCAGATTGGCCAGACTGCTGGATTGATCCTTTTGAAGTTTTCACATAACATAACTTAAGCTCTGGAGTGATTAATAGGATACTTTTTTCACCACGCCTGCTTAAACGCCCTTTTTTAATTATGTACTTGCATCTATATAATTTTAAGTATTTTATTTTTTTTTTTTTCAAATTCTATACAAATTTTAGTCCAGCCAGTGCAGAAATAAACTTTTGAGTTTCAGTCTATATTTCATACTCCTAAATATTTAGGGTGACTCACACCAAGGGACAATTTATGCCCTGCCTAAATAATGTAACGACTTCGATAAAATTTTAAACTAAGATAAATCTGCGCCCGTAGAACACATGTGGTTAACGTTTTTTTAATGCTCTTAGAAGGGGCGGTACAACGTTTGCCGGGTCAGCTAGTTTTTTTATATATAAATTTATATGTTTTTACTTTTAAACTGAAAGAAAACGGTTAGTTTTGCTTTGCAGATTCCGCTTTTCTTGCGCAATTGCTTGACTACTCAATATTACTCGATAGTTATTCGGTTGAGTACTCGTTCCTACTCAATACTCCCACGGTTGTTTTCATTTAAAAGTAAAATCACAAAAAAACATAAATAAGGAGTTATCTGTTTGTTGATCCTTTCCACTTCCTCAATCCGAGTTACAACTCCGTACAGTTAACACATTAGTTGTGACAGCGCCAGTAGTAAAGTTGTGTTTTCATTGTGCGTCACAGAAATGGAGCATCGTTGTGCAATAAAATTTTGTGTTAAAATTGGTGAATCCGCCAGTGTGACTTTTGAAAAGTTGAAACAGGCCTATGGGAGCACAAGTTTTTCGCTGGCACAAATCAGTTTTGGAAGGCCGAGAACATGTTGAAGATGAACATCGCTCAGAGAGACCATTTCCACCTGTGAATTTTTGACTTAAAAATGCATAACTGTTGTTCCTCAACCACCCTATTCACCTGATTTAAGTCCTTGTGACTTTTTCCTCTTCCCGAAATTGAAACATGGGCTAGAAGGACGTCACTTTGGATCTCTGGAGAACATTTAAAAGACTGTGACCGACCAGTTATAAGCCATACCAATTGAGGACTTCCAGTGCTACTACCAAGAGTGGGAATGACGACTTCGCCGATGTATAGCTGCCCAAGGGAACCACTTTGAAAGCCATAACATTGTTGCTTGAAAATAATAAAAAATTTGGTTAATATGAAATCAGTCTCATTACTCTTCTCACATGCTTTTTAATTCAGTTTCGTTTGAATTTTACAGATTTTCTTGCAACGCTCTCATATTTTTCACACATAGTTTTATTAGTTTGGCGGTTTTTAAAGAGAAATGTTTGATTTTTTTTTTGTAAACCTTAAATACTCAAAATGTTGTTGTTTTGAAAACTTAGTACTTAAATACTTTTACAACACTGGTACTGTAGCCACAGCTGAAAGAGGCCTTTTACAAAACCAAAAAAATTGTACCCAACATATATGATTCGATTTCAAATCACCAACCGACAATAAAATAGAATTAAATTTAATTGTACCCCTTCGGCATTAAGGTAGAAATTTTGTTTCAAATACATTACAGGACTAATTTCTGTCTTAGCCGCACATATCGTTACTTTCAATCTATAAAAATTTAAATCGAATATTCACAGACATACATTTCTCTACCCACCTTCCCAAACTTAATTTTCTTAATCTAGATAAGAAAATTTGTTTTTGCTGTACTGAACTGTACGGTTTATTGCAAATTGAAATACGATGTTATTTATTTTTTTTTATTATTAATTTGTTTAATTCTTAATATTTTTTCTGTTTTCCTGCTGGAAGCACACTTTAACTTTATCTAAATCGTGTTTGACATTTTTTTAATTATATATTTTTGCGGAAAAATATTAATATTACAAGTTCTAATAAAAAAGCCTGAATTTATTATAATACTGCTAGAGCACTAGAAATGTTTAGGGAAATGTCAAAAAAACATTGCATACATTAAGGATGACCTTTAGAAAATAACACGTGGTGGGTGTAATAGCGAAATGAGTATTTGTTAAGTATTTTATATAAATAATTTAAATTGCATATGAATATAATTTGTATTTTAAATAAATGTAAAAAATAATTGACAACAAAATTTTAAAGTCATAAAATAAAAGACAGTGTAAATAATACAACTTTCTTTGCTAAGAGATATTTACACAAAAAGGATATTATTGTTCCTAATGTATGCTTCAAAAGAAAAAATAACAAAGTTTTCGTTTACAAGAAAAAAAACTATTATATTACATTTTAAGTATGAAAGGAAGTAGTAAAAAATATTGCATATTTTTAGGATGACCTTTAAGGAAAATGAAGTTTCAACAGTAAAGTTCTACATAAATCAAAATAATAACTTCAATTGATGTGTGTTCTGAGTAATCTATGTGGCCGTAGAAGCTCTTAGAAAAGCCAGGTTAACAGTGTTGTGGCACTTTTAGCTACTTTTGAAGTCCTAAACTCTTTCAAGAGCTCAAGATATGATGCACTATAAGCTCTTGAAGAAAATTTCAGAGTACCCGCATTCCTTTGAAGACCATTACCAAGAAAGCGGTAAAATTTCTTAGAAACATTATTCTCTACATAAAAAAAGAATTAAGAAACACGGAAACCAAACTGATAGTTCTACAGAGAACGACAACACTACGAGTGATACCAGCCAAGTCATCGTGCCTGTTTCCACTTATAACCAATGAAATTCAACCAATAGATCCAGACCCCTAAACATTAGAGTGCAAACCGGGAACACCATCAACGGCAGAAATGAAACAACAAATATGATAAAAAGCGCCGTTGCCAGATAGTTTTAGTGAAGAATAGCAAAAACAAAAAAATCGACAAAAAAGAATTAGAGTAGTTTCCAGGTAACCAAAAATGAAACTTTCGAAGAAATCTTGAAATTGAAATATCTGCCAAAAAGAAAAAAAAACAAGATGGGTAAAGACAATCATACCAACTACGAAAACCTCACTGAGATTGAGATGACTGATAATAAAGAAGAGTAATTTAGAACCTTATGGTTTTATTACTCCATAAGTCTTAAAAGATTTTAAATAATGATAAAAATTTTGAATGAGGCTCAAGAAGGCCGTATAGATAAAATTATAAAGTCATCTCGCTGGGATGAACATTGAATAAATTTAGCAAGCGGGAGTAAAACTCATATAATGAATGAATGAATGAATTTTTGTTCACCAAAATTGAGAAGAGGAGGATATTGGCAACATTTGGTTTCAACAGAATGGCGCTACGTGCAACACAGCCGAAGCTACACTCAATGTTTTGCGTTTTTTTTTACATAGCATTTTCAAAAAAAAAGTTATTTTGCGGACCCTATAGAAAATTCAAGGATTTATAAAAGTTATTTTTAATCAAAGTGCTGTTAATTAATGAGTCAATAGTCTACATATGTAGCTGGCATAGGACTTGAGCAACTTGAAGCCTTAAAGGATTTTTTTTTTTTTTTTGTCAATGTTGATTAATCCCAAAATGTCATGAAGAATGTTTATTACTACATTTTAAAATGTCACTTTATTTTGGGATTTCCATTTAAATAGAACTTTCCGCCGACTTTAGAATAGTCGGCAGGTCCTAGGTAGAGCTTATTTTAAAATTATTTTCTTTATAACTAATTGAGTTTAACATAAGAAAGAACTTTTCTTCTACAAGTCAACATTATCATGCCGACTATTGTTTCTAATGTCATGAAACTGAGCACAAAAAAAATTTTTTTTTTGTTAATTAATAATTGAAGAACTTTTTTTTTATTTTGTACAGACAATAATAAATAATTAAAAAAAAACACTTAAACTAACCTAAATGATTAATTTTAATTCGGCCTAAGTTCGTGTATATATTAATACTTAAATTTATTAAAAAATAAAACTATTTACAAACATTTGCGATAAGTTTTTATTTTAAGAAAACAGAAATACTTAGACAGCAGCATTTGTCTTTGATCATTCCATTTGCATTAGCATTCATCGAATTTATCCTCTAAAGGTTGTGTAGGTTGTAAGCGTCATCCAATCATTAATTAAAATTGATAAATAAGAATACGAGAAATATTCGTAATCACTCAATATTAATTCGTTTAGACACAACCCAAAGCTATAAATTACAAATCGTCCCTTACTTTTTGCTAACTGCCAGTTAAGTAACGAATGTATTTTTATTTTTATTTTATATTTTTTTAATTAACTTAAATATAATACTTAACTATAAAACTTAACGAAAAATCACTCTAAAAAGTATCCAGGATTTTATTATTTTAAATCAAAGGAAAACAGTAAGACCTTGATAAAATAAATAAAACAAAAGATTTTTAAATATCCTAAAGTGGAAGATATACTAAAAAAATTTCTTAATTTAATTTTAAGTGAAATAAATATCATGTTTAAAAAATCAGAGTTTGTGCTTTGTTGTCTTTATAAAGAGTTTACTGTGCTTTCTTAAAAAATTGTAACACGTTTTTTCTCTTTTTTCAAATTAACTCTAATGTTACCATTTATTCCTTCTTTTATCTATTATTTTCTATTCTTCTTTTTAAATTTGTCACGTTTCTAGATAAGTTTTACTGCTGCTGCTACTAACACTATTCCAATCATCAGCAGTTTGCAATTTAAATTCAATACTTGTTGGCGTCTTTACTCCTGTCGTTGTCGTCGTCCATGGTAAATCTTGTGTTTGTATGCTATTCGATTTTATAGCTTTTTTTATTGTTGAAGTAGCAACATCTATCAATGTGTCATTTTCTTGAACATTTTCTGTTGTCACATTGTTTCTCTGCTGCTGCTGCTGAAGTTGTTGCTGTTCTTCTAGTTCAGAACTTTGCTTTTGTATTTCTGGTAACAATGTTAATGCAGAAGATATTTTTATGTAGTTGTTATTTTTTTGTGTTTTTAAATTATTACGTCCATATGGTGGCTCATCGTTTGTATCCAAAAAGAATCGACCACGTAATCTAGAATAAAGAAATCCAGAAAAAGAAACATTTTTTTATTTTTTTAAATAATGACTCAAGAAATTTTTTTGAAGATATCATTCATTTAGTATTTAAATAAATCATGTGAGTTTGAGAGATTTTGTATAACATTTTCGTTCAATGATAATACATTTTTCAATTTTGATTGATGGCTTTGAATTTTTGCTAAAACACTTATGATTCATGATGACAATTTATGTTTTGTATTAAATTCATAAAAGAGTATAAAATGGAAAGCCTTATTAGCAAAAGGACAAACAAAAGCATCAGAATCTAACTCGGTTTATCTTTGCTAGAAAGTTAATCTTAAAAATAAATTTCCGTGTTCATAATGAAGCTGCTAATAGGATATTTGCCCAAAAGATTTATGCTTTTTTTATACAAATTCTGTTTACATATGTGAACCAGTCAACATGGCACAAACAATTTAATCTTTGTCACTAGCGAATTTATTGGGACTACCCCCGATAAACAACTTTTATTCCTTGCTGAAAAGTTGGCGAGAAAGACTATCTTAACTCACACCATGGATCGTAAACAGCTTCCCGTCGATTTGGGTCTGGCATACATCCAACACAATACTATCCAAGTGGCATCTCTATTAACGGAGAAAAAGATCATAGTACCTTCAAGCAACCGGTTTCCATGATACAAGAAGTTGATCACTGATAAGTCCTTGAAAATCCTTATCCCACAAATTCAAGGTCCTGCAAAGCCAAACGACTGATTGTTTTTTGAATCCCAGAAACAAAAACATCAAAGAGTTAAAATCTTTAGTATAAACATGTCCCTAAGATAACGGGTGCAGGCTTTTCCCTGGCTTTAATCGAATATTCTTCTCTTTTCTTTTCTAATACAGACAAGTTTAAGTGAAGAGAACCTTCAAAACGCCTCGCTAATAACAAAAGATTCTCCTGTTTTGTAGTAAGTTGACTTTAAGAGCAGAAGGATCAACAAAAGAAAGATGGTAAACTTTGCAGAATGAAATGATACCTTTAAAAAATTTCTTTTACAATCATCAAAAATCCTTAGTCTGTGTCTAAGCCAGCAAGTCTGCAAGAAATATACTCTTCGATAACTCTAGCAAAAGTAAGGATATTTATGGTCCGTGAAACAGTTTCTTTTTGCAGTAAGAAAAACGTTCTCACGAGGACTATAGAGAATCGGTTAAAAACTCCGTAACTTTTTATATGCTGCACCAAAAGTTATTTATTTCTTGCCATAGTCATATTTAAGCTCGATCTTTATTTTTTTAAGTCTTTTAAATAGGCATTTCATTCAGCGATGATCCTCTTATTTCAACAAAATGTCTTAATATGGAGACATTTCTTTAACCTTGGAGGAAGAATCATTTTACAGGGAGCTAAGCCTAAAGACCCTGCAAAAAAAAAGGATTGCAGGTCGTGCTGTGTTCGCCATTGCGTTGCCAGTATGGCAGAAAACTAATTCAGTGACTTTTTGTTGTTTTGAAAGAATTTCTACACTATCAAGTATTTCTCAGTAAACGTTTTTATCAATTTTCAGATAATCTTTATAGGCCTTTTTGGTCCAGTGGCTTTTCTCTGACATCTCAGTCACTACATTTCATTCCGTGAGTTTCTAACGTAATGTCTTTTTTTTGCTATCTTATTAAAAAATATGCATAGCATATGGCATCACCATAGATTTATATGCAATCGAATTCTTTTCAGCTTTAGATAACCGCGCCTAAAGCGCAGTAATTGAATCTATTACCTACAAGACAAAGAACGCCTTGACGAAACCACGGCATAAAAACAATAATTAAAATCAAATCACGGAAATATTAAATTAAATTAATTTTTAAATTAAATTTAAAAAAAATCGTGCTTATTATCCCGACAAAATTATTAAAATATTTTTAAATTGTTAAAATATTTTTGCTAAATGCAAGATGAACTTGCGCTTTTATCTGAACAAGATATTTTTCCTTCACTGGTTGGCAATATTGCACGATCGCTGGTTATTCAAAAAGAAAATTATTCAACAAACTCCACAAATATTTATGAAAAAAAAATCATGCCAAATATTTATAGTTGGAATAGCATTCGAACGTCGCCAATATTCTACAGCTGAGAACTTAAGAAGAAACTACTAATTCAGGCGTGACAAAATTATGCTTTCGCATACTAATGCACAATATTTTTTAGGGTGCAATTTGCAACATCCTCCATAGTAATTTTAAGTAGAGATGCCACATAATTCGTTTTGGTATTTTATTTTTTGTTTTTGATGAAGTGCTGGATTTTCTTAAACTGCACAATACCTGATTAAATAGAAGTAAGTGATAGACAAAAATTTGAACATATTGTACCGTTATTTCATAATTAGTGTTGACTTTTTTTTGCCTTAAAAAACGGCAAAGGCGTATTTCAACTACTATATGAACAGTTATGGGATTCGTTAAATTTGAGTTAGTCTAAACTGTTTGTTTTTACCCCATAATTAAAGTCTTTAGATTTTATTATATTCTCCTTTTTATTGTTATTTATTTAAGCTTCTATTCATTTAGTTTTTTTTAACACCCACTCACCTCTTGTCAGCTCCAAAGCCCATGAATGCTTTGCCATTGCCATCACGACAAGTGCCAAATAACTTTGAAGGCTCACATCTGTTGGCTGGAAAAGCAAAAGGACGACGAATAGATTCAATAAAATATTCCCAAGCACGTTGATGGCTGCAGCCTACTAAAAAATGCACACATGATGATAAAGCAAACACAAATAAAAACAATTTTCTTATGTTGACAAAATATAAAAAGCAAAATTAGAACAACAACACAACAACAACTTACTTATTATGCCCAACCAGCGATTATTGGCAATTTCCTGTCGTGCACAACCAGGCTGTAAGGCATGACCGCCATTAGGATAAAAATCAGCATGACCCATGGCCTCGGGATTGCCTAATATACCACCATCTGTGTGTATAATATCAACAAATTGTGCATCTTTAGGTGTTAAACGGCGATTAGAGCTGCCATCTTCGAATAGAGGCAAAGCAGGATCAAGACCTAAAAGTGACTTGAAAACTATGAAAATGTGTTTTTTTAGAGAAAAAGTCAGTTGGCATTTAAAACCTGTTATCCTGGGCAAAATAACACCCCATTCCTTTAATTGTTTGCCTATAAAACCAGCCACCTCTGCTCCCAAACTAAAACCAATCAAATGTATCTTTTGCACTTGATAGCCCTGATGTAAAAGAAAACGTATAAATCTTGCAACATATTTTGCTGCCACGGGCAAATTATCAACTGCATTTGTATACCAGGGTACAGCAGTCATTGCACTCCAGTCGATTAGAATGACATTGTAATTTCCGCTTTTTAAAAATGCTGGCACAAGAAACAAAAAAGAAATATATCAAAACTAACACATACACACACACACACACATACAAGCAATTAATGCAATTAATTTTCTGTAGAAAATGGAAAAATTGTACACAGTTACACACACACATACATACGTACTATACTTGATGTGTACAAGTATTTTAATAACTTACCATCTTTAATCTCCTGACTACTTTGTTTTTCACCCGTTGCTGACTCCGAGAAGCCATGTAAATAAATTGCCAAAGGATAATTGAAATTAAAATTGCTTTTGCGCAAACGTTTTTCATCACTTAAATATAAATATTGAAACTTAAATAGATTTTTCCTGCAAAAAATAAATAATAAAAATAAGACAGCAATGAATTAAATTGTTTTATTGAAAAACAAATTGATTTATTAAAACAAATTAAAACACTAAAAAATATTTTAAAAAAAATTGTAATTAGAGAAACGCAACAAAAAAATTTTTTTGGTTTAGTTGTTTTTAAGGGTTCCTTCCCCTAAGGATAAATACTTTATCGCTATTGTACAAGGTCTGTCCATCTGTCAAGGGCCTTTATTATGTATTATTTATTATAATGGCCGCTACAATAACAATAATACAATTATGAAATTTAGAATTAAAGGGTGTCTCCATGGGCACGTTTTTTTTTTTGCTATGTGGCGTTCTCTTTTAAGCCCTAACAGGCAGACATTTGAAATTAACACAGATTATGTAGTAATATATCCACTATAAGCTTAAAAATTAAAATTAAAGGGTGACCCGATAGAGAGTTTATTACACTATAGGCATTATTTTTTAAGCCATAAAATGCTGACACTTGAAATTTTTATAAATAATTAATAAAAATATAAAATTAAAGAGTGGCCCATACATAGTACCCATCTGACTTGACTGATTTATAATACTTCTTAACACAGTCTCTTGTATTTTTTACATACAATCTCCAGTAGCCAACAACTTGGTATGAATATTAGAAAAATATAAATTTAGCTGTTATTCCTTGTCCGAATATTTATCTGACAAAATATGAGTTTGAGTTTGACTGCTCCTTTTCGTATTAGAGCTATCTATCGATAAACATTTTAAATATTCTTTGATTTGTAAAAACATCGAAATAATTCTGATAACAAACAGGAAATTATGTAACGACAGAACATCTACATTTATTCGCTATAGAAGAAGATAAGCAAATTGATATTGTTGTTTTAAAGTCGATGACACGTAAAGACGTAGCATTCATCCATCGTTTCTTTAAATTTTTCAATCCCTTTTATTCGACTTTGATCTTTTTTCTTCGACTCATTTCTTCAAAATTAAAAGCAGACAAAGTTCTCTTGAAGCCACATTTGGAACATCAACTGAATTCATGCTGTTCTGCCATTGAGACCAATTAAAACAAATTCCCCAAGTTTGATTCATATATGAAGAGTTTCGCGCCATTTGTGGGTCATCTATTAAATTTCAAGTTCATTTTTTTTTTATTTGTTATTAAAAATGTAACGTGGTTGCATATTACGGATCAAGAAGCTAGTTGGACTCACATTCCTCTAATTTTGAATTTTATAATTTTTTTATTGAAAATTCCATGGAGCTGCCTATTGCAGTGCAAATGATAAAATTGTATAAATTATAATCAGGTGTCAATGTTAGCCCTTTAAGTTTTATTTTATTTAACTAATAACGGTTCTCTACAGGCTCTTCCCTTGATTTTTAATATTATTTTATTATTTGTTCTGTTTGTTTGACTTTTGGAGAAATTCGATCAGTCTACCTGCAGCAAATCTTTAGGGTTTTACCCTTTAGGTACGCAACTCTAAAAAACACTAAACATAAAATTTAAGGTTCAACTTAAAAATATTAGATTCAGTACAAAAATTTAACATCTAAAATCTCCCTTAAGCTTTAACTCACCTTGTATACAACATAAACTTAATATCATCTCTTTCCTTTATTTCACAACAATTAGAGCAAAAGCCTCTTGGTGTGGGACTATAAAATATTGGAGAGCCAGCTGTAAAAATAAAACAAACAAACAATGATATAAATTAATTTTTTTACAATAACAGATTTAACTAATTTATTTATTAAATAAATAAACACTGTAACGTGCTGAAATTTTTTAAACTAGTTTTTTTTTTTTTTTTGTTTTTTGGTTCTTAAAGTTCCTCTTGAACTTGAACATGAAACGAGATTAACACATCCAATTAAAATAGATTAACAAAAAAAAATGCTTTATAACAACCAATAAAAGTGTCGTAAGAATAAGGGAAGTTAAACTAAGGAAATATTTCGTTTCAATACAGTGTTTAATTAAGATCGCTTTTTTTTAAATAGAAAAGTCGATAAAACAGTGTTGCGTCAATGTTGCCATACAGTTTAGTGCATTCAGGCGTGTCACATATTTCGATCGAAATGATTTTAATTTCGTATTAACAATTCTATTCGATTTTGTTTTACATTCTTTAGATTCCAATCGATTTTGTTTATTCCTAAAAAATAAAAAATCTCAACTTTTTAATTTGAACGACGCAATATTGTGAACAGCAGAGTAACGAACAGGACTAACTCAAATAAGAATATAAAATCAAAGTAGATTTAAAACCACAAGAATATAATTATGAAAATAAATAAATTCCACTTTGAAGTTTAAAAGTGGGTTTATTCGGATGATATAAAATATTTTTTTTCTTTTCTGAAGATCCAATTTAGGAAATGGAAACCACTTTTGATTGAAATTGAGCTTTATGACAATTTTTGTGGTAATTTCGTTCTTTAGTGAAATCTTTAAATAACAAATTCTGTCCCATTACTCTCTTTGCACTTTAAATTTAAATTTATTTAAAAGACAACATTTTGTATTTATTTCGGTTAATAGCAGATATAGATTTAGAAAAAACAATTAGTTTTTAATGATTCATTCAAGAAATAATAAATTGAATGAGAAATAATTTAAACATTGTGTTTGCTAAGTCCTCGTCCACACTTTGCAACTTTTCAGTTTGTAGGTGAGAGAGAAAACACGAGTAAAAACGAGTACAATGTTTCATGTACTTGCAACTTTCTTTTGTTTTCTCATTCGTCTAAGCAATCAAGCCCGAAATGCAGAAACCAAATATGAATGTATGGACACGAATGCAATTTTATAAAAGAATTAAAAAAATTCCAGAAATAAAAATTGCATGTCTGGACGAAGACATAGATGAAAGGTGAATTGCGAATGGTGAATGAAAAATGATAAACGTTGTCAGGTTAATATCAAAAAGACAATGGATGAAATATAAAAAATCTATTTTAAAAAACTTTGAAAAATTATGAGACGAAATATCTTAACTGAAAATTTTTATTTATGAACAATATTTTTCTAAGTATTTAAACAAATGACATGAAAAGGGAAAACTAAAACAAACTGTTAACTCGTTTTAAGTCTTTTTAAACACATTGTTCATTTCTCATTCATGGGCAATAAAGTCAATTAAGAATAGCGACGTTCCTCTTTAACACCAATATTTGCTCCACTTAAACCGATGACCGGTACCTTTCTACCTTTACCTATATCCTTTAAAGTAAATAAGATCCAATTACTGTAAGTCCTTTGCTCTCACCAATTCCGTTTCATCGTCGTTAATCACTTTTGACAGTCTGCATTCCCTAGCGTAATTTTTCACCAGCTTGTGCACCTCCCGAGTTGTGCACAGCAAAGTAGTGACTTTATCTTCCTCGCTGACTTCGTATTGTGGATGCTAGGCTGAATGCCAGTTGTGCGACTACTCTTTTCGTAACGAATTCTGCACCGGCTTGCGCACTTCAAGAACTGCTCCCTGCTAATTTCTGGAATAAAGTATCTGCCAGTTTGCACAGAAGTCATCGTAACTTCCTGGTTACCATCAAGTTCTTGCTGTCAGCAAGACTATACGGCAGTTATAGATCTACAAATCACTTTCAGTTCCCCTGGCCGGTTCACTTACACATCAGGGAATGTGTGATCGTAGTATTTAAAGGCGGATTTCAATAAAGCATTCTTTAAGTGCGAAGTTTTAATTTAATTTAAAAAATTATATAAAATCCTGAAAAAACTGAAGACTGAACAATCCAGCTGCTTAAATGACATCGAGCACAAGTTGAGGCATTTGCTGAAGATCCAAAAAGATTGCTTCTATATTAAATAACTTTTCTGTAGCCCAAATAAACTGCGATTTGATTATTGTAAAGTTGAACTGGTATGAGAACTAGAAGTTTCTTAAACCGCCCTTGCAAATGGAATGGACTTTTTTATGAATTATTAATTTGAAAAATAATAATTCAAATTTTCCAGTAAAAAATTTTTAACTTAGCAAGTTCATTAAATATTAAAAAAATTCATTTACAGGATGCCGCTGTTTAAAACGGTTCGTTTTTTCAACAATGGCAGTGCTGCCATATCACGACTTTACACTTGATTTTTTTAAGTCTGAGTTATAAAATTTTTATGAATTATGAATTTAAATGATTTCTAGATGGTGTGGCAAGTGACTTAAGTAAACTTTTTCAATTTGCCTTTGCGCCGTTTAAGATTAAGGACAACGAACCGAAATCTAGCGGTTCTTTGAAAAGAAAGATTAAACGCTAATAGCGACTGTTAAAAATGTTTAATAAACTATTTAATTTTTCATTGAATCCTTAGTATAATTGAATTAGCAATAAGTATACATATATGAGATCCTTAAATCATATTTAACTTAATTATTATACTTAACTAAGCTTAAACTTATTGAAGTATACTTAATTATACTTGAATATGATTAAGTCATCCTACTTAGGTGATCTAAAAATACTTAATTATACTAAATATAAATATACTTAATTATAATTAAGCATAAATAAGTATACTTCAGTACGTTAGTATATCTAAGCATAATTAATACTTGAACCTTTAGAATAATTAAATTAACAATAAGTATACATGTCTCAGATCCTAAAATTATATTTAATTTCTTTATAATACTTAATTACGCTTACGTCTATTTAAGTATACTTAAATATAATAAATTAATCCTACTAAGGTATGCTAAGTATACTTAATTATACTCAGGTATAAAGTAGTATACTTAAGTATAATTAAGTATACTAACGTAAAAAGTTTGTTAGTAATCCTAAGCTCAGTTAAGTATACTTAATTATACTCAAGTATAAATAAGTATGCCAAAGTATAATTTAGTATACTAAAGTATAATTTAGTATAAAAAAGTATACCTAAGCATAATTAACTATACTTAATTAAGCTCAGCTAATGCTTAAACTCAACTCCCTTTTAATCAACTAAGAAAAAGAATTATTCTCCTTTTAACTAAAATTTTATATTGATAATTTATCGTTTTGTGCTTAAGCGAGGTCAAAAATGTTTTAAGCTGCCTTAAGTACGGTACCGCAAGATTCTCTAAAGATTCAAGTTTAACCGCGTTATGAAGCTTTGCACCTTCGAACTTTTTCTAATTTTGAAGCAGAACAAATTTGTGGTATTCTGTATTTGGATCAGAGTTTTTACCAATAGGCTGATTTATTTGCTCTTAATTCAGTTCGCTTCTACTTAACTTTCGTATGTGCAGATCTTCTAAGTTAAAAGTCTCTCAACTTAAGCACCGAGGCTTATTATTTGGTTGTTGTATTTAAAAGCAGGGTAAGATTCTCCGTCAGATGTGAATGTTATTTGAATAAATGAGTTGGAAAATAGTATAATTTCCTTCCCATTTCTGCTGTGCAACATTAAATTAAAAAATAAATTAAAAAACACATTCTTACAATTAAAAAACGTGATATGAAATTTTTTCAGTTTTTTATCCAATTATTTTTTTGTTATTAGTAGCATTAGAAAAATATATAATTAAACACATAGTGTTAGCATAAATAAAGTTACAATAACAACTACCAACAACAACAACAACTTGTATATAATTATCAGTTTTGTTTTTATCATTTAATTCATTGCAGTTAAAAATAATTTTTAATTTAAAATCTCTATACAAAATCTCAACAAAAAACATTAAATGTCTTAATGATCAATTTAAATTGTCAATAAAAAACTGTAAAACAAATCAAGATTATCGTTTTAGAAGCAAAGAAAAAACATACATTGTCAATGTTAAGTTTTTTGGCATTAGCGTTTTTATGAGTTTCAAGCATTGTTTGTGTTTGTGTTTTCTTTTTTTTTTTTTTTTGTTGCATTAAAATTTTAATGTGTGGGACTCGTCTTGTTTATATCCCAGTTGACCATGTCTTAACAAAAATTAAATACATGGTGCAATGCTGTAGGAAATCTTTTGAAAAAGGAAAGGGTAATTATGGATTTTTGTTCCCCAGAAATAAACTTTCCCACTCACACCTTTCCAAAAATGTTTTATTTAACAAAGTTGCCATTTTAGTGCTTTTAGTACTTGCCCTTAAAAATACTTGCTTAGCAAAGTTCAAAATGCACCTTCTAAATTTTTTTGTTGTTAAATCAGTTCCGATAATGAGGCTTAATTGATATTTAATTTTTTTGTAAAAAATTAATCGTTTTAAGGAATTTTGGTAGCTTTTTGAAAAATATAGTCAGTGGCAACGCTATTTGTTATAGACATTACACGTATACAAAATAAATATCCCATTTTTTTCTTTATTTAGTCCTTAAAATTGCGATGGTTATGTGATCGGTTACTTGACCAACACTGGACTGGTAGGGTCGTTTGCCACTAGAAAGGTCTCCATTTTGACCATCCTTCCTTAAGCCTTAGTTCAGTTATTGTTTAACTCGCATCACCATAAAACAAAAGTAGAAGACTTTTTTTATAAAGCAAGTAGAACACTTTTTTTATTTTCTAAATAATTATTGAACACTTATAATTTTAACGAAGTCCGAGTCGACATGCTTGCTCTTGATGAGCCCTTAATTCTTTTAGCGACATTGAAAAATTTTTCAGAGGACGGTACTCTGTTTTCTTTCTCAGTTTTTTATTTAAAGAGGATAATTAAGATCTGGCAACTCTACATGTATCTAGTCTACGCCGTCTATTCTTAGCTTTTTTTTTAATTTTCCAATATACTCGTTCTAATAGGCTGCAGGGGACTTCGCAGCAAATGGTAATGAGCTTCTGCTCACAGTAGTCCCTATTCCCAAGAAAACTCAATCTTTAAATGTAACAAATATGTATATATTTCAGTCTTGACTGCTCTCATGTACTGCATTGGCTATATAGTAGATTTTAGTTCTCGAAGCTGAAGTTTCCTTATTCACATGCTTTCTGGAGAACAAATACTTTATTCGGAAGCCAACAATACGATCCAATACGTTATCTTGTTCTCTACAATTTTTTCCAAAAACCGTTTAGGGTGTTACCTTGTCATATATAACCATTGAAGGTCAATAGGAATGAGGTATAGGATAATATTCAGTATTTCTGAAGGACTAGTTTTTAGCGCCCCAGTTTCTTTTTTGAAGTTTTTATATGCAGATCTGTACAAATATTTCTTTCCAATTGTCGTCCACGATACTAAAGCTCCACAAGTAACGATTGGACGAATAATAGTTGGACTTAGTCTTTGTTTTTCACCGAACATCTTTATGTCTTTTGACCTTGTGGTGTCTTCATGTCTCAAAGTCTACGTAAATAAAAATGTGAGTCTGTGTTTGTAAAATGAATAAAAAAATTATGGCTCGCAGATAAACAAAGAAACAGTATTAATTCGGAAACGAAAATAAAAAAATCAAATTGTACTCTTCTATATTTTTTTTTATATTCTCGAAGACGATTTTTCAAGCGTACAAGCAAAACACAGTGATTTCGCGATTTTGAAATTTGCCCATCCTCTATGAAGAACTCTTTGGTCAATTGAGATATTTAGTTTGTATGTTTTTCACTTTTTTTTCTGTCTTTGTTGTTTGTTTGTTCGTGTGTTGTAAATTAAAGTATGTGTTCAAAAATAACTTAACATTTTTTTAAACTAAATCATGGCGTTTATTTTATTTTATTTCTTTTATTTTTGTTTATATTTTGTTGCTAAGAAATTTTAAAAGCCAAAATATTACGGAAATGAAAAGTTTTGTTGTTGTTGCTTGGAGTTTGTTGAGGTTTTATAAAGCCGGTTAATGTATATTTTTATAAATTAACAATTTAATTTAATTTTAATAGTAAAAAACAATAATTTTATTAAATAATAAATTATACATTAATGAGGGCTTTACTGCAGATTTTTTTTTAAATAAACTTAAACAAAAAGTTCATGGGAACATTATTTAAAAATATTTTTTGTTAACTAAAAATTAATAAGTAAACAAACAAAGAATGTTAAAGTTCATCTACCTAATTATAATTATTCTCAAAAACAATAAAAACACAGTTCAATAAAAATGGAAATAAAACAAGAAGTCTAAAATTTATTGAACAGTAAATAGTTTTCTTGCTTTTTTTAAACGCAAATGCTTCTACTTGAAAGAAAAAAAATACGATAAGGGCAGGTGACGCGAAATTATTTTATTTTATTTTTTATTTTTTGTTTTGGCCTCAAATCGAAAAATAAACAAAAATTTGCAACAAAAAACGCCTGAGTTTCAAAATTTATTGATTCTTGGAGAAGAATTATTTTTAAAACAGGTAACACAAATTTTAATAACAAATTTTATTAAAACTTCAATTGTTTATTTATGTCGGTTAAAAATATGTCTTAATACATTAAATTCCATTACTAATAGTGGCACCCTTTAACTAGTAATTTTGAATATTTATAATTGTTAAAGCGAACATAAAATTACACATTCCATGATATTTTCAAGGGTTTCACGGTCACAATTTAAATGAATCAAATAACGTGACCTATGAGACCTCCCTTATTTTTTAATTTATTTTCTTATCACTTTCTGTTAATGTGCTATTGTTAAAGTTTTATATGAAATTCCGTTACGCTTTAATAGACATGTGTGGGGACACCCTTTAACTAAATTTTTTTTTAATTTAATAAAATTCTTTACTTAAGACTAAGTTGTAAGCATCAGCCTTATATTAAAACATGAACTTTTAAAATTGGTTTAGAAACAGCAGAGTTCTGCGGGCACAAACAAACGAATTATTAAATTCTTCTTTGAAAAAAAAAATATACCCAAAATTTTTATTGATTCTAGATTTATAACCTTTCGGACAACTGCAGTTTTGTTTTTATTTATTTTTTTACAAAATCGCTCATTGCGCAACACTAAAAAATGTATGATACTCCTAGTTTTAATGTTCAGATTCCTAAAGCGGGAAAAAAATTTTCCTAAAATCGTATTTTTTTGCATTGAAGTATCTGTTGTTTATATGAAAAAGGATCAGTTTTTTGTTAATTATCTCTATTTATATTTTTATAGATGAATTGTTTGACGGAAATACAGAAACAGAGCAATGGTCGACCTTAAAATTGCCCCTACTACACCAACAAAAAATTTTTGTAGATAACTTAATATTGGGTTCCTGACAATGTCTCTTTTTGCGTGGGCTAAAAATTCTTTCATTTCAATTTTAATAATTTTTTTACAAAAAATGTTTTTACAAAATCAATTATTTTTTCTGCTTAAAAATAATTAAGTAAAATATTTAACTTACCTAATAAAAATGTAAATATTCCACACAAGGCTGAAGTGGCTGGAAGTGTCATGACTTTTCACCACAACACAAGTTCTGGTTAGTGAAATCTTAAAGTTTTTAAATTTTGTTTATTATACTTTCTTAAAGGTTTTTGAGTTTCCAAGTGAACACTCACTAGTCTGCTTAAAAACTTGTTTAGTAGCCTTTTTTATTAAGCACCATTATAAATATAAAAACCTTAAAAGATTGACGACACTTAAAACTTCTCGAATAGAACAAATTATAACTTTAGCTTTTCGTTTTGGAATCCATAATCGCTCAACAGGTGAATAACAAACGAAGGCATAATTTGAACGAAAAAAAAACAAGTAAGAGTGTTGTATTCGGCTATGCCAAATCTTATATACCCTTCACAATGTATATAAATCTAGTTTAGTAAAGTCGCTCCTTTCAAAAAAAAATATTGCGGTGACAGAGAATTAAAAAATAAGAAAAAAAATTAAAGGGATAAGCATTTTTAAAAAATTTTTGAATTTTCTGAAGGATCTGTTCAAAAGCTTTGAAGTATAACCCATATTGACAATTAATTTTTTTTATACAAATTTCAGAGGCCCATAACTCGGAAAATATGAACAAGCGCAAATTTTTTCGCTAGATGGTTTTTCCTATTTTTACTTCTTTATCACTCCGTATATTTGTTTTTTTTTCCTTATTGGACTTGCCTTATTGTTCCAGATAATATGGAAAAATTAGAAGTAGGCGTGGTGTTTAACCCACTGCCTTAAGGAACATGGACAAATCTTGCTGATTTCCAATAGCATCTCTAGCGAAATTTTGTCTAGTCGATTGGCGTTTTTAAATTTTTTTCTAGATGATCTAGTGCCTTGGCAAACTTGATTTCAACTAGACTTACACGGACGGACACCATAATATGATTTAATTTTTTAATCATATTATGATCATTTATAGTAATTATATAAAAATAAGATCTGACTATAATAAGATAGTTTTAGACCACTAAATGGTTAGACAGCATCATAATATGATTGATTACACTTTTAACAATATTATGTTTGAATGTTACAATATTATTTTTGTGTTTAATTAAAAATGAAAAAATTATAATTTTTATTTAATTATTTTGATGATGATTTTTCTTTGAGTGTATTTCAATACAAAAAACCTTTTTAAATATTTGAAGATTTTTTCAAAAGTCTCTCATCCACTGCCAACGTTTTCTAAGTTTAAAGACTCTAGTTTTATTCAGTTCTCTAAATTAAACGCAGTATAATTTTATTAAGACAAAAAGTACCATCTCTACCTAATTAACAGCCTGTATCTTAACTGAAGGTGTACTCAAATTAACGGTAAAAGGATTTTTGCTGCCTTTCTAAATCCAAACTAACACACACACAAACCTGAAGCTTTATATTTACAGTTGTATAATTTTTTTTCGTTATTATTTTATTGCAACTAAAACAAATTCAATTTTTTATTATATTTTATGACAAAATAAATTATTTTTCTTTACAGATTTTTTAATTTAATTTCTTAGAAATTAAATATTTATTTTTACTTTTCTGCTAAGAAATTATTATTTTTTATTTATTTTTTTTTACATAACAATTTTTTTTTCTTTTTTATTTATTACTTAATTAAATTTTTACTTTTTTATACTTTTTCTTTTTCTTGCTATTTTACTTATATAAAAGTATTATTTTTATTTAAGAAGCAACTTTTCTCCTTAACATAATAATTATTTTTCTTAAACTTAAAATTCTTAAAGCTGGAGAAATGTTCTTTAACAACCGACACAATATGCAATTCAAATCAAACTGATTGCTATTTTAATTAAAACTTGCCAACTGATGAAACAAGATAGAAGTATCGAGCAACAAATAATAGCGAAAATAAATTCTACGCTTAAAATAAAAAAACGCCAGTAAAATAATAATAAGAAAAAATAAACATTTAATAAAAAGAATAAATTCTCAGCTACAAAAATGACAATAAAGAAACAAGAAAACATTTTTACCAAAAAAACAAATATTTAACTAAAAAAAACCATTAAAAGGTACATGTTGTTAAATATAATAACAATTAAAATAAAACATAAACAAATTCTTAGCAGCCACTTGATGACGTTTAAACACAAAATCAAAAGATTTAAACAACAAACTTTATTTGTTTCTGTTCCCTTCTCCATCTGAAACTGAAACGTCATTTAATTTCTATTAATTTATTATGCGTTACGTTACCTTAATAAAATATGTAAATAAAGAATTGCTTTTTTAAATTCCAAATATCATTTAAATTGATTTGAAGTCTCTTTAAAAACAAGATCAAAATCATTCTTACGTAATAAGGAAGTGTTTTGTGAAATTATTTTATAACATTTTGCTTGTAATGTGAGAATTTTAATTAAATACTTTTTTTAAATTTATTATTATTGAAAAGAAAACCTATTCTAAGAACTTGTTTAATGTTAGAAAATAAAGATGACACTCCTTCTCGTAAATATTTTTATGTTTTACAAAGTTTTATTGATTTTTAAATTCAACCTTCATATTTAGTTTAGAGTCAGTGACATCAGCTTCATCTATTTTTGAATAAACAAAACAATTATCTAATAAGATTAGTTTAATTAAAAACTGTTAACTAAAACGTATATAGATTTTAATAAAGAACAACTAAGAGTGCTATATTCGGCTATTCAGAATTTTTTTTTCACCATGTGTTTTAATCTAGTTTAGTGAAGTAACTTCAATCAGAAAACCAAATATTTGGGTGACAGACAATTAAAAAAAAAAAAAATTAAATTCTGTATATAAATTTACATTAAAATGTCACCGGCTCTTGATGGATTAAGATTTTATATAAAATTAGAGTATTTCCTTAAAGATCTCTTAAAAAGCTTTTAAATGATACCCCTATTGTTATTAAAAAAAAGCATGGCGCACAATCGTACTTCTCTCTGATATTTTCAGAGTCCCATAACTCGGAAAATATGGGCGAGCCTCAATTTTTTTATTTTTTTATTTGATGTTTTTTCTTGTTCTTCAATTTTCTATCGCCCCACATATTTATTTTTTTGATTGGAGTTACTTCATTGTTTCAAATAATATGAAATAATTAAAGGTAGACGTAGTATTTTTCCCAATGCCCCGAAGGACATGGACCGATCTTGCTGATTTTTAATGGCACAATTTTTGAAACTATGTCTGATCGATTAGCTTATTTCAAATTTTTCTAGCTTAACTTGTGCCTTGGCAAAGTTGATTTCAACACCCAACACGGACGGACAACATTCAATCGACTTCGCTATAAATAAGAAGTCAGAATATTTATACTTTATGGGGCTGGAAATGCATATTGTTGAAATTACAAAAGGAATGACAAACTTAGATGTTTCCTGTTTCCACCTGAGGTGCTCCTGTTTATTTCTCACTTAGTTCTTACAGCGTTTTAGTTCATTTTCAATACAATCACTCAGTTATAATTAAATTGTACGTCAGTTATAGTTAAGTTTTATTTCAGTTCTAACTCAGTTTCAAGACCATTTTACTTAAATTCATGTGAGGCTTTTTTCTAAGTTCTAGTAGGGCTCCCAGATTTATTTTGAAGTCGTAGCCATGAATTTAAAATTTTTATCGCCAAAAAACCCACAGAAGGCAGTTTATATTATCTCCACATACGAGTATCCACCTGCAAATAAAACTATTCAATATCGGTGATTTATTAATTTAATCGGGATAAAAAATAGCACGATTTTTTATAAATTTATTAATTTAATAAAAGTATTATTTTGGAAGTAATTCTCGTTTTGTTGTTTATTAGCACTCATTGTCAAAAAAAAGCTATTTTACTAAAGAACATACCATAGCTAATCAAACTTAAGTTTACACCAATTTTGCGTGGTTTTCAACTGGTCTTAATCCAGTGCAAACAGTTGTTCAAAATGTTTATTATTGGGATAATTTATTTATTTAGGCAGACTGTGTATATGCTTTGAAAAATTAATAAGATTTAATGAGAATTGTTTTAGCATTTCTTGAAATCGAAATTTTTAATCCTAATTAACGACAAAGCGGAAATATGTAATAACCTTCATTTATCGAATTGTAAGGCAAGCACCATGATTTCAACCTTATTGTTTTCAATTATGTTTGGAAAACATATTTTTGGTATCCGTATTTAGACTACTACAGTCGTAAAACTTTTTCAATTTGATATACATTGGTTGATATGGAATTTAGACAAAAAAATTTTGGTGCTATAAAAAGTAATTACACTGCAAGACACAGTCTTCATATTTTATTTTTAAAGATAAGTAGTGAGGTAGGAAACTAAAGAAATAAAAGTTTGGAAAAGGATACTTCCTTAAACTAAACAAAATGTTTTATCCTTAAACTTACAAATGAGTTATATTCTTTACCAAAATCAATACTAAAATAGGTACCAGTTAACTATTAACTAAAAGTACTAATACCACAGTACTAATCAAAACGCTGTTTGAAAATGATGTTCTCACATCGAAAGCGCTCGCCAAGCATACCAAATAAACAGCCAGTGACGACGTTCTTCACCGGAAGGTATGACAACATTATTTACTACAAACTTCACACATCTTCTATTGAAGAATTGTGATTTATCAAGTTAATTTTATTTTTAACTTTAAGCAAACTAAGATCTAAAACTGTCGAATAAATAGCGAAATCATTAATATTGCGAACAAAAAAGCGGAAATGCGAATTGATCCAAAACAACGCTTTTTTTTGCAAATAACGCAATGCATTCTATTCTGCTGTTAAAATTCATACTTGTTTAATTTTTTGCAAAAAAAAAAATAAGATTAAAAATTAATTTAGGAAATAGAACTTATTCGATTTTTCGAATATTTGATTATTCGATTATTCGAATAAAACTTTATTCGAATATTTAAACAATAATTAATTAAAGATCTAGTTAAAAAAAATATTTTTTTTGAGAATTCGAATTAATTACTTGAAAATTAAAAAAAAAAATTATATGATAACTTGAACCACATTTAAGTTCATTTAAATTGCGGAGAGAGTCAATGATGTTTACTATTTCGCTTGCTATTAAAGTTACAGCCTTGCAGGTAGCCATGAAGAGAGACTTCCACTCGCAGATATTCGTGCTTAAATAAAAAAAGATTAATCTTAGGAAATTAATTATGTTGCTTCTTTGGAGCATTCGAGTAAAGAAATAATTCGAATTATCATATAGGAAAGTATAACTATGAAGAAAAAAAATTTTGGAACTACAAATCGAACACTAAAAGCTTAAATTTGAAGCAATTTTACCTTCTAAAGTATTCGAATAAAAAAACTACTCGAATAATAATAATCGAATAAAAATGTATATTTAAATAAAAATTTTATAGATTTATTTGAATCATAACATTAATTTAAGTATTTAAAAATGAGCACAAATGACATGTAAGGACATGACAGCTAAACTTATATGACTCATTAGGTCCATGACTATTTAGTTAAAAGCGTGCATATATTTATATTAAAAGAATTAGTGGCAGTTACAAAAAAAAACTAAAAAGATGACTAAAGATTTTGTATTCGAATGAAAAAAAATTATTCGAATAATCGAATAAAAAATTCAAATTACAAATTTAGTATTTATTAAATTAAGATAACAATATTTTAAGTTTGTAATTAAAAATGTTGACAATTTTCTCCTTAATTTGTATGAATTTTTAATGTACTTTTCGCACAACTCTCGTAAGTATATGACTAAAATATCTAGAACTTTTATATGTTTTTACACTTAAACTTGAATAATTTATTTAAACTTAAACTTTAATCAATAGTTTATTATAAAATTTAAAGTAAAACATTTTACTATTATTGTTATTACTAACATTTTTATTAATACTTGTTTTCAACATATAAATTTGAAAGTGCAGCTAAACGAAAAACCTAACATAATTACAAATACCTGTGAAAAAAGGTAACTAGTACTTTTTTCTAACAAAAATATGCTAACAAGTTAGACCTTAACTTATCGTCAAGTGTGTGGTTTCAATAGTAACTTTAAGTGTTGTTTAAACCTCAAGATTAGTTATTTACTTGACATTCTTCATTGTATGATATTTGAAATCAATAATTTATTTCAAGATTAACTTGTAAATTTTTAGAATCAATAGCAAAAGAAAACAATAAAAAGAATATTTACTTTTAAGCAACAATAGTAAAAAATTAAAGAGGTGCCAGATCAATAAAATGTTTGTGACATATTTTCTATGCTTTTGTTTTAATTTAACGAATTATTTTATATATTTTCAAATTTTGAGAGTAGCTCCAGCACAACGTTCGTAAAGGTTCGGTCGTATGGAGAACATAAAAATGGAGAAAAGTGGCAATATTAACAAGCTTAAGTATAAAGCTGCGAGTAGCATATTTGTAAATCATTCGGCAACAAAAACATTTATTCCATATGTGATTCCTTAAAATCTAAATGTAACCAGTCTATCACAGAATTAAAAAAAATCCTTTCTTCGAAATAGTTGCACATAAAAGAGATGCCAGATTACTTTAAGTTGTTTAAGCACGATACACCGATCCTCTTTTGATTTTATATTAGTCTTTATCATTTCACATATTTTTTTTTTTTTTTATTTGTGCTTAGATTTAATTTTTTTTGTTGAAATTTTTTTTGTGACAAATTTTTTTTTATGAATTTAAATTTTTGCAAGTTTATGACTTTAAAAAATGCCACTTTGGTGTTAAGCTCGATTTATACCCTACACCACAGAAAGTAGAAAAAGGGTTTGTCATTCCGTTTGTAATTTCTACAACATCCATTTCTGACCCAGTATATTTATTCTGAGTTCTTATGCATAACGAAGTCGATTACGCGTGGTCCGTTCGTCCGTTCGTGTTACTGTTGAAATCAACATTGGCAAGGCACTAGGTGAGCTAGGGAAAATTTACGTTAATCGATCAGACATAGTTTCAAAAAATTTTTCTGTTTAAAGTTAGCAAGATCAGTCCATGTCCTTCGAGGCAGCGACCCTGCCTCTAATTTTTACTATCATTTCGAACAATGAAGCAACTTCAATCAAAAAAACAATTATATGGGGCGATAGAGAATTAAAAAAACCTAAAAAATTTGCGGTCGCCCATATTTTCCAAGTTATGGGTCTCTGAACTTCATATAGAAAAGTAGGACTGTTCACCATATTTTTTAGAATTTCAATATGGGTATCAATTAAAAGCTTTTGAAAAGATCTTTTAGAAAATGCAAATTTTGTTTTTAAAAATGCTTAACCCATTAAGAGCCGATGACATTTTTACGTATTTTTTTTTAGTTTTTAATTCCCTGTCACCTAAATATTTGTTTTTTTATATTTTTTTCAAAACTGTTTTAAAAACAGACATCAAAGCTTTTTTGAATGAAATATTGTTATTGCAATGAACTCTCAGAAGGGATACGAAATTTAGTCTCTTCCTATTATATTTATTTTTCATCCACTTTCTTACTTTCTGACTATATTTCAGTGTATGTATTTAATAATTTATTTTTTTTTTTTAATTATATTTAATTTTTACTACTTGTTTTTCGATTTTTAAAATTTTTGGGGTTGTATACGAAGTTTTTTTATTTCGGACTTTTTGCGAATTTTTTGTAAACCTCAAAATTTTTCTTCATAGTTTACTTTTTCCTTCAATTATTTAAATGTATGTTACGTTGCCTTATATAATTAATTCAGTATTTATATCATTAAAAAGAAATAGAAGCTGAAAGAAGTCGAATTCAGTATTCAATTTATTTTCAAAAGGAAGTAGAAGCTGTAACTGTATTGGCTGAGTGTTAATAGCAAAAGTATTAGCGGTTTTAAATATCCGCGATAACGGCATGTCACAATGCAAAGTATTAAAAAATTAAACAAAAGTTTAAAAAAAAACTCCAATTAGTTCGTATTGATTTTCCTATAAAGTATAATAATTACGGAACCGGCCTCGTAGAAAATTTGTCTTCCTCCCTCATTTTTTTCAGTTTGAACCCGATTACCGGCAACCTGATTAAAATTTGTAATTAAATTATTGACTAAAATGTCCACACGCGGAACTGAAACGTGACAAAAAAATTTAATTAATTTTAATTAATTCACCAACCCCAATGTCCGTACGTACAATGAGCATAAAAGTAGATTAATCATGTTTTAAAGATGAATATGCGTCTGGATTGTAGGAAAACTTTGATTTATTTTATATTTAGATTTTGCTTTAATTAAATTATATTTTTTTTTCTTAGTTTGCAGGCAGTAAATTTGTAAGAAACTTGAATTAAACTGTGTTTAGAATAATAATGACATAAAAAACAATGTTCAAAATGAAGAGAGAAAAATAAATAAAAACATTGTGGATTAAGAACAATAAAAAAAGGTGTGATATATTTGTTGGCTAACACAATTTTAAATTCAAAAGCAATAACGATTAATTGTCAACAGTGTTGATAAATAAAATATCAACAGGAAAAATTTTAATTCAATAATTTTCACGACAAAACACTTCCCACAATTAAACATAAACGCAAATAATGAACAAATTTATTTTATCAACAAAGAACTACATGTTTTCCGGAGGTGAACTCGAAAGTAATAGAAATAAAAACATATTTCCAAGTATTTGGATCTGGTAAATAAGCGATGTAAAAGTAATACAAAAATTTTGTCACAAAATCAAATCTATAGAGAATCGATCTCATTAGTCAACTAAACCTTCAGAGTCAGATCGAGTTTACAACAAATAAGAAATAAAAGTTTTACTTTTGAAAATGTCTTCTCTCTAACAATGCAACATTGAAAAAAAATTTTATTTGCATCAAGTAAATGAGAATTATAAAGTTGTAATAACCCTTTAAGTCTTTTTCCTTAACACACTGTGGTGATCTAAAGATATTCGCCGAAATTTTTTACGTTACGAATTACACTGTATTTATATTTTTGTAATTTTCCGTTAGTACATTACAACCTTGTAATTCTCATTTATTTAATGTAAATAATTGCTAATGAAACGACTGCCATTTAATTTTTATTTAACATCAGGAATTTTTCGCTTCAAAGACAGTGGCTTTTATAAAGCAATATGGAGGCAGATGAACTTGCCGAACTTCCAATTTCTTAATTGGGACATTAGAAAGGAAAATGCCTTACGCATCCAGCGAGAATTGTCATCCAGTCTCGTTTGCCAGGTTTCTGTAAGGGCTACCACCTAAAGGTTGAACTTTCTCTTTTTAAAAGTAATAAACTCCTTGGCACTGTTTTGAATTATTTACTTTTACGAGATGGATCTCTTTCTTAGTGACCATACATACCATCAAATTTTGTACTTCTGAGTCCTGTATTAAGGTTTCTTTCCTTCGGTCTTCGTAGTGATATATTTCTTAATATCTCTTTCAACCTGAAACTTCGTTACAAAACTTAAAAAAAAAGTAGGCTGAATAGAGATGGCTGCGAAATTGCCAGAAAATAAATGACTCAGATGAATGTATAGCGTACTACCCGTTCACTTTTCGTAACCAAAATTATCAAAGTTTTAAATAAAATCTGTCTCATTAAGCGTGGAATTTTAGGAAGATGGCAATAAAAACCATATAAAATTTTTTGTGCTTAAGTACTTAATGTTGACATCAAAAACGCTATGAACTCTCTGTTTAAGCCTAATTAAAGGAAAGTTAGAAAAGATTAAATTTTTTTATATTTATTTTTATTATTTTTTTTTTATTTCTCTGTGGTACCCTGTTATTTGTTGTGTCTTTTATTTTACGTCTGTGGCTCTGGTTATACGTGTTTCCATGACATCTATGTATGCAAAAAGCCAATAATTTACGTCACCGATTCTTGAACAACTTGATATGCTGTTAAAAAACATACTTTTCGACCTGTACAGTTTTTTTTTATTTTATTTATTCGAGCTTTTAATCAACATCTGCTGCCAATGGGAGTTGAACTTATGATTTGTGGTTGTAACAAACACGTAGACACCTCTACCAACCCAACTACTGCGATTGCTCAAGATGTTTTAGTTCACTTCTATTTTTATACACTGATAATTTATCGCACTGACAACAACAAATTCGCTTTTGTTGCTTCAGATATTAAAGGGTTGCCAAATCCTATTCCTTACTTCATTTCATATTTAAAAAATTTTTATATTATAAATGAAACACTAATTTTATTCAAGTACATACTTATTTTGAAACCATACAAAAATGTACATTTTCAGTTGTACAGATACTAAAAAAGATACAAAAATTAATAATTGTCATTTACTTTTAATTGTCTTTTATGTTTTGTTTAATTTCTTTTATTGTTGTTTTATATTCAGGCAACTTTTAATTACCTGGTAGTTGTGATAGCAATTAAAAACATGATGGAAATTTTTATTATTTTGTTTTTTTTTTTTTGCCGGAAGCTAATAAGGATTTGTTAATTTCTTAAAATTGGCTGGGTATACAAAAAAGTTTTTTTTGTTTCTATTAAACAGCATTTGATTAAAGTTTTGTTTAATTAAGTAAAACAGTTAAATTGTTGAAAATTGACTTTCAGAAAGTTGAAAATTGACGTCCAAAAAACTGCAAAACTGACGGCATGGATAAGTAAATTATTTCAAGACAATTATCTGAAACCCAAAAACGCCTCTTTAATAACCGAATCGACTTCTTTAAATTAAAATTTATTTTCCTAAAACATTATCTTCTACGAAAAGTACTATTTGTAAAAAAAAAAAGTACTTTACATTACAAAGAATTTTTTTATAAATACGACACTTTTTATAAAAACTTTCGATCATAAAATAGAAAGAAAAAAAACTTTAACACAACACATTTTAAAAAAAATGCATTTTTTAAGAAAACACTTCAAAATTAAAAAAACGTCTTACACAGAAAATTATCTTTGATAAAGCAGGTAAATTTTTAATAAAAAAGTACCGGTACGAAATATTTTTCATGTTCCCTTTTTGAAGTAGTTTCATACAAAAAGCCTTTTTTAAAAAGCAAAACAATTTATTTTAAAATAACTTTTATAAATAAAAATCATTTTATTAAAGGTACGATCAAATTAGTCGAAAATTACGAAAAAAGATATTTGATCTCAAGTATTTGTTAAGGTATAGAAGATCCTACTGAATAAAAAAGGATATCACATTTATTATATTGTAAATCATCATTCATAATGATACGCATCAGTTTTTTAAAAGTAGTGATTGCGTTTTTTTTTTTTTTTTTTTTTTGGCAAATATTTGACTAATCTGACTGCACCTTAAGAAGTACATTTTATAACTATAGTTGCACTTTATAGAAAATACTTTTGCGTTTGTTGTATAAAATGTGCAGTTAAATCGTTTTCTTAAATTTAAATTTTTAGGCTTAACAGAAAATCTTGTTCAAAGTACCTTTTATAAAAAGTACTATTTATCAAAAAGTACTTTCTACTACAAAAATTTTTTTTATTTAAAAATGCCTTTACAAAAAAAGGAAGTTTTATAAAACACTATCTTGATTAAAAACCAACTATTTATTAAAAGTACCTCTCCTAAGAAAATACTTTTTATTAAAAATAAAACAAAAATATTAATAACGGCCTTTTATAAAAAAAATTAATTATAATTGTTAATCATGCCTTACTGCTTTCAAATAAATTTCCAGTTTAATTAAGAAAACAAATAAAAAATACCTGATACGAATAAGTATCTTTTATTTTAAAAAAAATACCTATAAAAAAGTTATATTTTAAAACCTACAAGCTGTAATTATATTTAGGCTATAATACATTTGACTTCATGTCGTAGAAGTAAAAGTAGAACGAACGCTCTGCTTTTTTTCATTTAGAGTAAGTGGAATCCAAGAGTAAACAAATGAAACAGCGTTTTGCAGAGTTGCCACACGAAAATAAAATACTTTAAACGTTTTTTTTTTTTTGCAAAAAATAAAATTGTTACTTATTTCGAAAATTATTCATATTAAATAGAATTAAAATTTATATTTATATTATTATAAAAATTAATTTGACAACACTGTTTACATTTAAATACGCTACTGATCGAATAAGAAATCTATAATAAAATTTTAGAAATTATATTACTTTTTACAGCTTTACTAGGAGTTTTACACAAAGAAGTGTGGGAAAGTTCTTTAAATTTTAAGTAAAAACTTTTATAAACTTTTATGCACTTCTATAGTAAAGCCTTCAATTTTTTCACACTCTTTTCAAAAATCTTTCATTACTTTGGTTATAATTTTACAAAGAATAATGCATACTTTTAGGCTCCTGTATATAACTAAATATATTTTTATTATTTTTTTTTTTTTATTGCAGGACAAACTTTTAAGCAAACTAGAAGAAAGTGAACCTGATCCTCCCACTTCACAAGAGGATGAATGTGTCATTTGTATTAATGCTCGAGCCACTATGCAAACCTCACCATGCGGTCATCGTGTAGTATGCCGTCGCTGTTTTGTCAAAACAATACAAAGTGCAGTTGCACAGCGACTGCTGCCACTGCGCTGTGTTATATGTAGGGCCCGCGTAAATAGGCTGACCTCTAGTTCGGGAACATGGCGCATACAAGAGTCAGCCAGTAGTTATTCAATGGGTGCCAAAAGTTGGGCTTCTGTAGGAGTAACATCAGATGGTGTTACAGCCTCAGCCAGTTCGTATTCTATGAATGATGCTCACAGTGGCCATCATGCTTTTCATATACACAGCACATCACGTTATCCACGTAGTCCTAACGGTCGAGTTTCGCAATCGGATAGTTTGTATTCCGTGAGCTCTACGGGTTCCTCATCGGCTGCTTCAGTGTTTTCGAAAACGTCTTCCATTTCGAGCGATTTGTGTTCACCTGCCTCACCCATATCACCCACACAATGTTCGTATAATCAAACGTCAACGATTTTAAACAATCATTTGGCGCCACCAACGCCTAGCATATCACCACATTCGCCTACTTCCACTACCGGCTCTGGTACATCACCGAGCTCATTGTCGCCTAAAGAGTTGGGCCATGCGCACTCTCATCACAGTGGCTGCCCTGCGGGCTGTTCAGGAGCCGTACCACGCAAACCTTTAAAGTCACTAAGTAACTCATCTTCCAGTGGTTCTTGCAGCAGTAATTTTAATGTAGCTTTTACACCATCTTCAACCCACACATATCCGGGTAGAAGACATACTAAGGGCCGTATTGTTGACTTGCAAAATCGTTTACCGCCCATCAAAGAATTTCGTAGTCCTGCCAAAGTTCCACATCCCTCGCCGGTGCATATAAGCAACCCAAGATTTCGGTAAGTATTTTAGCGTAATTCTTTAAAGAAAAAAATTATTTTTATGGAAAATATTTTTAGCTATGCTTCCTATACCAAACCCAGCCATCAGGGTGTGGAGTCAAATGCAATTACGAAAACTTTAGTTAATACAAAAGAACTTTCTTCGCCACCCAAAAGGCCCATGAACATACATATAAGTGCTTCCCACAATACATTAGCACCGCCTCCTCTTAAGGCGGTTGGATCTAAAATAAGTCCTCTTGCTACCAAACACTCGCTAAATAAATCATCTTATAACACTTTGACATCGGAACGAAAGGAGAAAAAACCTCTAATCGATTCTAATAAAAATAATATTAATTTGAAATTAACACAGACAAAACTAATGGCATCAATGACGACGAATAATAAATTATTAACGTCATCATCAATAAAATCTTCCTCATCAACGTCCTCCACAATGTCAGCCACAGCATCTAAATTATCGTCATTATCATCATCATCGTCGTCGTCATCGTCAACATCTTCGTCCTCTGCTCATCATACAAATACAACAGGCAATTCAACTTTAACAACATCATTTACAACAAGTAAAAGTTTTCCATTGTTTTGCAGCAACAATAATCACAGTAAGTGGATTTTTTGTTAAAAGTTTATTTAGATTTTTTTTTTTTTTTGTTTCTTATTTTCATTTTGGTTTTCTGCCTTCTTGTTGGTTTTTGTTTTACCCCCAATTGTTTTATTGTTTTTGTGTAAATATGATAAGTGGAAAATATGAGTGGTTATAAATAAGTTTACGAAAACAATTGTAATATTGTATATGTTTATTGGAATGATGAAATATTTGTGGATGAAAACTAAAATGTAAAATTTCATTTGTTAACAGCTTCATTTTTGACAATCTGAATTTGTAGCATAGACTCAAACCTAAATTTAATATTATAGAACGTGGCTGTGTTTAAATAGAAGTTATCCACAGGCAAGAAGCCAGGTACTAGAAATCTTAATTGGATAGCCATTTTGTCATGTAGCATTCCTACTAGAATTAGATAAGCTTTAAAACGTGGAAAGCCATTCTGCATTGACCATTTTACTTCCTCGACGATTAGCATATGTTTTTTTTTGAATTGAAATTTCTTTAAGATTTTCCTTCACGATTTACAAACTCCCACTGCCAAAAAGTGTTTTTTATACTCAAGGCTTTGATAGGATTTGAACTTATTACTCGTCAATTTTTGTTATGTTGATTTTTTTTGTTTCCTTTAGGGAGCCGCACTCAGGGGCTAGAACTAGGAAATTAGGTTATAAGAAGTACAATAAAGAGATTAGGGCTTCTGGACATTTGATTTAAATCTTCGCACACTTAAAGTGACAGAAATGATCTCCACAGGGAATTTATTCCACATATAAATTGTTCGGCAAATGGACTACAAAGGGATGAGCACTGATGATGTTCTTCATCGCGTTCTTTATGCGCGTACAAAATTACGGTTTTCAGGAAAAAGATCCCTGATTTTATAAGAGCACATTGTCTTATACAACCGATAAAGTATTGAAATATATTCCATATTGCGTCGATGCTTCATGGAGTCAATTGACCTGGATACCCTTTTTGAATGTTTGCACACTGAAAGGAAGGAAATACCTCCACAAGTAGTTTGTTCCATATACGAACTGTTTGGCTAAAAAACCGAATTTGCTATGTAATGCGCAGTGGCTTTGATGAGTCAATAGACCTGAATACCCTACTATCACTGATGAGCTTCTTAGCCCTCCCCTCCAGGAGGTCGAGTAAACCCAAAACAATCTTTGGAGTAGCGTCTCATACATGAGAATTTTATTCTATTTTCGGTCTAACAAGGGTAACATAGGTAACATAGATAGCAAGGAGATCAGATAATATCTCTATAACCCATAATTACAGATGAGGTAGTAAATTTATTCGTATATCTCTCTAAAAGCACACAGCACTAGGTTTTTTGAGCGTTTAGTTATTTAATAACGATTGAGAGTATCATCCAATTTCCAGAAGGTTTGGTCTATTGCAAAATAATTAAGAAAAACATATTTTCATCTGCAAAAGAATATATAGGGTTGAAAGTTTGATATAAAAATTTGCTAAGGGAAATAAGAAATAGGATGGGAGGAAGTATGGAATCGTGCGGTACCTCAGAATTTGTCATTAACTCTTGAGAAAGCTCGATAAACGTCGAGAGAAGCTATTATCGACACCACAAGCATTAAGTTTTATTATGAGGGCACCATGCTACATTTTATCAAATGCCTTGGAGATATCTATTGCCACAACCTTACTTTCCTAAAGAAATGCCAAGTTGTTGCTCGCCTGAATTTTCCGAGTTATGGTCCTCTGAACTTTTCATAGAAAAATTCGATTATGCGTCCTATTTTTAAGATATTAATATGGGTATTATTTAAAAGCTTTTGAAAAGATCTTTCAGAAAATACTAAAATTTTTTTAAATGCTTAACCCATTAAAAACCTACGATATTTTTATGTAAATTTTTTTTAATCCTTTGCCACCTCAATATTTGTATTTTGGATTAGAGTTTCTTTACAAGACTACATTTACAGACATGGTGAAGGGTTTACAAGACTTGACATAGCCAAATATAGCGTTCTTTTCTTTTTTAATCCTTAATTCATTAAAAATCGGCATTTTTTATATGTACTTCAAGCGATCAACTCAGCTGAACAAATTTAATAGAAATAAATTAGGCGAGTTAATCGGTTGCCATACAGAAACAAAACAAAAATTTTTAGAAAAATATTTAAATAAAGAGAAGAGAGAGAGAGAGAAAACAAAAAGGCATTAAATGAATGCAGTCTAATAAAAATCATATTTTTTTCTTCAGGTCCTTTAAAACATATTTCGCTTTCAACATTTAAGTTTTCCTTCTATTTAGTCCTTTAAAACTTTTTCAAAGCAAATTTTCTGAATGGTTTGTTTCAAAAGTTTAATAAGTGAATGAATTGTTTTTAATTTTTAAAATAAATAAATAGAACAGGAATTGTTTACAATATACTTTTTTTATTCTGTGCTGCTGGTTGTTTTATTACTTTGAAATATTTAACCATTTCATAATTTCTAAAACATTTAAATTAAAATGGAGGTAAGAAATTTGCCTAATGCAGGGAAATGAAAAACTTTTAAAAAGATAAATTAAATTTAAATTAATTTTTTGTAAATTTAATAAGGTACTTATATCTAAATAGAAATTTTTAAAAATAAATTAAAAATTAATAAATTTATCGTCGCTGTATGCGAAAGTGTGGAAAAATATCTAAATTTAGCGATTTTTCGTTTATTGCCATAACTGGAGCTCTGGCAGTTTGCTACGTAAAAAGTTGTACTCAAAGATCCAGGCCTACACCCATGTAAAATCCAGTTGATGCAGGAACTGAGGCAACAGTTTCATCATATGCATCGTTCTTTTTCTGATTATGCTTCAAAGCATTTTGGTCTTTGTTAATAAAAAAAAAACTGTTGCATATTGAATGAAATCAATCTACAATAGACTCCACAGGCTTCATTACATACGGAAAAATATACCGTTGATACGGGTTACAAACTGGTGGAATCATTGCACCTTATTTTTTTGAAAATTATATGCCCTTCGCCATTTATCTAAATCTAGTTTAGAGAAGTAACTCCAATCAAAAGAACAAATATCGAGGTCACAGAGAATTAAAAAATTAAAAAAATTCTTAATAAAAATGCCATCGGCTCTTAATGGATTAAGCATTAAAAAATATATTATTTCCATAAAGATCTCTTCAAAAGCTTTAAAATGATACCCAAATTGATACTTTAAAAATTTTTAAAAATTTCAGAGGCCCGTAATTTGAAAATTATGGGCGAGCGCTTATTTATTCACTGGATTTTTTTCTCTTATTTCTTTAATCTCTATCGCCCCATATATTTGTTTTTTTTTGTGATTGGAGTTACTTTATTGTTCCAAATGATACAGAAAAATTAGAAGCAGGCGTGGTGTTTTGCCCGCTGCGTCGAAGGACATGGACCGATCTTGCTGATTTCCAATAGCATCTCTTTTGACACTTTGTCTGTTCGATTGGGTTACTTAAATTTTTTCTAGCTAATCTAGTGCCTCAGCAAACTTGATTTCAACACTAACACGGACGGACAGACGGACATCGGTCAATCGACTTTGCCTTGCATAAGAACTCAGAATATATATACATTATGGGGTCAGAAATCGATGTTGTAGAAATTACAAATACCATTTTAGTGATAAAGGGTATAAAAAGGATAGCGCTACGTGCCACAAGGTGACCGCAAGTATGGAAATCGTAAGTGGATATTAGTTGATTTCGAGAAATGGATTTCTCGATTATTATCTGAAGAGCCTCATGAAGTCATTGGTTAAAGCTGACACTTGAGCATATGGAGCCCGGAATAGGTTGCCATGTTGGCCATATGCTAGAAATAATTTTAATTTTTTAATTCTATGTGTTGATCTTTCGTATGAAATTAATATCGCATTAAAATTTAACTTTTTGTAGCCTTGACACAAACGTATTAAATTTTTAAACCGAAATATATTAGTTTGAATAGAAACAAAGCCAAGCTCTGAACCATTTTCTTAAAGCGGCTATTAGACGGTCAAACCTTGTATGTAAGAGCTGTTTGATGAGAGAGAGTTTCAATATCAAAAATTTTTTAAATCCATCAAGCGCCACTGACAAAAACGAATCTTACCCCATTGCATGAGCTTGATGGCATGTCATCAAGCCGTGCTCACATGCAGAGTTTGACCGTCTAATAGCCGCTAACCTTTGTTTTATACATAAAATTTTTAATTTTGATTTTTGTTTTTATTTACAGAAGAAAAATTGGACAATAAGAAAAACGAAACGGTAGAAAGGCGAAAAGAAGAAAAACTTAAACTCAAAGCTGAAAAGGAAGCCAGAAAGGTAAAAGAAATTAATATTTTCAAAAGTAATCATTTTTTTAATTTCTCTCCTTTTGTTTGTTATTTCCTACTTTTCGTAGGAAGAAAAACGTCTAGCGAAAGAAGAAGAAAGACTGGCCAAACTTATTGCCAAGGAGGAGAAGAAAAAATGTAAAAAGGAGGCTAAAGAATTGCTATTAGCCAATGATGGCAATTACAAGAAATAATTTAGGAGAAAAAAAAAAACACTAAGAAAAGAGAAAGAAAACAAAACAAAAAATATTGAACAATATTAGACACAACCATATATTACAAAGTGTGATGAAATTAAACTCCAAAATTTTTACAGTTTTTTCAGTTAATGAAAAAATATAAAAAGTATTCTCTTAAATGCCAATTAACCACCACAAAAAAAATAACATTTTATTATTTATTCAAATCAACATATTAAAGTTTTCTTTTAGTTTTAAGAATTTTTTTAAAAGACCATATATAATTATAGTTTTTTTTAAACAAACACAACATTTAAACATCTGTATTAAAATCACTACTTTTTTATATATAAGTTTTACAAATATAATTTTCTTTATTTTAAAATGCACTTGATTTTAATTTATTTTATACAAAAAACAAATAAAAATTTTTTAATAAACGATATATTATATTTTCATTCATTTTGTACAATTTATTTCAATTCGCTTTTATTATAATTTTCGTTTCAATAAATTTCTTTGTTTTTAACGACAACACTTTAATTGTCGCTATCAATTATTTAGATCTCTTTGTTCTTACAATCGAATTCTAAAGCATACTTTAAGGATGACAAAACTAAAAATAGAAATTTGAGTTACAGTTTTTGATTTTCTTTTATATTTTTCTTCCTTTTAATTTAAAAAAAAATGCTTGTATTTTATTTCTTTTTCTCTTAGTTAACAACAACAAAAACGGTTTGGACACTTTTTTATCATAAAAAAATACAAATAAAATGCTTTTGTTACAGCGATTTGTCAAAGAACACAAAAGATTTTTGTTACAATTTTTTAAAGAAAAACTGTTTTAAAGCCGAGTTTACACAGTCAACACACATTTTCACATTAATTTAAGCAGAAAAAATTCTGGTGCCAAATATTTAGTTTCATTTCTATTTTCACTTCATTACACACAAAGAAAAACAATTCTTTTTAACAAACTCTTATAAAAAAAGTTTTGAAATAAAAAGGCAAACACTTTTAAAAAGCACTTACTAAATTTTTTTATAAAACTTTATTTTATAATTGCCAAAATTGAGGGTGATTTTTTTTTAAATTGGTTTTTAACTAAAAGAACACAAAAGCTTAAAAATATCAAATACATTTGACGACTTAGATAAAGTATCCTGAGAGAAGGTAATTTCCCCCTTTAGTCATGTAACATATAAAATAAGTCTTGGATAGTTCTTTAAGACGTCTTGCAGGCAACGAAAACTATAGATAAAGGAGTTGTTAAAAATGATGTAACAAATCTCAATTAGTTACAATTTTAAGCCCAGATGAACCCTAATTCAGCCGGTAATTTGGTTATGTTTCTTTTCAAGACTCAGACAAGGAGTGGCGGTTAGGAAAAAACTGGTAATTCATTACCGATTAATCGTTTTTAATGAAATTTGGAACATAGACAGACACTTACCTATCTGTTACCATTATTTTTTTTTTTTAAACTCGGCTTCGGAGGGGAAATAAGAGAAAAAAAAACGAAAATTTCGGATTTAAGGGAAATTTAAAAAATAAATGGGTCCATGCCTTAGGCTGAGTCCTTTTTCAAAATACCAATAAGAAGAAGAGGAGAGAGGAAAACGAGTCAAATTTATACCACTCAACCGATATTAATTTAATTTTTAACGTATTTTGATCCTCATCATAAAGGTGCAAAAAGCTATATTTTTTTTTTAAACCCTGTACCAGAAGGGTGATAAAGAGATCTGCTGAGAAGAAAAGGATGAAAACGTAATATAATGTATTCGTTCGTGCTATTCTTCGCAATCTTATCTTTCTGTACCTTTAGCGATAGGCTTTACAGATGAGACATAAGAGGTTGTGCTGTTCTAAAATCCGAAATTACTCCCTGGATTGTTAAAACTATTTATGCATTTTAGGAGTTGAACCACAAAGCTAGCGATTTTTTTAAAGCGCGTTCTATTTTAGCAGTTCCTAGAAAAATCCTACAACCCGGCCCAAGCAATGCTAGATCATAATAAATAGGTTAGATCAGGTCAGGCAGGCAGTTTTGTTACCACAGCCCACTTGGATCAATTGATTGATGTCTTTATGTTACCTGCGGAGAGAGAAAAGAAAATCAAAACGTAGAAAAAGATATGAATATAAGGAATAAGGAAACGAGATAGAAAGAACCGAGGGCGTAAAGAATGCTGAAAAAACGCCGCCGGATAATCCCGTTGACCAAAGAGTGCGTTCATTTCACTTACTGATTTACAATGTCTGATTGTGGCCTTGTGAACCACCCACTGCACCTCAAGAAGGAACTGATCCCACCTGATCCCAGTAATGATATGCCAGATAGGCTCCAATAGGACCGTTAACCAAAAAAACCAGTCATACGTATCCCCGCTTGGGGGACAGACATAGGAGGTACTCCACCGTCTCCTCCTAGCACTTGCTTCGATTAGACTGTGCCTAGTAACCGAAGCCCTCAAGTCACGCAATCTACTCTTTGGTAACTAAAGAATTGCAGCCGCCCTCTCCCGGCTAAAATAGGACCGATTGTCCTAGCGATCGAACATGTCGACTCGACCATCTGACCTGAGCCAGATCATATACAGCAACGTCAACACGCAGCCTGCCAGCAGAGAGGGGTATGCCCCAGAAGGTATCAATGGCACTCTTTTGAAGCACTCTGGTACTCTGCCCAAGTTGATCCCATGTCCCCTTACCCATCTAAGGGAGACGCTCGAAACTTTCGCCATCTTGTTCAAAGACATGTTCAGATGCGGTATACACACCCTTAAGGGACATAATCGCGGCTTTACTATCGGTACAGAAAAAGATATCTCTGTTAGATATTTTATCGTACCTTAACCAACACGCCGCCCTTCTAATTGCAAATACATATTTCATAATAAATAAATAAATAAACTCCAATATAATATTAGGCAAATATATCCCTTTTGTTTACCAGAGAAAACTTAACTTAAAGTAAAAATAGTTGACATTTGAGGGCCATTGAAATTATCATATATTGCTGTCTTGAAGATAAGTTAGTTTTAGATTGATAATTATTTAGCCGCCTGTAATGGAGTTTACTTCCCGGACTGCCAAATAAATATTTTAAAAAATTGCTTGGATAATGAAGGTAGTTAATAAAAAACGCCACATAAAAAATGAGGATGACTGGCAACTTAAAAATTTGATCAGAATTATAATCACAACTTCTTATTTCCTTCTATGTATTTCAGTATATCATTGAAACAAACATCTTTACAAGTCCGTGACTAAATTGAGAAACTTTTTATATGAAAATATTTTATTACATTTTTTTAAAAGGTGACCAATAAACCTAAGGTTTTTTTAAATTTAAATTTTTTTCTAATCAGGGATTGAACCGTGAAATATTATAAAAAAATTAAAACTTACTTTTTATGCTTAGGTTCATATTTTAATTAAACTTTTTAGAATTACAAATTATTTTCAAATGTACGAGCACATTTTCAAAAGAAAACAAGTAAAATTAGACGCTAGCAGAATGTAATGCCGCATTTTCTGGACCGCTACATCCTTCATCAGCATTATTCGAATTTTTCTACCTAAAGTTGTGTATATTTTAAACGTCATCCATTTAACCAACTAATCAATATTAATTTGGTTGGACGAAGTTTCACACACACCTCAAAGCATTTCTTTGTTGTTTTCTCTACAACACGTCTTGTACATTTGTTTTTGTTTTTGTACCATAACTATCAGTAAGAAGAATTTTATTACTTTATACTTAGGAGTTTCCTACCACTTTTGTAAAACAGGATACCTTTAACATTTCAATGTGACAAATTTTTCACTTTAGTTGCAGAAACAAATGATAATTGATTGATGAAGCCTTTTTTTAGTAATAAAAAATTACATATTTAAAATCCAATCAATAATTAAGACAATTTAAATGCATATAAAAGAATAATTAGGAACGATATCATCGAAGACGAATAAGCCCGTCAAATACTCAATAGGCGCATTGTTCTAAATGCTTTGTAGAATATAAAACAATGTAGCAGGAAACAATCACCTGGAATTTCTTGTTGGTTCCATTGGGACAGTTGTGACTATTAACAAGACATAGAGAATTACCTTTACACTGCAAGATAATGCCTCCATGAATTTTCCTAAGTCCTGTTGCGTTTTTAAGGCCTAAGTAGAATTTTATATTCTTTTGGAATGTGAAAAACACATACACTCACCCAAGCTGCTTCATGTCATTATATATCTGTAGGCATTGGACAGTGAAGAAAATTTTAATAGCGTTATAAGTAGTAAAAAACTAACTATCGTAGTTGAATATTTTCTCTAATGAGTTTATCACAATCTATTGTAAATTGTATGTTTAATCAAATACAACCATAGCAGTTGTGTAAACGCTTTTGTAATTTTTTGTTGTGAAACTTCTAAAAGTGTAAACATTTTTACAATAAACGCCATTCTATTTAAATTTAAATAAGAATTATGAAAATATGTTTATAAAGATAGGAATTAAATTTTACGCAAACAAGTTAATGAAAAAAAATTGTAGGTCTTTTAGCAAATGATTACAGAGAAACTACCAACAACAATTGTTGTGGAAACCAAAAAATTATCACAGTTATGAAAGTTTGTAAACTGAACAAATAATTTACAAAAAGCAGGACCCAAAGATATTGTTTTTCGTGACATTGTTAAAATATATTTACCAAGGCGAAAAAATATACGGAAGGAGCGATGGCGAATTCGTTAATTTTTGCCGTGAGCCTGAATGTCAAACTACATATAAAAAAATAGTAAACAGATTTTTTATATATGGAGTGTGACAGTTAGGCTACCGGCGAAAATCAATGAATTCGTCATCGCTCCCACCGTATATTATTTCGCTATTTATTTATAAAAAATCATGGATTTAATTTTTATTTGTTTTAACAATCGTCGTTTCACATATAACTTTATTGTTCCGTCTATTCTATAGCATTTTTTTCCGTCTGCCTTTAGGTTTTTATTTTTTTAACTTTTACTTCTTCTAGTTGATAAAATTGTTAAAATAATTTCTTTTAATTTTGAACTAAAAACATATTTTACTTATTTAATAGTGGCTCGCGAAAGAATTGCATTTTATTCTTTCGAGAGCTGTTGCTACAGAATCGTTTTAAAAACAAAAAAGAGAGAGTGAAAAAGATAGAAAAGGTACAGATATAGAAAATCTTTTATTTATTAGAAATAATAAAAAAATAATAAGACAATATGATTTAATTTATGTAGAAGGATACAAAAAAGCGACCACAACTGCGTCCCCCTTTTTTAACCCACCGAGTTCCGGTTATCGGTTCTTAGTTGCCAGCAGAAATCTATTGTTTTTCTTCCTCATCACTAGGTCTCCGCAGACTATAAAAGTTTAGGTGGGGTCTCCCAAGGTGTCCCAAGGTAATCACTTCTATCATGAGTCAAACCTTTAATAAATATTCTCTGCTTGGATTGCTCAATTAGTCTTCTAGTTGGCTTCACGAAGTTATCAATCTCATTTCTATTTGTCAGGGATTCTCCGTTCAATACCAACAAGTGCTAAACCTTCAAACCTTTAGGTGCTTTATCAACCTCTCCCTATTCCTCTGATCTCTGCGATTATTGTCAAGTTATTATCGACTACCACACGAAGACAAGATTTATTGTCAATTCACATGATTTATTGACATCAATACTCCTCCAATTTTTTTTTATCGAATTCGCCAGAGAAGCTTGAAAGAAGGACTTCCTTATCTCTAAGTCACATCTGCAAGCCCTTTGACAAATCAGTAATTTTTTTTACCAAATTAGTATTTTAGAATAATAATTTAAAGCAAAGTTCTGACCGAAATAAAATTCATACCAAAATTAGGTGACTTTAATATGGAGCATGAACAAGCGAGCTTTAAGTTTTGACTTTGTTGTACTTGTTTAACATTGAATAGTTTGAACTTTTCAAAAAAAAAATTTATCAAAAACGAAATGATTCCAAATTTCATAGGAACAGAAAAATATTTATTCTCTTAAAAAATATGTTTAATTCGGCAGATTTATCGATAACTAACAGTATTTTATAAACTTCAAATGATTATCGATATTGATGTCTTTCACATGGATCAAAAGTGTTCTACAAAAAAACCAAGCAGCAAAAATATCACCCTGTTTTTCTATCATTAAAACAATTATAAAATTTTTTTTTCCTCGTCAAATTCATTTCAATTAAAATCTAAATATTAATGTTCCATTACTAAAAAAAGGTTGTTTTATATAAAAAAAAATTAATAACAAAAATATTTAAATAATTATAACGAAGAAAAAATAACCCTAAAATAAATTTAAAAAAATTTGCATAAAGTTCTTGATTATATATTTTTTAAAAATAAATTTAAAATATATAAAAAAATTATTAGTTTGTTCCTTTTTATAAGTTTTTAAAAGTAGAAATTTTAACAAATAATAAAAAATCATATAAAAGCAGCGTGTTATAAAAATAAAATTGTTACTAAAATTAAACACAAAAAAAAATAATTTTTAATTAAGGATTTTTATTATTATAAAAAAAACAATACTAAAAGACAACAAATACCACTATAAATATATTCTAAATTAGATTTCATAATTCAACTAATTTAGAATAGCAAATAATCTATCAAGGAGGAAAATATAACAACAAAAACAAAGTTTTAGCTGGGTAAAACAATTATTAAAAATTTAGTAAACATTTGAAATTATTTTATTCCAAATGAACGATACCTACAAATTGAAAAGCAATGTTTTTTTTTCGAATAATTAATTGTGAATTATATAAAAACAAGAAATTATAAATAAAATTAATTATTATATATTAAACGAAATATTAAATAAATTGTTATTTAGTTACGAAGAAATTAAAAAAAAATGTTTAATTTTCAAGAGGAGAAGCGCACTGTTAATTCTAACTTTCTCAAAATTTAGACTGCGTAATATTCTTTAAGCAAAAGCTCTACCGTTATCATGATTGTAGTCTTCAGTCCTATGTCAGCCCGATCTAACGATTCAAATACAAGTATTTTTTAGTTCATCGAACTTTCCATCACTTTCCGGCATTGTAGCCCAGCGCAGGGTACTCCAATTACAAAGGTTTCCTTTTTTAAGGCCGATAAATAAACTACTTTCATTAGAAAGATGAAAACATGGCATTAACATTCGAATTATGATTTCGGATATAGAATCACGGTGACCTTTGTTGAAGCGCATTTTAGACATCCAATTTTGGCCAATTTTTCGTTCAATTGCCTGTCGTATGTCACGTCTCCAAGGAGTCATTTGTTGCTGGTTTTTCATCATAAACCTGTGACTTTACTTGTCACCACAGAAATAACCGAAAGATGTCCATATGGCACGTATCGCCATTCGAATCAATATCGTCTATATTTAAATAAAAATAGTATTGAATAAGTTATCGTAAGAATTTTCCGCGACTGAACGCGATTCTCGGCTTCATATTTAAAGAAGTAAAGACCACTGATGCCACCAGGGGTGCAAGCCGCACCAAATGGCTATGAAAGCTCAGTTATTAGTTTCTTTCTTCGTAAGTTACATCGGTTTTAAAAATAGCCTACTTTCAAGTATAGTTTTCGCTTACCTACTTGTGGGTTTCTGGGGATTTTTTAAAGCGTTTAAAAAAATATCTGGACCCACTTGAACTTTTTATATGAAAATATTTTATTAAGTTTTTTTAAAGGGTGAGCTATAAACCTGAAGGGTTTTTAATTTAAAATTTTTTTCCAACTAGGAATTGAACCGTGGAGTATTAGAAATGAACTAAAATTAACTTTATGCTTAGGTTCATATTTTAATTAAACTTTTTAGAAAGAAAAATTATTTTCAAATGTACGAGGACATTTTCAAAAGAAAACAAGTAAAATTAGACGATAGCAGAATGGAATGCCGCATTTTCCGGACCGCTACATCCTTCATCAGCATTATTTGATTTTATCTACCTGAAGTTGTGTATATTTCAAACGTCATCCATTTAACCAACTAATCAATATTAATTTGGTGGGACGAAGTTTCACACACACCTCAAAATATTTCTTTGTTGTTTTCTCTTCAACACGTCTTGTACATTTGTTTTTTTTTTTATATACCAAAACCATCGGTAAGAAGAATTTTATTACTTTATACTTAGGAGTTTCCTACCTTGTGTAAAACAGGATACCTTCAACATTTCAATGTGACAATGAAACGAATTATGATTGATTTGTGAATGATTTTTAGTTACAAAATTTATATATTCAAAATCCAGTCAAGCATTAGGACATTTAAATGCATATAAAAGAATAATTAGGTAGCGATATCATCGAAGACGAATAAGCCCGTCAAATACTCAATAGGCGCATTGTTCTAAATATATAAAATATAAAACAATGTAGCAGAAAACAATCACCTGAAATTTTTTGTTGGTTCCTTTGGGACAGTTGTGACCATTCACAAGACATGGAGAATTAGCTTTCCGCTGCAAAATAATGCCTTCATGAATTTTCCTAAATCCTGTTGCTTTTTTAAGGCCTAAGTAGAATTTTATATTCTTTTAGAATGTGAAAAACACATACACTCACCTAAGCTGCTTCATGTCATTATATATCTGTAGGCATTGGACAGTGAAGAAAATTTTAATAGGGTTGTGAGTAGTAAAAAACTAACTATCGTAGTTGAATATTTTCTCTAATGAGTTTATCACAATCTATTGTATGTTTTATCAAATACAACCATAGCAGTTATGTAAACGCTCTTGTAGTGTTTGTTGTGAAACTTCTAAAATAAACGCCACTAAATCTTAATTCAAATAAAAATTATGAAAATATGTTTATAAAGATAGGAATTAAATTTTACGCAAACAAGTTAACTTGTGGACTTCTGGAAATTTTTTAAAACGTTTAAAAAAATATCTGGACCCGCTTGAACCCATCAAATATTCCTTACTAACACCACTTATTGCTTATGTGGTGATAATTAGGAAACTTAAGAAGAATAAAACTTAAGTGTTCTAGTGTACGTAGAGAAATAATTAGAGACAGTTTCGAAAACTACGACCAAGTCACATCGCGAAGAAGAAGCCATTTTCGAGTGGATTAAGGGTAATCGAATTAGCAAAAGACTTAAAAATGCTGAGCACTTTTTTCAGAACTTTAATTGAACATTATTAACTGTTTGATAATCAATACCATTTGAAGGTCCGGCAGAATTTGGTTCAACCCGAATTGCATATATTTAACACAATTGAATTGAAATTTTATTAATTATTTCAATTAATAATTTAATTAGAAATGAATTTTTTATTTTAATTATTATATTTTTTTTTCGATAAATTATTATTAGCGTGAATTAAAAATTTTATTAGATTTTAATCTGAAAACACATAAAACTTTCAAGCAACAGAAATATTATTTACTTTTTAAATTTGTGTGAAAAGCTATCATTTAGTGAAAGCTAATTGTTAATTACGACTTTTCAGACAAATGTTTTTTGACCTGCTTTTGTCTCTTTTTGCGTTTTTATAAACTAAACGACAGACCGGTTAAACAATTCACTTAAAAAGATTTATAGGTATTTTGATCAGTTAATATGAATGTTTCCCGTAAAGTATCAGTTCAACAACAATTTTTTTTTTGTGTTGTTGAACGTGTTCCTTTCGATCTTAGGTTAAAGAAATAATGATTTGTTTTTTTTTTTTTTTTTTTTTTTTTTTTTGTAAACGCGGTTGTATTTTCTAGCCCAATCATTTGAACGCTGTACCTCGTTTGTATAACTCGGGTAAGAAATTCATTATATAAATATATTAAAGCAATTTTTTTGCATTGCTTTATACGGGCGAGGTAAATTAATCTAACTCAACCTGTGTAAAACAAGATACTACAACATTTTTTATGTGAGAAAATTCTCACTTAAGAGATAGAACCTAAGGACTGTATGTTATTATGACAAGGAAAGAACATTAAAAGAAGTTACATTCTTCTTCACTTTCCTTTTGACAGCTTTATTTTAACTAATTTAGCTCTTAAAATGATTTCAGGGTTGGAAAGTACAATGTTTTAACTTTATCTCCGCTTTCAATGTTATTTCATCATTTAATGGATTTTTGGACAACTGGGAGCAAATCACCGCATTCGATATCGAATGCGCATTCGTGTCGAGAAATATTTCGATGGCTTTAATTTTTTGGATCATAGTATTCGATCGTAATGTTTTCTATTTACTGCTATTTTTACATTGCTGCAAACATATGACAGTAAGAAAAACAAAACAAAAAATAAATTAATTAATGAAAACAGTGTAACAGTGCAAAAAAATAAACAAACAAGACACATTTAAATGGACCCAAATATATTTACTTCATTAGTATTTGTTCTGGGAGCAATTTTAGCGTTGACTTTTTTTGCACTGATTCCTGGGAAATCTTTGTCTTCACATTCACCTTCCCTAAAAGCATTTAAAATTTAATTTTTAAACTATTTTATTATATAAATAGCAGGAAAATTCACACTGACATGTTTAATTTCTTCTTCTTCTTCTTTACGAGTAAATGTGTTTCGATAACGACTGCCGTGATCCACGTTAACAACATTTCGATCACAAAGTATTCGTTATCGAATGCGGAGATTTGCCCCCTGCTTACAGCCATACCTAAATTAGCGCGTAAGACGCGACGCAAAATAACGCATGGCTTTTACGCTAAAAGTGCATACCTAACAGTCCACCCTAAATACGGGCGTTAGGCACGACGTAATTTAACGTCCAGTTTTTACGCTGTAATGAGTAACTTAAATACGAGCGCCAACGTTGTGAAACGAACAGTATTGTTTACTTATCTTATTTGCTAAAAGCCACAAAATTAAAATAATTAAGAGAGATAAAATCGCGAAATTGACCTTAAAGTAGCTGTAATGTCATTACTGTTAGAAGTACTTTTGAATATACCACAAAAAAAAACAATAACAACACTTCTTTTGCAGCCAACTCCACTTTTTACGCGCGTCAAAATTGGATTTTTCAATTGTTCAACGTTAGCGTCGCGCTATTTGGGTTGGTCTCATACATTTTGTATGGGCATGAGAAATTTTGACAGTTAAATAACGTCTTACGCTCGTATTTAGGGTGGACTGTAAATAAAAGCGCAACGTTTTGTTGTGAACAGTAATGTTGACCTATCACTTTTAATAAAACCCTACAAAATGAAATGCAAAACAGCGATAAAAACGCTAGATAAACCCGAAAAAAGCAAAAATGTCATGTCAACGTTCTCTAAATACTACAAAAAAATATGTAAGCAACAGTAGCTTGCAGGCTACTGCATTACCTTACGCGCTGTCAAAATTGGATTTTCCAATTGCTAAGCGTTGACGCCGTGCTATTTAGGGATGCTTCATACATTTTGTATATACATGAGAAATTTTGACAGATATCTTGCGCTTTACGCGCTAATTTAGGGATGGCAGTTAGAAACATTATGGCAGATTACATTTGTTATTCAATACAACCAATATCGAGATTATTATCAATAATAGACTTACAACACTTTCAAACAAAACGGCTCATTTATATTATCTACACATATAATTAAACAGTAAAGGGATCATTTCTGTACATGAAATATTTTTAGAACATTTGGATGTTGGTATTAATAGTAATCGATATGGAATACAAAACTCCTTTAGTAATTTTTTGCTGACTGTCTGTCTGTCCGTCTGTGTTAACATTACGTAAAATTTTGTAAGTGAGTCCCTTAGAAACTTGGGTCAAATTAAGAACACTTTTTATTTTACAACAATGTGTCATTTCGTAGAGAAACTAGAGAAACATATGTGAAAGCACCCAATTTTACCGGTATAATTGTACTAGAACAGTTGTCAATACATTTTATTTTTATAAACGAAAAAGTTTTAACACTGTTTATAAAACTCTACAAAAAATTTTTAAAAAAACATTTATCTAAATTTTAATTTAAAGAAAATTTTAAATGATACGCGAAGTCGTAAGCACTGCTAGTTAAAAATATTATTGTGGATACTATGGGAGAATAGATTATATTCTACACATTTACATATTAATGCATGTAGTTTTAGGGCTACGGAAGTTGGTACAATTGTATTTTAATTAATTGTTATTGACATTTCTAAGCTTCTTACTAAATTTAGTTACAACTGTTGCTTTATTCTTTAAGAATTGTATAGAGCAATTTTTTTACTTTATAATTCAAGAAGATTTTATACCGCTGGCAACTTAGTCCCGGTTTTAATTGTAAAAATGACCGATTTCCTAAACGAAAGTTGCAATGCATATTTACAATGCATACACTACGTAAGCGCTTACACAAACTTTCTGGCAAAGTCCAATGTTCCTAATCACGCATAAGTTTTATTTTGTATGCAAACATTTGAGCTGCAATGGTTGAGTAAGTATTTTCTTGTTTATTTTTTTTTATAAATTATTCATAACTGATAGACTTTATTATTTATATTGCAAAGACAAAAAGTGGATCAGTGCAAAAATTATTTATGTTTATGTGTTCACTATACGTTTGTACTTACATTAAAGGTGATTCTTTGCATAAGAAAATGTGAATAAAATATGTCATCATCAATAAATTCAATGCATTCCTCAAAATTTTTATTTTTGATGGCTTTTCTTCTCGGGATTTTTATTGTCCTTAACAAAAGCTGTCTCTTCTTTTTTTCTTTTTAAGGAGTTTCTTGAGCAAATCAATATTTTGGGAGATTTGGCCTGAGATAGTTCCTCAGCACTTCCCAGCAAAATAGATAAACAATTTTTTAACCTCCATTTTTCCAAAAAAAAAAATTATTTAATTTCATACATAAATTGACATTTGTTTTATGTATGAGTTGCATACCGACGTTCCTAAATACCGAGAAAATGCATAAAATGTCTCTGCAACGTAAGGTTGCACTTAAGACATGTTAAGCATTGCATACGTATTTTTTTAAATCATGCATTGCAACTGGCGTTTAGGAAGTCGGCCAATGTTTCTAGTATTTTTACTTCGTAAAATTAAGCTTTCTGCATGAACCAACTAACACTAATTTATCTATTATTTATTAGTAATAAAAGAGTACTAACTTTTTTGTAAAAAGTTAAAAAGATGAACTTGAGCCCATTTCAAATTGTTCATTTGCTTATACATACATATGTATACAAATATAGTTCGACTAAAAATAATTCAAGCAAATTATTATAGATTATTAACGTAGATAGGCCTGTCTGAGAGGGTTAAACCTTCCTTAGAATTATTTTAGTCACTCTTATGGAACTTTTCTCTTTCTCATGGAATTTTTAAAACATGTCATAATTTTGCTTATAATTTTTTTAAAAATTATATATTAAAGCATGTTAACAATTATTGTGATTGAAAAAAGTCAAAAAGTTTAAAAAAACCAAAAATGCTACTGCTGATTAGAAACACAGAAATTCCATATTGTTATTTCTCAAATAAAATAATAATTTCTCAAATTTAATAACAAATTTAAAACTCTATTCAATCAAGTAATCAAAAAGCTTAGTACAATTTAAAAGGGTTTTTCCAAATCCTTTATTTCAGTGAGCGTTCGTTTTATTCGTTCCTTTATTTTTTCATTAAACAAAAGAAACATTAGAACTCTGTACAGAAATGTTCAAAATTAATATTTAGAAAGGGAATGAATGCAAAATGTATATTTGTGTAAAAAGTATATAAAATTATTTGTAGTTCAATTGTAAATGAAAATAATTGTTCTTGTGAAAATGTCTTCTTACAAATGAACATAAAAAGTAAAAATGCATTGACTTTCATGTTGTTTACGAAAAAAAAAAAAATAAATAAAAAAATCCAGTTATAAATAATTAAGGTTTATTTACTGAAATAAATTAATATGAGTGATAAAAAAGTTTTATAAAATTGTACGACTTTGAACGGTTCACCATGGATCATGAATAGGTGAGCAAAATGAGCTGATCATTTCGTTCTTTTTTTGATTCCTTTAATTATAACCTTTTGGTTATGATCGAAACGGCTCTGCAATTAAGTTCGAAAAGCACATATTAAAAAAACTGGCTGGTACAATTTAAAATTTTCATTTTCCATCTCTGTGTAATATTATGAATATAAATTTGTTTCTAGATGCCTAAAAATATACTTCAGTTTTAAAAAGTTACAAGCAAAAACCTTTGATTTATTGGCTTAGATTTTTAGAAAAATATATGGTTGATTTTGAGTCAAGTTATAACTGCAATTTTATTTTCAGAAAAACTGAGTTTAACAGTTTGAGTTGAATTTGAATCTTCGCTTTCTTTTCTTCAGTTGTATTCATTACAAAACATTATTTTTTACTTGGTTTTAACCATGGCGAAATCATGTACCAGGTGGTGGCAGAGGCGAATTCATTCATTTTCGCCGTTGCAGAAAATGTCAAACTCCATATATAAAAATTCAGCTAAAATTTTTTTATATGAAGTTTGAAATTTTCTGCAAAGGCGAAAATGAATGAAATTCGTCACTGCCACCACCTGGTCTTGATTTCGCCTTGGTTTTAACTTTATTTTGTTTTTTTATTTAAATATAAGTTTACTGATATCTTTTGTATTAAATAAAATTTTTATATAGAAAAAATGACTTATTATAAATTATCTTTCATTTAAATTTCAAAATATATAGATATTTTTCCAATCTAAAAACCAGAACGTACATTAATGCCGCCAAAACTATTTAAGCAAGTGGACAACTTGGTGGCATATTGATAACTCAGCTCTCCATTACAACCATAGGCACCCAACTTGTGAATGGCAGCATAATCGTAACAATCCACAGCACTATCACCATTACAGTCTTGAGAATATTTGCGCATATAATTTTGAATAGTATTAGCGGCACAATAGGGATCATTGACACAGTTGGCATACGCTAGAATTTAAAAATTGAAAAAAAAAACATTTTATTAATTAAATATTATGAACATTAACTTAAACACAAAAACTAACCAGTTTCCGAAGCAGCATCTTCATTATTTATAGTTAATTTGCCACCATCGGCCCAATAAGCCCAGGTAATGCGAAACAAGCCACATACTCCACCGCTACAGTGGGCTGTTTGATTGCAGCCACTTATCGCCTCACAAATACAACCCAAGCAAACATCAGTTACAGGTTTTTCTAAAAATAGAAAAAAAATTGTTTTTTTTAACAATTTAGCAGAATTTAAATATTATAAATGTTAAATAATTTATCTTCAAAATTCCTTGATCAATGAACACTTGTTTAATAATTGGAAAATTCTATAATTGTTATAATTAATTAATAATAATAATAATAATAATAATAATAATAATAAAAATAACAGGGTAACTTTTCCGAAGTTTGGTTAAAGCAAAAATTATGCTTTAGTTAATTAAAAAAACGCCAAAGAAATTGAACGAAGGAACAGAGTTTATTTAGTTACTGCCATCCCTAAATTAGCGCGTAAAACGCGACGCAAAATAACGCATGGATTTTACGCTGAAATGACATACCTAAATAAAAGCGCAATGTTTTGTTGTGAACAGTAATGTTAACCTATCACTTTTAATAAAACCCTAAAAAATGAAACTCAAAACAGTGATAAAAACGCTATATAAGACCGAAAAAAGCAAAAATGTCATTACTGTTTTGTAACGTTCTCTAAATACTACAAAAAAATATGTAAACAACAGTAGCTTGCAGGCAACTGCATTACCTTACGCGCTGTCAAAATTGGATTTTCCAATTGCTAAGCGTTAACGCTGTGCTATTTAGGGAAGCTTCATACATTCTGTATGTACATGAGAAATTTTGACAGATATCTTGCGCTTTACGCGCTAATTTAGGGATGGCAGTTACTAGCAGTACCGCGTATCGTTTCTAATTTTCTTAAAAATAAAATTTTGAAAAATATGTTTTTAAACATTTGTCGTAGAGTTCTTTAAACAGCAACAAAAAAAGTACTGACAACTCTTTTAGTACCATTATACCGCTAAAATTGAGTGCTTTCACATTTGTATCTCTAGTGTCTTTATGAAATGACATATTTTTATTAAAAAAAATATATTCTATATTTGAAACAAAATTCTAAGGAACCTTTTCACAAAATTTTATTCAAATCCATCCAACAGTTTTTACATGATACGAACACAGACAGGCAAAAATTCCAAATATAGGGTTTTCATATTCCATATCGATTACTATCTACACCAACATTTATATTTCCAAAAATTATATTTCATGTACAAAAATGATCAAGTTACTATATTATTATATGTATAGACTAAGCTGATTAAGGAGAAGGTAGCTATACTTAATATTAAGTACTTAAGATACTAAAAGTGTTTTTAAGGACAACAGCAATTAGACTCATGAATCATAGAGTAGTTAAGGCACAGAAAATTCTAATAAAGATTAAAGCGGAACAGCAGTAATTGATACTTACTTGGATTTGTGAAAAGGAATGTGTTACATATACTCCTTGTATATGTAACACATCCTCTGCTAAAGTCCTTGTCCTGGACTAATGGAATCTGGCTGATGACGCAAAAAGCAACAAATCGTAATTCTCTAATATCATAACATACCTAAAGATCTAAGGGTATAAGAATATGCTTGCTAATTTGACGAAAAAAAATGATGAAAACCATATCAAATCAGTTACACCCGATTTTAACTAAAAAAAGTAAGAGTTCAATATACGGCTATGCCGAATCCTATATACCCTTCACCAACTATTTAAATCTAGTTTAGTTAAGTAACTCCAAAAAAAAAGCAAAAATATTGCATAAAAATGTCATCGACTGTTAATGGTTTAAGCATTTTTCAAACATTTTAGTTTTTCTCTAAAGATCTCTTCATAAACTTTTAAATTGACACCCATATTGATATTTTAAAAATATTGAAAATTTCAGATGCCCGCAACTTAGAAAATATGGGCGATCTCCAATTTTCTCACTTGCTGTCTTTTTGTTTTTTTTGTTTTGTTATTTTTTAATTCTCTATTTGTTTTTTAATTGGATTTACTTCAATGATGTGAAAGAAAAGAGGTCGGAGGGATATTTTTCCCGCTGCCTCGAAGGACATTAACCAATCAATCTTGCTAATTTCCAATAGCACCTCTTTCGACACTATGTCTGATCGATTGGCGTATTTAAATTATCTCTAGCTGATCTAGTGGCGCGGCAAACTTGATTTTAACACTAACATGGACGGACAGACGGACATCCCTCAAAGGACTTCGCTATGCACGTCAATATACGTGCGCCAAGATAGCGTCGAAAAAATAGCGTCGATTTTGGGAATTCAAAAACCGGGAAGTAAAAATTCCCCGGGATTGGTAATTTTAAATTTTAAATTAAATTAGCATAAATTTTGGAATCTAAAAGAAATAAAATTTTTGTAAATTATAAATAAATAAACAAAACATTTGTGTATTAATTATAAAAATGCGTTATATGATTTTTTTATGAAAATTATAATACTCTCGGCCCAAATGACCGTATACTACTAAAGTAGACGCTTTAATGAATAAAATTTGCCAACCGTGCTACAATTCCGCCTAGCGGAATAGTTTAATAGTGTATGGTCATTTGGGGCGAGAGTATGATAGTTTCCATGGCATTCATTAGCAACGCTTTTTTGTGCCCGCCCGGTTGGCAAATTTTATTCATTAAAGCGTCTTCTTTAATAGTGTATGATCATTTGGGGCGAGAGTATTATACTTTTCATAAAAAAAATCAAATTTTTTTTGTGATCAGTAAAAACGCATTTTTTTAATTAATACACAAATGTTTTGTTTATTTATTTATAATATACAAAAGTTTTATTTTTTCTCGATTCCATAATTTATGCTAATTTAATTTTAAATTGAAAATTACCAATCCCGGGGAATTTTTACTTCCCGGTTTTTGAATTCCCAAAATCGACGCTATTTTTTCGACGCTATCTTGGCGCACGTCAATATTTCTGGAAAAATAAAGCTACCATATGAAACATATATGTAAGCGAGATGTGTTACTTTACAAGCAGGCAGCACTGTGACAGAAGATTGAAATCACAGAATGCCGTTTTTTTGCGTTTTTTGTGTTACAGACATATCTTTGGTTTTGTTATAAATAAATTCTAAATTAAAAAAACTTTGATTATTAAATAAAAAATGAACAAAAGTAGAGTGCGTCTTCTAATAGCTATTGAGGTAAAATAGCTTTTTTACTGGAAAAGTATATATATAAAAAGAAACTAAAATATAAGAGAAGAATATAAGAGAATTGCAGTTAGGAGGCTGCTGAAAGAAAGGAGAAAAAAGGGGTACTTTTACGCATTAATCCCAGAGTTGCGGTTAAATGATACGGAATCATTTATAAACTTCCATCGAATGGATCACCACACATTCGACATCCGGCTTTATCATTTCTGAAATAAGCTTCAAGGTAAGGGATTCGTTGAGATCCAGGACACAATTTTTTAAATTTATTTTCCTTTATTTTGTGTTTTATTATAAATATACCAGGCAAATGAATGCAGGTAATTTTAAGAACAAAACAAGTTTTAAAAATAATTCTTGAATATCAATGCAAACAAACACGAAAAGGGTGTAAAATATATTTTTTTTTTTTTGTTTTCCTTGAAAGACTTTTATCACAATAATTAGGCTGTGATCCTTTTTCTTGCTTTTTCACTTTTTAAGAAATTGTTTACTACAAATTTGTTAAAATTTTTAAAGAAAAAATTATTCAGAAAAGAAGTAAATCAGGTTGCTTGGCAATTTTACTTTTTAAATTTGCAAGCAGTTTTACCTTTTAAATTTATATGCACATATACATATACCTATTTAATATGTACATACATATAATATGATGTGGCAGCTCAGTTAAATTTTCTTTGAAAAAATAAATTAGTTGGCAGCACAGTTCCATTGTTTCGGAACAAAAATTAAAATTAAACCAATTCAAGCTGAAATTGTCCCACAGTGAGATTAACCCTTTTTCTCTCTCTCTCTCAAAAAGAAACACGTCTGCATACAAAAAAATGTTTCGGAACAAAAATTTTGAGTGAATCCCGCTTTAAGAACAGAAGACTAAAATACAAAGGAAGTAATAATAATAATTATGAAATTAATAATTAATTTTAAATAACTTTGAAATACTTTTAACCATTTTTTTAATTTTTAAAACTTCCAAGTTTATAGAGAATTTAAAAAAATTTGACGTTTTCAGACCAAAAGAAACTAAGCTGCTGGGCGAAAATTTGTATCTGATAATTTCACTGTGGTTTCTCCTGTAATTTATTTGTTTTAATGTCAGCGGTCAAATGAGTTTTATTAGGGGCGGTAAATTAAAAATCTTACTTGAAATTTGGAATACTATTGTGAATGGACATAAGAAAAATATTAATTAAGTAAGTAGATGAAATATGACAAGTGCAAAATATTGTATCTATTGTTGTCTATTCAATAGATTGGTCAAGCAGAATTTTTAATTAAAATTTCAAACTTTTATGAATGATATTTTGTTATAAGTCTTTGCGTTACTTATTAATTCAATAGAGCTTTTTCAACAAAGAATTTGTTACCCCTGTTTCCTTACAACTAAACATTGTAAAATTCACTCTATGCATGTGAAGATTTTCAAATAAACTTGATTATTGTAATCAATAACTTTTATTATTTATAATTTTGATTAAATAATTATTCAAAAATATTCTAATACAATATATTGAAAAAAAATTATTATCATTTAAATTATTTTACAAGTGTTATCAATCAATGACCTACAATTTAAATAAACATTCTAATCGAAAAAAAAACAAAAATAAATTATTACTCAAAATAAATGTAAAATGTTTTAAATGATTTAGGTGTTGGGAGATATCAGGTTTCTGATTTAAATGATTTAAATACCAAAAAAAATTAAACATTTAAACCATAAAAAACAGATTTAATTTGATCATTTAATATCATTTTTATTTATATTTATTTGTAAAAATATTTAAAATATTTAAGAAGAAAAACAGCCTGTAGAATTATTTATTTCATGACGAAATTTTTTTCCCCAAAAGTTGAACTTGAATAAAATAAATTTCATATTAAAAATATTAAAACGTAGAAAAAAAGAGTAAATGAGTCATTTTTTTAATTTATATTAAAAAATTAAAAAAAAAAATTTAATTTTTTTTTTTTTTTTTTTTTTTGTTAAAATCCAAATACTTGCCCAACTTTTCTAGCCGCTAATTTGCGATCTCATGTCGTTTTACATAAGTTTTCGGCATCAAATTATTGAGTGAGAACAATCCTAACCAACCGCAAAATAATACCGAGATAACAAACGACAATTTTTCTTGCAGCAGTTCAGAATTTTGTAGAAGAGAAAGGAGAGCAAAATCATTTTATTTCTCGTTTTCTTACCCACCAAATGCAGAATTACTGCAAGAAAAATTGACGTGCGTAAACCCGGTATAAGCAGAGTTGACCCTCTGTAGGTGTTATGTTTAGAAGATCGCTGTCCAATAAAGTTTCTAAATCTTCCTCGATATTGACTACTGTGACAGGCTATTGGCCAGAAGTCCAATCCTTAAATTTTCCACTATCCGGAGAACTCTTAGCGCATTGAAGCCATAACAGAGATTAATCTCACGAAACGGAATTTTCGTCGTATTAGAAGTAAATATTCACACGTTCTTTAAGCGATTACGATTTTACATTTTAATCTCTTTCTGACTGAAATAATCCAAATAATTAAAAACTTTTTTCGGCAGTTAGGTTAAAATTATTCAAATGCTGCCTTTAAAGTTAAATCGAACGATAAACTACGAAGTACAATAACAACTTTTAAGGCATTTATCTCAGTTTCTCGCAAAACTCAAATCTCTTTAAATTGTTTAAACCAGATAACATTTAAGAAAGCTACAAGCTGCAGATATTTTTTAGAAACCAAGGTGGTTATTTTTGATCTGCTGTAACTCCGTTTGTGCTTAAGCTACAAAGACACCGAGAACAGCTTATAAAACCGACGTAGTTTTAGACAAATCCCATCAGCAGCGTACAAGTTTTAAATTTCTGTGTTCAAAAAAAATTTTTAAATTTAAATTTGTTGGCTAAGATCAGAAAATATCAAGTTAAAAATAGTTATGATTGCTTATTTTCACATGACATCATCTTAAATGAAGACTGTAAAAGCACCTCGCTTTAAAACGTAAAGAAGTTACAGTGAAAATGTTGGGAAAGGACATCAGTATTTTAACCAATGGATCTTTCATGAATGAAGGTGAAGATATAGGCGTCAATTTGGTTAAATTTAGCCTGATTTTAAGGTTCCGTATACAAAGTCTAAAAACGCAATCCTATCCTGTCCCAGCTTTCTATTTCTGACGTAATACAATAGCCGCTATAACAACAAACAATAAAAATTAAAGGGTCTTCCGAAAGAGAAGTTATACTTATAAAAATACTGACACGTAAGATTAGAAAAAATTAAACTTTAAATTAAAGGGCGTCCCAATATTAATGTGACTTTTTATTTACATCACCTTAGCTTTTCAGCCATGTAGGCAGACATTTAGTACTCACACAAATTCGTAGAGGTATGTCCCCTATAAAACTAAATTATAAAGAAAAAATTTTGAAGCTAAAGGGTGTTTCCAAAAGACCGTGAATTTAACGAATATGGCTTTATCTTTTAAAGTGTTGCAGGCAGGCGCTTGAAATTTGTACAAAGCATGTACAAATACGTCTGCTTAAGGAATAAAGGGTATCCCGATAGTAACGTAATTTTTACATGTAATGCCTTTTTTTGAACCATAATAGTTTAAGACATTTAAGCAGGGTGTGTATTTCTCAAATGCTATAAAAGGAAGAATAAAAAATTTTATTTAAAAGGTGTCCTAATAATAACGTAATTTTCGTAGGTGCTTATTTTAACTTTACCCACAGTATAATTTACTACGTCCGATGTAACAAGTAAATAAAAATAAAATTAAATTATTTTTTAATTTTTTCCCAGCCAGGGGTTGAACCAGTGATCTTCATAAATTAAATTAGAGGGTGACCTACATATACATGATACGGAACCCTTCTTGTGTGAGTCAAACTCACAGTTGGCGGGTTATATTTAGTAAACGCTTAAAAAAATTTTTTAATGCTTTTTTTAGGAACTGAGGCGCCTAGGTGACGACCTAAAAGCAATCGGACGGGTAACAGGTTGCCTTTAAATTGAATGGTTATCTACGAATAAATGTTTTATATGAATAAACAGTCACAGGCAACCATGGAATGTTTGCTTTATTGGTAACATTGACAAAACTAGTGGACAAGTTCAGAAACAGAAGAATTTGTTAAAAAACTAAATAAATGTGTCATGATAAGTGATTTAAATCTTATATTGGTAAAACAACACATCTTTATTACATGAGGTCAAAAGACAAAGTGGCAAAAAGAGTTCAGTTCTATTACCTTGTGGCCCATAGAGTAGACTTGAACAGAAGATTTGTTCGCGACAGGTACTTTTATTAAAACGAATTAACCTAAAATAGATAACTGCATTATCGACAGTGCACGTAAAATATCATCTTTCTAAGTTAAAGCAAAAAACTGATGATGTTTGTAAGTTGTGTTTAAAATATCCATAGAAAGTTACGTGCTTTGCATATGAAAGTCCAGCAGCGGCTGGCATTACACTGCGCACCACTGACAGACACAAGATGAATATGAATGCCATAAAGCAGAACAGTAGCAATCTGCTTCAATACCATTCAAAAACAATTTTTATGAATATCATCTCCTCAAATAATAAAAATATATTAATCTACTTCAATAACTTCTTACTTTAAGAAAACAAAAAAAAAAAAAAAACAAATAAAAAATTAATTTGCTGTCAGCTCAACTAAGCAAACATTTTATAATCGTGTAATATACAAAATAACAACCAATAAAAAATTATTTAAAATTATTTTCAAAGCCATTTTGAAGATAACAAACAGTTCAAATGTTACATTGTCAATACAAATGACAGTTTCGCATTTAACATGCAAAAACTAAAATTGTTAAATCAATTACATTTCCTGCCATCTTTTACAATGAGAAAGAAAAATTACTTAAACAACTTTTAATAAATTTGCATAATTATAAATAAACAAAAAAAGCATTTAAAAAAAAAACTATAAATATTTTCATTTAAGAAAAAAAAACCAAACTGTCTACTGCATCCTGTCATATTGAACGTCCCTGAACTCTAAACTACAATAAAAAATAAAAAAAAGGTTATAAAAAACAAGAAATAAATGAATGAATGGAACATAGTTTCCTCATGTCTAAAGCAAACGACTGTCAGTGTAAAGCTGCTGGAGAAGAGAGTTGAAAAACTTCATTTTACTTTGACAGCACAAGTACAAGTACGCAGATGACAGCCAACTAGTTTTGCAACATCTCAAGAATTAATGGCTGCATTTTTTTAAACACGCACTTTATTTAAAAATAAAATCAAGATGAAATAATTTTCACATAAAGTTTTAAAGGCCGGCTGGATTAGACTGCTTCAATTAATTTGAATTTTTTGAGACGGATGCATCTTAAAAGCAGTTTTTTTAATGATTAATAGTGTTGAAAAGTTAACTGGACTTGTTACAATATGAAACTTTGCTAAATAAAAAGAAACTGGCAAGGAAATTCTCTTGAAAGCAAAAATGCGATCTGATTAAAAGAAGATGGCTGTGAATTTTGTAAAAGCATTTAAATGTCAGTGCAGGTATATCAATCCTGCCGCAAAAATTGTTGAAATTAGATGATAGCGGAAGAAAATACGTATTTCTTTAACTACAAAGCATTTGTATTGTTCTAAGGGACCACATCAACGTTGTCTGGTTAATTTTGATTAAAAAGTTCTATACTTTTTTGTCAATTTTACTTATTATTAAAAAAGTACTTTTATATAAAAAGTACTTTCATTCAAATGGTACTTGTCTATTAAAAGTTCTTATAGGTCCTTTCATATAAAAGGCACTTTTATATAGAAGATACCTTTGCGTAAAAAGAACTTTAATACGAAATGTACTTTAGCATAAAAAATAACTTTTATACAAAAGGTACTTTTGCATAAAAAAACGAAGATTTATATGCAAATGTTTTATTTGAAAGGCATTTTGTAAAAAATATCATATGGTATTTGTATATAAAAGGTTCTTCTAAAATTGATTTTTTTCTATAAGCCTTTAGTGGAAGTTAGTTTTTACAAAAAGTACTTTTTATAAAATAAACTTTTTTTTTACCAGTTAACTTTTTATTAAAGGTACTTTTTTAAATAAAAATCTTATTTGTAAAAGACCAGCAGGTGTAGAAAATATCTTCTACATGATAGTACTTTTGTAAAAAAATATCTTTTATACAAAAGCTACTTTTGTAAAAAAAAATATTTTTGTACTTTTGCACAAGAACTATTTTTTTTAAAAGATACCTTTTTTTAAAAGATCTTTTGTATAAAAGCCACTTTCATATGAAGGGTACTTTTGTATAAACGGAACTTTTATATAAAAAGTCCTTTTTTGTAAGAGATACCTTAATTTTAGGCACTTTTATATAAAATGACCTTTTATATAGAAAGTAATTTAATTTGAATGCAACTTTTATATGAAATGTACTTTTGTTTAAAAGTGACTTTAATATCAAAGGTACTTTCAAATAAAAATAAAAATTAAACATTTATTTAACAGATATTTCTCTATTTAAGAAACTTTTGTTTAAAATATGTGACCGAATATTTTAAACAAAAAATGTGTAGTTTAAAAAAAATATTTTTTAATAAACAATTTCTTATAGAATGTTCTTATTACTTAAATGTACTTTTTAATAAAATTTACTTTTCCGAAATAGAGTTTTTTGTAAAAAGTACTTTTTATAATAAGTAGCCTGCTGTAAAAATCATTTTTATGAGGTAATTTTAAAAGACATTTTTTATTTAAAGTACTTTTTTATATAAGCTTTTAGTGAAAGTTTTTTTTAAAAAAGGTACTTTTTATAAAATTAATTTCTTATTAAAGGTACTTTTTTAAATAATAATCTTATTTGTAAAAGGTCTGCAGGCGGAATCACATAAACGTATTATCCGTTTTATACATTTTTTAAGTCTTTTCGAAAAAAAAATAATAAGCTCCACCTGATTCTGAAGAAGTCAAAGCACTATACTGAATAATTAGTAAATTGATGTAAAAAGTTAATAACTATAGAACCAAAGATTTATATAAGGTACTAAAAAGAAAAGATACTTATTATAAAAGGAACTTTTTAATCTATTTTTTTAATAAATTGCAGATTTCCTAAAATATTTTATTGATGGCCTTAACTTTTTATAAGAAATATTTTTTAAATAGAAGGTACTTTTTTAAAAGTATTTTTATAAAAAGTACTTTTAATAAAAATTAACTTTTTTATATAAAATTGGCTATTTTACAATGTTTATTATAATTTTACTGAAATATAATTTTCAGTAAACTGCAATTTAAAAGCTATTTAATAGCAAAAAAAGACATTTCCTTAAGAAGTTCGAATTTATGGAAAAATAGTATTCAAAACAATTACTGTGAAAATGGTACTATTCTCGAATATCGTATAAAATATAGTCGGAAATTTGATAGACAAGAAGTGCAAGTTTTTAAAAGCGCGTACACTCATATCTGCACCTACAAAACCTAAAGCCTAATGATCAGCTTTATCCAATTAGCTAATGAAATATTAAACATCAGAAAATTCAAAATAAAAGACAGGTTTGGAAAAAATTGTAATGAAATTTAAATCTTCTGTAAAAAAAAAAATTCATTTAAATTTTAAAATTATTCTAACATTTTTATTTTATTTGTTTAAATAAGTTTATTAACTTGAAACAAACGTGTTCGCCTAAATTGTTTGTATCTTGAGTCATATTTTCCATTGTGTAAATTTGTAAAAATTTCACACACACGTATTTTCATTATCATTATTGATTATTAAATTAATAAAAAAAACTTTATATATTCGTTTCAAATGTGACATCCATATTCGATTAAATAAAATCTTTTGAAAAGAGAATAAATACTTCAAAATTTAATAAAAATAAATGTATTTCAAAAAGCCCCTAAAAATCAGATAAATAGGTGTTTTTTAATAAAGTTCATTTACTTGTTAGTGAAAATGTTTATGATAGAGTAGATGTAAATGTGGGAATAAAGCTCATAATTATGACTGAACAGGCAACTCACCAGCGAAAATTTTCAAAAAGAATTTTAGATTTAAAGTAACCCGCATTATTTAAATTTATATAATCAGCAGTTGATTAGTTTTTTGGGTTATAAAAAATATATTTTAAGTTCTCTAACCCTGTGTTGGTTTCATAATAATTTTAAAAAAGATTTTTATACTACAAATCTCTAAAAATATTCTGATATTAATTTTTAATTTATGTTTGAAATAAATAGGTTAAGTATTTAACATTCAAAAATGAAATTTTAATAACACGAAAAGTTAAAATATTTACTGAATTTATTACCCGACTAGAACAAATGGTAAAAGCTTTACAAAGCCATGTTTTCTATTTTTCTGTCAGTCAAAACGACAGTTTAATAGCATAAAAAATAATTTTTTTATTTCATAGCTAAAAATAACATTCTTAGAGGCGACGAAGTTTAATTTGCTTAGTAGTCGAAAAATTCAGATACAGAATAAGTTTGACATCTTATTGTATAATTTAACATATTCATAGTAATTTTATATACATGCAGAATTACAAAAGCAAGGTATATTTAAAAAAATGTATAACAGCTTCAGTATAACCGATATTGTACAATATTTGATAACTGTATAATAGTTAGAACGAAATAATAATCGAGTAGGATTTAAACTAAAATTACATTTTTATTAACATTTTAAAAACTACTAGGAAACAAATTAATTATAACAGTTTTAATAATTTTGAAAGTTTTCTTTAGACAACTAAACCTATATTTTGTTGATACCAAAAAATGCTTATATTTATTAAATTAGCTATTACATACCGTTACGCTAAATCAAACAAACAAAAATTTAAAATTAATATTTGCATAACAGTTACGAAATGTACTGTTACTGTTATATACTAATTATGAAATAAATATTTATACGTATAACAGTTTTAAAATATTCTAGAGAATAAAATAAATATTTTAAACGCTTTATTGAAGTTAAAAAAATAAGCTTTTTTTGTAATCAATCGAAGTTAATATCTTATATAACAGTTTAACAAGCAGTATTAAACACGCTAAATTATATAAAATAGTTAAAAGTAGTGCAAAAATTAATAAAATTTTATTATCACAGTTAGCTCAGTATAACAGTTTCTAAGCAAGCATGTATCTTTAAAAAAATCTAATATTAAAGTTTTAAGCTGAATTCTAGTTTGAAGAACGTAAACTTTATTGAAGGTAGTATTCTTTCCATGTTTTAGTTTTTTTCTTTTTAATAATATAACAGATGCAAATATTATAATATTTTTTTAATAAAATTATTTAAAATATAATATAAATATATTTTGTATAAAATGGAAATACTTCCTAAGCTTTGTTTTTTTTTAATTTCAAAAGTTTTTGTGTTTGCATTAACTTATTTAAAATTAATTCGATTGCTTTGATTAAGAGTGTTATACCTCAATATTAAAAAAAATTGTTTGACATAAAATATAACTATAACAATTAACAGATTTTTAAAGTTCCGATTTATGTTAACACTTTAAATTTATTTATCGTATGCCACTTTTATGTATTATTTGATTATCTAACAGCTAGAGTATAACAGTTTTAATCAATGATTATATTAAAAGAAATATTCAAATATTTTCCTAGTAGTTTAATGCATATTGAGTCAGATGTTTTTAAGAAAATAAATACTGCTAGTAAAATTATTTAACTTACTTTACAAAAGCCACAATAAAATAGTTTAATATAAATTTACTTTAATTGTGCTTGATTCTACTGATGAGCTATATAAGCAATAGCGAAATAGCCATATGGATATGCTTTCCCCGCAAGAATAAATTTCATTTTTTAATCTTAAATAATAAATATTTCATGAGAATATCATGAAATATTTATATTAAAAGGAATCAAGCACAATTAAAGTAAATTAATATAGAAAAATTCCGAATAATAAATTTTCATATTAACAGTTTTAACTATAAATAGCTATTATTTTCAAAAAACAAAAGAATTGATATTTTGTATTAAATTGTTAAAAAAAAATCAGCAAATGTTTGTATAACAGTTGTGTTATAACAGTGCTATAACTTTAATAATCTAACAAACAAAATTTATACTTTTTTTAAATAAATGCCGCAATTAAATTAGCTTAAAAAATTTTAAGACGAACCTTGTTAATTAATTCTAGGGCAATGATCGCCAAAACGAATACACGTTATGCACCTTAAAACTATGTCGAGAGTTTTAATAATCAGAAAAACGTTAAACCAATATTTATAATACACCGCTTTGCTGTAAGAGTATAAGCCGTTTGAAGCATAAAAATTTCAACGGCCACCATTTTTAAATTATAATTCATCACAATTTGTTACGACATTTACACTATGCAATTTATAGTGAAACTAGCATGAAATTTTTGTTAGTTGTTGGAGCAAGAGGGGTAACCAATATGGTATTGCTTGAATTTTGAGGGGATGTTACTATTACTGTTTATTTTTAAATAATGCAAATCGCTGCAACTTTAATGGAGAATTAAAAAAAAAAATTATTTAGAAAAATTGCATAATGTAAATCTGGATAAAATAATTGCCTCAGGTATGTACATATTTTTCCATTATAACCTTCGTAAATATTTGTATTCCGTGTATTTTTTATTATTATTATTTTACAGATATTAAATATCATGAATTATAATAAAGAAATCCCTTTAATTTGTGTGAAAGATAAATATAAAACAAATTATCTTAGAAAATCCGCATACAGTCACAAAATAACTCACTTAGACTAGTTAGCATAAAGTTTATTAACAATAATAAAAAACAAAAAACAAGTTTTTTTCCCTTCAACGTAAATATGATGAATAAAAATTTATAAAAAAAAATAAAACATGCAAATACAGTTCTAATGGAAACGCGAATTTCGTAACTAAAACGGAACTGACAAAAAATAAAGGAAAAATATTTCAAGAATATTTAGACAACAAACTCTTAAGAATACAGAACTTAAGCCGGCTGAAACAAAATTCAAATAATTCTTAGAAAAATTTACATATTTAAAAAAAACCCACTCACAATTTATAACACATTATAAATTTATATATATATTGTTTAAATAAACAGTTTGTTTTTTTCTAAAATGTATTCTAATAAATTTATTACCTGATATATCAGCCAGAGAGATATTAATTAACGCTACGGCAAAAACACTGGCCAATAAAATCGTATAACACACTTTGTTTGCCATCTTTATTAAAATTTATTTTATTTGAAAATTGAAATGTATTAAAAACTTAATGTATCGTTTTGTTTTTATTTTTTTTTTTTTTTTTACAAATAATTCAGATTTTATAAAATCACTATCTCTTACAAGATGTTCACTGTCCACTAAACCTATTTAAACTAATTTAGGTGATTTTTATACAGTTTATTTTGTATGATAATAGCAATACGTTAAGAAAAAAGCTTTAAAAGCTTTGATTTTTAAAACAACTTAAGAAAAGCTTTAAAACTGCGGCATTTATTGATTAGAAAATTAGAGACAAAAGACTTAAGGAACAAACTTGACCGCAACATTGAATATTAAAAAGGTGTTGCCAGCCTGAAAGTGAAAAAAAAACAGTTGAGAATTTCATTACTGGATTTTTAATGAAATCATAAAGATTTTTATCTTGTGTTTATCGTGTTTTTATTTTAAATAATCAGGCATGTAGCAAATTCCGTTTGGAATTGGAATGATTCTGAGTTTACTATTCCGATCGAAATGGTTTTAGCTTCTATAGATTCCGTTCGGTTTTAGTAAACCGAAAAAAAGTTCAAAACCACTTATGTTTGTTTAAAATATGGCAACATAGCAACGAATGTGGAAAAACAAAAAAACAGCGGAATTGAAAAAACAATAAAAATTCAAGAAATATTTGTGTTTCAGTGCGAATTGCTAAAAAGTTAAAATAAAAAATATCAAACATGCCCGGAATATCTATAATTGCAACGGCAGAAGAAAATAGAAGCAATATTGCTTGTGTGCTGTTACTACGGAATTTTTTGAAAAAGAATAAAAGTACGGCAATATCTTTCAAACAAATTCCGTTTTTTTTTTATATAAAGAAAAATTTAATTTTTTTATTAACATCATATTAAAAAACTTATTTTGGATCAATAAGTAAGATAAAGAATAGCCTTCCCTATAAAAAAAATGTTTTAAATGGTTTTTCTGTTAACAAAATGCTCAAAATAACAATTCCACATAGCAAAGTGAAAGTGGTTTCATTCCGAAAATTTTTTTCGTTTTACATTGTCTATAGAAGCAAAATACGGAATCAGTTCCACTTCCGAACGGAATTTTGATCTGTGACATTGCTGAATAGTTTATTAGATTTTGCTTTTATTATCCAATTATAAGCCGTTAAAGGGTTATGAAAATACTATTGTTTAAAAGATTAAGAAATGTTTATTAAGTGAAAGGCCTAAGTGTTTATAAGCTCGACCCTTGGCAAAAAAGTAACCTAGATAATTAAAAAGCCTTTAAATTAAACCAATTTACAAATACAAATTTCAAGATTTTGTTCATTGAAAGTCATTAAAATCGCGCATGTAATGTTTTTCTCTGCAGATGTACTTCCAAAAATGCATTAATTCATCAAAAGAATATTAAAACAAATTAAACTTAATTATTAAAAATGAGATAAGTTCGAAAAGTCAAAAGCCCCGTAAAATTATAATATTTAAAAATAATTATTAAAATGTAGAATATAGCGAAAAAAATGGCGAAAATGAATGAAATTCACCGCTGCCACCACACGGTACACGATTTCGCCATTGATTTAAACGTTAAATTTTTCGTTTTTAACAAATGGATTTAAACGTTTTATTTTTCGTGTTGAACTATTATCGTTTTCACGCCTTTGTTTCCAATTACACTTTAGATTTTCTGTGACCTAAGGATTATTAGGTATACACGCCCAAAAGTTTAAATACTCACATCTAATTATTTTAAAAAGAAAAATTACCGCAGATGTGTAAATATTTTGTTAAAAATAATTTTAAGTTTCGCATCAGTTAGCTAAGATCTACAAGCAATATATAAAAACTAGTAATAAGAAATCGGAGTTAGAAAACAGGCATTTCTCATTATTCGACGTGCGCAAAACTTTACATAATTCTAACAATGAAAAATGTTTATTAAAAAGTAAACAAACTTTTATGACTGCTGTTACAAATTTTTTTAATCTCTATGACAATGGTCGCATTCGAAAGAATTCAGACTTAGATCTTGTTAAAGGCAGCAATATCGACGGATTGTACAAAATCTTCAAACTCTTGAATTTTTTCAGTCAACAAATCGATGGAAACTTTGTCATCTTCAATAACGCACATAATTTGCAATTTATTGATACCATAGCCGACTGGCACTAATTTAGAGGCACCCCACAAAAGACCGTCCATTACGATGCTGCGAACTTGGTTTTCCATTTCTTTCATGTCAGTTTCGTCATCCCAGGGCTTAACATCGAGCAAAACTGACGATTTGGCAATTAAGGCAGGTTTCTTTGATTTCTTTGCAGCATAAGCCGCAACACGTTCCTCACGAATTTTGGCAGCTTCAGCATCTTCCTCTTCATCGGAACCGAAGAGATCGACGTCATCATCGTCATCAGCAACTGGTGCTGCAGCTTTTACGGTGGGTTTAGCACCGGCAGCCTGTGGCACAGGAGAACCGCCCCAAGCAGCCTTTTCGCTGGCATCGAAAGAAGCAATGTGACGGTACCAACGTTGTACATGTGGTAAATCGCCGGTAGGAGCCTTGCCTAAAGCCCCGAACACAGATAAATCAGCCTTTGAGGGTTCATAACTTCAGTAACAGAAAAAAATATATATATTAAAAATGCCAACGTGTGAAACCATAACCTCATTTGTCATATTAAATATCACTTACCCGTTGATGTAGCTGCTGTCGGCCAAGAAATTGTTCAATTCCTTAAGTCCTTGTGGAGTATTAACATCACCAAAAGCCATTTTTTATATAATTATTAAATTTAATTAAAAAAAATAAATTTATCCAGCCCGTCAGTCTGTATGCTTGCTGCTTGCAAAAAATTTGACACTCGGAAAGACACGAGGTTTACAAAATTGGCAATATATAATTGTCACTAAGAACTTGGCAGCACTTTTATTAAATGTGATTGGCAATTCAAAACAAAAATCACTAATTTGAAAGTTACACGACCTTGTTTTTCCATTTAAGTCCACATTCAAACTGGCAAATTTGACAGTTTTTTTTTTATTTTTATTTTAAACTTTGTTTTGTGTTCAGACACATATAGTTTTCTTTAAAAAATTTTTTTTCCTTGTGTGTGATCGTTCTTAATTTTTGAACGTATTGCATTTGGTGCTTAAACACATATGTACATATATACAACTGTGTACAAGCAACGAACGAAAAACAAAGCAACTTTGCGAGTACATCAAAGTCTGTACTGCTTATCATTCTTTCTCCCTCTCTCCCACATAAAATCAAAACTTTGCAAAGTAAACTTTCCTTGTGTAAATGCACTCTAAGTTTAAATCCATTTAAACCCTTTTTCCAATGCACTCATATTTTTAAAAATTGAAACTTGATAATAATTTTTTTTATTTACGTTCAAGAAAACAGCTGATCATAATTCCTTAAATACTTTAAAACTATTCTTCGTTTTTGTTGCTATAAATATTTTTCCGCCTTAAGTTTTTGCCGTCTTTAGGTGTAAAACCGGTTGCACACACATTTTTTTGCGGAATATAGTTTTTAACATGGCGAAGTCATGTACCAAGTGGTGGCAGTGGCGAATTCATTCATTTGCGTGATTGCAGAAACTGCAAAATTCATATAAAAAAATTTACGTCAATTTGGTATGTATAAGGTTTGACATTTCTAGCAACGGCGAAAACGAATTATTTTGTATTGGTGTTGTTGAACATGAAGGTAAAGAATTTATATTAGGTGAATACATTAGCTTCAAAAGACATTCACTTTTGCAAATTGCAATAAAGGAAGAAATTTTTACATTTGAATTACTATGGCCCCTAAGCATTAAGCATTATTACGATTATGCTTTTAAAATAATCGGTCTTGAATATATACTTCTTAGTAAGTTTATGTTTATTAAATAAAACAGGATTGGAAAATGATATCTACAATACATAAATCGTTTTTATACTCACATTACACTATAAAAATATTTCATATAAACAAAGCTGATGATTACAAGTGAAAGGAAAGTGAAAATTTTGCTTATTGTAACATACACGATGTAGCACAGGCATATATGTATACAAATTTCAAAATCATTTATGTAAAATTAGTTATTCATAGGAATAAAATTAATTACAAGATTTAAAAAACCCACTCGGTTTGTCTAGATAGATTGGTATTTCGCTGATTTTCATTTAACAACCGATTATAGTTACTTATTTAATATTTCCGGCGAAAATTAAAAAATTTGTCTACCTTGCCAACTGGTAATTAATTCGCATTGATTACTGCAAGGTATATTTATTTTACTAGATAATAGCGGCTCTACAACAAATACATTTGTAAAAACAATATAGCATTTTATTGTTGCTTTGTGAGTGGAAATGTCAAAAATAGAAAAAGAAAATAAAAGAGAATTGGTCTAAAAACAAACGCTCTCCTTGTTCTGCATATGCTTGTTGTTAGTGTTTTTTGAAATTTGTAAACAAAAGTTGGAAAATATAAACCAATTTTTGACATTTCCAACTACAAGCCAGCTGGGAGGACGACACTACCTAGTTAAATAAATGAACCTTGAATTACTGTTTAAATAAATATCATATGATTTATTGTAACACTTGATTAAAATCTTTCTTAAATGCTTTCGATAATTTGGTCACACTTTTTCTTTTAGAAAAATCGCTAAAATTCTCGCTAATATCGATAACACAAGGTATCTTATAGCCAAAATTGCTAAAGTACCTCCACTATCAAAAAGAACAAGCAAGAAATTTTCTGCTGTTTTGTGTAAAAGGAGAAAAATTGCAAAAGTTTATAAAACTAAAAAATTGTAGCGTTCACAAAATATAACATATAATATATAGAGAAATTTTAAAAAAGTTGAAAAAATATACAATTTTTTAATTATACACACTTGAAAAGAAAAACGTAACCACGATATAAAAACACAAAACGATACAAGAAAAAAATAGTGTAGCAGCAGTGAAAAAGGCTTTTTTGTAGCCAATATAAAAAATATCTTGTACGTATGCTTACCTTAAAAAAAATCAAATGGAAAAGTGAAAAATTTAGTAAATATAAAAAAGTGCAAAAAATTCAATTGTGAAAAACATGTTAATTATAATGTAGAAAAGAACTGTGTGATACTAAAAGGATTTCTAAATTTTATTTTTATATACAAAAATTAATTTTTAACAATTTTTGCCAGATGCATAGCATCATCATTATGCTATTAAAAGGAAAAAAGAATCCCTCAATTCGTTTTTTATCTCCTGTTTCTATTCCTTTTTTATTCTCTTTATTATATTGTCTGATTTTCTGTTTTGTCATTTTTCCTACTATTTATAATTTATTTGTTTTTAATTTTGCATTTGCGCCACTTTCATGAGTTTTTGGTTAGAAAATTTGGTTAGTTTTTTAACTTTTTGTGTTTTGTTATTTTAATTTTTTCCTTGCTTTCAGCTGTAGGCATGTTTAATAGCATAACAATACACATATTCTGTTTTTCATGCACGATGTTCTGCATATTTTGTGTTTGTATGTACACATTTGTTGTAATTTGTTTTGCGTGTGGGTGGTTAAAATGTTGTACAATCAATTTAATAATGATGTTTGTGGATATTAATGCTTAGTTCATATAACGTGTGGTGAAGGTGAGCTAATACCATCACAGTGTGTTAATGTGGCACAGAATATTTTTAACTTTCTTTTCTCTTTGTATTTGATTTGGTTTTCCTTAATTCCCTGTTTAGTTGCGTGTGGATGCTGCTTTTCTTTAATGTTTCTCTATTTCATTTTTCAACCCAGTTATTTCATCATATTTTTTCTATGTGATTAATCCTTGAGGCTTTTTTTCTTTAATAAGAGTTGTTTTTGTTAATTTCTTTTGATACGTTTTCTTTAATGTCTTAATTTTGCGTTTAATTTATGACTTGTTTACCTTGATTTTCCAAGTTCAAAAATATCAAAATGTAAAATGCGTGAAACATTTTTATTTGAATTATGACGTCAAATATTTTTAAATTAAATACGCAAAAAATACAATTTTTACTCACAAGAATTTGAAAGTATGTATGTTAATATGAAATAATATGCTTATAAGGATAAATATTGTATTGGGGACTCTGATGTTTACCTGAATAAAATAACTTGTTAAGTATAATTTAATATCTATTCCTTCTTGCCTACAAAAAATATAAATCGCCACGAACAAATCTAGTGATTTCCTTTCAAAAAAAAGCTTACAAATTGGAGCGTTTTAAAGTATAATTATCTTCTTGTACTGAGTACGGATAATTTTTTTTATAAAAGGAGAAAAAAGTTTTTATATTTATTTAGGAATCATATTTTATGTATTAAATGTTTTCCGGAGTTTCTTTCGATCCGATTAGTTTATTCGATTTTAAAACGAGTAAAATATGTAGATATCAGATAGGTATAAAACACCGAAAAAGTGAATTCGTATTGAAATCGAAGAAGTTTCTTGAATTCGATTTATATTTTATCTTAAAAAGAATAAAAATACTTTAAAAATGTTCCAGTTAAAATTGTTATTAACGGAACAGTATTTTTATTTAAACAACTTTTTATGCATAAAAAAATTAATACGAACAAATAAGAGGGTTTCCTTTTTTTTCCTAATTTTTGAATTCTCCATCGTCCAATATATTTGTTTTTTGATTGGAATTACTTCACTAAACTAGATTATGATATGGAAATAGAGGCAGGCGTGGTGTTCTACCCGCTACCTCGAAGGACATAAATTATTTTTTACAGAAACAATGTTTAGAAAAAAATAAAACTGAAAACTTCGGATGAAATTTAGAACACGCCTGATTCAGTCAATGCCTTTTTAATTTGACTTCTACTTTTAAAAGAAATAAAAATAGTAATTATTTTTCTTAACAAAAAATAAAATTTATATTTACACCTTTCGCTTCAGTTGCATCTTTTTGTTTGAGATCCTGAGCCTAGGAGTGATAATAATTACACTGGATAGTCACAAGTTGGGCACCTCGCAGATAAAGCTAATTCGAGTACGCAGAATTCAATGGCATTAGTTGTTTTTCGAAGTTAGCGATTGTATTCACAATTTAAAACTTCTTTGCTTAAGTACTATAAAAGCGATATTTTTATACTGTTTTGATCATTTTTTAATTTAGAAATTTAGAAAAAGTAGCACTAGATGTTTTCCGAAAGTTATCTCTAACTTTTATTTCAACAATCTACTTTGATAAAATATAAATATGGAACATGACAAGAGTAGCAGAGCGGTTAAGTGTCAAATTTATTGTATATTTTTGCAAGAAATTTTGTAGTAAATATTTTCGGCAGTGAAAATGTAGCAGCACGTGGATTTTAATAAATTTTGTTATTTTTGCGGAAAACGTACAATTACATACTCTCGGCGGAAAATCGGCGATGATTTGGCAGAATTATATCACCAATACTTTAATCAGCCAGTTTTTCATAATGTGGAGTGAGCTACACCTATCGTTTGTACTGGATGCTTCTCTTTATTAAATAGTTCGAAGAAAGGTGAGGTTGATTGTATGCCCTTTGGTGTTCCAATGATTTGGTCGGGTCCCCAAGTTCAGATGATTGTTATGCGTGCTTAAATTTTGTTTCTGTTTCAAATTACGTACATTTTCATATACAGAAGCAAAATATACACAACTATAGTTGTCGCACTCGGAAAATATTCCAATTCACAGAACACCAAGTGCAACAAAATAGTGCATGGCATCAACATTGAAAACCCTATTTACTAACAATTGTTATGATTTGGAAATTACACAAAACCGTTTGGACATTATAGTATGTCGCCTAAAACTTTCACAGTGGCAGTCAATTTCTTTTGGCTAAGGAATTAAAACATGCTAATATTCTAGCACCTGATGTTCGCGTATATGGAACAATCGTTCCTTATCGTCATTTTATAAATTTTTTTAAAGCAATTGATAATTATCAATACAAACCAGACTTGAACACTGGTAAAAAATTAGATTCACTGTTGGTGTCATTCCGTATTTTTTCGAAAAAAAAAAAAATGGATTTTTGGAGAAAAATATAAGACTGTCATGTAATCTTGTGTTTATTCAACAGAGTTGAATTGATTTAAATTTAAAAATTATCCCAAAAGTATAAAAAAAAAACATTTTTTTACTTTAGCTTACAAATTTTAAATCGCGAATATTCATTGAATTCAGCGTACTCCAATTAGCTTTACCAGTAGAATAGCCAGGTTGTTAAAAAAGTGTCAAATTAGATCAAAGTGTTATTAATATGTGCAAAAACTTTATTTTTCATTGTCTTTTCTTGAACAAAACAGTAAACAGACTTTTAATATTGTAAGCAAGATCTGCGAAATATTCTGAAGACACTGCTACATTTATAAAACCCATCCTGTTTTATACGCCTTTTGGTTCTGTTGAATTGTTAATACCAGCAAGAAAGTTTCCGTAAACGAGAGTGGTATAGAACCTAAGTCACCAAACGAATGACTAATTAAAAGGTATTATTGGAAAATGCGTTGAGTACATGCCAGTTACGACATCCACATGGCTGAAATTACATTCGAGTTGAAATTGGGTTACTTTACTAGAGTGTCAGACGATCAAGTTTTAAAATTTCTCTCATTTTTTAACCAATACACTCACACTTTAAAAACTTGCTGAGAATTTGCTTTCAAGTTTTCGTTCAATTGAAGTGTTTCCCTCCAAATTTGCATTAAACATTCTGCTGTCAGTGTTTTCTTGACATCTTGCTTAAAAACTTGCTTTGAAATTGCGTGCAGCCTACGTCACAGCTTTCAATTTTGACAAGCAGTATGTGTAAATTTCTTGAAAGAGAATTGAACAAAAACTTGACCGTGTGACTGCAATGTTAGTAAAATATTTTATATTAAAGTTGTTATCCTTACTTAGCGTTTACACATGAAAGTTAAAGTCTAGACGTCTTTATAGAGCGTTTTTTTGCATATTTCTTTTTAAATATTAAGAACCAAATTGTTTTATTTTTTGTTCATTTGATTATACTTATTATTATTAATAATTTTATTTATTTCAATAGTTAGTGTGTTCTCCACGGTTAGCAATAAATTTACATTTTAAATATTCCGATAATATTTTACTCAAACATCCTTTAATGACTTGAATAAGTAAGTGACTGTCATAAACCTTCCGAGTACTCCATCCCAAGCAACTGTTCACAGCTTATGATGGCTCGCTCTACTTGAAATTATGCCAGCTTTGGATGTATTTTTTGATGCCGTCCAATAATTTAATGACAAATTAAAATCAATTTTAGATTTTTTCGCTTTATTTGGAATCGTGATTTTACCCATGTTAAACAATTGTTAATTAAAAACTAATAAATTTTATGAGCATTTTAAAAAGTTCTAAAATGGCCACACTGGTTATTAAAGTGGCTGTTTTGAAAAAAATCGCTGTGTTGGGAAATCATTCAAACCAAGTACTTAACCATGTTCTAAAAGCTGTATCCTCTAAAAAATCATTAAAAATAAAAAATATAAAAATATAGAAATCTCTCAGCTTAACAGTAAAAAAATCAAAATGAAATTCAATACCTGTTTTCTGTTCAACCCCCAAAATCAAAAATTTTATAAATTTTGTGGATAAATTTATATTTTGCATCTTTCTTTTGCTACGCATCTTCTTCCACTCTTAATTATTTTAGCTTTATGTAGTGGTGCGGAGAGAGGGGATTTATTGCTGTAGTAACAGTAGTAGTGGTAAGTTTTGTGAAATTACTCTCATAATTTTGCATGTATAATGATTGAAATGTTTCCGTTTCCGTTTTGTTATATGACTTTCATAACCACAGTCGTGTGCCTTTCATTGTTAATAACAAATGTTTCTCTTTTTATTTTGCTTTATTTTTCTTTTTTTGTTTGCTCCAAATACTCTTCTGCACAAAACATAAGTGAAATAAAAAAACATGTTTAAATTTTTTTGTGTTTTCATCATTTAAATGAGTTTCCTGTTGCTTCATATTTTATCTTTTTTCTATTATCGGTGATAAAAATGTAGCATACTTTTGTGGAATACTTAAAAGTTGTAGAAAAGAAATTAAAAACTATTTTTAGCTGGTTGATTAAATTATTTATAGATAAATATTTCTTTAGTTGCATCTCTTGTGCATGATATTTTTTTGCGTTTTCATATTTATTTTTTTTTCCAGACTTTAATTTCCTTTTTAATTAGATTTGCTGTGGCAATAATTAATAATGCATAGCCAAGCAATAATGTCAATACACTCAACCTTCTTCTTTTCCTTTGTAAAATAATTTTGGTTAACTATACGTTAAAGAAAAGCAATTTGAGTTTATTACCGATTGTGTAAAATATTTGAAGGAAACGAACGAAAAGTGAACAACTTTTAGAGATGTATTTTAATTTTATTTATAAAAGTATTTTTAGATTTAATAGAGATTATCATGTTGTTTGATATTATGAATTAAATAATGCGGATTAAGTTCATTTTTAATCAAATTTCTGAAAATTTTTAATAAGAAAGAAAAATTATTTATAAATGTTTGCGGACATTTACCTAGGAAAACAGGAAAAATTAAGCATCAGCAGAATTTAATGCAGAATACTTCGTTATCAATATTTTTAATCAATTAAACAAAACTTAGTTAAACGAAGTCCACACACTCCAAAGTAGACTTGTGCCATATAGTTCAATTTAGTGATCGCTCTTTTTAGTTCAAAGTTTGAAAATGAACTAGTTCAAAATTTAGTTCAAAGGCTCTCTTTAGTTCAAACGCTTTCTAGTTCAAACGCTTTCTTTAGTGCAAAGCTCTTTTAGTTCAAATGTTCTTTTTAAAATATGATGGCAACAATACTGTAGCATTGCCGTAACGATTGTTAAGTAAAATACGTGGCAGCACTAATTTCATGTCGGAAATAGTCAACAAGAAAACAAAGACATGGATTCTAGTTTATCTTGTCTGGTAGTTCAAGTACTATGTATAGTTCAAAAATGAACTAGGTGTACTTAAAAGTATGAACTAGTTCACTTAGTTCAATCGATGGAATCGTTTAAATAAACTAGTTCGCTTATGAACTATACAAGCCTACTCCAAAGCTTCTCTTTGTTGTTCTTTCTACAAATCTTCGCATATATTTGCTCTTGCTTTCTGTCAACCGTCGTTATAGCCACGAATACAATCTTTTTTTTTGTACTGTTTTCATCAGAACATTGAAGATGATGTTTAAGTATCATACTGATTGTCATGAAGAAAGCATGAATGCGCGCTGTGTCTTGTGTGAAATGTAATTTAATTTTGTTTTTCTTTTTTTTTTTTTTCGAAAATGTTAGTTGAATTGTTTAATATTATAATAACTAAATTAATTAATTCGGCTGAAATTGTTTTTTTAATATTAATTTCTGAAATTTTTATCCAAAAAAAAAAAAAGAAATCCAGAAATTTACTTTAAAAAATTTGCTTAAAATTACACTTCACTTTAGATCACATGATTAGACTTACTTAAATTTGTAGATTTAGCAGAGGATATCATTTGAAAATTTTTGTTGACAACTAAACTTTCACTACCATTTGAAAGAGCACTTAAATTAATTTTCTTGAAATCGCAGTTTACTCTTGATCAGATGATTAGAATCACTTGTATTTCTGTTTTTAGTAGGGCATATCTTTAAAAACTTCTGTTGCCAGCTTAAATTTTGTTACCATTTGAAAGAGTTTTTTTTTTTTTTTTAACCAAAACATCAACATAACAAAAGTTTCTTTTAACGGCGTTTTAAAGCACCCTTAAAAAAAAAAATAAGACAAAAAATGCAGCTTTTTATTCAATTAAACTTTAATTAAATTTTGTTTATATTACAATCAAAAATATTAAATTTACTAACATTAATTATTGAGGACGAAAGCACGTTTCGATGGTCATTTCGTTACCGCTTACTTATTAGCTCTTCAGGAAAGTTTACACAAAAATTTTAAATAAGCTAAAGATTTGTGTCCAAACAATAAAGTAAAAATAAAAATTAAAGTTTAAGCAAAAACAGCAACTACAATCAACAACAAATGATTTTATTTTTCTTTATCTTTTCGTTCATGTGAATAGAAAGAACACTTAACAAAATTTAATCAAAAATTAATTTATTTATTAACATTTTTTATTAATTAATTTATTAATAATAAAAGTAGGTACTAACCAGCTCCCTTATTAAAATAGTTTCAAATTTTTTTTTATTGAGTCACAAAATCAGTTCAAATAATCCAAAGAAATTTCATTGCAGATGTCCAATGAAGAAGGCAAAAATTTTGGTTTGAAATACATTCGTTTACAATTCTTACATTGGGTGTAGAAGCTTTATCTTCAAAAAATATCAATTACTCAAGGGAAGCTGATTGTAACAGAGTGTTGTATGCTTCGCCAGTCATTTTTGTGCCTTAGAAGTAATAGCACCCCAAACTCTCTGTTGTGATTGCAAGTTCAAAATAGTTCCTCATTAATCACTAACATTACTTCTCCAACTAATTATAATAGATTTTCTTTCTTTCAGTTTTGTTTTTGTTTTTTAATTTCGGTTATTTACAACTTTTAATGTCCTTTTTAGTTTTAAATACTTCCCAGAATGCCATCTTGAATCCTGATTTTTAGCGTTGAAAGAGAAGAGTTTGACTTAGTTTCGAGGTTGCAGTTAAAGCGGTTGAAATATTTCTTTTGTTATTCTTTTCATAGTTTTCAACATTTAAAATATCTAAGTAGAGTTTTTTGACTTTCCCGCGCTATCGCCCGTTTAAATCTGTGCCCACAAGCAATAACAGCTAAAGTCGAGTTAAGAACAAATTGAGTTATTGTTAATAATATACTTTTAACACTCGAATCTGTAATGCAAGTCAAAATTCATCTTTGTAGCTTAAAAACTGAGTATTTTTTACCTTCAAATCTAAACAGCTAAAGTCGATATTCCCTTATTTAACGCCAAAATATTAAAATTAAAAATGTTGTTGAAAACTTCCAAAAAACGAGTTAAGCTGTTATTGCTTGTGACCACAGAAATATTCTTGCGAACGATGAACGTCGATTTTGGCTCTTTCTGCTATAAAATAAATACATTTTTTGGCCATTTTTAAATAAAAGCTTAATTTTTTTTTTCAAATGCCATTAAAAAAATTAAAATGCGATATGGTTGTAATAATATGAAAAATTCTGTTACATTTGTGGTTGTTTTTAATGTTAATCTTAAGAAAATGTCCTCTACGATGGTAGTAAAATTTTAGCTGTCGACAAAAAAAAGATATGGTCTCCTAAAAATATCAAGTGGCCTTTAAACATCTGACCAAGAGCTATTTTTATTTTCCTATGCTTTAAAAAACTTCATAGGGAAAATATAAAATTTTTTTGTTTTCTGTCGTAATCAATGATGTAGGGTAGTTAACGGTTATCGCAACCACTTAAGATACTTGATTGTTTTTCATATTTCTTTATTAAACACAACATTTATTCGTTCTCCAATTTAATAGAAAATATCTTGTCTGCCCTTAAAATCATATTCAGTTATTTTTATTGCTTGTTAACACAACACCTCACCATTTTATCACACAGTGGGACACACATCGCAACATAAATGGTAATAAGTGTAAAACTTTTAAACTACATTAAACAGGTATCAAATGTGGGGATGCTGCATCTTAGGTGTTAAGCACACCTTGATTGCTAAGGGCGTAAATTTTTAAACGAGCTGGGTTCATATCCCAATGATTAACATTAATTTATTTGATATGTATTAAATACGTTTATATTCTAATAACTCAGTGGCCTTATTTGCTGCTATAAATTAACATTTTTAAATGGACGACGATGAACATTAAATATAATTGCAGTTTGAGATTTAAACTAATGCGCCTACTCAACACCTAAGGCGTTACAACACTCTTCTAAACCTATTTTACAGCTACGAGATGGAACTAAAGATTAAACTACTCAATTTTTGCATTGCCTTAAAGCGTGATTGTTACTTCTCGTAAAAAATAGCGAAAAACAAAAAAATCTACGAGAAAAATTCAAAATTTAAGTTCAATTTTTTTTAAGCTCCTTTTTGTTATTTTGTAACTGAAGAGAGAAATTTGTCGCATGAAAATATTAGAACTTTTTTATCACAGCATTAGCTAGAGTTTATCATGATTTCTTTAATATGAAGCAATAAAAAAGTTTATAATTAGTTTCAGCTCATTTTGTGTTAAACATGATAACTATAATATTTACATGTGAGAAGTTTTTCGCTTAACTTGCAGAAACAAGGTACATAACATACATGGGATTTTTTCATTACCATTAAAATTTCATTAGCATTGTTTAAAATAATTTAAATAAAATTATAACCAAATTTTTTAATTACTATTTACAATTGGATAAAAATAATTGTTTTTATGAAACACAATTTTATGATCACAGAAGCTTAAAAAAAAACTATGCATAATTTAAATATGTATATATTATATTTCAACATTTTATTAATATAAATATTTTCGGTGAGATGGGTGCAAAACTGATGTCTGAGATCTAAACACCCCAATTAGCAGTTGTCATTACTTACAGGAAAACACAAATATTTTCTCATATCATCTTATTTTTCCTGAGAATGTTAAAACATACATATTTCACCAACTTGTAATAAAAATTCAATTTTACTCTCTGCTGTACTTTAAGACGTTGATTTAGTGAACAAAGACAGGTACTGACATTTATTAATGCTAATGCTTTGAAATCGTTTTATCATTAGTCAATGATAATGACTTTGTTTCTTAACTAATTATCAATAAAAATGAGAAGTTGTTTATTTATAAACATTTATTAAACCCACCGTGCATTACAAAACTTCTAACGATTTGAGTGCAATAGCGATAACTATCTATGTCTATCTATACGTACGTAAATGGGAACAATGATGATGGTGTGATGATGACGCTGATGATTAGGACAATATACATGGTAGCAGCATATGGTTACCTTCACTGCTAACATCTCCTGCTTAGTCTCCTCACATACAAGTGCCAATATAACATGTTTCTAATTTCCTTTTAGTATCTTGGGGCATTGAAGCAGAAACAACATGTTTCACTTAAAAAACATTATTGAACAAGTTCTCAACATAATGTACGGTGTCAAATGTAGTGTGTTTCTTCGTTTGTTTTTTGTTACGAAATGTTAAAGAAAGTTTAAAGGCGGTGTTGTAGTTAAAACGTTTATTATTTGCATATTTAACAAACCACTGAGGTGTATACAACGTTGATTCTAAAACTTATGATGAGGGTCGGTCACATTGTTAATGTAAAAAAACTAGGAATTTCTAGTTTTTTTTTAATTTAAAAAAAAATACAATAAAATTTTAAATACAGATTGGAAAAATAAGGAAACAGGAGATTTTAACCTTTTTTTAGTGGATGGCAAAAGATAAAGAAAAGACGTAACGGACTGACAACAAATCACAGCAAAGGAAAAACAATAGTAAATATTTAAAAAGTAAAATGTTTATTCATAAATATTTTTGTTGCGTTGTAAAAACATAATCGAATATTAAATAAATACTCTGTATTTTAAATTAAAAGCTTAAACTTACAACAAATTTTAAATCAGATTATTTTTCAATGTCAACTTGTTTTATAAAATAAACTTCAAAATTTTTTTTCAGTTCATGTATAACCGCTTTTTTTTCTCAGAGTGACCAGATAGTTTTTTTTAATTACTATGGCTTATTAGCTTTTAAAGTGAGTTGCTAAAGACATGCAGCCGTCATGATATTCAGTAAGATTTGACATATTATCATGCATAATTTCACGTTTTCCGAACGTTTCACAACCAATGTATGTTAAGGATTCAGTGTGCGCAGGCAGCTTCTATGGCCGTGAAAATTTTAAATGTGAGAAAAATCTTTTCGATAAAAAGCCTACAACCAGTAAAAGAATTTTACAAAGTTGAGAAAACGTTGTCACTGTAGCGCCTACCGATACGTCAGTATGGAATCATGTTACCTGACTTTCTTTTAGCCAAAGTTCGTCATTGTACAAACGTTACAACACTCAAGGCTCTGAATAACAGATACTGAAATATCACATGTCTTGCATTCATTATTTACCTGCAGTGATGATGCTGCTATTTTTTCTCGTTTAACGTCGAGTCCTAAATGTTATAAAATAACTACATTTGACACGATCAAGGACAATGTTCGAAATAACGCCGCACTAAATAAATCGATCGCTTGTAGCGCCTTCAGCGAAACCAAGGTTGTCATTAAAATTGTCACGCACAATGGGATGAATGTTGCTTTAAAATAAAGCAAAATTTGATTTCTCATATTTCATATTTAAATTTCTGTTTTTTTCAGTTCTTATCTGGCCACCTCTCAATATGAAATAATTTTTTATTTCTACTTTAAATATACACAATCGTACTTGTTTATTTATTTATTTATTTTTTTTTTTGGCAATTGCATATATGTAATTATTTGAATTATTTTTTGCTTTCTCATACCCACCCTACACCTAACCTTTCGCCACTGTTTTTACTTTCACACCTTTAAGCGAAAAAATAGAAAAACATCTGTACCAAATACCAAAAAAAAAAGCTAAACTAAATATAAAATAATAAAAACTTTTAAAAACGTGTTCAAATAAACGAATTTTATTGCTTCGTTATTTAAGCATGAAAATGGGCAATTTTTGTTTTTGTATTAATAAAAAAAACTAAATATTTAAAACAAAAACTCGTTTTAAAAGTTTTAAATAAATAACGAAAATAATTTAAACTTCAATTAAATTTTTATAATAACTAGAAACTATTTATTTATTTATTAAAATATTTTTAGATCGACCCTACAAGGTCAAACATGATTCATATTCTTTAAAAGTTCATATGAAAAGTTCAATATAAAACGCTTCAATATTATTAATGTTAATTACCTCGTTATCTTTTAAGTCATTAAAGGCAAAAACTTAAAATTTACACAAAATAGGTAACTCACAGAGAGGATAAAAATCGTTCTAAATTCTTACTTTATGCCGAAAACGTACTGCTAGTTGCTGACGTAGTGTTAACGGAGTCCAGGCTATTTAAAAACATGTGTTTACTTTAAGAAATTATAAATTTTACTTACTGGCTGGCCATTCTTTGGGTTAACAGCACTTTAAAGCAGCTTACTCGGGGAAACACTTCATAATAAAATATTTATTTTGTCGTCTTGTAAGCGCAGAAAGTTAATTGAAAGCTGAGCTGCTTTTCCACTTGCAATTCCAAGGAAACTCCTCAGCTCAGTGTGATATGGATTGTATGGTGAAGGAGTTGAACGACTAGCTACAGTTATTAAGTGACGACACCTACGATACTTTCTTACACCGCTGGATCAGACTGTTTAGTAGGATAAAAACTGGGTGCAGTTATTTAACACAGAAGTATACAGTGCGTATCTCTACTACTGGGAGCAGCCTTCCGTGACGATCGTCTTGTATGGTAAAGCATCTAAACCATTGTCTAAAATTATTCCGTGGTAAAACCTATATCACGGTCCTGCACATGGCATCTGGGTACCAGAATTACCTACCCTACATCTGCCAAGGGTGTCACCAATTCAACGTCTACACACGTGAAACAGACACCAGTGTCATTATTTAACTTTGAATTTTGTTTTGTGTGGTAAATACCCCACTGAGCATTGTCATCCATGTCAATCGGATAGGGTTCTTTTATATTTGTAGGCTTTGTCGATCACAAGGACACATGTCGGGCACGCTCTATGTTTGCCGGTTAGCATAAAATGCAAACCTGCGTAACCTATTAGAGAATGTCTTTATCCTGCTACAAGCACCTTAAAAAGACAAAGAAGCCTTGTGTTTTAAAAATAAATTTATAGAGAGTATTTGGTTCTGACGTTATTATTAAGCAATTTTAAATCTAATTTAATAAAATAAAATATTTTTATTAATTGTGCCTAATTCCTTCAAATATATGTAAATATTTCATGATATTCTCATTAAATATTTTAAAGGGTCATCCAAATGTGACGCCTAGATGTCAGCACTATATAATTTTTAAACGTATCATCTTTTCAAATGACATAAGCCATTTTGTTTTATTAGAAGGTATTACAGTTTTTTTTACAACGTCGTAATTTCGCTAGTTGGATTATTGAACAACGAACAACAGATCCATTGTTTTCAAGCAAAATTTTGTTTACTGACGAAGCTTATTTCAGAATGGATGGATTCGTCAATAAGCAAAATTGTCGTATCTGGGGTAATGAAAATCCTCGTGTTATTCATGAAAAATCTCTACACCCACAAAAAGTTACTGTTTGGTGTGCATTTTGGGCAAATGGAATCATTCGAAGATGATGCTGGAAATGCTGTTACTGTGAATGCTGAGCGATACCAATCAATGTTGAGAGACTTTTTATGGACACAGTTGAATCATATTGATGTGTCTGACGTTTATTTTCAGCAAGACGGTGCTACATGTCACACAACTCGAGAAAACATTTCGCTTTTGCGATCAAAATTTCCTCAACGTGTAATTTCACGAAATGCAGATTTCAATTGGCCTTCAAGGTCATGTGATCTAACACCATTAGATTTTTTTTGTGGGGTTTTTGAAAAGTCGAGTTTATGCTAACAAGCCAAAAACAAGTTGCAATTCGTGAAATAACACCAATAACAATGTCGGAAAGTCATTGAAAATTTCGATATTCGGATTGATGTCTGCAGACGCAGTCATTGTGGACATTTAAATGATATTCTATTCCACTTATAATTGTAATGGATCATACTTTTAATAAAAAAAAACAGCTTGAAAAAATTGCAAATAGTTTGTGTTTTATTTCAAAGAAACATGTAGGCGCGTTTTTTGGATGACCCTTTATATTTAAGACTAAAAAATTAAATAATGTGTTACTGCGAGGAAACCACATCTATATTACCATTTCGCTACTGCTTATATAGCTCATCCGTGAATTTTTTTATGGAAAAGTCAAAAGTCTTATATTTTAAGCCAAATTGATTAAATGAGAACTACATTAAATCAACTAATAATAATAATATGTCATGAGAATATTTATGTTTGAAGGAATTAGACACAATTAATGTAGATTAACATAAATAAGATCTCAAATAACAAATTTTCGTATTGAATATTGTTTTCTCTTAAATATAACACAGAAGTTTTTAAAAATAATTTTTTGGTTGATTTTATGTTTAAAATCATCAAAACTTTTTAGGAGTAAGACCATAATAAAGTAGCAGGATATGGTAGGATTGTCGATAGCATGGAGAAATCTTGTACAGGGTGATAGCAGTGGCGAATTCAATAATTTTCGCTGCTGCTAGAAATGTCAAAACAGACGCGCGTTTCGGCGAAAATTAATGAATTCTCCATCGAAACCACCTAGTGTTATTTCGCCATGATTTCTTATATATGTATGTAGTATGACATTTTCAGCCACGGCGAAAATAAATGAATTCAACGATAGAATGCAATAGCTTACTTTAAATTAAAAACGTTTAAAAATATATTTAAGAATAGCAAAAAAACTTATTGCAAATTACACAATGTAAAAGAAAAAAAACCAAACATTGACATTTGAAAGTGAAATTTATGTAATTTCTTTGCAAAACAAGAAATATTTAAATGTATTTATTTTTATTTTCGCATTATTTTTTCTTATTACAGATAGAACAACAACAACAAGATATTTTTAACAGGGTGAAAAAAAACGCAAAAAAAACAAAATAAAAGCAACCTGAAAAAGCAGAGCAACACGAAGAAAAACCACATTAAAATTGTAGAGAGGAGGAGTGCATAAAGAGTAACCTCAACAAAAAAAAACTGTTTGATATGTTAAATACAATTTTAAAACGGCATTCAGAACTAAAGAATATTTAAATTTTTGTTTGAAATCTAAACTTGAAATACAGGCAAAAAATATCTTTTAACTACCATAAATAAAAACATCAGCGGTTAAATGTTAAACAGCAGATAAATATCTTCATACCTATATTAAAAAAAGATTTAATAAACAAACAAACAAAAAAAAAAAAAAAAAAACACCAAACCAAAAATGTATTGAAAATGTAAGGAATGTTTGCGTATTCAACGAAAACCTGTCAACGTTATATCAGAAATTGTAACAATAAAAAAAGAATTAAAATATAAAGGAATTCTTTTCACAGTCAACGTAAATCAGCATAAGATATCAAAGGCAACAACAGCAGCATTTGAAATCAAACTGTAATACCAACTGCATTAGATCGTTATAAAAATAGCCCAAAGTCTAGAAACCAAAATAAAAGAGAGAAAAAAGAAGAAATTTTTTGAAATTAAATCTACATTTTAGAATCAAATAACAGCAACAACCACAACAAATACATATGCATTAAGGTGTTGGTGGAAATATTAAAATTTCGCGTGCTCTTATTAGTGCATCATTTAATTTGTTTGTTTGTTTGTTGAATAATAATAATAATAATAATTACCCCCTACAAGACATTTTGTCCTGTGCAGCTCTCTGTCGACGACTTCATTTTTTGTCACTGCTAATATTTCTTGCTCTACAGAAATTAAAAAACAAAAATTAATATTAAACACAAAAAAACTTCTCTAAAAACATTAAATTACATAAAATAAAAAAATACCAAACACTAAAAAATTCTATACATGTTTTAAAAAATAGATAAACATCTACTTGAGACATTGTTTTGTAAGGAAACAACTTAATTTACGACAAGTAAAATTTTTAAAGTTACCAAAATATTACATATATTTTCTCAAAACGGTTATTTTCATAAATTAATAAAATTACAAATTTCAAAATGAAGCGACGTAATGCCGATTGCGGCAAACTACGGAGACCTATAAAACGCAACAAAATAACGGAAAGCATGTATGGCAGGTAAGTCAAAAACACTCAATATGTTTTCTATCTTTTATAAAAAAAAACCTTTTCAAAAAAGTTTCCCTCTGTAAAAATGAACTTGAAAAAATATTTATTTTATAAATAATTCATTATAAAAATATTAATTACACTGTTTTGCAGAAAATTCCTTTTTTACAAACAAAAAATTAAATGAGTAGTAAGAATTTAAGGTGCTTAGTAAAAATCTTACTTCAGTTTTTTTCTATCACATTAATATGTTTTTAAGGTAGCGTGGCAAATAATAAAGCGATAACGTTAACATATTTAATGATAATTCTAGAACTGTTAAGCAAAATTGAATGGATAAAACACACTTTATTTTTCTACTGATCAAAAAGAAACTTTTTCGTTTTATAACAAAAATACAAAAACAAAAATTAAATAGCAAAAAAAATATTTTATACTAGCAGTGCCCACTACTTCGTTTGCGTATCATATCTAATTTTCTGAAAATTAAAATTTAGGAAAATGTGTTTTTAAACATTTGTTGTAGAGTTATGTAAACAGTGTTAAATTTTTTTCATCTACAAAAACAAATTGTACTAACTAACAACTGTTTTAGTACCATTATACCGGTAAAATTAAGTGCTTTTACATTTGTATATCTTCTTTCTCTACGAAATGAAAACTTTTTATGAAAAAAAATTATTTTATATTTGAACTAATGTTCCAAGGAACCTCCTCACAAAAATTAATTTAAATCCGACCAGCAGTTTTTACGTGATGCGAACACAGACAAACATACATTCAGACAGACAAAAATTCCAAATAAAGGTGTTTTGTATCCATATCGACTATTATCTACACCAACATCAAAATTTTCAAAAAATATTTTATGTACAGAAATGACCCCGTTACTGTTTAATTATATGTATAGATAAAATCTATGCAAAAATGTGTACTGGTTGATTTGAATCCATGCCTTTTGCATATTTGTGTTCTGTGCCTGTGTGCATTTCGCTTTTCCGTTTCAATCAACCCAAACACTGCAGAAAAGTATGTGTGTTTCAAACGTGTGTCGAACATGCGTTGCCGACTATTTGACAATGATGCCGTTTGATTACATTTTTTATTATTTGAGGCAAGTACCTTCCCGATAGCCGTTTTTCTTAATCTGTGATTTCGGTTTTAATGCTAACAAAATTCCATTAAAAAAAATAGTTTGAAATAAATAAAAATAATAATAAAAATGAAATAAAATTTACTTTTTCTGGCTTAGGTTCATTTTTTAATTTTATTTCTAAAATTTTTTAGAAAGAAAAGTTATTTACAAATGCATGCTAACGTTTCCAAAGAAAACCGGAAAAATTAGACTTTAGCAGAATGTAATGCCACATTTGCCGGACCGCGACATCCTTCAGCACCATTTTTCGCATCTATCTACCTTAAGTTGTGTACATTGTAAACATCATCTATTTAACCAACTAAGCAATATTAATTTTGTTGGACGAAGTTCACACACAACTGAAAGCATTTCTTTGTTGTTTTCTCTACAACACTTCAAACACACACAACTTAAGGTAGATAAATGCGAAGAATGCTGATAAAGGATGTACCGGTCCGAAGAATGAGGCGTTACATTTTGCTAGCGTTTTATTTTTCTTGTTGTCTTCGGAAAACGTCCGCATACATTTGGAAATAATTTTTTTTTTAATTTTTTTTTAATTAAATTTAAAACTGAACCTAAACCAGAAAAATGTAAATTTTAATTTATTAATAATATTCCACGGTTTAATCCCTGATTGGAAAAAAATAAAAATAATTTTGTTACTAAAGTTGTAGCTTTTCAATTAGTGAAAAATCACGAAATGTTTTTTGCTTTATATTTAGAAACAGCAAAATGTTTCTGGTAATAATTTTTTTCAACTGAGAAATAATAGGTCTGTTCAGTAACTAAAAATTGTTGCAAACTGTTGCTATAACGTGTTCATTTACTTGAAAAACTTGCAAGGAGAAAGTGAAAAAAAGGGGGAAAAGTGAGAAAGAAAAAATTTTTTAAAGTTTTGGCTTGTAAAATGTTAACTCGCAAAAACTAGCCACACAGCTGTTTTTTACTTTTGTAATTGATTAAAAAACGTGTGATAAAAGAAAATGCAAGTATTTGGCAATGAAAGAATATAAAAATTCAATTAATTTTGATTTTTTTTAAATATATTCTTTCAGCAGTACATCCTTTGTACCAATTTCAAGCGGCTGCCTATAACAGTTCAAAAGATAAGCTGAATTCTTGAAATTCACGGCCTTAAAGAAGCACCTTTTAATTTCCAAATTTGATGCTTACAATTTATTTTTATAGCGGACGCACTTGTATATACTCTGTATAAACTCTAAATGTCTGCCTACTACAATATTGGGACACCTTTTGATTGAAAGTTTTATTTTTTCTACTTGTTGCTACAGCGCACATAATTTTAGTGACATTGTTTAAATTTGACTTCTCGGACTTTCACATAACAAAAAGGAATATTTTAATAAATATCACTTACGGGTCACCTTATAATTTTTAGTAGTTGTTAAAGCAGCAGAGATAGAGAGCTGTACCAAACATACATTGTGGCGAGAAGAATAGGGCTACGTTTTAACATTTCGTGTACGAAACTTCTTTTTAAAAGCTGTCTTCATTACAATGTCACTAATATAAAAAAGCTAGTTTTGTAAAAAAAAAAAGTATTTTCCAATTATATTTCTTAAAAAAAAGCATTTTAGAAACTGTGTTTAGAACTTTCCGAAAAAAAAGTATTAAAAAAAATACTTCTATGAAACCTTAGAAGGATTTGCAATAAAAAGTAATAAATCAACATAGTTTTTAAACCTTTTTCGAACGTGCGAAATTAACGATTTTTAAAACCTAATAGACATTTTCAATAAATATATTATTTGTTTTTTTTAAGAACAAAAACAAAGCAGATAAATGTTTAACCCAACAGGTTTAAAATCACATAACTTTAGAAATGTTTGTGCACAAAACACGTCTGTGTACACATAATAGAAATAACTTTAAACTCTTTTTAAAATTATTAGCAATTTATTGCTCTGTTAAAATCAATAAACTTAGCTGCTTTGTCAATAATATTAAATGACCTTAATGAAATAACTTAATTTTGTTTTAGTTTTTATTTTTGCTTGACTTTAAACATGCATATTTGTTTAATAAAAAGGTTTTTATTAACTTGCGAGATTTGCCTCACATATAAATAATCATAAAATACTTGTATGTATTTAATTTAAAGTAAATAAATTATTAATATTTAATGTTTGATATTCAGGCATGTCACAGAACTCAATTCCGATCGAAAGTGGTTTCAATTCCGCAAATTGCTTCTTCAGAAAACTAAAAACCAAAAATTTCTTCGGAATGAAACCACTTTCAAATTTCAAAGTGGAATTTTTTTTCCTTGAAATTTTGTTGTTTGCGGTTCTTGAATTTAGTTTTAAGATGTGTCCTACTTAGATTAGCCTTTTTGTTAACTTTGGTGTGTAAAATATTGCCACATTTAAAATCAATAGTGGAAATTCAATAATTTTCAGAAATAAACAAAATCAATCGGAATCCGAAGAAGGTAAAACCAGATCGATCGGAATTGTTAATACGAAATTAAAACCATTCCGATTGGACTGTGTGACATGCCTGATTATAATTTCAAATTCTGACACAGTGTAGAACAAGTGGTACATTAACTCATTCATGTCCAGTGTTGCCTATAAACATAAAAATTTAAATTTAGGTAATTTTCTTCTCTTATTTCAAAAAGTTTGTTGTAAAAATAATAAACAAAATAAGAAAATCATCATAGAATTTTTGAGAAATTGTTAGACTATAACTAAAGAAGGCAGGTGGAAGTAGAAATCAATAATTTTGTTCAAAGGCTTTATTTCTTATAGGTTCACTGGTCTATAATGTAATTATGGCTGACTTCCAAAACGTCAGTTGCTTTGTATTCGAACAATGTATTGTGTTTCATAATGCCGTGGTACTAAATGTTTACAATGCATACCATTCAAAAATGTCGCAGACAAGTATTAGAAACGTTGCAATTGAGCAACTAGCGCATCAGTTTCTAAACTGATGCTTTGTTTCTCAACTTTGTATATGTACAAGATCTAAATACCGCAGTAAAACCGTAAACAAACTTTGTTGTATTAAATTTTGGAAGCCAGCCTATGTTCCAAAAAAAATATTTGGCAACTCTGTAAAGAAAACTAAGAGTAGTGTGTGTGAATAGAATAATAACACATGTTGTTTGTTAAAAAAAACAATATTATGAGTTAAATTCCTATCGGTCATATAAATAATCAAATTATTTCAGCAGTAGAACTTCCCGGAGACAAGACAAGAAAGATAATTATTTTTTGTAGCCGGAAAGAAAAATAAACTTTGTGTAGCTGCGAAATCGCCTGTGTAAACGAAAAACATTTAGATGATCAACGAGCCTCTAGTAAGCGAGAGGATATATGTGTGTGAAGTTAAATTTTAAAATTTATAACCGTAGCCACATTCTGTTACGATAACAACGCTTCTTGTTTAGCAAAAAAAAAAAAAAAAAGCAGAAAAAGGCACGCGTAATTGTCGATGGGGTGTTTTTTTTCAACAAATGCTGCTGGAATCGGAATTCTTGTTAAGAGCGAGTGCTAAAGATTCTTGATCACCGATTTTTATGGCCTGAAATGGAAGATATGAATTTGGTGGGATGGCATACCATGTTACACAGTTTATCAAAATATTAATCCTTTGTGGACTAAGTTCGGCGATGTCAATTGGCCGCCTCAGGCTTGCGATTGGACCCCTTTAGACTTTTTGTGGATTGCTGTTAAAGACCGATGCGAGTAATTCTGAAACGATCCACACTCTTTTTAAGCCTTATATTGTCCGATTAATTCGTAAAATAGAACTACAAACCATTACCAAAGTGCTGGTAAAATTGACTCACAGAATAAATTAATGCGAAGCTAGCCGCAGGTATCACATAAATAAAATAGTGTTTCGTAAACTATGGGGATACTTATTATTATTCATAAATATACTAAAGACATCAAGCTGAGTTCATTTTATTTAATTATTAAAGAGATTCTTGTGTTTGGATCAATTTCCACTTTAATGGCGCGCATATTCGCATAATTGCAAATAGAGTTTCACGTCGGTGTAAATTTGCTGTTCACTTCTAAGTCTTTCTTAATGGCAGTGAAAAGTTTAGTTTTGCCCTTAAAAAAAGCTAATCAAATATACTGGATGGCAGATTTTCTATAAAAATCAGAAGCCTAGCTTGTTTTCAATTCCTAATGCTTTTTATATTCTTTTGTAAAGACATATTGACTTAACTAAACCTCTTTAATATTTTAACGCTCTAATTCATAAAAAGTTCTTATTTTAGGTTTAAAGTTTACAATAGTTATTGAACAAGTTTCTTATAAAAATTCGTATAAAAATCCCAGAATTACAGTTGTAAAATTAATCTACAATTCTACGTTTCACTTGGCCCAAAAACCAAATTTCAATTAACCCGAAAACCAAATGTGGTTTTTCCTTTATATTTATTTTTCGCAAAAAAAAATTTTTTTTTGTAAAAATATGTTTTTGAATAACGAGTTCTATGACGATCTGTTTACCCTACTTTTTTCAAGTGGACCCGTTTCCACTAATTCATTCCAATCCTAGTCTATTCCAGGAGGTGTTAAATAACCTAATGATCTTTTGATTCTGGCTTCCAAAGGCACTGCTCGAGAAAAATACACAATTGATTTTTTTTAATTAGATTGGCCTCCAAGGCCAACTTAAAAAGAAGTAAAATAAAGCGAAGAAAAAAAAGAAAAAGAGAATTTGTATGTTCGTGTGAACTTTCGTCTGCTACACATACTACAACTGGTTAAAGTTGGTTGAACACTTCACTATTCAAATAAATTTGTTTTTTATTTAATTTTTATTTTATGAAACAAATATAGTTTAGCCTGGTACCTCCAAATGAAATAAAAAGGTGTCCGGGGCTAAGAAAACGCAATTTTAAGCACAAAATTTTAAGTAATAAATCCTGCGAAACCTCATATTTTCAGAGTTACGACGAACCTCTAAATTTTCTATATGGAATTAAAAATATTCTATAGCGAAATGGACCAATATGGGTATCGTAAGAAAGCTTTTTAAACAAACTATCAGAATCCTTACAAAATTATGTTGAAAAATGTTTATCCCATTAGAAACCAGTTGAAAGTTAATAAATTTTAAATAATTAATTTTGCTTATAATTTCACTTTGCTAAACAAAGTTGGCTCCTTTTTGTATCAAAAATATTTTGTAAGATGTACATAACTATTTTTGAATTCCGGGGTACTTGCTAAAATTAGATTTAAGGGCTAGTTTTTTATTTTTAATGCTTGAGAGTCCCATTGGTTTGAAATGGACTAAAATTTGTATGCGATATGTATGGCGCTTGATAGGAATTATGATAGGATCTTCTATGATACCCATATTGTCCTATTCTGAAACAAAGTGAGATATCTTAAAACATATTTAATTTAATTTATTTGGCGATACGTAACTTTAAAAATATGGGCTAACGTCGAATTTGTCAGTTTACATTTTCTTCTTAAAATGGCTTCTTCTACCCCAGGATAAACTTTTAATAAAAAAAAAATATCTCAACAAAATTCATTTTATTTTTGGGTAAAAGTGTTTATTAGGCTATTAAACGTTTATGAATACTCTTTTGTCGAATTTTGTTTATTAAAGGCTTAAAAACTTTTGAAAGTACATTTATGAATTAGACTGTTAAAAATTAAATTTTTTTCTTCTTTCTTTTTTAGCACAACCGTATTATATATGAAATTTTTGGTACTATGGGCAATTGTGATAACTGCAGATTTTATGTTTATGTTCCGTTTTGAATTTTTATGGCCCTTCTGGTTACTACTGCGCTCCGTACATGATTCATTTAAATACAAAGGATTGGTATGTAGAAAAAGTAGTTATTATGTGTTATACGAACGAACATGTTTATTGAACTAATGTTTCAATTTATTAATGGACATATTTTTTATAATTATTGCAGGCATTTTCTGTATTGTTTGTTTGTATTGCCATAACATCCGATTTGGTTTGTTTATTCTTTATACCAGTTAATTGGTTATTGTTTGCTGCCAGTACATATGTTTGGGTACAATATGTTTGGCATACAGGTAAGTAAGCAAGTTAAATTATATTATTTTTTTTTACTTTAAAATTATTTCTTAATTTTTTTATATATTTGATTGTTTTCTTGCAACAGATAAGGGCATTTGCTTGCCCACCATTATATTGTGGATGTTATTTGTATATTTGGAAGCTGGTATAAGATGGAAAGATAGCCGACATATGCCACATTTAGATTTATGTAGGCCGTTTGCAGCACATTGGTAAGCAAGCATAGTCATATATCCAACATTTGTTAGCCATTGTTAACTATTAATTAGGACCTCTAACACTTTGTTCATATCAATATGCAACAAAATGGAAAAATGATAGCATTGTTATTAAAGTGTTATGGTCCGCTAACACACAAAAGTTTTGTTTAATCACGAAAATGTAATTTGAAACCCTTTAGATATCTGTAATGACAAAGCTAATGTTACTGTCTTAAAAAATGTTGCATTGTGTCTTAGATAAACATGTAACTGCTAGTTTGTTGAAAATACGATCATAAGTTCAAATCCCAACAGAGCCCTAAGTATAAAGAAAAATAATTGTTATTATATGGGAGCGGTTTATTAGTATTTCAAAGGCGAGTAAACTGTAAACAGCGGTACAAACCTCATTGTAGTTTCGAGATGAAAGTAAAACTATTGATTGACCTGCACACACCTGCACACACCTGACACAAAATAAGAAATCTAATCAAACGAATAAAATTAAAAACTGAAGTACTTATATAAGAACCCTTAAGTTTGAAAAGTAAATAAAGTATTTGGCTGGCTGAGCGTCTCGTGTAGACTGAGACTACTAAAGATGTCGAAAGTAGTTCGAAAACATCGAAAGTAGTTCGAAAACATCGCTGCTGTTTGGGACAATCCATGTGGTTCTTTACAAGTTTAAATTTAACCAAAATAGTTTTCTTGGTGTAAATAAGCAAGGAAAAAGAAAGCTTTACAAATGGTGCTATTGTAACAGCTCAGATGTAACCGTAGTTTCCTCCTTAAAAATTGGTAATTTATCACTATGGTGGCATTTGGAGTTGGAGAAATTGTACAACCTTAATTGGCCTTCCTCATAGGTCAATGGGACACAAGTTAGTTGGCTATTGGGACTACTAAATAGATGCACGCTATCAAAAAGACTGGGGGTAGAGAAGCAACGATTCAGCAAGCTATACGCTCACGGTGGCAATTCAGAGAACTGCACCATTTAGCTCTTAATTGGTCAGAGTCTTTAAAATTTGCTTGGTAATAGCCGCTTTTTATCTAAAATCGCAACAAAATATCCATAAAGGACTTTGTTTTTGCATCTGTGTCCATCTATTGTAAGAGTGGCCATCCTCCGTAACTAAATTATGAGTAGGCGCATTGGACATCCGGTCAACGTGTAACAGAATATCGCCTTAATTGTTTTTGAGATATTGGCGGAGTCCTATCGGGGTATGGCAGCGATTAGTTGACAGGTGACATGCGATTAAGAACTAACTGCCTGATCAATAGCTCATTACGTTATTTGACTGTCAGTATATTTATATTTTGGTGTAAATAATTCATTTTGGTCATCTTGACGCAAAATTTTTTGGCTTCGCTAAACTTGGCAGCACCGTTTTTTACTTCTCTTTTTCAATTTTTTCTTAATACAACTTTGTATAACTTTCGAACAATTACATAATATCATTTTACTTTCGATTTGGAAATTTCTTTCGAATCGCTTACATTTTCGAATCGAATTACATAATAACACCCTGTTGTGATTAGAATTGCAGTATTCCTTATTGTTTGCAAACACTCGCCACTTAATGTCGTTTATGAGTTTTGTCTTTACAAGGGCTGCATACTTGAAAGAAAGATAGGCTTTATATATTGCCGAAATCATGCCACCTTTGTCACACTTTAGGAGGTGCTGGGAAGAACTTTTAAATACTTATTCCGGAATTTGTTTTTTTAGGGCAATGTATGAGTCGTGGAAGCGAATGTAAAGAAGGCTATAGAAGACATCTAGATTTGTGCAATAATTCATTGTAGGTGTACGTCTGTCTTCGACTGGATTTTTTAGTTTCATCTTTACTTACTTGGCTTTTTGTAATTAATTTACATTAGAATAAAACAAATTATAAATGAAATATGTTCCTTTTATTTAATTTTATGTGACCATATTTAATTTTACACTTTTAGCATTGGTTACCCAGTTGTTACCTTAGGATTTGGCTTCAAAAGCTATGTAGGCTATCGTATGCGTCAGCGTAAGCAACGGGAGGTCTCAAAAGAAAATGAATTTTATATGCAATTATTGCAGCAAGCACTGCCACAAGAGGAACCTGCACTGGCTGAGGACACTCAAACTGTGGTGGCGACAAATAATACAAATGCAAATGGCGTTACTGCTGTAGCTTCAAGTCATGGTATTGTTTGTAGTGGGGGTACATCAAATCAACATAATCATAATGGTAATACGACATTAACAGCAGGTGCATCAATAACAGCAGCTCATACACAAATGTCAAATTCTATAGCTACAGCAAATGGTTCTGTCGCCATAGCACAAAATCAGCAACAACAACAACAGCATCAGCAGCAGCAACATCATCAGCATAATCATCATCAACAACAGGAGCATCACCAGCATCACTCTCATAGCAATAATCACAATGGTAACAGTTTTACAACAAATTGTACCGCTTCAATGGCTTTATCTACTACTATTAGCGGTGTAGCCAACTCAAATTCCTCCTCCTCCTCTAATGCTACTTCCTTTTCTACTTCTAATAATAACAATAACAATGCAACATCTACGTCAGCCTCATATTTATCTTCTACGCTAACAACAACATCAACATCATCATCGTCCAATGATGATAAAAGCTATGTACAAATTGGTGGCGGTAGTAGTGGTAATTTTATAATGCTTTAAATTGAAAATTAAAAACAATATTTTACGCTTTATATTTTAATTTAATTTTACTGTAATTATTTTTTATAATAATCAAACATATTTATTAATCTTTCACACACAAATACGAGGTTAAGTCAATATCTTCAGTCTTTGCTGCAATTATTTTAAATATTTTTTGAATATTTAAATCGTAAAATACATTTTAATCCCTACGTATTATCATCACCTGTAAACATTTCTGCATTTTTAACTCGAAATTTTGTGTCATGACTCTTTTGCAGCAAAAGCTTGATATGGCTTACAAAGCTTCTCAGAAAGAAGGCTTAGGCACAAAAAAAAACGTTCTGAAGGAAATTCCTAAATAAAAAATGTGAATGACAAGTTTTGAAGAAAATTCCTTATTTACTTTTTTTGTAAACATCAGTTGGCGGATCGTTATTTAGAAAAGAGAATTTTCCTAAAGCATCTAACATGTTTATTGAAATTTATAGCCATTCTGTACTAACGTTTAAGCCTATAACTATTTAACGAATGTATTTACTACGAGGACAAAAAAAGTAGAGCTGAAACTAAATGTGACTGTCGATGGTGCCAAAATTCCGCAGTAAAACAACCCAAAATTACTTTAAAGTTACGTTATATATACATTTTATGCTCTAAGCGCACACTATTGCATTGAGAAATACGATCTTAGCCGGTATTTATTGGAGTACGAATATGAAAATCATGGAAGTTAGATCTAAAAAACTAAAATCGGTCGTCGGTAACGGGTTGTGTTGAAATGTTGAAAATGAGGAACACATTCATAACTAAATAAATAAATAAGTAATTTTGCTGAAAAAAAATTTATGTCACCGGAGAGAAAATCTGAAGCGCCACCTACGGAGTAAGACTCTTTTCCAAGTAATGTTACAAAAGATATCTCTGAGAGTGGGATCAGTATCCCAAATTATCTTGTTATGAAATATGACGGTCACTCTTTATACAAGGTTCCACCGATCTACCCTTTTAATAGAGTGCTTTTGTAGCAATTTAGATCGGGATGGTGTAGCCACCTAAATTCATGCTGCAAATCAATGAATAAGTTACTTGCTCTAAATCTAATTGATTCTGTTTTGAAAAAAACGTCAGCTAGAGGGATAATACGTTTACTTATAGTTAAAAGTGAAGTTAGTCCTGTGACTAATTCAAAAACTAAAAGTTTTTTCTAACGCCAGCCTGATGCATTTTTCGCCGATACAATAATCATGAAACCAAAGTTCTTAACGAAGAAATTATTAGGGTCATAATCACTTTTAAAAAGAACTGTATAAAATGATGCCATTTTACTGTAACGGCAATGAGAACTTAACATGCAAATCGGAACAACTGTAGAAGAAAATTAGAATTCAGCTGTCAAATACGCCGAACAAATAATTTATAGAACGGAAAGTAACCAAGTAACCACAAGATGCATAAGAACATACAGAAGTATGAAACGGTACCTGGATGCTGTCTTCAAGAAGAATGTTGATAGGGAGCTACCTCGAAGAGAAAGCGGTACTGGGGTAGATGAGACGATATTAGTTTATTATTTGGTATGGTAGGCTGCCTCGTAAATGGAATAATGTTCTTCCTCCCTCAACCGCAAACGAACAGTATACAACAGAAATAACAATAACAGTCAGCCTAATGGAGTTTGCCATGTAATTTTACTCAAAAAATGCAAAAATATAAAAACAGCTTGTGAAAAATGTACTCTGCTCTTTGACGACTTGGAAAAAGAAACCACAACCAAGAGAAAATATTATTCATTTTTAATGGCCATTAAGAAATTGTCTAAAAAAGAAAATACCTTAAAATCTATCATTAAGATAATCGTCGGTTGCACAACTCTGAAGACTATTTATTTAAACTATTTAAAAAACTTCAGACATCTCACTTTGCAAAAACCTAAAGGGAGAACACACTAAAATTATAATTAATAACAACTCAAACCAAAAATAGGACTTCTTATATTTTTATAAAGACTTATGACTTTGCCTCGTATAATAGAACTAACGATTAAATTGTAAATACTTTTTATATCTTATATTTTTATAAAAGGCATGTTTTGATTTTTACTTGTTAAATTTTCAAAAATGTTTATTTACAAATCATAATTTTATTTATTTATTATTTTTTAATAAACATTAAAGTATCATCGAATGGTCATATTGGAGTTGGTAGCGGAGTTGGCGGTAAAAACCATCGACGTAGCATGGAAAAAGAAAATAAACATAAAGGTGTTTCATCGTTTAATCAGAATAATCTAAATGCTGGTGATAATGAAAGCCATATAAAAATTAACAACAAAAACAACAACAACTATCATCAATTGAATCAGACAAATGAAAGCAACACACATCAGCATCTTCACCAGCAACAAAGTAATAACAACAATAAGGAAAAGTCAGTAGAATGGGATAATAATAGTAATTATCATCAACAGCAACAACAACAACAAAAAGATAAACATGGTAAGTAAAATAATAAATAATAAGTAAAATAAAGAACCGAAAAATACAAATTGTAAAAAGATTTATTTTTAAGAAAATTATTTTGTGTGATGTTGCAGTTTGTAGATTTAAATGTTTGTTGCTTAATCACGCTAAAACTTTCAAACCTATTTTGATAAAAATTGGATCACATATAAGATCCTTATACTGGTTATGATATTGGATACATTTTTTCAGCATTTTTAACTGAAAAGGGTCTAGGATGGGTAAAAACTAAATTGAAGGATAGTTTTTTACGTTTGAAATATAGAAATCATCATCAGACGGTACTATAACTTTCTTATTTAAGACTATAAACTCAGACGAAATTGCGGACGGACACCAGTATTTAATATTTATTTATCAATATCTTTTTTGCCCCCATTCAAGTCGCCAGTTGTTGTTAGAGCTTTTAATTTCGTTTTTCAATCTTGAGCTCTTTCACCCATTTGATCTTCTTCTCTATCATAGCAATACATTTTTCTTTTATGAGTCTTTTTAATTTCAGGAAAAGAAAAAATTCGCAAGAAGCCTGTAACTTCAAGAGTATTTTGTCCATCTTCGCTTCAATTCGATTTATAACGCCTCTGTCATCGGAGAAGATAAATAGCATATTGTTTGCATTTAGCGGAACTTAATAACATTTTTTACTTAATGTAGAGGTATAAACTCACCACTCAACATTTAATGCAGAGTGCGTAAACTCAGCACACACCAATCGAATTCGAAACGTCATTTTACATAAATTCTTAAAGGCTCCGCTAAAAGCGTTTTTCCTTAACTCAAAAATTTGAACTGTATTCAAACACAGAGACACTTAATTTTTCGGCAAGATCGCTATCTATTTATTCTATTTCTATTTGGCTCAGACCACACATCTTTTGCAAAGTTCTTATTCAAATTTGTATCCGCTTACAATATCTACAATATCCATTTTCGACCCCATAAAGTATAAATTTTTTAAGTCCTTGTGCATAGCGAAGTAGATTGAGCGATCTCCGTCTGTCCGATCGTGTTCGGATTGAAATTAACTTTGCCAAGACACTAGATGAGCTAGAGAAAATTTAAATACGTCAATCGATCAGATATAGTTTCGAAAATTTTGCTATTGAAAGTCAGCAAGATCGGCACATGTCCTTGGAGGCAACGGGCAAAACACCACGTCGTCTGCCTGTAATTTTTCAATATCATTTGGAACAACAAAAAAAAAAAACAAAAAACAAATATATGGGGCGATAGAGAATTAAAAAATAACAAAACAAAAAACATCAAGTGGTAAAATTGACGCTCGTCCTTATTTTCTTAGTTATCGGCTTCTGAACTTTTTGAAATGATTGATATGATTGAAAAGCTTTTGAAGAGATCTTTTAGGAAATAATAATTTTGTTTAAACGCTTAATCCATTAAGAGTCGATAACATTTTTATGTAAGTTTTTCTTTCTATGTCACCTTATATTTGTGACACAGACATGCAAATTTACATCGTTCCTACGACAATTGTATCTTCGTTCCAAACAAAGAGTGTCAACTCAGTAACAGCTATATCAACTAGAAGTTTTTCTCCAGGAATAACTTCTGACAGCAGCAGAAGTGTTGCAACAAAATAATATATAAATCGGTAGGGCGATTAAGGAAAAAAGCCTAAACCAACACAGGGGCAAGTGGTAAATAAATAAACCATGATACTAGAACAGCATTGTATTTGCTGCTAAACTGACGGTCGGTTTGTAAAAGAAAGCCAGAACATTTTTAAAGTGAATAACGAAATAGGCTTTGGGTTGTGTGTGGACTTCGTCTAACCAAATTAATATTGATTGATTATGAATATTCCTTATATTTTTAGTTACAAAATTATATGATTACAATGTACAATGTAGCGATTCCAAAGATATTGCATTACATTCTGCTAGTGTCTTATTTAAGTTATCCATTTTACCTGTTTTCTTTAATAATTAATAAAAAGAATTGACAAATAATTTTTCTTTTTTAATAAATTTAGAAATTTAAATATACATGAACTTAAGCTGACTTAAGATTATTTATTTGTTATAATAAAATAATTATAAATATTTTTTGTTTATATTTCCTAATAAAAGTTTTTTGTAAGCGATAAAAAATCTAACGAGATTCAATTTTAATATTTTTCTTTTTAAGAATCTCAATCAAAGTCGAATAAAAAGTCGAATACTTCCTCATCGTCATCAACATACAATGTAAATGGCAATGTTAATGTGATGGAAACAGAAGATGTTGTAACGGTGGAACCGGTAGAGAAGACTAAAGGTAAGAAAACTTAATTCTTCATACGTTGGATTATTTACTATTTTGTTTATCATTTTACTAGGACGCCGTAATCGTTCTAAGAAGGATAATGCATCTAAGGACAATCACCATCATAACCATAATAGTAATAATAACAACAACAACAACATCAGTAGCAATAACAATAATAATCACTCTCATACAAAAGAATCTTCTAGCAAAGAGAATCATAACACAACAAAGGATAACCATCATAATCATCATCACAATTCCGATGCTTCATCGGTATCTTCTTCCTCATCAAGCACATCGTCATCATCATCGGGTGTATCTGGTAATTCGGCCACCTCAACCATATCTCATTTAGCTTCTAAGGTTGTCTCGAAAATTTGTGAATCGTGTCTTAAGCTGGAAGCCGATTTAAAAAAATATCGCTCCGAAATCAGTCACATGAAACAGATCGAAAATGAATTGAGACAAAAACTTGACACGAATATGACAACAAAATCCTGTTTGCAGGCCAAACAGAAGGAATGTGATGAATTAGAAAAACGTCTACATGAAATGACCAATGCCCGACACAATGACATGATGCAATTGCAAACAGTCGAACGGCGCTTGGCTGAAGAGAGACGGCAAAAACAGTCCTTAGATGCTCAACTAAATAATGAGAAGAAGGCACGTAAATTGGCTGAGGAAAAAGCATTGCGTCCCGAGTGCAGCTCACAGTGTAAACAAAGAAAACAACAAATGGAGGAGGACGTTAAGCAGCTAAGACGTGATTTAAAAATGGCAGAAGAAGCTAAACAAATGGCAGAACAACACGGACGTAAATGGGAACAGGAAGTTTGTTTTTTACGTTTTTACTAAACATTTTGGGTATTTTATTTATTTTCCATTTTTTATTTCTTAGCTACGTATGTTTGAACAAGAAATACGTAATCGTGACTCCATACAGCCTGGCACCGATGTTTTAATGAACGCTTTAGCCGCTATGCAGGACAAGAATTGCACTTTAGAGAAAAATCTCTCGGCAGAGACTAGAGTTAAGCTGGACTTATTCTCAGCTCTGGGGGATGCCAAACGACAATTGGAGATATCAGAAAGTAAATATTGTGTTGAAAAAAAACTTATCATTTTTTTATTTTTTCATATACATTTTGTGGTCTATTCTTCTGAAGGGAATGGAATCTCTTTAATCACAAACTTTGTGAAAATCACTGCTAAAAGTGGCAGATTCTTTTAAAGTTGAATCTGTCAGTATGAAATAAAAAAGATTTCACGGAGTCTGACATTTAATATAATTAATTACTCAAAATCGTTTACTTTCTATTAAAGTTTTATTAAAAATCACAATACGAAAGTTACTTTTGAGAAAAATCACAAAAAATCCGTGCGCAATTCAGTAGAAGAATGGCATAAAATCTTTTAATTTTGTAAAGAAATTTCTCGAATGTTTATTTTTTAAGAAATATAAATTTATTATTTATTCAAAAATAAAAACTTAATAATTTAAGGTTAGAAATGTAAAAAAAAATTATTTCAATTTCTTCTGTAAAGGTCTACGTCGCTCCAAGGAAGATGAAGTTCATGATCTTAAGGCAAAAATTGCACAGCTTTTAGCGGTCATGCCCACTGATACTTTATGTTTGCCAGCCTGTAGCTCTACTGGTGCCAGCTCAATGCTACGCATGAATGATACTCCACCGCTACAAACTGGCCCGGGACCAGCATCCCCTATGCTTACCAGTCTGAGTGCTGCTCAAGCCCAACAACAACTAACAGGACGAGTAGTCGTATCTGCCTCTGCATCTGAATTTGTGCAACAAGCAATGTCTGGAGAATATGTTGTTGCTACACATTCTCAACAGCAGCAGCAGCAACAACATCAGCAGCAACAGCACCAGCAACAACAGCACCAGCAACATCAACAACAGCAGCATCAACAACAGCATCAGCAGCATCAACAACATCAACAACAGCATCAGCAGCAACAACAACAGTGTGGCGGTGTTGTGCCAGTTTCTATAGCCACTTCAGTTTTAGTAACATGTCCTCAAGTTTCTAATGGCGTTGGCAATGCTAATGTCTCTAATTTAGATCCCAATGCAACGATTTATACACCAAAAAGTGGTCCCAATAATAATGGCGGAAATGTTGTGGTTGTTGGCGTCTCAGGAGATGCCTGATGTATGTATAAAAATGTCCCCCAACATTTACAAAACAGTACTAGACGTCATGTATGAGATTATTTGTTTAAGTAAATTAAAAGAGAATACTGATGAAGCAAACTAAACTAAATGAGATAAAGAGGATACAAATGTTAAGAAATAAATTATTTGTAATTTTTAATATGAAATACTCTCTTCCTTTTAAGTCATATGCAGTTGAATGCGCATTTTTTTAATGACCTTGAGAATAAGATTTTTATTTCTTTTCTTTTTTTTCTTGGGGAAAAGAGTATATCAATATTAAATAAATATAAAAGAAAACAATTATAAAACAAACTTAAAAACCAATCAACATGATTACAAGATGAATAACATAATATTTTATTGACAAAGAATAAAACACAACACACACATACAAAAAGAAAACAATATTTAAAAAAAAACACAAATTTGAAAAGAAGTAAAATAAAAACTGCATTGAAGAAATAAATCTTTAAAGTTTCTTTTTGCATTCGAATGGACTCTTGAAATGTGATACTAAGGTAAAATAATACCCCTATATCAAATGGAAGCAGATGGTTCTATTCTAAATTACCTTAATACAAAAATGAAAAAAAACCTAAATTTTCCTATTGAGAAAGAAAAAGAAAATCATACCTATTTAAAATTGGACCTATGTGTCATTTTTTAAACTCCTTCAAATTCTTGAAAGTTTAGGAGCTTTTTTTCGCTTAGAGCTATTTTGCATAGTAAAGAACGGCTTCGAAAAATTAATCAAAATAATTTGAGTCTATCTAAACAGTTTTCACTTTTTACACCCTTTACTACAGGTAAAAAGAGTATATCGTATATCAGGTTATATCCCTGCCTATCTATGGTTTAACGAATTAAATATTTTTAAAAGTGTTAAATCTTTTGTCTAACTTTCAGTTTTTTATATTTATATATTTTTTATTTAACCTTTTAATTAATTATATTTTGTTTGATTTTTTAAACATTAGCTGCCGTATTCATAAAATAATAAAATTGGTTTGAAATGTATTTTAGGACAAATTTGTATGGAAATTGTGTAATAAAACACATTTTAAAATATTTTTTTTTTTTGTAGAAGACAGTAGGTCTTTATTATCTATATATATTTTCGATATTTCGCTACTCCATTGTGTAGCATCATCAGGAAAAACCACAATTTTTATACCCTTCACCTCAGGTGTAAAAAAGGGTATATCTGTTTGCAATTTCTACAATACACATTTCCGACTCTATAAAATATTTTTGTTTTGAGCTCTTATGCATAGCGAAATCGATTGAGCGATGTCTGTCGGTCCGCCCGTGTTCGCACTTTAACGATGCACTAGATGAGCTAGAGAAAATTTAAATACGCCAATCGATTAGACATACAGGCATGTTCTGACACTCGCACGTTTTTGAAATCACATGCGATTTCAAAAACGCCAACTTTTGTTTTACATGTTCTGAAACTCACGCGTTTTGCTTGCGATTTGCTTTTTTTTAAACTTATGTTCGAAAAACATATGATTTGGCGGTGCAAAACATAAAAATCAAAAGAAAATTTAAAAAATGGCAGCAGCCTTCTTGCTTAGTTTAATTTCTTCAAATAAACATGAAATTAAAAAACGGATGCTTAGAGATAATTTCAATCTATTGGATATTCCAATCCAATAAATATTTATTAATTTCAAAATTTTATACAAAGCAAGAAATAATTTGGCGACAAATGAAATTTCTATTAGTGATGTTGCATTTAGCAACTTTAAAGAAAATGATTACTTATCGTGAGTAATCAGTACTTAAAATTTATTTTTGCTTATTTTGTTAGTTATAACATACACGTTCAAAACGCAGATCGTCCTAAAAATAATTGAGATATATTTTTATTTATTTTTATTTTTACATTAACACTTAAATCGTCCATTTAATAAGCACTGAATATTTGTTTAAGATTTAAAATGTGAATAACCGCATTTTTATTTGACTACCGACTAAACATTTAACCGCACTAATACTAATATATTTTCGAACATCAATAAGAACAGCTGTTTTTATGAAATCGCAAGTACTCAAGAAAAAACCAACACAAACAATTGATAAAACAAAGGGCATATTTTAAATTTATTATTTAACACTTTAATTGTGTAAAAATATAAATAAATTTGGATAAAAATAAAAGAAAACATATTAATTTTTATTTGTGTATAGTTTTATTATTGTTTTAAAGTTTATTTTAAGTGAAATTTATAACTTCACTTCAGTCTGTGCTTGCGATTTCAAGTCGCCAAATTTCTTGCGATTGCGAACTACAGAACACCTTTCATGCGATTTCAACTCACATCGCAAGTTTTAGGCGATTTGCGATTGTCAGAACATGCCTGATAATTTCGAAAAATTTTTTACTGAAATTTAGCAATATCTGTCCATGTCCATTGGGGCAGCGGGCAAAACTCCACCCCTGCCTCAAATTTTTCCATATACATGGGGCCATAGAGATTTAAAAAATAAGAAAAAATTGGCGCTCGCCTCTGAACTTTTCATAAGTACAAATGTGCATTGAAGAGACCTTTTAGGAAATACTAAAATTTTTAAAAAAATGCATAACCCATTAAGAGCCGATGATTTTTTATATAAAATATATAGTACTTAATTTTTTTCTTATTTTTTAATTTTTTCACCCTAATATTTGTATTTTTTTTATTGTAGATTTTCATATAAGGTGAAGGGTATATAAAATTCGGCATAGCCGAATATTTTATTTAATATAACATAAGTTTGCATGTTTGTTACTCTGTCACTCATGAACGGTTTTATAGAGTTAAATGAAACTTAGATCATAAATATGTAGGTTTAGACGGAATTTGGAGTAGGATATATTTAGTTGATCACAATTTAAAGAAAAATATTACTATTTTTAACAACCATAAGTCCATACTATTGTCACATATTTCTCAAAATTTTGTTTAAATGTGAAATCCCAAAATTTACGATCCCTTGAAAAAGTAGACAAAATATCTACGAATCATAACATAAAAATTCAGGTCAGAAATAAAACCAACAACTAAGTAAGTGGTCAATTAAATATATAAAAATATTTCTACATATTTCGCTTTTTTTAATTTTTTGACAAATGAAAGAAATTTCACACAAAAAAAATCATTTTAACTTTTGTTATACCATGTTTCCGAGCAGGCCAATATTCTTGCTTCGCTCTTTCATTCTTGATTCACAGCCCAATCATGTTTGAATAAACGTGCTTCGCCATACAAAATACTGAGAACGAAGCACGATTCATTTTGAATCTACTTGCGAAATATGAATAATATCTGTCTTCTCTAATTTTTATCGCAAGTTTATCTGAACTAGCTGCATAAAATGTAAACAAAAAGAGTAAAGGCAGAATTAGCCGACCGTTGAAATCGTAAATTTAAAGTAAATGTAAATGTAGCTGTACAGTAAATGTAAACGTAGTTGTGCTTATAAAATGTGTAAAAACGTATCATGTGTTTTTGACATGAGCCAAAAATAAAATACCTGGGTATTCCATTTCTGTAGCAATCTGCTTCCAAATCATCTTTTTTTGTCTGGATTCTTATATCCTGTAGAATGTTCATTATTAAGGCATTCATTCGCCTGGACAAGATTTATTAATTTTTTGTCGTCCATTATTTTTTTATTTTTCTAAAGTTTAGTTTATAAATAAATAAAAACACACAGCTGTTCAAACCAATGATGGCCACTTTGCCATTTTGTGTAAAAAGTACGTAAATAATGCAATCGTACTAAAATGATGTTGTATTGTAATAATGAAAAATTTAACATTTGCACAAAGTATACTCAGCCTAACAATTTTACAAAACATTATATGTATAACATATTTAATTTAGAAAAGAAAACTCCATAATTTACTAAAAATTATCTTGTGTATCATAAAATTTAACAAATAAAAGTTTAAATAAATAAGCACAAATAAGTACTTGAAAAGGGGTATTATACTTCACTTCAGTTTGTTATAGTATTCACCATCCCTGGCTACATCTGTCACGTAACCTCGTAATAAAATTCTATTTTCAGCAGGTTGAAACCCTACGACTAAGTGACATTTCAGTCGGCTAAGCATTTGCATAGCTTTTCGTATAACAAAAATGATCAGCTGACACATCTGCACTTACATTTCTACATTTACGGTCGGCTAATTCTGCCTTAAGACAATGTTAAAAGTGGTGTGTAAAATAATAAACAAAAAATTTAATTACTTTTTAAATTTCAATAAATTACAAACAAAAAATTGTAACGAAGAATAAATTTTTAGAACAAATCATTTGCATATTTTTTTAGTTTTTGTGCAGAAGTCAAATCAAAGCATGTTGTATGCTTTGCGATCATAATTCGAAGATCGAAGCAAGTGCTTCATTTTGCCGTGGAAACATACTATTATAGTATGTTTCCACGGCACCTGCTTCGCTCTCTATTCTTGCTTCACACTCCAATCATGAGCGAATCTACTTGCTTCGCCATACAAAATTATGAGAGCGAAGCTGGTAGATTCATAATGAATCTACTTACGAAGCATGAAAAATTTATGTCTTCTCTAATTTTTATCGCAAGTTTATCTGAACTAGCTGTATATAATGTAAACAAAAAAAAAAAAAAAACAATGTTTAAAGTGGTGTGTGGATATGTGTAATATAAAACACAATTAATTTCATTAAAATTTTAAATGTAATAAATTACAAACAAACAAAATTAAAAAGAAAAATAAAGTTTTTGAACAAATTATTTGAGAGTTATTTCAGTTTTTGTGCAGATGTCCAATCGAAGCATGTAGCATGTGTCGTGTAAACAGCGTGCTTCGCAATCATGATTCGAAGAGGGAAGCAAGTGCTTCATTTTGCCGTGTGAACATGCTATTATTGAGGGTTTTCACATTAGACTAATTGTGCTGGCATAAAATCGCAGTTTGTAGGCTTTTTCGGTGAGGAGAGTGGTTTTTGGTTGGCACAATTTTTCAACCAGCTTCAACCCCGCACAAGCAGAACAAAACTAACACATACACACTTATGAAAACACAGGTTCTGCGTTTCTTTTTTTGCAGAGCGATTTTTAGTGTTTAGTCGTCCATCGACGCGTAAACATGAATACATCAATGATGAATTTTATTGTGATTGAATTCAATTTTCTTATAATATTTTATCAAGGGAAAATAAGTTTAAAGTTAATTTAAGTTAATTTTTATATGTATTTTACAGAAAAAAATTGAAAACGAACTTTTTGTCAAATATGAATAAAATATTAATTGAAATCTTCTTCATCTTCTTTTTATGAATAAAATATTAATTGAAATCTTCAGCTTCTAGGAGTGATGATGCAGCTTGCAAGTTACAGCCACTAGAAATTCCTCCTAAAATTATTGCCAATTCATCATCAATTATTTCAGCCACATTTCCGCATTTTATGTATGTGTTTACCGAACGAAAGGCAAACATGAAATAAACAAAGAAATTACTAACACACACAAAGCTGTGTATACGTGCACAATTTTATGCCAGCATAATTAGTCTTGTGTGAATACGAAAGAACAAAAGTTGTGCGGATTAAAAATTAGTCTAATGTGAAAACCCTCATTCAGTTTGCTTTTTAAATAACTGTCAAACGCATATTTTTTTATGTGTACCTTTTGATTACTAAAAGCGATAACAGTTTATCATCGCTAGCACATGACTTGTCATTTATCCAAGGCGAATTTCTACGGTTTCGCCTTGTCATTTATCGCTTTCAAATACATAATTCAGGTCTAAGTTATACACTAGTTACACATATTTTTATAAAATATATCGTTTTAAAATAAATATAAACACTAAACAAAATGCCTCGATCCATACCAGACAGGTAAGCATATTTCTCAACTCTTGAAAGTACTGAAACGGCGATTTTTTAAGGTGGAAAGACTACAAACCTATTGGGAAGAGAATAGAAGGAACAAGATTTATTGCTTTTAAAGTTCCCTTAAAGGAGGTAAGTTTTATATTTGTTCATCATAACTTGTATTTATTCTGCTTAAGAATTTTGCTGTTCGGCCAAGTTTAGCTATTTAATATACATTTATTCCACAAATCCAATCCCGTTAAAATGCGGGACTTTATAACAGCTGTTCTGATTATGTGAGTTTCGTAGTGCGAAAATCTATTGGCTGTGTGACTGTTGGTTTCAGAGAATATCTTAGTGTTCTGGGAACGTGAAAAGCAGGATAGATAGTGATGTTTAATACATTGATAATAGAGCAAGAACCTGTAGAAAAGTTTATTAGAGGTCGTTAAAAGGGGTGATCAACGCTACATTGGGTTCAAACAGCGAAAATCTGGTGCCGTTTATACATTTGATAATCACTGCAAGTTTTAAAACAATGCTGAACTTGGGTTAACTATATATAAAAAACAAATAGTAACAATAATATTCCTGCTTCCTTAGCTAGATAGTAGTGAGAGGAGTCCTTGGAACGAAAACTAAAAACAAAAAATTGTAAACTTAAGCTGGCGATAAACTAAAAAAAAGAAAATTAAGAATATAGGTATAAACTCTTGCTTCCCTTAAGTCATGAGAAGTCCTCAAAAAAAAATAAAATAAATAAATAAACAATAATCTAACAACGTAGGAATGAATTGTGTTGGGCCACCAAGAAATTGCGAACTGTATTTTGAATTACAGGCACTATTTCGAAAGCTTACTGAATGCCCAAATTGAAGACATGATCTACCTCTACTTAATATTCTTGATTGTACCATCAACGAATTTGTAAAATCCCGTTTTTTTTTTGTTTAACGTTATTTAAAATTTAGCAAAATAAGTATTGTTCCTAACTGTAGCAGCATAAGGCAGTTTTGTCAGGAATATAAAATAAAACTATTCAAGTCCACGAGCTTGATGTCTATTTTGTAAATAAAGTGACAGCATTTTTATTTTTTAACACGTTGTTTCTAATTACGTGTCCACCACTGTATGTGATGGAAATCGACGACGTAAGAATAATAATAATCATTTTTTCCTTCCTTTTCGAAAAGAATTAATTTCCACCGCATTTCTGTGTCTTAAATATACTAAACATTTTTATACCCTTCACCACAAAAAGTGGAAAAGGGTACCTATAACTAATTTTGTCATTCCGTTTGTAATTTCTACAATATCCATAAAGTTTATATATTCTGACTTCTTATGCATAGCAAAGTCGATTGACCGATGTGAAGTCTGTCCGTCCGTGTTAGTGTTGAAATCAAAATTTCCGAGGCACTAGATCCCATAGAAAAATTTTAAATACGCCAATCGATCAGACATAGTGTCGAAATTGGGATTATAAGATTCAGCATATCATAATAGAGCGCTTTTACTTGTTTTTCATAATTTTTAAAATATTATTTTATTGTTTACATATATATATATTTTTTTTTAATTTCCAAATCGATCGTTTTCCAGGCCATACCTGATGTATTGTATTATTTTGACGGTCAACAACTTATCATTTATCATTTATTTTTAATTTTTTCTAGCACATTTCGAAACATGTTGATAGCGAAACACAATTGGATAATAATGTACTTCTAAAAATGATTCCAAATTTAGGTCTTATTATAGATTTAACAAATACCAATCGCTTCTATGATCCTAAAGTAAGTTTTGTTTTACACAAAATTTTCTACAAATCAAATTACATAAGAAATTTTTGTTTTAAGATTTTTCAAAAACAGGGAATTGAACATAAAAAGCTAATGGTACCAGGTCATGACACTCCTCGCAAAGATCTAAGGGATAAGTATGTTAAATGCATGTGTTTCGTAGAATACAAATTAAACAATTTCAATTTACTTTTCAGATTTATTGTGATCGTTAAAGAATTTTTGGAAAAAAATAAAGACAATGGTAAAAAAAAACTAATGTTGAAATAAAATAAATAATAATAAATAAATAAATTGCTTTTTAATTTTCTATGTTTACAGATAAACTAATTGGAGTTCATTGTACACACGGTGTAAATCGTACTGGTTATATGATTTGCAACTATATGATCTCTCAAATGACTATAGAGCCAACTGAGGCCTTAGATAGTAAGTATCTATCTATCTCTTAGGTTATCCAAACGTATGCAGAAAAAACTAAATTAAATTTGTTTATTAAATAGAATTTGCTAATGCTCGCGGTCATAAAATAGAAAGAAATAATTACATTAATAATTTGCAAAATCTACAAGAAACAAAGGAACAAAATGTAACTGCTAAACAAAAAGCGAAACTAGAAAATTGGAGAGAACATAAAGTAGATAACGTACAGTCGAAAAATTGGAGACAACCAGGACAACAACAACAACAACGTATTGAATATGATCACAAAGAAATTCCTAATAGACTTCAAAATTTAGGTGGCAGGTGTGAGGAAAAATATAAATCATTTCAAAGTTGTTCTCGTGCAAAATCACCTTTATCGCGTTCATCACATCATCCTAGAAGAAATTATTCTCGTTCAAAATCGCCTTTATCACTTTCAAAACGTTGTAGTAGAAATTCTTCTCGCTCAAAATCACCTTTATCACGTTCATCACATCATCCTAGAAGAAATTATTGTCGTTCAAAATCTCCTTTATTACGTTCAGAACGTTGTAGAAGAAATTCTTCTCGTTCAAAATCACCTTTTACACGTTCACATTATATTAGGAGAAGTAGTGATAGAGTGTCTCGCCCCCGGACTACAGATATTGTAAACAATAGACCTCGCTACATTGTGCCGCCTGCTGAAGAACGCAACGAGCACTTAAGATCAGTTTCACATCAGACGTCAAGTTTAAGGTTAGACTATTACAATAAAAGGCCGATGGGTGAAAGTCAACGTAAAAAAGAGTTACAATGTCGCACTCATCCTGGTCCAACACATTATTCATAGTTTTTATTTTAAGGGCTAAACAAGTTAAGGATTAACTTTTTTTTGATGATAGAAAGAGGAAGCAAAAGAGAGATATGGTTTGGTTTTTTATTATTAAATTTATTTAAATTCGCCTCTGCCCACCTTAAGCAACTTTTTTATAAACTTTTTATTTTACTCAAAATTAAATATGTTTTTCTTTCAGAGATGTAATTTTTTTTATTGAATTTTTAGTTATGCTTAGAAACAATTTGTTAAGTGAAAGTATAACAAATTAAGAACCCTAAACTATAACCTACTCTTTTGTCTATTGATTTTTATTTTTGTAAATACACTTTTTCGATTTTCTAGACGATTTTTTTAAATTAAAAAAACAAGTTAACCAATATTTACGCTGGTTTAAAATTTTGCTGTAAGGCTACACTAAAGTCTTAAAATAAGTAATATAATTATATATTTTTAAACTAGTTTTTTTTTTAATTAAGAAAGTCAAACAATTTTGCGTTTACTTTGAATTTTATTGTATCATTATTTTGAATAAATTTATTTCCTTTACTTATATTTTAAGTTTTTCTTTTTTGTTTACGGTAGTGTACAAATTATAAAACTTTATATCTTCGTGAGTGTTGAAAAGTTTTAAATCTTAAGGAAGTAAAAAATTGGATCTTCAAAAAAAAAAATACTTCTGCCATGGCTAAATAAAATTGGCCTGTCTCGTTATGTAATAAAATAAATAAATTAAATAAAAATAATAATCTCTTTTTTTATTATTTGTAAAAAAACAAGTAAGAGTGCTGTATTTGGCCAGCCGAATCTTATATACTCTTCGCCATCTATGTAAGTCTAGTTTAGTGAAACAAAAAAGCAAATATTGGGGTGACAAAGTATTAAAAAAAAAATAAAAAATTTATATAAAATGCTATCGGCTCTTAATGGGTTAAGCATTTTAAAAAATTTGTTAGTATTTTCTTAAAGACCTCTTCAAAAACTTTAAAATGATACTTATATTGATATTTCAAAAATTTTGCAAATTTTAGAGGCCTATAACTCGGTAAATATGGGCTAACGGTAATTTTTTCTCTTCATGTTTTTTTTTATTTTTTAATTCTCTATGTGAAAAAATAGAAGGTAGACGGGATATTTTGTCCGCTGCGTCGAAGTACATGGACGAATCTTGCTGAATTCCAATAGCACCTCTTTCGACACTATGTCTTGTCTTATCGATTGTCGTATTTAAATTTTCTCTAGCTAATCTGGTGTCTCGGCAAACGGACAGACGAACAAAATATATACCTTATGGTGTCGGAAATAGTTATTGTATTGTATAATTAAAAACGGAATGACAAACTTAAATATTTCCTTTTTCCACCTGTGGTGAAGGGTATAAAAATCGAAAATTATCGAAAAAGAAAATTAGTAGAGACTAAGATTGCTAAATAAAGTTATTGGCATATTTTTTGCTACTTAATACAACCACAAGAGCAATTCAATTTCCACTCAATTCACCAAAAACTTGGTATCACATATTTTAGTTCACAGGTAAAATAATTACGATCTTCTGACACTTAAAATTAGCGACTATGGCTTGAAATGGGAAAATAGGTGTCTATAGATTACAATGGCTGGAAATCTGTCAACTTCAAACTGCAAATATGTACTACTGAGTCAAGCTGATGCACTCGTTACTTTACCTTTATGATGAAAATCTCTTAAGAACATGATCAAATAATTTTAAAGTTTTGCAATTTGAAAGCGCAAAACATGGATAATAATGTCACAAAACATGGAATTCCTTAAGATGCTTTTTTACAATTCGGACAAGAAAAAAATTTTCAGAATAATTATTTTCAACATCCTGTTATTTATTTTACCAAGCATTTTCAAGAGAACAATAATTGATATTAAATGTATTAATGTAGTTAAAGAAATTTCTTATGTACTTCATAGCAATTATTGTGTTATACTGAAACAGTAAAAACATAATTGTAAACAATTTTTCTTTTTTTTAATAAACTTAGAAATAACAAATAGGAGAATATTAAATATCAAAAGAAAACAATTAATTCTGGTCATTTTTTATACCAAGAAGATTTGATTTATTCCTATAAATAATCTTATCTGAGATAATCGTCTCTCTTTCTTGACAATATCATTGCTTTAGTACAGTACGTTCATAAATAATAGCACATTTGCTAATCTGTAAATTAATAATTCATAAAATTTTAACAGGGCATGCTATAATTTTCATCTCTTTGTGTAAACTTTATTAATATGTTCTCTTTTCAAAATTGAGCTCATTTTACACAAAACTCTCAGGAATTACAAATACCGTTATCAAAATTGCTTACATTTATATATTTAGCATATTTAAGCGTTCAAATTGTATAGCACAAATGCAAAAAATTCTTTGTATAAAAAAACTACCGTTTTAAAACAACATATTGCATTCAGTTTTATTAAAAATATTAGTTATAAGCAAAATGCCACGCGGAAAAGTACTTAGCGAATTTGAAAAAGGTCAAATTTTAACATTGACATAAATTGGTGCGTCAAAAGCTGAAATTGCAATTCAAATCTGCAGAAGTCGAAAGGTTGTATATAATTATTTGGCAAATATTGAAAATTATGGCAAAAATAAAAGCAGTGGTAGAAAAAAAGTTGAATGAACGCGAGCGCAGTCTTATTCTAAGGACAGCAAGCAACAGTACCAAAAGCTGTAACCAACTTGCTGCATGCGTTTCCAACAAAGTGTGCAAAACGACCATTTGGAATGTTCTAAACTCTTCCAAACATATTCAAAGACAGAGAATGAAAAAAGCTCCTCGCCTTTTGAAACGTCATATCAATGCACGTTTGGAGTTTTGCAAAAATAATATGAATACAAATTGGTCAAATGTAAGTTATTTAACACCCTTGAGTTATAAAGTGGTTAACTTATTTATTTCTTTTAAAAGATAATTTTTTCAGATGAAAAAAAATTTCATTTAGATGGCCCTGACGGCAATAATAGTTACTGGCGTGACCTACGAAAAGAACCCCAATGTTTCTCACGAAGAAACTTTGGTGGTGGTTCTGTTATGATTTGGGGTGCATTTACTGAAGAATGCTGTTTGGAGTTGCAAATCGTACCAACCAAAATGAATAGTGAAAAATATTGTGAATTGCTTAAGTGCAGTTTATTGCCATTTTTACATAATAATATAAATAAGAAATATATTTTCCAGCAAGACAATTCAGCCTGCCATGCCAGCAAATTTACAAAAGAATGGTTAAGCTCAAATAATGTCGATGTTTTGGAATGGCCTTCTTGCTCTCCAGATATGAACCCTATAGACAACATATGGGGAATTCTCGTCAGGAGAATTTATACTGGCAATCGTCAATTCATGAGTGTTAATGAGCTCAAAAATTCAATTTTCAAGGAATGGGAGGCACTGGATAAGGCTCTTCTGAAAAAATTAACAAGTTCTATGAAAAATAGAATATTTAATTGCATTAAATCGAAAGGTGGTCTAATAAATTATTAAAAGGTTTTCTTTTATTGTTTTTGTTAAATAAATAAATGAAGTTGTTGTTTAGTCTTTGTTATACAAAGAATTTTTTGCATTTGTGCTATGCAATTTGAACGCTTAAATATGCTAAATATATAAATGTAAGCAATTTTGATAACGGTATTTGTAATTCCTGAGAGTTTTGTGTAAAATGAGCTCAATTTTGAAAAGAGAACATATTAAATGTTAAAATTTTATGAATTATTAATTTACAGATTAGCAAATGTGCTATTATTTATGAACGTACTGCAGTAATTTTAAGGTGATCCATTCTTCTGACACGATTAGGGTTGGCATTTTTGTAGCAAAAACTCAGCGTTTTTTTTTAGAAATTTTGCAAAAGTTCAAAGATAGTTGTAACAGCTATCAATAATCTAATACAAAGATGTCGTAGTCGAAATACGCCTACGCCAAATACGATAGGGGTGATTAATTCCGCATTTCCAGTAACTAGTGACTGTAGTCGCCAGGACTAGTTGCGACCAAGTTATTGCGACTAAGGCTTATTCCAATTCGGTAGATTTAGATAAAACGAATAGTTTTCAACATATTAAAAATAGCTTGCGTGTTTTTGGTTTTAACAAATTTTTTTTAGAAAAAACAAGTTTTTCGAAAATTTCTTTGAGTTTTACCTATAAAAATCTAAATAACACGGGCCAACAGAAAAAATTTTGTTTGAAAACATTTTTAACTTTAGTTTTTTTTATCATCCATAGTTTCCCAAAAACATGCTTTGAATTATAAACCCCTGTACTGTGTACGGTGGAATTAATGAAACAATATGTAACATAATAAGCATGATTTGTATTTCTGTGATATAATGTGCTGATACATAACAGGTTTCACTTGTCAACTGGAATTGATCTATGACTTTCTTTCACTTTTTTCTTTGAAACTACTACTTGTGTAGCTTTTTCTACGATGAGTCGCTTGTTGTTGTTGAGAAGAAAAGAGTCAACCTTATTTGGCCTGCAAATTTGTTTCAGCAGTGCTACCAACTCATCCAAACTTTCGGTTTGTACAGCTGTTTTACAAACTGGACAAAATGATTGACTCAGAATCACGACAGGATGTGTTAAAATGACGAATATAGATCACCTCCATGAAGAGACTAGGATGCTTCCGATCAGACGACATAACGAAATATTGACCAGGCAATTCCTAGTGGCTTGTCAACTACCCAGTCACCCTAATCACGAGGTGATATTGCCCCGACACATCCGCCAGGACTTTAGGCATTACCGCAATGATATCCGGGATATTATTCCATCTGAAATAAACCACATGTCCATTGCAGATACCCAAAAAATATTACATCAACAGGCGGTCCTAGGCACCATAAGTGGCTACAGATGTAATAAAGTCCTAAATGAGCACCCACCCGCGATTTAAGAAAATGAGGGGCTTCTTCCCAGGCAAACAAGATCAGTTCTGGCAAAATTAAGAGCCGGTTGGTGCAGTATCCTTAACTGCTACCGTGAACGAATAGTTCCTGGCACTTTGAACCGTTGCCCAGCCTGTCTCAAAAGCCCTCACGACACAGTGCACTTATTTAATTGTCCCAATAGGCGCACTAATTTACGCCCTATGGACCCATGGATACGACCGATTGAGGTTGCGCAATTTCTCAACCACCCAGTACAACCTGATGACACATAATTAAATTTTGCTTTTGTTTTATATCTTTTCGGGAAAAAACTCTCGTCAGCGGCAGAGCTGTTACAACATCAACAACAACTCATCCAAACCAATAGACCTAGATTTCAGTTATTTATTTTAAATATTAAAGCTGTTCAATTCTTTGTAAATCGCTTAATTTAATAAATTTAACTTTAAAATATGAAGAAATTGTGGGTGATACAGCTTTTTTAATATAATATTTGGATTCAGCACTCTAAAAACTATAGGTTGGCCTGTGTAATTATTAATAAAATATAAAAAATTAATAATTTATTTTTTGGTTCTGGCTTAAATTTATACATTAAATATCGAGCGAAGATTGTCTACAAATTCTATTAAAATTTGTAACTTAAGTTAAAACCATGTTTAATAATTTTATAAAACCTTTTATATGACATCTAAAATTAAAAAAGTTCTTAAAATTTTTACGATATAGTTAAAACGACAAGAAAAAAAAATATAAATATATAAAAAAAATACTAATCTATCGAACTGCTCTCACCTGTAAAATTTTTGCTCCATTGTCAAAACGACAAAAACACTAAATAATTTGCAATCAATTAAAATATAAATATTCTGGTTCAGATTATAGAACCGTTTTTTTTTTTTTTTTAATTTTAAATCTCATCTTTGTATTAAAAATTCCTTTTGCTTTAGTTCACTTACACTTACATAAAACAATTAATTACTGTATTACTAATTATTATAATCTAAAATATATGTATACTGTACTGTATAGTAGACATCTGCACAAATTCACTTAATATTATTTACAATTGTTGATCTATTAACTATTCTAAAACTGCAAATCAAATAAAATAGAATTACTAAAACAAATATGTAAAACGAATTAATATAAAACTTGTTTAACAGAAATTCGAAAACATTCGATTTTGTGCCCTTCGTTTGTAATAAAAACATATAAAATGGCGATATTTTAAAATAATAATATTTTTGTACAATTTTTTTCAAGCAAATAAAAAAATGAAGAGTAAAAATAAAAGAGCAACTGGGGGGGGGGGGGGGGGGGGTTTCTTATGTTTTCGACTTGAATCAAAATACTATTAATATAAAAAAGAAAATAAATTATAATTTTGAATAAAAATAACGAATAATAGTTATATGCAATCAGATGTCTTATCTATAGTTAAGTAAATACATAAGCGTATTTTATTTAATCTGCTTTGGTTTTTTTAATGTAGTTAGTAGGACTGTAGACATGATAATATTTACTATGAACAAAAGTAGATAAAAAGTAGATAAAAAGTTACACAAAATTCGAAATTAGCAATAAAATATTTAAAACAGAAAATTAACTTATATAAATTACAACAAATACAATTTGAGATTATTTTGTAACTCGTAAAAAGTTCACCGAGTATCGAATGATTACTTTTAAAACTGAATCGGAATGTTATGTTAAAAATTCCAAGTAATTATTAATTATATAATCGATCGATTTAAAAATTATCGTTTTCGTATTTGTTTTTTCAAAGAATTATTCTCCAACTTTTAAATTTTTGTTGTTTATGTTTTGAAACCGGTCGAAATTCATCGCACCCTTTAAAAACGATAATTTTCAACTCGATCGATCACATAATTTTATGTTCCTAATTTAACTTATTTAACAAGCAACGATAAAAAATGATTTTAGTTTTGTTTAAAAATATTTACCAGCTGCTTTATAAACACGAGGACAATGCATTTCCGCTAATAAACTATAAGCACATTTCGTACCTATTCGTATGAGTCGTTTATTCGAATGTTTATTCCATATATGAGCTACAAAAGAATTTTTCAGGCGCGACATGGTTTGCTCTATTTTTTGGGGTTCAAAGAAATGTGTCCACTGACGCCAGGGTATGGCATAAAATGCATTAATAGGATAAACTTTGGAACCCATGCAACGTTTTGACTCGATCATTAATTCAATGTTTTTGGTACCACAAACATGTTGCATTACGCGCGTAATAACGCCCGGGCCATTATTGCCCCAATTGTTGCCATCAAAGGTTTGTTGAAAGTTTTGCAAACAGTGATAAGCAAGTTCACGACCAAAACCTTCTGAATCAAAGTTCATAATACCAGCTCCCAAGTGAGTATTTGATTCAGCGCCAGTATAATTAGGTGGTAAATCTTCCATGGAACGCAACATAACAATATCCATATCTAAGTAGGTTCCACCCCAACGCCAAAGGGTTAAATAGCGCAAGAAGTCAGATATATGTGAAAGAACGTAACTAAAAAAAAAGTTAAAAATATAAAACTTTAAATGTGATAAAAGAAATCTAAAGGATCAATAAAATTAAAAATATAAAAAATCTAAAACAATTTCTAATATGTTTTATACAAAAGAGTTTTTGAGATAATTTTACAAATTTTTTAATTTATACAGAATTTTCATGAAATAAAAAAAAAATTATAGGTAAATTAAAAAAATTAATCTCAAAACCCGTAAATAATTAAAAATTTTATAACAAAATAAATGCTTTCACAAGAACATTTTATTTAAATATTAAAAGATCATAATTTCGAAAACAAAAACAAAATATAAAAATATGTAAGTTTTTTCGTTGGCATATGTTCTTGCTACCCGGCGCCTTTACAGTATACTTTATAAATTTAGTTTATAGAGTATAATTTAAACAAATAAGAGGTCATAAATTATGTAACAGCTAAAATCTAAATACTTAAGTAAACAAAAGGCATTAGCAATTCTTAAATTCGTAAGTATTTTCTTACAAATATCTCAATTTATTTTTAAAACTCTCGGCAAAATGATTTTGAAACCAAACCATAACCATGTGACAATAAAGTTTAAGTTTTAGCAAAATGACGTAACACCCCCTTTGCCTTTGGTTAAAATTTCAAGATTTGTCATTTTGTTCATTTCTTGCTATTATTAAACAGAATTCTTAAGAAATTAGAGTTTGTTTCTGTGCAAAATAATTTGACAAGTTAAAGTTAATAAGCTTTTACCTTGATTTAAATAATGCTCCATCCTTTAGCCAGTCATAGATGGGCGTATTAGCTGCATAAGTCCATAAATTGAGATTCCTTAAATGTATATTTTCATAAGATAACAAAGCTTCTAGCAAGGCTTCATTTCCAGTGCTACTACCACTGGTATTATTAACATATTTATAACGAGGACTAGCAAATAATACAAATACTTGAGATCTGGGATTATGTAAAGCAGCCGACTCAATAGCACACGATTGCCTTGCATTTAATTTAACCATATTCCAGTGAATAGCCTCTTTAGAAATTTTGTCCAGACCCACAGAAGATATATCATCGGTTTGCATTCGGGGACATGTAGTTTCATGAAAAAATATACTTTTACCTTGTGTTGGTTGTATGTTGGATAGCAAAATATCTTCTAGTTTTTCCAAACCCCAATCAAATGAACTTTTATTTTCGCTTTGTACAATTGGATGTGAGTCAGTGAAACATAAACGTACATCAGGTTTTTTATACATTGTGAATATAACACCAATTATGCACAATAACACAAGAAATAAAAACATGAGCCTTAAGCGAAAATTGACCAACATGAATCTTCCAAAGAGTTTTTGAAATTTTATAAAACTCATTGAAAATATATGTACGTTCTGTTTGTGATGGTTTTGTTGTGACTAAAAACGGTAGGTGTTAATTACGTTGTTTGGAAGTAAATCTTGCTTTTGCTAAACACACTTTATAATAATTGCTTTTTAACTATATTCATTAAATTAAATTAATAGTTAAAAAAGTTTATAAAAAAGGCCTTAGAATATTAGGAATTATTTAATTAATTACTAGAAGAGACAATTGTAAACAAAAAAGTTGTAATGACAGTAACAACGAGCCAGTGTTTTTTTTTGTCCTCTATGAAAATAAAGTAGGGCGAAATTTGTAAACAATAGTAAAGTGTTGATAATTGAGCGATTTTTTCTTCTATAAAATGTGAAAAAAATATCTTTTTATTTCTGCTCTTTATTTTAGAAATTTATTTTAAAATGTACCTCATTTAACATGTATTTTCTTTACAAACGCACCAAGGCGCATCAAGTATTATTGCGCCATAATACGCACCAACAGAATATCAAATAATATCTGAATCGCTTAAGACTAAGTTCGAGTTTCAGCCTAAACTAAATTAATATCCTTAGTTATGAAAATTGCAAGCTAGATGATACATTAACAAAAAATAATAAAGATTGGCCACTCTTAAATACATATTTTTGTTAAGTTTGTATACGTATTAGGAAAGATTGTATATTAAAACTAGCCTATGTACCTGATATTATTAATTTGAAAACATTACGCAATTCCAATTAGTTTACCAAAATCCATGTATTAGTTCTCACCAACTTCTAACCAGGTATCAAAAAAGGCACTTTAATTCAAAAAGATCGAAGATATACAAATAAAATAATAATTTAATAGTTTTTGAAACATAAATTCACTTTTAAAATTAAAGACGGTATTAAATGTCGGAATTTATTATTTAGACACAAGTTTTTGCTTTTCTCTAACCAATTATATATTTATTTAATTAATTTTGTAATATAAGGCCAAATTGGCAAAACAAATATTACAAAGGAATTAATTCAGAGATCATAAATAAAAAAAAAAACTAAAATAAATTAAATTATTCTTAATTCAAGAGAAAAATGTCCAAAAGTACGGGTACAAAAAAGACAAACTTCCATCTAGAAACAAAATGTCAACCAAAACAAACATGCGGTTGTTTATAGTAAACATAAAAACACAAATATTTTACATGTTCCTAAATTTATTTTAATATTTTTTGGGATAAAACTTGAAAAAAACCATTTTTGGAACACATTTCCGTGCATGGAACAGCTGATTGTTTTTCAGTTTACACAATCTACTCAAAGAAAAAGTCTGAGCTGTTTCGTGCAGAAAGAAGAAGAACTTTATTCTCTCAAAAGCTCTCTCTTCTACTCAAACCTGTAGTACGGGAACAGTTTTCGGTAATATTTGGAACCCGCGGGATCCCAAAATTGAGTACGGGAACGCACCTATTACAAAATATTTTTGTTGTGCAATTTAAATAAAAAACTTTTGATTTTGTTCAATATATGCAAAGTACTAATATGTACATTTGCAATTTTATTGTACAACATTACACACTTATATTTAAGTGTGGGAACAAATCTAGTTTACGGACGCAGCTTAAAAATGAAAAAAAAGTTATCTACCGGGTGTAAAATTTAATTTTAAGCAAAAAATGTTAAATGAAAAATTTGGCGGCGACGCTTGGTTTCCGAGTTATGGGCCTCTCAAGTTTGTGTGGACAATATGGAATATATCGAATATTTTGTGGTGAAATGTGGCAATATGGGTATCATTGGAAAGGTAATTTCAATATCTATTCAATTTAAAAGGAAAATATTAAAAATAATAATAAAAAATTTTTTTTTTAATTTTCCGACCAACTCTTAGTTTTGGAGCTACGGACCTTTAAAATTTTTAAGTATAATATGGCATACCTACATTAAAGAATTTACGGCAAAATGAGATGTAAAAGGCATCATACATATTAAAAATTTATTTTCTTAAACAAAAATTAAAAAATTAACAAAAAATAGTTTATTTAATATATGTAGGTACTCCATGTTTATATGGAAAAAGCTATTTTTTTGATCGTTACCTGTTTTTATTGTATTTTTTTAATATTTTCCTTTTAAATTGAATAGATAATTAAATTACATTTTCAATGATACCAATATTGCCCCATTTCACCACAAAATACTTCATATATTCCATATTGTCCATACAAACTTGAGAGGGCCATAACTCGGAAACCAAGCGTCGCCGCCAAAGTTTTCATTTTACATTTTTTGCTTAAAATTAAATTTTACACCCGGTAGGTAACTTTTTTTTCATTTTCAAGCTGCGTCCGTAAACTAGATTTAAGCCGATCTGTCATTATTGGCAAGTGTGTCTAAAGAATTAGATAGTGTGTGGCAGGTTTTTTGTGGCAGATTTTTTTAAAAGGTATATATGGATTATGGTGTACGATGGTAACACTCAAACGTAAACTCTTTTGTTTACATTTTAACTTTCTTTATTCTCTGTCAAAAAAGAGAAAAGTGAGAATACCACAGATGCAACAAAACAACACGTGCAGGTCACATTTCAAATATTTGTTTTTAATAAGTTTTGTATAACATTTTAAGCTTCTATTAAATATTGCACGGAATAAAATAAATCTACAAAACTTAAAAATTAAATCATGGCTGTGGAGGTAAAAAACAAAAGAAAAAGAAAACACAACGATAGTGTTATCGAAGAAGACTCAGCCGAGGTTGTGCCCAAAAAACAGTTTAAAAAATCCTTGACTCCAAAAAAAAAGTTTTCAAATAATTATGAAGAAGCTGTAGACGATTTGCAACAACACTCTGGTTTCGATACAGAGGAGAAAGACTTAAAGTTTCCTAAAGATTTTAAGATGATGGAGTTTCGTACTAAATTAAGAGGAGACAACTTCATAACAGGTGTGGTTAACATCAAATCATTTTGTAATAGAATAATGAACTAATTTAAGATATTTCTTTCAGAGTTACGACACTTTCTATACTTGTGCCAAAGCCGGCCAAAAATTATAGCTAAATATATGGAGAAGCGTGGCAAACCATTAGAACTCGCGGAAGCCTTGGAACGGATCGATAAAAACAATGTTCTGCACATTGCCTACATATGTGAAGCACTACAACTAGTTATAATGGAAATTCTTAGCAACCAACGTAATCATATGGAATCAGCTGTATATGCTTCACGTTATTTTCTCAAATCACATGGATCACTCTTAGAGTTACTCTTACAATCGGCTCAATTAAATCATCGTAAAGTAGCCCTTAAACTGTTAACAGCCATCGTCTGTGTAGATCCTCAATTAGGTCGCCAAGTTTTATCTTCATATGATATTCTTTCGAATGTAAAAAATATTACAAAATTTCTTTCACATTCTCAATTCGAATTGCAACAACAAACAGGAGAAGATTTAGAAACAGTACGTAAATGTTTTATACATTTTGTTCTGTCATATTTAGTCGATGGTAATACACTGCTAATACGCAACATACTGGATCGTGGCTCAATTATAAGAGCTTTAGCTGCTGGTCTTCTTTACGATGATTCTGTTACAGTTTGTGTGGTATTGAATACTTTAAAGAATTATGTTCTTGAATGTTCCCAAATTTCTAAAACCAAAAAGATTCATGTCTTTGATTTGGATTGCTGTAAGTCATTTGTTCAACTTTATGACTGGATGGGACCTAGAGTTTATGCTGCAAAACAATCAGGTAAAAATGGTGCTATTAAGAGTTTAACTCCTGCCGAAATGGATCCCTTAATAAATCCCCAAGAAAAGGAAGCCGTGTCAAAGGCGGTTCATGACTTTTTGTTGATTTTGTTGACATCAAGGAAATTTGGTATAACATTTGATACCATAAAGTTTTTTAGACAAAAACATAATACAATACAAGGTGAGTATAAAAAGTTGTTGCTAAAGTAAAGTTAGACTATCAATATTTTAGGTGATGGCAGATATGATATCTGCGTCTCAATTTTTCTATTAATATTTTTAAGATATATCGCTTTTAGATAAAGTTAAGATATAAGTATGGCTGACATAATTCTGTTAAGTAAATTATGCCACACAAAAATTTTTCAGATAATGTTATTTTCAAAGAAATTTATTTAGGACGTATTTCTATTAAGTTAAATCTCGGTGGTTAAGACTAGCATATTTCTAAATAATAAATATTATGGCTAACTATTTTTTTTTAACAAATACCGATGACAGACAATTTTGTTTAAAGTTTAATACGAAACTTATGTCTTTCACGTTTAAATTTTTTTTAATAAAACTGATTTCATATATACTCTCGTTGGGTGGTATAATATACCTTTTTGTAAGATTAACCAATTTAATATACTTTTTTGTTCCAATGGTCTTTACCAAATAGTAGAAGAATACATAAAAATTACGCAGAACTTGCGACCTTTAATATATTATATTTACGAATAATTAAAATATATCGGCAAAAATTAACACAACAAATTAAATATCAGACCACGAAGCAATAAACCTAGTAATAAATAGCTCCAAATGAAATAATAAATAAAAAACTACTAAAGAAATTGAAATATACAACAATTTAAAAATGAAACACGAAATATACAAAATATTAATAAATATAATGATCTTAACTATAATGTAAGTCTCTCGATAAATACTTGAAAGGTGTATTGTACAAGCTAAGAAAAAAATATTTTTGAAATTTTAAGTGCAATTGGTTTAACGATGAAATAACACTAAGAAAAAAAAATATTAAAAACCAAATAGCAAGATACGAAAACTCTGCCGAAGCATGGACTAATTGCAAACCAATTCGAAATATTTATAAATTTAAAATAAAAATGAAAAAAAAAACAAACATGCATATTTAAAAAAATCGAAAAATACCACTGAAAATTTTAAACCCAAGGGACCAGAGAAAAAGTTCAAAATATCAAAAGAAAGATAAAAAATTCAAATTAACAAGAGCTTATAGAGCTGGCATATAAACTTAAATTTCTTTTAAAAACAGAAGGAAAATTACATCAGGAGTTCGAATTATAAGGTGTAAAAAAAACAAATTTCAAATCAAGGTACATTTATTTTACTTGGTAGTGTCGTCCGCCCAGCTGGTTTGTAGTTGGACATGTCAAAAGTTGTTTATATTTTCCTACTTTTGTTTACGAATTTCAAAAAACACCAACAACAAGCATATGTAGAACAAAGAGAGCGTTTGTTTTTAGACCAATTCTCTTTTATTTTCTCTTTCTATTTTTGACATTTCCACTCACAAAGCAACAATAAAATGCCATGTTGTTTTTACAAATGTTGTATTTGTTGTAGAACCGCTTTTACCTAGTAAAATAAATGTACCTTGATTTCAAATTATAAAATGTTGGCAGGCAAGATGTCATTTTGTAGCACATCACAAAAAACAAAAAATAATGATTGTTTTTTTTTCGAAAATTAAAACCAAGGTACATTTATTTTACTAGGTAGTGTCGTCCGCCCAGCTGGTTTGTAGTTGGACATGTCAAAAGTTGTTTATATTTTCCTACTTTTGTTTACGAATTTCAAAAAACACCAACAACAAGCATATGTAGAACAAAGAGAGCGTTTGTTTTTAGACCAATTCTCTTTTATTTTCTCTTTCTATTTTTGACATTTCCACTCACAAAGCAACAATAAAATGCCATGTTGTTTTTACAAATGTTGTATTTGTTGTAGAACCGCTTTTACCTAGTAAAATAAATGTACCTTGATTAAAACAATTCAAATTAAAGAGCGTAATGCTAAAAAAAATTCAAATTAGAGAGAGAGAGAGTCGGCGATCAAAATTCCCTTGAAATAATTTCAAATTATTTAGGGGGACCAAATTACATAGATTTTTTTCAATATAATGATTTTTTTTTCAATGGACCTGGAAAACAGTTCAAATTATCTAGAGATTCAAGTTAGCGAGTTTTAAATTATCAAAAGTCGACTGTACCTGTGATAAATACCCGATTTAAATTTCGTCAAATAACATTAAAAGCAATAAAAATAATATGTAAAAGCTTAAAAAATAATGGTGGATATAATAAAGATATCTTTGGCAACAGGCATTTTTTACGGAAACTAGAATGATAACCCTCAATTGAGAATGTGTCAAAAACAAAAAATTTCATGAATTCCGTCCAATTAATACGTTAATGACATTTGAATAATTTTAAAAACGGTGGTTAAAGAACAATTAAAGTTATATATGGAATCTAAAAATGGTTCAAATCATACTTTACAGGAAGGAAGCAAGTAATAAAAGTAAACAACGTACAATCTAATTCAATTATAAATGAATATAGTGTATCGTAAGGATCAACTCTGAGAGCATTGCTATTTATAACATATGTATATATAAATGATTTAACGGAAATGCTGAATAAAAGTGAAGTATGTAATTCTATATGCAGATGATACACTCATTTTTACGGAAGGCGTATCGAATCAATAATGCTAGGATAATCTTACTCAAGATATGGATAATAATAACAAGTGGTTGAGTATAAATCACCTAAAATTAAACGAAAATAAAACTAAAATTATTAGAAGTTAGTACAAAAAGTTACCAAATTGAGGTGGTACAATTTAGGAAAGACGGAATATCTGAAGTGAAGACATTGTATAATATTGGAGAAAGACATGAACTCTGAGGGCACCCTGAGGTGATGCTGATTTGTTGTGAGCATGTTCTACCTAGATAAACTTTAAATGATCTTTGAATAATTTTATTATTTCTATGGGAAAGTTTAAAACTTTTAGTTTGTGTATACGCCCGTCGTGCCATACTGAGTCAAAAGTAGCTTTTATGTCAAGCAGGACCATTCCGGGGTATTTGTTAAGGGAAAGATGTATGAGAACAAGCCTAAAAGAGTTGAACATTTAAAAAATGAAATACGGTGAAATAAAACTATATTTATGCGAAAACTTTACTGAAAATAACAACAAAATAATATTCCTTTACCAGAGGTTTTGTAGTTGCCATTTCTTTTTTTTTTTGCGTTCGGAAATATTTTTCTTTTGTGTTGAAATAAAAATATTTCCCATAGCAAGAAAATTATATATTTTTTCTTTTAAAGTAAAGCCGACGCTCTTTTATTGGATATCTAAAAAATCAAGTTGATTTCATTTTATTTCGTCTGACAAAATTCATTTTATTATATTTTCTTTAACAACAAATATTTTTACTTAAAATTTGTTTCTTTTTTGTTCTTAATTTTCAGGTCAAATTATGGGCTACATACGCATACCCTGGGGCGATGAACGCAAAACGGAATTAGTAATAAAAATTCTTGAATCCTGTCCTGACTTGTTTCGCAATACTGTTCGAAATTTTGCCGGCATTATAAATCCTTTACGTACAGCGTCACGCTATTGGCTTCAGGCAGCAGAATTTTTAACAAAAGTTATAACCGCCTGTCATCCACGCCATCTGAAAGGTGCTTTAGAAAAGATTACCCTAACCGATCTTTCATTTTGGATTAAGGACATTTGTTTACCCCTGGAGTCGTTGGTGCACATAAATGGCAGTAAATTTTTATTGCATAAAAACTTTCAGCAACGTTTAGCCACTAATCGTTTACTTTTGGCCATGTTTCAACAATACACCAACTACATGCAAATCATTAATCAAAGAGAACTAAATAAAAGTTCCAATTCCTTGAGACGTTTTAAATTTGATATTTTAAATCATTTACTAATGAACTTTCCCACTATGGAAAATATTCTATTATCGCTAAACATTTCTATAGAATTAAAACAAAACGAAGATGTAGACGTCCTGGCTCATTTGGATGTAGCTTTGGATTTGATATTGATTTTATGCCAAGAAAATCGTTCATTTGTTAATAAAACTTCGATTATATTGGATTATTTAGAATTGCTGAGACCTTTATATAGTCAAGATGAAGAGGAAAGTGTTAATAGTTATGAGAATGCAGCAAAAAGTAATATCAAATTGGAAATGAAGGCTATCAAAACTATCTTGTGGCTGTTTCCTAAAGCTTTAGAACCGGAAAAAGAACGTTTTAGCAGTGTTTTAAAATCCTTTATCAAGGCTTTTGTTAATGGGGAGTCGGAAATAAGTCGTGAAGCGGGTGCTCTGCTAAGAAATATATTTAAAAATACTGGCATTTTCGAATCCGGTGAATTAGAAATTGACTTGTGGCTGGAATCGTTGAAATTTTTCAATGCAGAGGCAGTACATGTAGTAACTCAAGTGTTTAATGAAGTTCTTAAGGTAGATTTCTTTTTCGTTTTAACTTTCTAGCCTCAATTTAATTAATTTATTTTGTTTTAGGTTACCAAAGCCGAAGTAGAAATTCCCAAAACTCTAGAAGCTAACACTAATCTCGAAAATATACATACACTGTTTAATAATATCGAAAACGGTTTATCGGTGCAGGCTTATATTGAGACTCTTCACATAAGCAAATTAATGCCTTTAATCTATAAAGGTGTAGACATTGAGCCGCCTTTGAGCGAATATTTAGAAATTGTTTGCTTTTTCATGTTCCACTATTATCCCTCGGCTGAAAGTGTTATAAGTTTGTATGAACAACAATTCAAGACGATGTTGCCCTACATGCAAAATTGGCTTAAAAAGGATCCTTGCAAAGAGAAACATTTGGCAGTGGAAGCTACAAAAGTCGGCAATATAATACCTTGTCTTAAAGACATACAGAATTTAATTCTTTGCGGCCATAAAGATTTCGAACAAATATTCGAAAGTAAGACACAAGATGACGTTTGTGAATTGGAATTTAAAGGAAATATAAAAAGGTTTTCTCGCAGTATACAAAATCCACGTTTATTAATGATTTATGTACAACATGTGCTATTTGAGATACAACAATTGCAGGAAAAACAAATGCTAACTCAACAACAGGCCGAAAGATCAGCTGATTTTATCACTACATGTTTGGACATGATTTTAAAGTTTTCTGCTGAAGAATTTAACTCTGTAGACGATGACAGCGATGGCTTAAACAATGAATTGTTTATTAACAAATTACTAAAATACATTTATGGTGTTCGATTGCATGGCCTAAGGACTAGTGAATTGATTTCAGGTGCAAATGTTAAACAGTCCTACAAAAATTATTTAATTTTTGTTACTCTAATAACACAATATTGCAACAAATTGCAAAATTTTGATAATTATGCCGAGAATTTTAAATTGAAATTGGTTAAAGCGATTGCAATTTCTTTCAACTTCAAAGAAGAGGTGAAAGTTAACTCCCAACATTTCGAGGAATTTATTAATTTAATTCAAGTTTTCCAGCTGTCAAGAGAACACTGTAGTGAAATCTTAAACTTGTTAATGGATAATTTAAATTATAAAGATTTTTTCATTGTTGAAAATGATAATCAAAAAACTATTTATTATTCCTTGTTGGTGACAATGCTGCAACGTTTAGCTGATCTTAAGAAAACTGTTCAATGCTCAGGATTTATAAGAAAATTTGCTAAAATCTATTGCAATTTCTTTAAAAAATTATCAGGAGATTTTAATGTGGAACATTTAGAAGAAGCTTTTTACAATTTCTTGCTTATAAATCATCAATTTATCCAAGAATTAGGCAATAAATTCTTTGAGTCCTTTTTTAACAGCAGAAAATTAACAAAGTCCTGCATTAAATTGGCTGCCCTAGTATTTGAACGTGATGATAGTTTCAATGTAACATTACAACAAAATTTGGAACAGCATTTAGATAAAAAGGAGTTAATGTATCCTTTAATCCAGTTGGCTTTTAATAAAAATATTGAATTGAAGCCAACAGTGTTGCAAAAAGTTTATCAAATGTATAAAAATGGTTTCATGAAAACAATTGAAAAACCTTTAAAGGCCGGCATGATTTATAAGGAACATGTTGAGGCCACATTAAAATTAATAGAACTTTGTATGCCCTTGACAGAGTGCAAGGATTTTTGCAACAAACAGTTCAAGTTTGAACACATAGAAACCTATCAAATGAGAACTTTATATAAAATTTATGAAAAAGCTTTTGTTTATAGCGATTTAAAACAACGAACTTCAATATTTGTTAATTATATAATGTTGCAAGTGCAAATGTTATCCCTGGACTTGAAAATGCAAAAGTTAAATGAAGAGAAATTACAATTGTTTGGCTATCAAGTGCAGGAATGGTTTAAATTGGGCTGGCAAGAATTTGAGTTAAAAGAAAATCAAAATAAAGACTTAAAAGAACAACCCGATTTTTCAAAACTATTAAAATCACAACAATGGCTGCAGTTTTGTAAGTCCTGTTTAAAGTCTGGCATGCATATCAATGATACTGATGTGGAAGTCGATATAAATGATCACTTCAATGGTTTGTTATTAAAATTATTAGCCTTTTTAGCCGATCAAATGTATAGAGACTACACTGAGGAGTGTAAAGATTCTACATTCAATTCCGAATGTGTTCAGTTGTATGAAATGATCTTTACACATTCCAAATTCTATAACATTGTCTTAACAAAATCGTCACAATCTTGGGTTAAGACCGAGGCTTTACATTTGTTGTATGTTATGGCGAAAAAGGCACCTGCTTCCTTGCAAGAATTACAAATTCCCGTCATTCTAGGAGCCTATCAAGCCAAACTGTATGACTCTGATCGTTATTGTTTGGCCTTGTTAAATTTATTTGAATACTACGACTGTGGCTTGGCCAAATATCGTCCTTTTATATGGGGTGAAAGTGCTATAGCATTTTATGCTTTGAAGACAGCCGATGAGGATAGAGCCAAATTAAGCCAACAGGAAACCTCCATACAACAGGTTATGTCTTTAGTAGATCGCCAAACATGCGAATATACCATTGACAATTTCCCCATATGGCGTAAATTGGATAGTTTGAAACAATTGCCAGAGGTACAATTTGAAAATCCTTTTGTTAAGGCTTGGCAATTTGGCGCCAATAGTCTGGAACAAAAACTCGAACTGGGCGTTACACAAATAGCTGAAAGTGAAATGCGTTTGTGTCCTAAGCGCTCAGAAATCTATCAGCAATGTTATGATCCTGCCTTCTTTGTGCCTCTTATGTCTATGTGTTTCTCAGCCGAGTCTTATGCCCATCCCGCCAGACCCGTGCAAAATGGCCTTTTGGCTTTAACTTTTGCCGCCTTGTCCTCACAAGACAAAGAAATGCGTCAAGCGGCTGGTTGTGTACAATTGCGCTATCGCCAACACTTTGAAAACAATAGATTCTTTGAGAAACCTTTATGGATACAGACCTATGAAAATCTGCAGTCTGGTCTTAATGATCTAAGAAATTCCTGGATGAAACATAAAGCAAATTCTGGAACACCACGAGTACCTTATATATCGGGTTTATTTGTAGCCAAAACATTTAATCTCACCACCGATCCCACGCATTTGCTCTACAAACAACTAACCATGTATTTGAGGCTAAAGTCCAGCTTTAATTTCCAATGTATACCCGAATTTAATGTACTGTTCTATTCAGCCGAAGTAGAACATCAAGAATTTCGTCAATTTATAGTGGAGGTTATAAAACATGGCGTTAAATCAAGTTCCGATTTGTTTTTACTCGTCACCACAAATACCTTTAAAGTGCTGATGGGTTTCTATGGCAGCACAATGTCGACTTTGGAATTAAATTTGCAATTGCTGTCAGTATTTTCGACATGCGTCAAAATACCAGCCTCCTCTAAAATTATGATTGAACACATTGGCATTTTGCCTTGGTTAAGTTCTATAATCAATTCCATAGAGTTCTATCAATTTGATGTGATTGAAGGTCTCATAAGCATAATTAACAATTTATGGTATGCGGTGAAGGCCAGCGAAAAGGAGTTTCATAATTTTTCTCATATTTTGCTAGAAATGCACAGATTAATTTTACAACTTTTACCCTTAATATCGCCTCGTATTTCGATTAATAATTTTGCCAAACTAATGAACATTTTAAATAAAACTTGTGTCTATTCTTCACAATATTTGGCCATGTCTGCCGAACAACTAAGCAAATTAGTGTCATGTGCTGAGAAACATTTCGCCACATTGATACTGCCTCTGGAATCAATTTTCGAAAATGGCGGCATGGGCTGCGCTTCGTTGCAAAGTTATTGTAAGGAACTTTATGATCAGCAAGTAGATAATAAGACCATATTGGCTTTGTCTAGTTTAAGAGCTTATATTATATCCTGGTGGTCCAGTAATAACATTAAGAAACAGGAAACTTTATTAAAATGTTAATTTTCAGCAAATTGTTATTTTCCATATCTCTTTAATGTAAGAAACAAAAGTTGTATTTTGTTTTGTTTTAGTTTTATAAAGTTTTTGAAAAAAAATTAAGTTTAATAAAATAAAATATAAATTAATAGCTTAATAAGAAATATAGTTCTTCATAATTTAAACTGATTGGAAAATAATATTTGGCAGGAATGTAAAAAACAAAATTTTTTTTTATTACAACACACACGTAAACACACCTATTAAAAATTTAGTTTTATTTCGGTGAATTTTCAATTGTTTGTTTTTTTTTTTTTTGATAAATTTTAAGTTTTTTGAAAATAATTTTTGGCAAAAGTTGGTGTTGGTGTAGATTGTAATCGACGTGGAATATAAAACACCTATTATTTGGTATTTTTGTGTGTCTTTCCGTCTGTCTGTCTGTCTCTGTAAAACAATTTGCTAAGTGGATTTGAATAAAATTTTGTAAGGAGGTCCCTTTGAACCTTGCTTCAAATAAAGGATACGTTTTTCATAAAAATATGTAATTTCGTAGAAAAACTATAGATACGTATGTGAAAGCACCTAATTTTACCGGTATAATGGTACCAGAACAGTTGGCATCACATTTTATTTTTGTAAATGGAAAGTTTTTAACACTGTCTACAGCAGGGTAGTAAACAAATTGATTTTCTATTTTTCCTATGAAACCATTATTTTACAAGTTTTGTTCATAAGTATCTTTTAATCTACCTACATACGTATGTACATATATACATAAGTATGTAAAAGGGTTAAGTAAACATTTAAGACGTACAAAACTTATTTCCAAAAGGAATTTGTATTTTTACCTGTTACACTTTTTTTGCTTTCTCAGAATTTCCGTATTTCTTTCTTCTTCCGTGGATTTCTTCAGCCTGTTAGACATTTAAATGAACCCTTTGCTGAGAAAAACCATTAAATACCTACACAACACTTATTTGATTTCTTTTTAGCACAAGTTTTTCTATTAAATGTTTAGCAATTCATTGAGATTGCCTAAAATTAAAAGTTTAAAAAATGACTTAAAACACGAGGTGAAATTTCAATTATCTTCATTTAAATTATATGCAGACCGTGTTAATAACATTTTAAATTTAAATAATTTTTTGTTCAGTTTATATTTTCTAATTCATTGTAAACTAAAATATATGTGTATGCCGTAGTACGTAGTACTTACTGTATGTATTTCAAAATAAAACGGCAAGCCATGACATTTTTTGCTGTCAAAGCTTGGGTGTAATCGACTGGCACTACTGAATAATTTCAAGAAAAAGCAAAGAACATTGAATAGAAGGAAGTAGTAGTGGCGAGATCGTGATTGTCTCGCTTAAATTTTCAAAATAATTCAATCAAATAAATTTTCAAATTAAAATAAAAATTAATAAATTAATTTAAAAATGGATGATACAACGACATGTATATAAATAATTTGCTTACGTATTTATAAATGTATGTATTGTAACAAAGATTTAACTATAATTTTCTCAAGAAAGGGTAATATCTCCTATTAAGATTCCTCAAAATGCACATTAAGTTAAATCTTAAAAAAATTTGTCTCACAAAATTGTTTTTGTAACGAATAAATTCAACAAACCACTGTTGATGTAAAAAAAAAGCGAAATGTGCCATTTTTTGCTAAATGAGCAGCGCAAAGAGCCTGACAATCAAATTCATTGTTCTTGCGCAAAGAGCAGAGTTAAGGGCCTCAGAACTTTTAATGGAAAAGTACAATTGTGCTTAATATTTTTTTGAGACATCAATATGGGTGTCATTTAAAAGCTTTTGAAGAAACCTTTCAGCAAACACTAAGATTCAAAAAAAAAAAAAAAAATACTTTACCCATTAAGAGCTAATGACATTTTTATGTCAAAAATTTTTTGTAATTTTTTAATTATCTCTGTGCGTTCATTTAATTTATATGGCTTCTTCGGAAATGCATCACTGCAGTGCATCTAAAGGCCAGGATTGAGTATCATACTCAGTCGTACGATCTGTCAAAAATAGCATGTGTGCTAAAAAAGTATGATAGTGTGGGTACAGAGTGTATGTGAAATAATTCACGCGATCAGAGTTGTTTTTTTTTCCAAAGATGAGGAGAAAAAAACAACAAAATATTAAAAGCATCTGTTTTTTTGCATCTTTTTTGTAAAATAGTGTGGCACGTACGACGCCGCTTAGAAACGATTTTTAAAGTAGAACAAAATTCTCTCAGATTTTTGTGTGATTAAATCGTACGATTGTGTATGATAGTGAATCGTGGCCTTACGGTGCAGTCACACGGTCAAGTTTTTGTTCAATTCTCTTTCAAGAAATTTACACAAACTGCTTGTCAAAATTCACAAAAATTGAAAGCTGTGACGTAGGCTGCACGCAATTTCAAAGCAAGTTTTTAAGCAAGATGTCAAGAAAACACTGATAGCAGAATTTTTAATACAAATTTGGAGGGAAAAACGTTAATCAGCTGTTTTCTTGAATGTAATTTGAAAGACTCAATTGAACGAAAACTTGAAAGCAAATTCTAAGCAAGTTTTTAAAGTGTGAGTGTATTGGTTAAAAAATGAGAGAAATTTTAAAACTTGAATGAAAACTTGATCGTCTGAAACCCTAGTTAATGAGCATGTGTGATTAGTTTGCGTTGCCGTTGCAAAACAGCTGTTGCACATTCGATGACAAAAAGAAACGTGCGCCAAGATAGCGTCGAAGAAATAGCGTCGATTTTGGGAATTAAAAACCGGGGAAAAAAACCGGAAAGTAAAATTCCCCGGGATTGGATATTTTGAATTAAAAAATAAAATAAGAATAAATTTTGGCATCTAGAAGAAGAAAAATTGATTTAAATTGTAAATAAATAAACAAAACATTTTTGTATTTAGAAAATAATTATAAAAAAGCGTTTTCCATGATCACAAAAAACGATTGCTGATGTTTTCCATGGAAACTATAACACTGTCGCCCATAATGGCCATACATTATTAAAATAGAGATATTAATGAACAAAAATTGACAACCGTGCAACAATTCCGCCGAGCCGTTTTCGAGAAAAGTGGCTTAATCCTGAGTGGGCACAAAAAGCGTTGCTAATGTTTTCCATGGAAACTATAACACTGTCGCCCATAACGGCCATACATTATTAAAATAGAGTAATTAATGAACAAAAATTGACAACCGTGCAACAATTCCGCCGAGCCGTTTTCGAGAAAAGTGGCTTCATCCTGAGTGGGCACAAAAAGCGTTGCTAATGTTTTCCATGGAAACTATAACACTGTCGCCCATAATGGCCATACATTATTAAAATAGAGATATTAATGAACAAAAATTGACAACCGTGCAACAATTCCGCCGAGCCATTTTCGAGAAAAGTGGCTTCATCCTGAGTGGGCACAAAAAGCGTTGCTAATGTTTTCCATGGAAACTATAACACTGTCGCCCATAATGGCCATACATTATTAAAATAGAGATATTAATGAACAAAAATTGACAACCGTGCAACAATTCCGCCGAGCCGTTTTCGAGAAAAGTGGCTTCATCCTGAGTGGGCACAAAAAGCGTTGCTAATGTTTTCCATGGAAACTATAACACTGTCGCCCATAATGGCCATACATTATTAAAATAGAGATATTAATGAACAAAAATTGACAACCGTGCAACAATTCCGCCGAGCCGTTTTCGAGAAAAGTGGCTTCATCCTGAGTGGGCACAAAAAGCGTTGCTAATGTTTTCCATGGAAACTATAACACTGTCGCCCATAATGGCCATACATTATTAAAATAGAGATATTAATGAACAAAAATTGACAACCGTGCAACAATTCCGCCGAGCCGTTTTCGAGAAAAGTGGCTTCATCCTGAGTGGGCACAAAAAGCGTTGCTAATGTTTTCCATGGAAACTATAACACTGTCGCCCATAATGTCCATACATTATTAAAATAGAGATGTTAATGAACAAAAATTGACAACCGTGCAACAATTCCGCCGAGCCGTTTTCGAGAAAAGTGGCTTCATCCTGAGTGGGCACAAAAAGCGTTGCTAATGTTTTCCATGGAAACTATAACACTGTCGCCCATAATGGCCATACATTATTAAAATAGAGATATTAATGAACAAAAATTGACAACCGTGCAACAATTCCGCCGAGCCGTTTTCGAGAAAAGTGGCTTCATCCTGAGTGGGCACAAAAAGCGTTGCTAATGTTTTCCATGGAAACTATAACACTGTCGCCCATAATGTCCATACATTATTAAAATAGAGATATTAATGAACAAAAATTGACAACCGTGCAACAATTCCGCCGAGCCGTTTTCGAGAAAAGTGGCTTCATCCTGAGTGGGCACAAAAAGCGTTGCTAATGTTTTCCATGGAAACTATAACACTGTCGCCCATAATGGCCATACATTATTAAAATAGAGATATTAATGAACAAAAATTGACAACCGTGCAACAATTCCGCCGAGCCGTTTTCGAGAAAAGTGGCTTCATCCTGAGTGGGCACAAAAAGCGTTGCTAATGTTTTCCATGGAAACTATAACACTGTCGCCCATAATGTCCATACATTATTAAAATAGAGATATTAATGAACAAAAATTGACAACCGTGCAACAATTCCGCCGAGCCGTTTTCGAGAAAAGTGGCTTCATCCTGAGTGGGCACAAAAAGCGTTGCTAATGTTTTCCATGGAAACTATAACACTGTCGCCCATAATGGCCATACATTATTAAAATAGAGATATTAATGAACAAAAATTGACAACCGTGCAACAATTCCGCCGAGCCGTTTTCGAGAAAAGTGGCTTCATCCTGAGTGGGCACAAAAAGCGTTGCTAATGTTTTCCATGGAAACTATAACACTGTCGCCCATAATGTCCATACATTATTAAAATAGAGATGTTAATGAACAAAAATTGACAACCGTGCAACAATTCCGCCGAGCCGTTTTCGAGAAAAGTGGCTTCATCCTGAGTGGGCACAAAAAGCGTTGCTAATGTTTTCCATGGAAACTATAACACTGTCGCCCATAATGGCCATACATTATTAAAATAGAGATATTAATGAACAAAAATTGACAACCGTGCAACAATTCCGCCGAGCCGTTTTCGAGAAAAGTGGCTTCATCCTGAGTGGGCACAAAAAGCGTTGCTAATGTTTTCCATGGAAACTATAACACTGTCGCCCATAATGGCCATACATTATTAAAATAGAGATATTAATGAACAAAAATTGACAACCGTGCAACAATTCCGCCGAGCCGTTTTCGAGAAAAGTGGCTTCATCCTGAGTGGGCACAAAAAGCGTTGCTAATGTTTTCCATGGAAACTATAACACTGTCGCCCATAATTAATATCATTAATATCTCTATTTTAATAATGTATGGCCATTATGGGCGACAGTGTTATAGTTTCCATGGAAAACATTAGCAACGATTTTTGTGCCCACTCAGGATGAAACCACTTTTCTCGAAAACGGCTCGGCGGAATTGTTGCACGGTTGTCAATTTTTGTTCATTAATATCTCTATTTTAATAATGTATGGCCATTATGGGCGACAGTGTTATAGTTTCCATGGAAAACATTAGCAACGCTTTTTGTGCCCACTCAGGATGAAGCCACTTTTCTCGAAAATGGCTCGGCGGAATTGTTGCACGGTTGTCAATTTTTGTTCATTAATATCTCTATTTTAATAATGTATGGCCATTATGGGCGACAGTGTTATAGTTTCCATGGAAAACATTAGCAACGCTTTTTGTGCCCACTCAGGATGAAGCCACTTTTCTCGAAAACCGCTCGGCGGAATTGTTGCACGGTTGTCAATTTTTGTTCATTGATATCTCTATTTTAATAATGTATGGACATTATGGGCGACAGTGTTATAGTTTCCATGGAAAACATTAGCAACGCTTTTTGTGCCCACTCAGGATGAAGCCACTTTTCTCGAAAACGGCTCGGCGGAATTGTTGCACGGTTGTTAATTTTTGTTCATTAATATCTCTATTTTAATAATGTATGGCCATTATGGGCGACAGTGTTATAGTTTCCATGGAAAACATTAGCAACGCTTTTTGTGCCCACTCAGGATGAAGCCACTTTTCTCGAAAACGGCTCGGCGGAATTGTTGCACGGTTGTCAATTTTTGTTCATTAATATCTCTATTTTAATAATGTATGGACATTATGGGCGACAGTGTTATAGTTTCCATGGAAAACATTAGCAACGCTTTTTGTGCCCACTCAGGATGAAGCCACTTTTCTCGAAAACGGCTTGGCGGAATTGTTGCACGGTTGTCAATTTTTGTTCATTAATATCTCTATTTTAATAATGTATGGCCGTTATGGGCGACAGTGTTATAGTTTCCATGGAAAACATTAGCAACGCTTTTTGTGCCCACTCAGGATGAAGCCACTTTTCTCGAAAACGGCTCGGCGGAATTGTTGCACGGTTGTCAATTTTTGTTCATTAATATCTCTATTTTAATAATGTATGGCCATTATGGGTAACAGTGTTATAGTTTCCATGGAAAACATCAGCAATCGTTTTTTGTGATCATGGAAAACGCTTTTTTATAATTATTTTCTAAATACAAAAATGTTTCGTTTATTTATTTACAATTTAAATCAATTTTTCTTCTTCTAGATGCAAAAATTTATTCTTATTTTATTTTTTAATTCAAAATATCCAATCCCGGGGAATTTTACTTCCCGGTTTTTTTCCCCGGTTTTTAATTCCCAAAATCGACGCTATTTCTTCGACGCTATCTTGGCGCACGTCAAAAAGAAATTATAATTTGTTTTAAATTTCATGTTTAAATTTCATTAATAATTGATTTATTAATAACACAGTGCAGCACTAAAATCTTGAACCAATTGAGACCCCCAAAATCTGATAGCCTATGATGGTAGATAAAAACCCTACCTGGGTTTTCAATTATTAGCTAAGGTTTTTTTTTAATTAATTTTTGAAGTTTTCGACTGGGAGGTGGATTTTAGTACAATTTTTAAAAAACATGTACTGGTTCTTAAGTCTATATCTCGCGAACTATTCGAAATATAGCATTTCTCTCTTCAGCAAATTTTTACCTCTCGATTAGGTCTAAAAATTTTGCCTTGAGATAAAATCAGAAAAACAACAACATCTTACTCAAAATAGTAAAACTGCCAAAAAACGTAAAATTTCGTCATATATTTTTATTGTTGATGGGAAATATAAGGACACTTCAAATGTTTTAAAATAGATGCTTAAAAATATTGATGATTTGGTTTCTAAATATACATGTATTGAACATTAGTCGTCGCTTTCGGAGCTAGTTTCATCATCTGAACACATGTTTATGACCATTTCGCTAGTCTTATTTTCGTATGAAAATACTTTGTGGCTAGACCAGCATATTTCCCCAAGCATAGCATCTATTTGTTTCCCTTTGAACCGCTTTTTCATCGGGATGGTTACTTGATGAAAGCGTTCACCTTGCTCGTCAGATTCCGTCGGCAATTGCTTTTCAAACTCTGCCAAATGATTATTTAAAAAGTGAAGTTTTAATGTCATGGTCACACCGATTTCTTGGAATGACTTAAGCATGTTTCTTATTAGTACTCTCCATTCGTCGTCTCGATTTTTTCCTAAGACTCTTTCTATCACTGCCTTAAGTGCGTTCCAAGCAATGAAGTCGTTTCCATGCAAAACCATATTAAAATCTTCACTTTTTAGCAACTTTCGGATGTCTGGTATATTAAGTACACCTGTTTTTAGCAAAAAAGAAACAATCACAAAAAATAAATATAAATTTTAACAAACTTGGCGACAACATAGTTCATTTCGCTTTGTGTTATCAGCTCTGGCTTGCTGATTGTTTCTTCAGGCTCGAAGAGTGGATCAGCCTCCACATTGTCAAACGTTTCCGCAGTCCATACAGTCGCTCTATCTGGACTGCATTGTCTCGGTGGTATTGGTGGTGGGTTGGATTCGGAATGTTCTTTCGGGAGAGAAGCATAAGGACCAGGAATGTACACTACATTTGAAATTTTTTTCGATTCATTCCGCTTTTGAAATTTATGCATCCGTAGCACGTATTTTCATCGTGGCCCTTTGGGTCCGTCCATATTACTGGTGTTCCATAAGGCAGTGGGCCTGGTTTTCTATTTATCCAGTTGAATATGTAACAAAAACAACGTCTGCATACTACATCTGGTGTCCACGAAAAATGGAATAAGTCCAACTGGTCAGAATAATATAACAGGTACGCTTTTCTAAATCCGTAATATCTAAATTCCCCAGATTTGTTTAATTCCAACGTGCAATCAAAACAATGTAAATTATTTGACATTTGAAAAATGCCGTTATTTTGCGCCAAAAAATAATTCAAACGGACGGTGTTTACACTCAAAAAAAATAATCAATTCGGTTCAGTACCGATAGTGGGGTAATCTCAATTTTTCTTATATAAAGTACAAAATAATGGATATTAGAATGAATTAGTTAAGCGCTAAATTAATAGCATTAAGCCTTCTGAGAATCAAAATCAATCGCAAACTGTGCTTGATTTCAGAATTTTTGGTATTGATCTTATATAAAAATTTTGTAAAAAATTTATCCAAACTAGGATTGATTTCAGAATTTTTCGGATTAATTTTATCTGAACCCGAAAAAGCAAGTCCAAAATTTGAATCAAAATCAGTAAATCCAAAATTTTGATCATATCAAAAATTTGTCCTATGACTTCAACCTAAAAAGGTTCAAGTCAAAATAACTTCATTTGGAATGACACGCGTAATGTTGTTGTTGATGTTTTTTTTGATTTTATCTCAAGGCAAGATTTTTAGACCTAATCGAGAGGTAAAAATTTGCTGAAGAGAGAAATGCTATATTTCGAATAGTTCGCGAGATATAGACTTAAGAATCAGTACATGTTTTTTAAAAATTGTACTAAAATCCACCTCCCAGTCGAAAACTTCAAAAATGAATTAAAAAAAACCTTAGCTAATAATTGAAAACCCAGCTAGGGTTTTTCTTCTACCATCATAGCCTATCAGATTTTGGGGGTCTCAATTGGTTCAAGATTATGAAGTTGAAAAATGCGCTACTGTGTAATAAATTACTTTTTTTTTTTTTAAAGAGAAGTAGCACTTAAGGCAATAATGCCTATTTAGTTATTTTCGTAACCGTGAAACATTCTTTAGGAAAGGATAGATGAATGATAAGACAGGAAAGATAGATGATATAGCCGTTTTATTAGTTATTTTACTTCGCCGGCGAATATGCTATGAAGAAGTACCGACGAAGGAGGCTGCATGTTTAATGTTAATTCTGAATATGTATTTATACATAAAACATTTTTATTTTTTGGTTGCTGCAGGGGTTGAACCCTGGTCAACCAGGCTTGTAGCCAACGTGTTTACTACTTCGACTACAGCAGCCTCATAATGGCTTCTTATTAAAAACTTTGATAATTTTACGTCCAATTCATTTCTAGAAAATTAATAAATATCCAAAAAAGATACTTACTCATCTATCGCATCAGCCATTTTTGTGATGCGTGCTTGACGTTTGTTTGTGCACGATCACGACATTTGCAGTGATGCATTTCTTTAAATTATTTTTTTTTATTACTTAAAAACTTGAGCCGGAATGAGAATAAATATTTTTACTTACATAAAACAGGTCAACTATTTGAAAACTTTTTTTTCATAAAATTAAAAGTTATTAAGCAATCAATGCATGGATCAATACGATGATTTAAAAGAAGGGTCAAGAGCTTAGCAGAAAATAATTTATTGTTTTTGCACAGGTTTATTAAATTTTTAGTTGCATTCATAATTTGTAGCAGAGATTCAAAGATTAGAGGGTATTTTACACGATGATTTTAAAGGCATGCCTAATGCAGTTTACATATATATTTTGTATAAATAATGTATAAAAAATATTTATAAAGAATAAATAAATGTATAAAATATCTAGTTCCTAACACATGTCTGGCATCTGTGTGACATTCAAGTACGTAAATCAAAATATGAATTATTCAAACTCGGGTTCCTTTTTACTCGCCTTCAAAAAAGAAGCAGGTTATCAATTCGACTGAATGTTAGTTTTTTATTTTTGTGCCTGCAGAACTCAGTCATTTCTAAACCGATTTTGACAATTTTTTGTAATTTGATAGATTATATACACAGATTGGTCCTGTTTAAAAAACATTAAAGGGTATCCCCATACAACATACATATTTTTTAAGTGTTTTATAAACCGTAAAGCGCACTTTTTTAAGATTTGAAAAAATCCGTATCACTATAGCTGCTAAAAGCAAAAGGCAATACAAAAGAAACTCTAAAAATTAAAGGATGTGACGTAAATTGACTTATTTGCGATTTCCTCTTGAGCCGTTATAAAAAAGTTCTTGAAAATTTGACAGGATGTCGAGAACTATGACCGTTATAATAACAAGTATAAACATTCAAAATTATAAATTAAAGGGCTATCCAATAGTTAATGTAATTTGATGTATGTGGCTAAACTTTTGAACTGTTGTAGCCAGATAGTTGAAATAAGTATACAATTTTTATTTGGAAATTAAAGGGTGCCCCAATAGTTGATGTAAGTTAATGTATGTGGCCAAAAGTTTGAACAGTCCGCTATAACAAGTATAAAATTTGATTTTAGAAATTAAAGGGTGTTCCCATATTTGAAGTAAATTGACCTAAATGGCCCTATCATTTAAAACGTTATATACAAACACTTGAAAATTAAACAGAATGTCCCCTACTTTGTCTGGTATATTAAAAAGTATAAATATTCAAAATTATAAATTATAGAGTGTTGCAATAGTAACCACATAGCTGCTAAATTTTCTTATTTAATCTGCATTCAAATTTTATTCTACAACATATAAAAAACCCTAACGCAATCCTTCTCGAATATAATTAATGTATAATAACCGTCCTTAAGAAACATGAATTTAAGTTTGTGTGTTTTGAAGTCTTTTTTTTTTTTTTGCAAGAATTATTTCTAATCTAAATGTGTGGGTCACTGCATTTTTATACTTGTCTCTATCAGCAAAAAATGAAACTGTTAAACGTTCTTTCTTTATTGACCTAAATATTAGGTAAATATAATAATTTCTTTTTAGATGTATAGGATTTTAAAATTAAAAGTAAAAATTTATTGATTTCGGCTTCAAAGTAATTTGACCTTGGAAAAAGGGAGTATTTGTTGAAAATCCCATGGCTTCTTCTAAACATTTAAACTTAAACTTTCTGGGCCTAAGTAACCCGCTTTGGCCGAAATTAAAGTTTTAAATTTAGCTTGAATGGGCCCTAACGTAGCGAATGATTAGATTTTAAATCTTATTCTTATAAATATAATAGTCAGCTTTAGCTATGTAAATAAAGGCCAATCAAAAAATTAGTCCATTATCATCAAAATTCCAATAATCATTTAACTTTCAATTAAAACACAATATTTAAATGTTGTCTTATGACATCGCAGGAAAGTAATGTCCGTATAATTACTTGTTTAACACATTTTTAAATTGAAATGTTTTCAATGTTTTGGCAAAACCTCTTTTTAAAACAAAACGTTTTTAATTTTCACACATGCAACAATACAATGATGTTAAATTAATAAAATATCAAATACGCAAATGTTAATATGAGTGTTAAGAGCACACAAATACTTAAAGACACACATATGTATATACATAAAAGGCCCACTGATACACTGACAAATTTAACAAAGAAAAAAATTCTATCCATAACATTAAAATCCCTAAACGACATTTACGATTTGAAATAGAATAAAAGATATACGAAAATAAAATACAACAATAACTTTGGATAAGCTTTTTTTGATATTGTGTGTGTGTGTGTGTGTAACTAAGCGAGTATTATATCCATACAAAAGGCACTTAACAACACTAAAGCAGCCAAGGGACCAAAGACAAAAAAAGAAGCAAATTGAGAGAATGGAAAACTAAACCCTGATATTTGAAATATAAAATAGGAACAATGATATGAAAACTCTATAAAAATGCAATAAAATGCAATTGAACAACGTTTATCCAAGGCAACAACAACAGAAGAATATTATTCCATTTAAATTTTTTTTCTGCCTGGTTTAAAATAATTGATGTTCATACATTTGCGAATATAAATTTTTTAAAGAAAATAGAACATGACTTAAATGGGCTTAAATATTGATAAAATATTTATGTGGAATAAACGGTTTTAGGAATTTTTTTTGAACGGGAGAACTGTTTTTAACGTGCGTGTTATAAATGAAACACATAAAAAACATTTTAAGCTGCTATAAATACAACTTACTGATGGAATGTTTTAAAAATAATATTGGAAAAGTTAAATAAAAAACAGGGTATGAAAACAAACAAAACGTTTCGTAAACGTTTCAAAATTTTAAAACGTTTTACATATATGAAAATTCAAAACAAATGCTTTTTGAATAACAAAAGGCGGTTTATTACACCAATACGATTGTACAATTATAGCGCAATAAAGTTGCGATCACATCAGGTACAGTTTTTGACACAAAGGCCTGACCACAAATTTTGTTTGTTATTGAAATTTTTCTTTGATAAAATAATAATAATCCACTACCATTTTTTATTGAACTTATAAAATTTTTTTTAAGTTTTGCAGAAAACGAATAATGTGTATTATTTGTAGTTACGAATTTGTGTAAATTTTGTTCAATTTGTTGTTTGTTTAACTGTGCACGTTTAATATAATTTATGTACTTTTTGTACCCACGAAAAATATCAGTACAAAGCAAATGGCACAATACTTCTTGCATTTTTAAATTCGTTTTTATTTTACTTTCTACAAAAAAAAAAAAAAAATAAAAATAAAATAAAAAAATAAAAGTATGAAAGCAAAAGTTTTGTTTTGTTTGTTTTCGCGCCCTGAAATAAATCAGGTTTGTTAAAGTTTACTGTCTTAAAAAAAATAATTATAACAATATTGTGCAATAATACATATTCTTTTATATTTAAGATTATTTTACGCCTTTTTATCATGACACCGAAGACGAAAGAAGACCATACTAAAATGAATCATGGAGGACTTTTAGTTTGTATATTCTTGATGCAATACATACAAAAATATTCTGGGAACTGCAGGAATATTTGAAAGACCTCGATTACGCAGACGATATATGCCTTTTTACTCGCAGATACTCTGACATGCAAGACAAACTCTATTCGATAGAGAAATTTCCTCAAGAGTGGAAGAAAAAATGCACATAAATGCCTTAAGTACTGAGTCATTTCCTTTATGGCTACAATTTGAAAGGCAGTCGTTTTGACCAGTCTGTTTCCCTTCTGTGTCTGCTTCTGAAATTTCAAATTTTTTATTGCAAAACCAGTATCTTAGCAAAATTTTAATACTTTTGGTGAAATGTTAGTAAAAATTTAAAATTTGGTGAAATTTAGATGTAAGAAAAATAGAAAACTTTGAAATCATATCTGAGAGAATGGTGGTCATACATTTTCAGTAGCTTGTCTTGGGATGTGGTAAAACTAGGGTTCGGGAATTCCCGGGAAAACTTCGGCTAAATTCCCGCAAAACGGGAAGTTTAAAATCATTAGCACTTTAAAAAAATACCCTAATTGTTTGGTTGTGACATTTAAAATTTTTTAAATATCTCGTTTCGTGTGAATACTACTTCATCTATACATCTCTGCATGGAATATTTATTGCAATTTTTTATATGATGTAGATAGTAATCGATATAGAATACTAAACAACTATTTTTTAAAATTTTTGTCTGTCTGTCTGTGTTCTCATTACGTTAAAACTGCTGAATGGGTTTGAATATAACTTTGTGAAGGGGTCTCTTAAACACTTTGTTCATATATAGAATTCTTTTTATTTCATAAAATATGTCATTTCGTGCCTGCACACCAGGGAACTGGTTCCCCCTATACCCCGAGTGTACTATGTCCGTGCCTAGGTTAGAATCAGCCAGACTTCTTGTAGTACCACCGGGGGGGGGGCGTAGAGATATGCCGGCTTTCGACAGAAATGCACAATTTCGTCCTTACTTCTTTAGCCGACGAAGTGAAAAGGGATATTGAGGATTTTGAGGGTCTGCGTTTCAGCAAAAATTCTGAGATAGTGGCCAAGTGTTGTGAGATTTTGGCACTTATATCGTTATATTAAACAGCAAATGAGTATATAGTAGAGTCATCTGCGTACGGCAGCATTTTGACCTTGGGGTGGTACAGTAAACAAAGGTTCAGTAACTAGTTCCGACATTTGTGGAGAACTATATGTTTTAAAATTTCAAAATGAAATTATTAAATTTTTCATGTTGTACTTCTTTTAAATATTTGTATAAGTAGACAAATTTTTAATTAATAACGAATTTAAAAGAAAAACAAAAAAATGCTGACGAAGGTTTTAGCGAGCTGTTGCATTTCGTTTTGCTAGTATCAAAACTTTTCTGTTCCATTTGCATTTAATCTCAATTAGTTACAAATTTAGGCTTAAATTCATTTAAAAAAAATACAATTTAAAAATTTAATTTAACAAATGAAATTCTTTTATGAACAACTAGCTAGTCCAGGTGCGCCTCGCTCCCCCAATGAGAATAATTTCACCAACGTTATTTTAAGCCAATTTTTTACTTTGTTATGCACATTAATATGCCAGTTGGATCTCATGAATCAGAACTATTTTTCAATTATCTTTAAAATTGCTTTTTGTTAAAATCGATTCAGTGCTTTTTTCCTTTCGCCCTTTTACCCTTCCGGATCCTCATTTTTTCAAATAAGCATAACCTCTTGGAACTTCTAACTAAATATCTATTTCTGTTTTAAATTTTATTAAAATTGGTGCAGCCGTGATTTTTCGTTTTTCCTCTTTTCCTCACATCGAGTCCCAGCTTTGGAAACAAACATAGCTTATGGGACTTATTTATTTTCGACGTTTATTAAAATCGATTCGGATCGGACACATAAAAATTCCAGAAAAGGAGGAAGCCTTAATCCCCTTCTGGTACGCTATTTGAAAATAAAAAATATAAGTACCCTGTTTCACGATGAGAACAAATATCTATTCGTGTTCTAAATTTTGTTAAAATCGTTTAATGCATTCAGACGTGATTGACGCACTAACAAATAAACTTACAAAGAGAATCATAATATACATACACACATGCTACATGCATATATTAGATTTTTACATTCTGACAAAAGCAATAAATTTTTATTTTTTATTTTAAATAAAATTTTCATACAAAAAGAGTTGTAGTATCGTTGTAACATGGTTTATTGAAATAATAAATAAATAATAAATACAAGTGTCTATGATTCTAAACAAAACACCCATTTTATGTTCAGTCATCATCGTCATCATCAGCATCATTTATGAACACAAAGATTTTAATTATTTTCAAACAATTCTGCAAAAGATTTTGCAAAACAATTAGTCAAATCACAGGGACTTACAATTACTTACATAAAGTTTTTAACAAACATACAAACATTGACGTTTAACAAACTACAATATATACTCAAAACAATAACAACAATATTCAAACACATACATTTTAAATAAACAATTTGTCAGACAACAAGTTTTTGTATGAATCTATTAAAAATATTCAGCCCTTAATATTGATGCAGCAGCCAGGCTAGAATATATATTTTTGCAAAAAGCTCTTACACAACAACTTTAACTGTATTTAAAGTTTTAAACTACTCGAATTAAAGTGTATGAGAAAAATAATTATAAGAAGAAGTATTGGTATTTTACAGTGGGATCGTGAAACAAAAATTATATGCAATTGGTTAAAAATTATCTGCACTGCAAGCAACTGTATTAATAACAAGTAAGAGTGCCTAATATTTATAACCACATGTACCATATTGCAGATTTCCCATTAAATATTTTGAATAAAAGTCGGCATAAGATAAACTTTCCTACCATAAAGTTTTTCAATAACAAAAGAGTAGAAACTATGTCTGATCAATTGCATATTAAATTTTCTCTAGCTCATCTAGTGCCTTGGACAGATGGATATCGCTCGCTCGACTTAGCTATGCATAAGAACTTCGATTATCCATTTCCGTCTTTATGGGATCGGAAAGGGATATTGTAGAAATTACAACCGTATGAGAAACTTAGATCTACTCGTTTTCTTTTGTGTTTTGTTTGTTTGCTTTTTTAAAATCGTAGCTAAAATAAAGGGGCATCCAAATGTGACGCCTAGATGTCAGCACTATATACTTTTTATACGTGACATTTTTTCAAATGACATAAGCCATTTTGTTTTATAAGAAGGTAGTACAGTTTTAACCATGGACAGGTACACATTTTTAACAACGCGTTTACATCATTCAAAGTTATTATTCGTGATTTTTTTTGGTGTAAATAATCGGCCAAATCAATCTTCAATTCAAAGATTAGTGAAAAAATTCGAAAAAACTGGTTGTGTTACTGATAAACCAAAAAGTGGAAGACCAAAAACTGTACGCACAAATGAAAATATTGCTGCTGTTGGTGAAAGTGTTGAAAATGAACCGACAACATCAATTTCGCGTCGTTCGCAAGAATTGGGCATATCTTATAGCTCCTTATGGAGGATTTTGCATAAAGATTTGCATTTACATGCTTATAAAATTCAATTAACCCAGGAATTGAAAGAAACAGACCATTTACAATGTCGTAATTTCGCTAGTCGGATTATTGAACAACGAACAACAGATACATTGTTTTCAAGCAAAATTTTTTTTAGTGACGAAGATCATTTCAGAATGGATGGATTCGTCAATAAGCAAAATTGTCGTGTCTGGGGTGATGAAAATCCTCGTGTTATTCATGAAAAATCTCTACACCCACAAAAAGTTACTGTTTGGTGTGCATTTTGGGCAAATGGAATCATTGGGCCATTTTTCTTCGAAGATGATGCTGGAAATGATTTTACTGTGAATGCTGAGCGATACCAATCAATGTTGAGAGACTTTTTATGGACACAGTTGAATCATATTGATGTGTCTGACGTCTATTTCCAGCAAGACGGTGCTACATGTCACACAACTCGAGAAAACATTACGCTTTTGCGATCAAAATTTCCTCAATGTGTAATTTTACGAAATGCAGATTTCAATTGGCCTCCAAGGTCATGTGATCTAACACCATTAGGTTTTTTTTGTAGGGTTTTTTGAAAAGTCGAGTATATGCTAACAAGCCACAAACAATTAATGATCTAAAGAACAACATTTAAGTTGCAATTCGTGAAATAACACCAGCAACATGTCGGAAAGTCATTGAAAATTTCGATATACGGATTGATATCTGCAGACGCAGTCATGGTGGACATTTGAATGATATTCTATTCCACTTATAATTGTAATGGATCATACTTTTAATAAAAAAAAACAGCTTGAAAAAATTGCAAATGTTTGTGTGAAACATGTAGGCGCGTTTTTTGGATGACCCTTTATAAATGGAAATTCAAAAAATTCAAAATGCCTGAAGCTGAAATAAATTGGAAAACTTTTATTTTTTTTTATAAAAGTACATATCGCTCAATTACTTCTAGAACGTCATAACTCAAAAAAATTCATTTCGAGATAATCGCAATTTAAGTTTTTGACTTGTTCTCACCATCAATTAAAATATCAGACTGCTTAAGTTCCCACTACAATTAGTAAAATGATTCATAAATAAAAAATCCATTTAAGAAAACTTTCTTTAATTATATATTAAAGAAAAGGTTTTGGTCAAACTATGTAAGATGTTTAAATCATGACATTATTGCTGTAAAAATATATCCAATACTGTGTCGTAAACTAAAGTGTGTCGTTATTTGTAAAAAATAAACGTAGTTTTACTTAATAAAATTTTTCATCAACACAACAATAACTCAAAAAAAAATACATGATATGCAAAAAGTCGATATATTTTAAAAATATAAATTTTTCATATATACAGTCATAAAACGAAATGTGACGATGTTTTAGAAAGCGATATGATCTTTACGTTATGAAGTTTACTCCACAACTCAAAATAATTATTGACACAAAGTGACATAACAACTTTTTCTCCTACGACGTGGAAAGTACAAAAGACATAAAGATGAGACTTGTACACAATATTATGAATGAAATGATGCACAATTCTGTGTGATTAACTCCAAAATTGAAATTTTGAGTTATGACGTTCTAGAAGTAAACGAGCAATATGTATGTACTTTCATATCCTTATTGGAGGTGATTCAAACGCTTAAAACTCGGCGTAAAAAAATCGTAAAATAAGAAAATAATATTTATACAAAAAATTTAGGAAGTTGCCACTCTTTTCAGTGATGAAATTTGCTTAAATTTTTCACTTGATTTTTTTTTTATAAATTTGCTCAAAAAATAACTCAACTTTTGACTGTTATTAATTTTTTAACATCAGTGAATAAATTTTGTATTAGGTTTATTGGATTTGTTTCACAAGTAAATAATGTTAATAATGCACTCGCCGATAAAACCAAATATACAGCCAGTTATTGAATTAGGAATATAATAAGCACAAACTAGATAAATTTTAAATGCTGTTTTAATACTGTTAATTTGGAAAAAAAAAATAATAATAAAAATAATCTTCTAAAAAACAAACTAACTGCTAAAGAGAAAAAGAAATCACGAGCATTGTTGAATAAGCAAAACATTTTTTTGTTGTAAAACAAGCAGTGTCTGAATAAATAATTTCGATTTTTGTGTATATAAAATCTGATTTTTTTACAAAAATAAATAGAAGACATATCATTAAAAATATATATAATTAATATGATTATATTCTTAGCGAAATAATTAGAAAAAAATAAGCAAGCAATTTCAAATCGGCAGTCATTTAGTTAACCGTTTTTAAATCACGTGGTTTCAGTATAATTTGTAGGCAGAACACTATTTGCGTGATATGAAATCACTTTGATGAAAAGTGACTTAAAGAACAGACCTGTATTTGAATTTTCTAAATGAATCATAAGAAGAAATAAAATTATTGCAAAAGTACAATAGTTCGTAAGTTCATGTAAGTTCACCATGGTTACCAAAAAGTCTTTTCGCATTTGCTTAAGCAATTGGCACACTTTTCCTTAAACTTTGAGAGTAGCTTTAGTTTGCTTATGCACAATAAAACGGGGTCTTAGAAGTAACGAGTTTCGTTAATAACAGTCTTTAAGTCCAAAAAAGCTTATGGCTCATGGTTCTTTAAACTCCGAACACAATAGAATTCTTTGAACTTTTATTCAATAAAATTATCAAGATGACTAATCTGTAAATAAAAGGAAAAAGGAAAATGAGACTTGCTAAACTTATAGCAGGAGAATAATTCTTACTTAAATTGTCTACAACAAGCTATTTAACAAATTACAAAGAAACGTATTTAAGTATAAAATAATTACCCTCAGTTGACAACTTTTAAATATTAGAAAAAGTTGTCTGAGCAAGTTGCGAGAGTAATTAAAAACAACCATCGCCTGGCAGTCACAATTTCAGCTTATATTTGTCCCCGGTAGCACCTTAAAACAGGCTCCTAGTTACTTCTTGTCTCTGCTAGGTGACAGGCTAAATTAAGTCGATCGAATTCTGGATAACTGTGGACCTCAAGTGTTAATATACAGTTACCTGCTGTAGCACCAAATAAGTCTTCCATTATCCAAGACAGAAAATGGAACTTAAGCAAATCCGTAAAGTGTGAGTTTTTTAATTTTGTATTTTATTTATTAAACCTATTATAGCAGACATACTAAGACTTTGGGTAAATTTACAATAAGTACCTGTTGAAATTACGTAAATATAGGAACACTTTTAAGTTTACTTTTTTTAAATTGTTTTTAGAACGTCATAGCAATACATTCTCTGTCTAAATTTATAGCCTTAGCCTGGTAGAGGTTAAATAAAAACAAGGCCATACATGTAAAATTCACGTTACTATTAGGATACCCTTCATTCGCTTTAAGTTTTTGTGTTTATTCCTATAGTAGACATAGTTGTACATTTTCTGTACGAATTTAAAGAGTTTGCCTAAAATGGTTTAAAAGATAAGGCCATATTTTTTAAATTCAAAGACTTTTGGAAACACCCTTTAATATCTAAATTAAATTCTTACATGTTTTTATTTTCATAGCGGACATATTTGTACAATTCTAATGCTTACCGCGGTTGAAGGAATAATCATAAGTGAAAATCACGTCAATATTAACACACCCTTTAAATGAAAGTGTTATTTTTTTATTTGTCACTGCAGCTCATATAATTTAACATCTTTATCATTTATAATATATTTTATGAATATCAAGTCACCTTCGGATCACCTTTAAATATTAGTTTCTTTTGCTATAGTGACTATTGTAATACATCTCCTGTGAAAATTTCAAGGGTCTATTATGGTTTTAGAGGTAAAGGAATATGACAAACGAACAAACAATCTACTTTATGTGTGCGGAACTCTAATAATTATTTTGACCGCTACCTATGATGGTTTCTATCAAGTTTTATTTAACTTAATATTTTTTACTAAAGCTTTTTCTCTTTATAATCCCACTGTGTACTGTTTTATAATGTTATATTCTGTCACATTGTTCTAATTTTATGGTAATAAAACTATATTAAATACAACACACACACACACACACATACAGACACATACACACACACACACACAAACAACAATCTCATAAAAGCACTCCAAAAACAATAAACAGTTATTAAGTAAGAAAAAAAAATTGCCAATATTAAAAGAGAGTGAGTCTGAATGTTAGAGTAGGAGACAAAAAGCGTAAATTAAACGAAAAAAAGTGAAGCATAAAAAAGGGGAGCATGAGTTTTAAATTAAAAAATTGCTAACAGCACAATTTGCCATTATGATAATAAAAGTGTAGATTATGTGAAAGTGTTCGCCGTCTATATTTTTCACTCTATAAAATCTTTAAACACACAAATGATAGTTATCATAGCAGTGAATGGATTTCATTCATGTTGATGTTACAAATTAAAATAAATGTCTCTGTTTTTAGGAAGACATCTTTTCCAAGGATTTGTATTTGAACATATGCCCGCCTTTTTGTTTTTTTATGTTACAGATAGTGTGTGAATGTGTGTGTGTGTTAAAGTTATTAGCATTTTACAAAATGTATTTTAAATTATTGTCTAGTAAATTGTAGACATTTTATATTGTTTTAATTTAAAGATTTATTTGCAGACTCAAAATTGTTAATTGTTATGCTAACAAACAAACAACTTCGTTATCCCTGCAACGCCGACCAGTGATTCATGTACATATCTACATATACGAGTATAGAATGTCCGGATGATTTAAACTTTGATAGCTCGAGATTTTCTTTGTGAACAATTAAACTGAATGCCTTATTTTCTGAGCGAAGTAAGTAGTAAAACTCTTTCTTTGATGGCTTGGTTAATCATCGAAAATGCTATAATAGGGGCAGAGAGAAATCACATGTGTTTTTCGTAAAATAAATAAATTCGCAACGTGTCACTGATGGGTTGGAATGTTGGTCTGAAAGCCTGCTTGTACTTCTATGTATCAAAAGAGTTTTTTCCTTTAACCATAATAACTGGACAATATAAATACATATTTTGGTATTTATATTGTCCAGTTATTATGGTTAAAGGAAAAAACTCTTTTGATACATAGAAGTACAAGCAGGCTTTCAGACCAACATTCCAACCCATCAGTGACACGTTGCGAATTTATTTATTTTACGAAAAACACATGTGATTTCTCTCTGCCCCTATTATAGCATTTTCGATGATTAACCAAGCCATCAAAGAAAGAGTTTTACTACTTACTTCGCTCAGAATAATAATAAAATGGAGTTGAAAATTTGTTCCATATAACGGTAAATTTTGTAATTTCTACAACATAAATTAAGAAAATAAAAATTAAAATTAAAGGGTGTTACCGATACCGATACATCGGCGATACTTCTGGTTTTTCGATAAATCGATATCGGCGATGTATTACTGTCGATACGCCGATACTTCTTGTATTTTTCATTAGATTTTTTTGAACAAAATATTCAATTTTCAACTCTTTTTTTGCATGGCAACTATGAGAAACAACATATTAAGAGCAGAACATAAAATTCAAATGAGTTCTGTCGCATCTGAGAGACTATTTTCCACTGCAGGTCTGCTTCAAACAGATTTGAGAAATCGTCAAAATTTGAGAACACTTTGTTTTTAAAACAAAAATTTTATTAATATTAATTTTGAATATTAATCTTTTGTAATATTGTTTTTATAATTTTAATTTAATTTTAACATGATCTCAAATTCAATTCGTTGTCTTTTAAATCTTATATATATCAATTTTAAATCTTGAGCCAATCTAAACTGAATGCCATCGCTTATTTTGTAAAATCATAAATACTGCAAACGTTTTGTAGTTTAAAAATTTGAATTTTAGAAACTGAAATGTATTGAAAGTTTTTATTATTTGAATGGCTCAAAAATAAACACTGTTATTTTGTATAAAAGAAGAATTACTCTACTTGAGTTTTGTTAATTTTTACTTGAGCTCAATTTTAATATGCGTATCGTTATCGGCGATATTTATTTTTGAGTATCAGTATCGGATCGGCGAAATGGCGTATCATTACACCTTTGAACCACATTATATAGATATCTAACAGAACAAGAAGCGTAAAACATAAAATTTAAAATCAAAGGGTATCCCATACAAGACGTGATTTCGACCGCCACAAGAACTGAAAAATATTAAAAAAGAAAACTAAAAACCAAAGATTGTTCTCATAGATTTTTTAATCTTTTTTAGAGAGTAACTGGAAATTGGCGCAGTTTGTGTTAGTTAAATTAATAAAACTTTAAATTGGGAAAAATAACACAAAAAAACATTAATTTTATTAAAAAAAATTTTTTTATTACGAAGCCATGTGACCACAAGACTATACTTCACGAAGCTTAAGTAAATCGTTCGATTTTTGAGCACTTTTTCCAAAAAAAATTTGACCGTGTGCCAGAAATTCTACGACAAACGTTGTCCTCACCGACAATCAGTGTCACCTATATTTTCCAATATAAATTTATCAATCATGGTACAATAATCATGTCTATCGACCGTAAAGTGAGCTACGACTTAATTTTTGAAAATAAGGTCCTGTGATGCCATCTATATTTTTTTGGATGCAATGGAACTTGTAGGGTCTGTTGTGGATTGGCAACGCTCCGTATGGCAACACTACGTATACAGTGACTTCCAAAATTGTTCATAAAAACACACTTTTTAAAATATGGTTAATACCTCTCTTAATTATTAATTTTTTTTATCTTAATATTTTTTTATATTTGTTGTTGCATGCAATTCTCTTATTTAGTATTATTTACAAAAACAATGTTTTTGTTTTCTTGTTATAACTCCCGTTATGTTTAAATTTTTTTGAACATTTTTGTAACTCTATTGTATTTAAGTTTTTTCATGACCGCAAGTGTTTCTAAAAAATTAAAAAATCTAAAAAACAAATCTTTAAAAACAAAATTAACATTATAGAAGTGATTTCAATCAATTTTAATTCCATTAGTGTAATTAGTGATTAAATTTTTATAAAAATAATTATGCCAAAAGTTGTTTCAACTGTGATAAAAAAAAAACGTTAGAAACTATATTTTAAATGGCGTACCTTTTCGTGAAATTGCAAAAAAGTATCTCTTGTATCTTTTGGATTTGTGCCAAGGCTCCGAAGTTCTTGATGGAGTGCCTGAATTTGAGAAATGTGGTCGTAAATCGAAGCTAAATCCCCAAACCAAAAGGTTGGTTCGACGCCTTATAGTTTCAAGAGCTGCTGATAACGCTGTAGAGGCCAACAAAGAGCTTCAGGAATCTCTCCAAACAAACTTGTCAAATCAGACAGTACGAAGATGTCTTAAAGAGTGTAGTATGAAAGCTAAAACAAAAATTAAGAAGCCAAGGGAGCATATAAGCTGGAGTCCCGAGCAGTGGAAATTGGTAACGTGTTCCGACGAAACTAAAATTAACCGTTTGGGGTCTGATGGACGCGTTTGGTCCAAGTATGATCCAAAAGCTGGTCTAACATAACGTAATATTCAGAGCACGTTTGATTTTGATGGAGGTTCCCTGATGATTTGGGCTTGTTTTCAAGGAGGAAAGCTTGGGGTCTTGCAAAAAATCGACGGAATAATGAGAGCAGAAAATTATATAGACATCTTACGTGATTCCTATCTACCTAGTTTAGAAATTTTTAGATGTATGCCGGGTGATACGTTATTTATGCAAGATAACGACCCTAAGCATAAGGCTAGGGTAACTATAAAATGGCTAGAAGACCACAATATCAGATGTATGGATTGGCCACCACAATCACCGGATCTCAATCCAATCGAGAACCTATGGAATGTATTGAAAAAAAGAATTATAACTAAAAGCGAAAGTCCAAGAACCATAGAAGACCTTTGGGCTATAGTAAATGAAGAATGGTCTAAAATTGATCCATTTATTTTGCGAAATTTAATCAATAGCATGAAAAACAGGCTTCAACTTGTCCTTAAAGCTATCCGCAAAGTCACAAAAATGTTCATATAAATTAAGTAAAGAAGTGTTAATTTTAGTCAATATTAAAAACTGAAAGTTTGTTTTTGTTATTAATTTTTTATGTATTGGTATATAATAATTTAATTTTTAAAAGAAGAATCAAGATATGTTGTGTTAATAAAAAATTATTATTATCTTTAATCAGTTGTTTTTATGAACAATTTTGGAAGTCACTGTATGTATTAATAAACTATTTAAGCCGACTCACTGAACTCAATTTCGCCTGTAAATTTGAGTGAATTAGTGACTAATTTTTAAGTTAAATTTAAATAATTATGTAGCGTTGTTTAAGCATTAAAGTAATCACTATGATTTGCTATAAATGTGAAAAAGTGAGCGCAGCATGACAGTTTGCTTGACAGTTGAACTTTTGGTAAGTTGTATCAGACTGAAAAGCCCTTCTATTTTCTCAATGTTCTTGGAAGAATTATTTTCATATTTGGTATTAAGTTAATCGGATTTGTTCCATCAGTCAATATTATATTGTTGTCATATCTTTCGGTAAAGACCGTCATCACTAGCTGTTTATTTAGTACGTTTGGCAAGCGCTTTTGACGTGAGAACATCAATACCAATCAAAAAGCGTCTTGAAACTTATGTTCTCACATCGAAAGCGCTTGCCAAACGTACTAAGTAAACAGCCAGTGACCGACGGTCTTCACCGAAAGGTACGACAATAGTATTTTCACATTTATTGCTTTCACAACCAGCTGTACTTCTTTTAACTATTACAAATTTTTAGTGCTGATTGTAGTTGTACGATTAAAAGTAATTTTCAAACAAACTTAAAAATTTTCTTGGCTGCTTATAATTTTCCATTTTAATAATTTGTCTTTGTTATAAATTTTCTTTTTGTAATCAAGATATTAAAAAAGCCTTTAGGCTTTTTTCACTTTCAAAAGAAACTAATCAAAAAATCTTAAAAGTAACTAAAACCAAACTAATAAAGCAATAACAACCACAACAAAAAAAGATGTGTCAAAAATACTGCAAAAATTGAATTTTACAAACGCACTTTGTCACCCTCTCGCAGACACACACACACACATACACACTCACATACAGATGAAACCACATAACAGTTTTAAAGTTGTGTTAAAACCGCAAATATTCTATGGATAAGTGACATTAGCTAACGGATTTGAAAGTGTTTGAGTGTATTTGTGTTCAAACTGGCTTTTACTTTGCGGTTGAATGTGTCAAGGCTTATTTCCGTCACAACCGGATGTGTTTGTCTGTAACGCCTTCGGACATTTGAAATATACTTTATATCTATTAAATATGCTTGTGTGTATGTGTATGTTGTTATTATTATTAACCATTTTTGTTGTAATATATGTTGTATATGTGGTTAACAAAAATGAGCGTATTATGTAAATGTTAAAATGGGGAATTTTTTTCTTTACAAGGATTTTCTTTTTGAAGCTTTGGATTTTATGTTTTGATTTATTTTAAAACACAAAAACATAAAACTTACAAACACATTTGTTTGTACTCGTGTTAAAAAGCTTATTAAAATTTTTTTTTCGTTTTTTTCATTATTATTTTTTTCTTTGGCTGTGTTAACTTGTTTACACAGTTTGATGCCTTTTTTCTTGTTTCTTGTTTCCTTTTTTTTATTTTATATTTTATTTGAATGGGTTTTTCCATTCAATGTATGTTTATGAGTAATAATGTTCTTTCTTTTTAAACTATTTTATGTTCATTTTCTCATTTATTTATTCTGCCAGCCAACCAGTCAACCATTCATTCAGTCGTTCATTTTAACAAAAACAAATCTTTTTTTTTTATATTAATTTTTCATTTTTCTTTTCTGTTTTATTTGTAGAGTATGTAAATAAATCTATGGTTATGTGTGTTTTAAAAGAGATCCTCGCTTTAGGCAAGTTAGTTTTTTGTTTTTTGTTACCAAATAGAAAATTTATTAACAAATTTCACACTTCAAAAGAAATTTAAATTTAAGTCATGCAATGGATATATGAAAAAAAGAAAGATTTGAAATTAAGAATTTAACTTTTTTATTTAAAAATGTTTTGGGATATTAGTATAATAAAATAAATAATATTATAAAAATTCGCAAAATATTTTTGTAAATAAAAAATATGCATTTGCTTGTGCACACTGTTGACATCATTGTTTTTTTTTTCTTTCTTTTGAGAAGTTCAAAAATAACTTTGTTGTTTTTATTTTTAATACTCATTACGTCTGCAAATTTTTTTATCAAACTCCTTTTTTTACTGTATTAGTAAAAAAAAAATCAAGCTTATTCGTTGATGGGAGCTTGATGCAAAGCAAATTATTCTTAATTTTCAATAATTGTTCTGCAGGGTTTTAAAGATAGTTTTATGTGTGTGCGTGTAACTTCTTTAATTATATTCTGACTTTTTATGCATAGCTAAGTCGATTGAGTGGTAGTGTTCAAATCAAGTTTGCCGAGGCATTAGATCAGCTAAAAAAATTAAATAAGCCAATCGATCAGATATAGTATCGAGAGAGGAAATTAGCAACTTCGGTCTATGTCCCTTGATGCAGTGGGCAAAACACCACTCCTACCTCAAATTTTTCTATATCATATAGAACAGTGAAGTAACTCTAATAAAAAATAAACAAATAAAGGATCATCCAAATGTGACGCCTAGATGTCAGCACTATATAATTTTTACACGTGACATCTTTTCAAATGACATAAGCCATTTTGTTTTATTAGAAGGTAGTACAGTTTTAACCATGGACAGGTACACATTGCAACAACGCGTTTACATCATTCAAAGTTATTATGAAAAAGGACGTTCTTTGAAAAATACCCATCGCAAAATTTTGTGTAGTGACGAAGCTCATTTCAGAATGGATGGATTCGTCAATAATCAAAATTGTCGTATCTGGGGTGATGAAAATCCTTGTTTTATTCATGAAAAATCTCTACACCCACTCTACTGTTTGGTGTGCATTTTGGGCAAATGGAATCATTGGACAATTTTTCTTCGAAGATGATGCTGGAAATGCTGTTACTGTGAATGCTGAGCGATACCAATCAATGTTGAGAGACTTTTTATGGACACAGTTGAATCATATTGATGTGTCTGACGTTTATTTTTAGCAAGACGGTGCTACATGTCACGCAACTCGAGAAAACATTACGCTTTTGCGATCAAAATTTCCTCAACGTGTAATTTCACGAAATGCAGATTTCAATTGGCCTCTAAGGTCATGTGATCTAACACCATTAGATTTTTTTTGTAGGACTTTTCTAAAAAGTCGAGTGTATGCTAACAAGCCACAAACAATTAATGATCTAAAGAACAACATTCAAGTTGCAATTCGTGAAATAACACCAGCAACATGTCGCAAAGTCATTGAAAATTTCGATATTCGGATTGATGTCTGCAGACGAAGTCATCGTGGATATTTGAATGATATTCTATTCCACTTATAATTGTAATGGATTATATTTTTAATAAAAAAAAAACAGCTTGAAAAAATTGCAAATAGTTTGTGTTTTATTTTAAAGAAACATGTAGGCGCGATTTTTGGATGACCCTTTATATGAGCAATAGGGAATTGAAAATAAATAAAAAACATTAAGTGCCGCTCGCCCATATTTTCCGAGTTACGAGTATCATTTCAAAGCTTTTGAAGAGATCTTTAAGGAAGTACTAAAATTTTTTAAAATTTTTTAACCCACTAAGAACCGATGGAATTTTTATGTATTTTTTTTTAATTTTTTAATTTTCTGTCACCTCTATATATTATTATTATTTTTTTTTTTTTTGATTCACTAAACGAGATTTAAGCAAATGTCATAGCAGAATATTTTACTTTAACTTGTTTTTAGTCCAGCTTTTCACAAGGCAATATTAATTTATTTCTGTGACAAGGCGTTAAAAATTAATGAAATATATATATATATATTAGAACTTTATGAAGTTTGTGGTGATTTGCCTATTTTATGGAAATTTAATAGCAAAAGTATAGAAATAGTTTAACAACTTAAATATTTATTTTATATTTTGTATTACGAAATTTACGTGCAATTAAATAGCAAAAGTATAGAACAAAAAAAATTTACTTTTTCTTATTATCGATAAATAGTTTGTTTGACGACTTTGAATATTTTTTTATATTTTTTTGTATTACGAAATTTACGTGCTCATATTTCTGAAGAACCAAAAATTTTTTTTAAGGAATGTGTTTAAATGACTTTATTAATTTTAGGCTTATTACTCTATTTTATAAAATCAAAAAATTTCGGTGCCTACAATACTTGTAAAATCTTATTCGTACCTCTGAGATTATATATCCAAGAACTAATACTCTTTATATGCAAAGATCATTTAGTGTTAGAATACCCAGGATCTGGATTATGATATTCCTCACAATGCAAGAAATTTCGCACTAAACCTTTATAACTTTTACCCTTTTTAAGAACACTGGCTGTCGTAAACACTTAACGTTAGAATTTATTGTATGTATTTTATTTTGAACACATATTCGTGCAACTAAAATTAGTTATAAGTATTATTTTTCTTACGCCAAGGTAAAAAGAATCTTTAAAACATCGAAATTTTTCTTCTTAGTAGAAGTCCTGACTTAGTAACAGTTATTTTGAATGTAAAAAAATTAATAAATAAAACAAAAGCCTACAAAGTGTTTTAATCGGCAAACCGCCGAATATGGCAAGTATCGCAGGCCTGTCCTTGATATTCATGATGAGAGCTTTTTCACGAGAGGTTTCATACAAACAATTTCATGAAATGAACAGCAATCCAAACACATTCAATTGAACATACATAAACTCCATAAAAAATTGTTATAATATTTTATAAAGATATTAAGAAAAATTTTTTTACTATTTATTATTTTTTTATATTGATATTCTATAAAATATTAGGGAAAGAGGGGCAACTAGGGTCTTCTAAATGAATGATAACAATGTGTCGCAATCCCAATAAATTTTTCCGTCCACACAAAGTCGCTACTAAAACATTCATTCGCCACAGAACATCATAAAAAAGCAAAAGTCTCAGGACAATCTGCTTAAAAGAAACATCATGGTCACGGCTTAATGAGGTGCTTCAATCATTATTTTTACCTTAACTATTTCTGACCAGTAACAGCGCCTGCATAAGCAATTCATTTCATTTGTTTTGCCAACATGCAACAACAAGCATTTCATTATTGTTTACGCCATTTTATTTTATTTCGTTCCATTTTATTCGAAAAGTAAATCAGCTACAAAATAAAGAAATTAAATGAAATGTTTTCACATTCAAATAATAATACAAAAATAAATACTTAAGGAAAAAAAATTCAAGATAAAACTCCCCTACGACATTAAAACGGTATGAAACAACTTTAATAAATGACCAAAATTTTACAGGAGGCCAAAAGAAAAAAAGGAGCATTTTGCATACGCAGCGGAAAAGTTATTTGCCGCCGCCACAATTAAAATGTATTTTTAACGTTTGTTTTTTTTTTTATGAATCTTAACTGAGAAATGGTGGTCTTTGTTGTTTTTGTAATGTTGTCGTCATGTTGACATTCAACATTTAACCGGATTTTCCGATAGATGCAGGTAGATGTGAGAAATGCAGATTTTTCTATTGCCCACCCATATTGTTGAGTTCTGCTTTCCAAACGTAAGGGTTCTTCGATTACGAATACTTGATTTTTAATTTTTATAATTCTCTTCTTGTATTTTTTACGCTGTGGCTCTGACTCGATTTGTTACTCACTAATAAACATGTGTTTTTAAAATACTCAGCGAGCTTGCGTCTGAAGCTAGCGCAGCCATCCTTATTAACTATTCATGCGCTCTTAAAAATTGAGGCAGCTGTATCTCTCTAATCTCTAGACTTTAGCCAGTACAGCCATCTAAACCACACATAAATTGTAGCTCTAGCAATACTCGAACACACAATGTATTTACTACCTCCAGGCCCTTTAACCACATCAATACTACTTTCTCATTTTTTATATTGTTACTGTAACTAGGGCCTTCGTCGAGGTAGGACAACGATATCCTTATTACACTAAACAGATGCCTAAAACGTCTCGGTTGCTGAATTTTTTTTTTTACTTTCCAAGCCTCTGCTGGGATATGAACTCGTATACATGACCTTTTGCTTAACAAGCACTCAGATTATCTACCAACGCAGTCAACACGGCATACACATTACACTTTCAATGTGGGAAAAACCAAAATTAGTTTGTATTGTGTAAAAGATTCCCTAAATTTATTTTTGTAGCCATATTGTTTATTGTTAAAACAAAGGTTACCGCCAATCCAATAATAGCATTAATTGTACAGCCATCGTTTTCCAAGGAGCTTAGACCGTTGCTAATGCTGCAGTTGTGACTTTCTCCGGATTCACGGTTACTTAGTTGTCCTCAAGCAATTTTAGTCACTGGTCCGTCAGTTCATCCAAAAACGGACGGTATCTTTTTCTAACTGCTTAAGAATCTAGTAATGAAACACCGATTTATTTCTATTGTATTTTAAGTACAATAAATGTCAACAGCGCCAAGTTATTGTCATCCTAAAATGGAGTTCTTGTGCGCTACATTAAGCTAAACTAAACTAGATTATACTGACCACTCCAATTTGCAACAATATTATTTTCAGTAGGTGTTAAAATTTGTTGTTAAAAGTGTTAAAATTTGACAATAAAGCAGAATGCTTAAATCAAACCAATCAATCATATAGCTGAAAGGTGCTCACACATAATAACGGACTTTATTTAAAAATATCCTATTTCTGTGACTTAACGGTGTCTGCTTGTAGGCTTGCTCTTTCATATCTAAGCCAGGTGGGGATAAGTAGACTCTGTGAAGTAGACCTTGGTTGTTGGTGTGTAGATGTTGGGTACTTTTTGAACTTTTGGTTAACCTGTGAAACTAATTTTTCTCTCCTGTTGACTGGAAGTCTAGTGAAAGTAGATTCCAGCCCTAGCACGCCTTCAGAAATAGAATATTTGGAAAAGAAGTTTAACCTTTAGCCAGTTCTATTGTTGCTATAACAAGCCATGTGGTGGAGTAAAATGTGACCCTACGATGTCAGTTAAGTGTTAAGGAAGAGCTGTGACTTAGAAAAAACGAAACATTTTGTTATAAGCTAAGATTTTAAAACCTAAAAAGAAACAGTATATACAGCAACAAAATACTGGAGAACTTTTAGGCGGTCCTTAAACGCCATAAGTTGAATAACTGCATCAGCAACAGGGTACATTTATTTTAAATATCATAAAACCAAATTGAAGTCCGTGAAAGAATAATCTATAACAGTGATTGGTATTTGGCTGTGGGCCAGAAGTTAGCACAGGTTTAATGTCGATATCATGAAGATCTTCTGGTAAAAGGCTATGAATTTCAACGTTTTAGTAATGAGAGAAGAGAAAAGGTGAAAGCAAATGTAAGTGACTACACAGGAATCTCTGGGAAGGAAAACAATAAATGGGAAATATAGGAGTGTCAAAAAAGGATCTCCAGAGACTCCGAGAAAACCCATATTGGAAATTTTTGTTTTTATTTGCAACCGTCCCTCAAGATCGTTTAATTCCATTTTAATTTTTGTTTACTGCCAGAAAAACAAAAATAAAATTTACTAAAATATTTTTACGGCCTTGTTGGTGAACCCTACGTACAAATATTTTGTTGGTGGTCCCTACATACAAACAAAGGTCTCGTAATTATCATCAAACGGTCATTTGTCAAGCTGTCAAAAAATGTAATGAAGGAAAAGGGAATGTGTGTGTGTGTTGTGTTTAACGAAAAGAAACACAATTCTTCTTTCATTTTAACTATTTGCTACAACAACATTTAAGACTAACTGCACGATTTTTTGGTGGCCTTCCACGCATTCACATACACTGCAACACATAACATTTTTGATCGAGTGGCTTTTATGGTTGTTGGTTGAAAAAAAAAAGAAACAAACGGAAACGGAAATGGAAATGCTGCCCCGTTCTAATGTAAGAAGCTCAAACTTTCAAATGGCCTTTTTTAAGGCTAAGAGCAGGCTAAACAACTAAAAAATTTATGATTTGTTAGTGCTGTCGCTACCAACACGCATTATTGTACTTTAAGAAAATGAAATAAAATTTTTAAAGCAAAAAAATAAAAAATGAAAATGGTCAGAAGTTGAAGTAAACCAGGCGCAAAAATCGTTTATAATTTATATTTGTTACTGGCCTTATAAATGGTTGGTGTTTATGTTGGGCAATTCATCAAAGTTATTAAAGCAAAAATAGAGGTTGTGGCGAAAGCAGTATTTTCTTAATGCTTGCAATGACATTTCAATAGCAAGAAGGGCACTTAAATTCAATGTAGTTTGAGAAAATAATAAATTTCTTAAAGGTTTTAGATTTGAATGTCAAAGAACATAACACTTAAGTCAATAAGTTCAAGTCTACTTTTTTAATTTACGTACTTTCCTAGAATACTAATTCAAAGTTTGTCTAATTTTAATCACTTTTACTTTAACAATCATTACACCTGGCGACTTGCGATTATAACGCTTAAATTGAAATTCGTTAAAAAGTTTAATTTTGTACTCTCAAAACAAAAATGCTTTTACAAAATTAAGAAATAAAACTTACGAGCAAATTCTTATTAATGTCTAAAATAAACTTGTTTTAATTTGTTTCCCTCGCAACCGAACTTTATTCAGTCAGCGAAGCATCGTTGTAATAAAGAAGCAAAGATGGTTTATTCAAGGCAGAGTACTTTCACCATTCTTACAGAGCGTAGCAGTAAATGAACACCTTCACAGGGGGTGTTTAGCCTGAGCTAATAATACCGTTATAATTGTGACATTATTCAGAATTGGTTCAGTTTAATGTGGATTAATATCAACTCTGCGAAGTTGTCTTCACTAGGAAAAAAGCACTCCCATGCAGTCAATCGAACCTAATGGATAGACGTTTTTATTCGAAAGGTGCTGGTCGTATGTCATGAATAACACGCCTAGTGTTGTCTACCACGGCGTCAACTGTTGCTTGTTCATCAGCATAAGCCAGTGACCATGAAGCTTCATAGGAAATAATCGAGAAGTAAAAAACTGCACAAATTGACAGCTATTTTTCTCGAAGTTAACTTTTCGCAAAATGTTGATTATAATAACTCCTTAATTTTGGTCGCCGATTGCATTTGGCGCCATCCTATTGTAATAATATCTCAACCAGATTAATGTCATCTATATTTGTGAGCAAAAAATCATTGATGTTTAGTGTGGAGACGATCCTTATCGACCGTTATGCGAGCTTCGGCTACAATTTGAAAGAAACAAGGATGCTATGGATGCCATCAGCGTGTAAAACGCCCAGAACGGTCACTTTATTAAATTTAATGGAGACTCTAGGGCACTTTGTAGGTTCTGCATCTATTAGTTGGGCATCGATCTGTTCATTATTAGTGGTGATTTGCAAAAGTATACAAATCACAAATGCTAAGAAGTGAGCGCTGCATGACAGTTCCTCTGAATGTTGACCTCTTTATGTTTTAGGGGAATATTGACGCTTTGCACTTCAAATTCATTTGTAAGGTAAGATGCTTACTGTATTGCGGTAAAATGGTTAGAAAGGGTTAAATAAGTTACGACTAGGAAACTTCAAGAGAAATTACAGAGGCCAGGGCGCCTCCTTATAAGAGGGACTATGAAGACTTTTGTCCTATGGCATTAAATGAACAACAACGACTGTGATAAAAGCACCAGAATCGCAGAAAGATGCTAAGGTAGCGATTTTTGAATACCACCTCAAGCTTGCGCCCTAGCAACCCTCTGATGTAATGGATAGGAAATATCATTTCGTGTGGAAGTAAATTGCTCACTGTCTTTAAAATTGACACCTAAAGTTGCTAAACGGATGGACTGGCGTCGAAGAAGTAGAAATGCAAGTATGCTATAAGTCTGTAAGAAATATATCCATAATTTTTTGTTGGAAATTAATGGTATCAAGAGGTGTTGTTAACTTAATCTAAGCAAAGGACCGAGAACAGAAGAAAGCCAAGCTGCTATTCTTGAACTTAGTTGAAATGAACTTAACTCCAGGTTTATTTGGTTAGGGTTTCGGGCATCTCGAAGTGAAACGCAATAAAAATGCATTAAGCCTAAACAGAAGGGTAGCAAATATATTCAGGATAAGATCTAAATATACTTGTGGACAAACAGAATACGATTAAAAATATCAAAGGAGATCAAGAGAACAAGGAAGTACCGCTTAATTAACTTCCCTGACTGACACTTGCCAAGTTAACAATTGATAATATGTATGATCAAATATGTATGATTAAAGCTAACGTGTCTCTAAGTAAATACAATTTAAGAATTCCCATACAATCTTGCTGCTGTCTAATAATTAATTTCAAAGTTAAAGATCAAAAAACTTTATATAATTTAAAAATAATTTGATAAGTTATGGATGTTTAGTTTAAGAACAAAACCAACAATAAAAAAATCTTTAAAGTCAATATTAGGAAGCTGTCATTGTTCCATTATCATTTATAAAATTATGTTTGTGTTGGCAACATTAAGTGTTTATTATGGGTCATTTATTATATTTCTATAAAAACAAAAATCTTTGTCATCATCATCATCATTAGAGTTTTTGTTGTTTTTTTTTTAAAGAAAATTATTTATATTTTTCCAGTTGGTTACATTCTGTTTAGTAATCTTTAGGAAATAAAACACAAAAATATTTAAGTAACTTTATGATTATTTCTAGTTAAATATTGAAAATGGAAATTTAGAGGTTGTAATAAAAGAAAATAAAGATTGAATAATTTTTGCTACAAAAGAGACAGATAGACAGACGGCTATAGAATAGAAAATAAAAATTAAATTAAGACAAATCTAAATAAAAAATTATTTCGGCAATTTTTAAAAAAACTTCACAAAAAGCTCATAGCTGTAAAAAGAGCACACTTTTAATTTTATTTTCCTTATATAAAAGTTGTTCGTGTAAGTTCTAGGTGTTTGTCTACATAACGATACAATAATTGTAAAAATTTTATGCCTGTAGACTTTTTTGCTATAGCGGCCATGGTAATACATCCTATAAGTAAGTTTAAAGAATTTTTCTTTACAATTTAAAAGATTTTTTTTTATTTTTCATTTTTTCTTTTGTTAAATTCATGTACAAATAAGCAATTCAGATTTTCATTTTGTCCTCAGCTCCATAGGGGCATTATTGAGTAAAGTTGCTAAATAATTTAACATGTACAATTATAATTCATTATTAAAGTATTAAAATATTAACATTGTAAAAAGGGGAAAAAGAAAAAAATAAAAAATAAAATTAAAATAAAATTAAATAAATAAAAAAAAAAAAATTAAAAATTTATGACAAAAAACACGTCCTGCCTCGGGACACTCTTAAAGTTTTAATTTATTTTTTATTGCTTATTTTAGCGGCCAAGAGAAATTTTTCGATTGTATTTTCTTTCTAAAACGAATTTTAGTAAAAGTCCACTAAGCTGTTTATGAGGAACCCTTTTATTTATTACTTTAACTTTTTTTCGTGTTGTTTAAGTAGACATGTTAAGACACAGTTTGTGCAGTTTGCCAATGTCCGCCCTACGTGTGGCGATAGTTTTTGTGCTTATTTTATCGGATATAATAGTAAATTTTAAGAGTCTACGCCCTTTCATTTCTTATATTTATTGTAATGGATACAGTAGAACATAGCTTCAGTAAGTTTCAAGTCTCATCTTATTATGGCTCAAAACCTATGAACGTTTGTATAAAGTCGCGTATTTTTAAATTTCACGAGTTAAGGACGTGTATGCCAAATGACGCTTCTATGAAGGCACTTTTAATTATATGTTTTTTTTTTACCGGACATAAAAGGCATTTTAAATTTCTGTTTATTGCAGTTCCCAAGCTAAGACTGACTATATCAAATTCAATTTTCTATGAAGAAACCTTTCATTTTTTTATACTTCTTCTATCGACATAAAAGAAAGCATTTTGCGTTAATTTGAAGTATCTTCTTATTACAATACACAAGCTAAAGCTGTATATGTCATACAAGGATTTCTATGGTACACCCTGTGATTTTGAATTTTATTTTTGCTATTGCTTTCTGTTGTTGTGAAATTTTGCAGCTTCAAAATTTTAATCACTTTTTATTATTTTTAAAAAAGAACCAATGTGCGGGTATGACTTCTTATGCATAGCAAAATCGACTGAGCTATGTTCGTCCGTATTAACGTTGATCTAGTTTACCCAGGCACTAGATCCGCTAGAGAAAATTTAAATACGTTAATCGATCAGACACAATGTCTAAAGAGGTGCTGTTGGAAATCAGCATAATTGGTCCATGTTCCTCGAGGCAGCGGGCAAAACACAACGCCTAGCTCTAATTTTTTCCAATATTTGAAGCAATAAAGTAACTACAATCAAAAAACAAATATATGGGGCGATAGAGAATTAAAAAATAAGAAAAAAACATCCAGCCCATATTTTTCGAGTAACGGGCCTCTGAAATTTTCAAAATTTTTAAAATATCAAAATGAGTATCATTTTAAAGCTTTTGAAGAGATCTTTAAGAAAATTCTAAAATTTTTTAAAAATGCTTAACCCAATGAAAGCCGATGGCTTTTTATGTAAAATTATATATCGTACTTAATTTTTTTCTTATTTTTTTTTTAATTCTCTGTCACCTCTATATTTGTTTTTTTTATTTGGAGTTACTTTACTAAACTAGATTTAGATAAATGTTAAAGGATATATAAGACTTGGGATAGCCGAGTGTAGCACTCTTTCTTGTTTGAAATAATTTCAGAAATAAGAATGCTCTACGGTAACAAATATACAAATATTCCACATGTGATTTTTAAGTCGGTATCTAATGTTTATGTTTCGATTGCGGAAATTGCGTCTACTTCAATTTTAGCATATTTTTGTGATTTTAACTGATATCACGATATGAACCGTTTATTTTTAAAATGGTATAAGTCACTGTTTTAAGAAAAAAAAAAATATTTTTTAATATTATAATTACGGCCAGATTAGTCAAATATTTGACGAAAAAGACGTAACCCTCAGTTACGGAAAAAAATATATTTGTCCTTCTTAAATAATGTTTAAAAATTTTTTAAATCTTATTCAATATAAAAGGAAAAATATCACATTTGTTATTATCTAAATCATAATTGGTCATGATACGTTTCAGGAAAGGTTAACTAAACATCTGTCTGACCGCACCTTCAGAACTGCTACGATTTTATGCTGACCGAAGTTTTTTTTTTTTTTGGAAAAATAAGCATCCTGAGATAAGAAGTACAAGTAAGTCTTTTGGAGATGATGCCCCAATACTTTTAAAACACATTCCTTTAAATAAGTATATCAGCTTTAAAGGAAAGTGACTTATGCCACTTTCAAAATAAACGGCTCATATTCCTCTTGATTGCAGAGATATTTTATAAAGTTTTAAACAGATTTGCTTGGTATTAATATTTATTTTTAACTAAATCGATTTTGATTTAATTTTGTAAAAGGATTAATTTTTCGTCTTCGAAGAAATGTTATTAAATTTGCTGTAATATTGTTAACTATATAACTTTTTTAAAGATTATTTAGAATGAAAAAAAAGTTTCCAAAGATTTTTTTATTATTTCTTGTTGCTTAATTTGAAAAGAAACATGGTATTTATTTGTCTTAACGTCTGGCAAATTTAATGTTTCTCTAAAAACCAATATCTCACTCAATATCTGTATCTACTTTGCCTGATGATTGTTATGTTGTAATTCTACTAAAACAAAAAAAAGAAAAATAATAATAATCATGTCTCTCTTCTGAAACGTTGTTTGAACAACTCTTTACTTGTTACATTTGGTGGTTGTTTGTTTTGCCAACCATCACAACACTGGCAGCGTACAAGGAATAGGACAGTTAAAATCAGCAAAAAAAAAAGTTTGAATAGATGAATGTATAACAAGTATGCGTTCCTTCAACTTGCATGCAACATTTTAGTTTTGTCTTAGTGATGACTACTGGCGGCTGTAATTTTTTTTCGTGTTGATTTTTTGCTTCATTGTTTGCTGTCTTGTCACTGACAATGAGTTGTTGTATCACAAAAAAAAAAAGAGTAAAAACCTTACAAACGAAGTAAATGTCCATAATAATGTAACTGTCTGTCTGCTAACTAACTAAACTATAGAAGTGAGTAACTTATGGCTGAACTAGTCAGCAAATCAGCCAACCAAAGTATTTTCAAGCAAAGCAAATAACATGCAAAATACTGACATTTAAGTGTCACAGCATCACTTTAATAAATATCAAACATGTTTCATGTCCTGTTTTTTATTTATTTATTTTTTAGTCTTTAGTCTTCTAGTATTTGTTTTTTTATATTTAAATTTATTTATTAGACATGGCTGATGTATTTTTCAAAATGTCATTAATGTTAACAATAGGAAGCAATTTGTTTAAAAAAAATCTTAAGGCTTTAGAATTTTGTTTTATGAATACAAAACATTGCTATTTTCATAAAAGAAAAGTTTAAAAATTAACAAAAAAAAATTACTTTAAAAAAAGTATTGGAGTTCAACCATAATCAAGGAGTCAAGCGTGGCGTTTTTTTAACGCCTGGCTATAACTTCCTCAACAAGCGCGCTATAAAAATCGGTTTTTGCAATTGTAATATTTGAACTTGTTTAATATTTTGTGCTGAATATAGATGATTAATTCATATCTGGTTCGAAAGACCAAGCGGGGCTCGAATGACCAAGATTACATATGAAACATTAAACAAAGTTGTAGACAACTGATTCTGATTGCATTAAATTTTGCTCTTTGCAAAAGATGTTGACTATAAGTAAACCAATTAAATTTGTATTAAATTTTGGTCCTTTAAAGGAGAGATAAGTACAACTTAAATTTTAAAATGTCTTACATTTCTGCTTTTAGAGAAGATGTTGCCTCAGTCATATAAGGCTCGAGGGACCATGTGTTTAATAAGCTGCTGGCTTATTTTTAATTAAGAGCACTCAATAAAGACAACTGATTTATAACCGGTTAAAAAACCGAGATTACAACTAAATGTTTGAATATTTTTCATAAGTACTGTTGAATAAAACTGATTGCCCTTTTGGTAAATTTTGATATTTACTTAAGATGTTGATTTGAGATTTATAAGTCACTAATTTATATCTGTTTCAATCGGCCATAACAATTAAATGATTATTTAAAAAAAAAACACACAAATCAAGTCATATTCATGCTTTTTTTTAGAGAAGACATTCCGACTCGAAGGACCATGTATAAAATTTCTTGCTTGTTTGTGCTTTATAAAGCCTGTTGAATAAAGGTAACTGGCTTATATCCCGAAACAGATCGTAACTTTACAATTGACTTATTAATCTCTTTAATAAAACCATTTTATATAACTGCTTACCTTGTGTTAAAATTTAATCTTTAGAGAAGAAGTTGACTGCAGATCAATACGTAACTTATTCGCATTTGTTTCGAAGGAACATGCCTACATTTGAATGATTTCTTGTTTTTAACAAAGACCTTAGAATGCGAATGACTTGACTTATATTTATCATCAATAATTTAATAGGACACTGATTCATACCTGGTTCGAAGGACCATAAATACAAATAACAGCTTGCTTTAAGTTGTAATCTTTAGGAAATATGTGCACAAAAATGTAACTTATTGTCCTATGGACCACTGGCTTATTCCCTGTTTGAAGGACCATGCTGTTATTGAAAAAGTTTATCTAGGAAAACCTACTTTGATTAAGTTTGTTAGAAGGATATATAAAAGAAAGTTCCGATTTCTTAGATCCCTTTAAATAATAAGACAGCGCTTAAAAAATGGTCATCTTCTTGAAAGACACTTAAGCTACACAATGAAAGCCATAGCGATATTGCATACGTATGACACAAATAATATTAAACAAAAATAAAATTAGAAAATTTTTTATAGATTTTTATAATTATTTACGAAAAATCATAAAACTAACTTTAAGCTGATTTGTAAAAAAGTTAATTTAAGGAAAATTTTATGCTGCCATTAACATTTTAATCCAAAACGTATTTTAAATCTTGTTGCTACTTGAAATTACACACATATACTTTATCACAGTAAAAGCTTATAAAAACAGAATTTTACCTTAAACAGAAAACCCAGGAAAAAAGCTTATTTCTTTAAAATTTCAATTATAACCTTGGTAACGTACATATACCGAATACTAAGCCAGCTTAAAAAGGAACATAAACAGTCCAAAAATCTTAGGTTACTTCCAGAAAAAGCTGATATTAGCAACTACTTTTGCTTTTCCTTTGCAACTGCATAATAGTGTAATGTTATGAAAATCTTAAAATAAAAATTTGACTTAATCACCATTAAAGCGTACGTACTAAAAGAACTGATGTTACTAACACAAAAACAAAATTCCAGTTATCAATGATGATGTTTTTCCATAAACAAAAACATCACATTTTCATTGTCAGGTGAATATGAACAACGTAGAAAAGGGAAGTATTAAAGAATAATAACAACAACTTCTATTACTTTTTACTACTGCTATTTCTATTACCGAATACATGCATTTTAATAACGTCCTTCTTTGTATAACAAGTTCATGTCCTGTTTACACACCTGTACATAGATGAATATGTATTATTCCAAGTTTTATGTTTTTTAACTGAGTTGTATTTGTTGTTGTTTTGGTTAGTCTGCATTTTATGCCAAAATTTTTTTTGGAATTCGCTTTGCTATACGTTGGCTACAAGTATGTTGAAAATGTTTTGCATTGCACATGTTTAGGATTTTTCTTTTGTAGTACGTAGTTTATCTACTGATGCGTTTGTTGTTATAATCAATCATATTGTTTACCATGCACAATTGGTCTAATATTCTTGTCCTTACGGCTACATACAGTCATGGAAAAAAGGAAATAAAATACTAGTAGTTGCTCAAAAGAAGTACTTGTAAACATTTTTTCTCTACTAAACATTGCGATTAGTAAATGGGCAACATTATCCGTATTAAAGAATGTTTCGCTTTTTGTTGAGAAATATTATTGCCCTCTGCAAGATCTTTCGCTCAGTTGTTAAGCAACATGTTTCCGTGTCTAGAAAATTTTTTTCTCTAAGTACATTTTTTTAAAGCTTGGTACTCTGTTTGAATCTGTGAAAATTGTTGAGCAACATCGTTTATTTCATGTGGAAAATTTGGCATTTAAAATGTAGTGTCTATCTCGCGATTTGGAAGAATTTAACGTTTTATTGTTTTCACGTATCCTACATTGTATTAGAAATGTAAGCAAAAGACATATGATCAGCTATTGTTTAAATTCCGCATGAAATAATGCCTCTTTGCTTTATTTCACAGCTTTGAAAAAATGTTGCTAGAAACATTTTATATGTTTGCCATAGTAAAACAGAGTACTACTTCTGCAACATTTTTTCATGACTTTATCATACATATTTTTATGTAATTACCTGAGGAATTCCTCGATATCACTGCAGTAGAGCTGTGTCGTTCGTGAACGAACGGGTTAAATAGAACGGATCACTCAAGTGAACGGAATGATCCGGTCATTTAACTGAGGTCTTTTCGTTCAAAAGTGTACGGGTTAAATTGAACGAATTATTTAAGTAAACGGAATGAGCGAGACATTTAACCGGCTCCTTTCGTTCAATAGTGTACGGATTATAATATACGTTTGTATATATACGTTTGAAGGTACATACTTCATTTTTATTTGAATTAACAGACTTTTTTCAAAAAGTTTAGATTTCTGAATAGTGTTTCTTTCTTAATGAAAAATTTGTAATATTTAAATTAATAAAAAAGTGATTATGAATAAACTAATAAAATGTTACTGAGAAAAAGGAGCAAAATTCAATTTCATTTTATAGAGGATGGAGAAAATCCTAATTTTTTAATATTTAGTGTGTTGACACATAAACAATAATGATGCATTTCTGTCACAGATCACAATTTCTGCATTCAAAAAACACTGCAGATTTAAGGACGTTTTTACTTTCATCTGCTGGAATTATCTCTTTAAATTGTTTATTTTTACGAAAAATAATTACTCTTTTTGTGGAAAAAAACTTTTTGTGCTTTGTGTTTTCTTCATAGTAAGAAGCACTATATTTGAGAAACTACAGAAAATCTTATTCTATTGTTTTCTATGTGTCAAGGATTTCACCTCTGTTACTTGTGGTTTCAATAAAAAGACAAGAAAATCACATATAATAAGGATTGTTCGTTTAATCGATCAAATAGAGCGGTTGAACGAATTGAACGAACAGATCAGTCCTTGATAAATTACTGAAAAGGACCGGTCACTGAAACGAACGACCGGACACAACTCTATACTGCAGCTTGATATTCTGCTAATTTTTGCAGTCTCGAATTGCCCAACTTGTTGAAACTGACATCAAATAGCAGAAAAGGTATTCGAAAATACCTCTTTCTCCTACTCTTTAAGCCACTAGGGTGCCAATTGGATTTTAAGGGGATTCTACTATAACTACTTCTTTGCTATAATCGTACGTAAATCACCAATTCTTTAAAGTCATGCAATTCCCGCTGAATATTAAAATTCAATTATTTAACAAAGTTATCTTTCTCCTGATCTTGTCAATGAGCTTTAAAGACAGCCAACTCCTCCATAGTTATACTTCCGGAAACATTATCGTTTTTTTTTTTTTGACTCAAGAAGGATTTATTTTAAATTTGTTGCCATCTCCTCAACAGGCACATGACATTCTCAAACGAATTCTGGATGTCGTAGTTCTAGAGCTGGTTGTACTTGGCGTTATTAATAAGATCAGTTTAAAGACAATCAATCAGTGCTTTTGATGGTATGGACTTTAGTACTATGCCGAAGAACCATTTGACATTAAGGAATTCCTTATAGCAGTTTTACAGATGGCTTGTCCGGCAAGACAGTTTGAAGGTAAAGTTAATAGCCAGATAATTCGCACTACCAGACAGCTAAGGTTTCGCTCGAGTTTGGTTTTTCTTTAAGAAAATATTCATTTCGTCGTTGAGCAACATTTGTTTATAGTGAAAAGAAGTGTTTGATTAAACAAGCAACATTTTAATTTGTAAAAACAGCTTTTCAATGTTGCGATCAACATTTGTATTATAAACATTTGTAGCTTAGTTACTTAGCAATATTTTTGCAGTCTGGAAACATTTTTTATCACCTAGAAGTGAGTAACATGTACTGTCGAAAAGTTTGGATATTTTAAAACGAGTTATCTTATTACTTCAATAATTAAACAAAATTTTGCTCTAAGAAAGTAGATGTTTTCTTTTCTGTTACTGAGCAACATTTTTGATATCTAGCAACATTTTTTGTATAGCTGCTGGAAAGCATTTTAGTTTTCTACAAAATATATTTTCTTCTAGAAAATATCGAGAGTCTTTTTAACAGTTTGGAACATGTTGCAATCAGATACTAATCAACATATTTAATAAGCAACAACTTTTACTGCTTTGCTCAGTTGTCAAGCAAATTTTTTTCAAATATATTTTTTTTAGACAACCTTTACCGTATTTATTCTCGGGTGTTTTCTGGTCTTATCCAATTTAGTTTATTTTACCTTCTTGCTAAATGCTCTTTGACTCTGTGTATTCTTTTTTTTTGGCACATTACGATTGTTGGCCAAAAAGTAGATATTAGAAGATTGAACAAAATTTTTAAACTCCAGCAACAAACATTTACTACATCTCCGTTTAACAAGTGAAAACTTCCGTTTTGTTTTTGTTTTGCCAACTCCTTTCTTTTTCACCTGCTGGGTGCTAAGAAACATGTTTTCTGTATTTATCTTACTGGTCTGTTGGACAAATAATACGAACAAGTAGCAGATACTTTCATAAGGGCATACGATTTTAATACTGTTATAACTCCCAGTGGTCATTGTTGTTTTTATAGAGACCGTAAACGTTAAACCAAGCATGCAGTCTTTGGTAGTTGTTGGTTTATTTTACTTTTTATTTTTTGTTTTGTTTTGGAAAAGGGAATTATTTGTGGCTTTATCATGTGGTTTAAGAATTTTGTGTGCGTGTGTGTTTCTTTGCGAATATTCTGTTTTCACACACACAAAAACACTTACATTTAGTTTAGTTTTGTGTTTGTGTTAACATTGAGGGAGTATAAGTGTGCTTACCTTTTTCTAATAGTAATAACGGATTTGGGTTCCTTGTATGTTGTTCAACGGAAGTTGTCGTTTTCAACTTTAAATTGCAACTGTAAACTATGGATAATGAGCAAACCGGAAGTTTTTTTCTTGTAGCTCTTTCTTACTGTAATTTTTTCATCATTCCTTTAACACAAAACATTTAAAAACTTTTCTATTCTCGTTGCTATAAAGGTGTGAGTATTAAAAAGATTTGTTATTGTAAATTGTCAGTCTGCTGGTTATGATCCCATATGCAGCTGTATTTTATATGTTTAGATTACAGTCATTGTTACAGTACGTGTGTGGGTTGTTTGTTTTTTAAGTATTAAGTTCTTTAAAAAATCTGTTCACAATTATTTCATATCGTAAAGGTGTTTCTATGGCATAGTAAGTACATGGCATAGAAACTAATGACACACATGAGTATATTAACCCAAGACATACCATTATTTTCTATACAGAATAGCAATATTTTATTATCTATAAAGTAAAAAAGACCATGCCTTGCTGTATAATGTAGCGACACATGCTGTGACATATATGGAAGTCTATAGTATATTATGGAAATTAATGACATGACATGGATTTTTTTAAAGTCTTACAACTCATCTCATGTTACACCAACTAAAAATATATCAACTAATGTCATGTTATGATATTACACGAATTTCATATTACGGCACGCTATGTCTTAACATATTGCATATTACAGAACCAGAAAAGTGTCATATCTTTCTGTATAGTATAACAACTCATGTCATGATATGACATTATTTATAGCAATTTAACCCCTGAATTGAATCTCTATATAAAATGGAAACTCAAGACAAGGCTTTATATGTAGTTTGGTATATTTTGTCATGACATAAATGTCATAATGGTGATGAAAATTTTGTCATAATATGAATTTCTATTTTGAGTAGTAACATATAACCTGACAAGACACTTAATAAGGCATAGAAACTCAAGTCGTGACATTGCCTTTTATTCCCTATAAAAACTTACGTCTTGCGATAACTGTCCATATGGTACAAAAGCTTATGCCATAATATTTACTAAGAGCATTGAAATATTGAAGTATTTTATTGATATTACAATCATCATATAACTCTCTTTAAGCATTAACCTTCATGAAGTTAACGATTTTTATAAATGGTATAAAAAATCTATACCATACAGAAATTTATGTCATGACATAATTTTCAATATAGTGGGAAAATTCATGAAATGTCATCAGATCTTTATCTAGAATAGAGAAACTTATACCATGACATAAATGTGGATACGATGATGCAAATTATGTCATAACTTGTCTTTCTATTTGGTGTTACCCTGCAAGACTGTCCATATTATCGTATTAATTTTCATACACTATGTAAACTTATTTTATATGATGACTGTTCATATGGTATAAAACCTTATGACATGATATCTCTTACTACAGCCATATAAGCATTAAATCATTTTATTGATATTATAATCATTATTTTAATCTCTTTAGGCATTCAACTTCATAACATTAAATGATTTTTCATGAGTGTCATAAAAACTTATGTCATAACAAAAAATTCTATGTGGTGTAAAAATTTATATAATGACATAGTTTATGATATAGTTTATGATATGCCATCACATCAGTTTCTTTATTATAGAAAATTTGTTTGTAACATAAATGTCTGTATGGTGAAACAATTATGTCATAATATGACTTTTCATTTTAAATAGTAACATATTACCTTGCAAATAACTTTCATATACCATAAAAACTTTTGTCATGCGATAATTCTTCATATGATATAAAAGCCTATGACTGAAATGCCATCACATAAGTTTCCTTAGTAAAGAAGCTTATGTCTTGACATAAATGGCATGACTTTTTATATTTTCTAGTATTATAATATATGTTATCGACGTTTTCTTCAAGTTAAACGTGAATTTATTAGTACAACTATAAAAAACATTTTCAAGCTACTGTCCCTAAAATGTTTAATTTGTAATCAAGATTTATTGCATTATTCTTGTTTAATTTTTTTTTGTTACTTCAATTTTCACTGCTGACTCTTGTCTTAAAAAGTAACTTTTATATCTTTGTTAGAAAGTTTTATTTCTATTTTTAAAGTCCTTGTAAGTTTTTCTTATTTATTTCCATGAAATTTATGATTTTTTTACAAAATCTCAAATAACCAAAACTTACATATAAAAGGAGTTTCAATAGATTTTTTCAGTTGTTAGTTTTGTGATACATACTTTGTTATTTTTACAAATATTTTTTTACGTTTGGCTTGATTTGCTTTGAGGGTTGCAAGAAACTTTAATATTTGTACATGAAAACTCATTAAAAAGTACAGGTATTTTAGGGAAATGTGTTTGGAAAAATTATTATTATTTGAAAGAGAATTGTGGTACTTAAAAAATTTCAAATAAACATTTGAATGTGCTTAAAGTTTAGAAAAAAAAAACATCATAAAAATTTTAAAAACTGAAAAACCTTATAAACAAAGAAATGTTGCTCTCAACTAAAAGAAATGTTGCACTTTTACTGAATTGAGATATTTACGGACTTTATTTACAGCGTATAATTGTTCGGTTTTTAAGCAAAACATTAGCTACGCAGTCAATTTATTCCTAGTAATTTCGGCAATAACCTTAAGACAACAAATGAATATTTAGCAACTAAACGATAAATAACTGTGCAGAATATTTTGAGTAAAACATTTGCAAGATACGCAAAATGTTGCTTAGTTTCTGAGCCAAAAGTTTATTAAACATAACAAATGTTGCTAAGTTGCAGAAAATAAAAAATTACTGGCTAACTGGGAGAAACATTTTCTACAGTACAAACTGTTGTTCACTAACTGATAGAAATATTTTATAGACCACAAACTGTTGTACACTAAATTAGCTAAACATTTTCTAAAGATCAAAATGTTGTTCACTATCTGAATGAAACATTTTATAGCCACACAAAAAGTTGCTTAGAATCTGCACGAAACAAAATATTGTACAGTTACAATTTTTAGATTTATTTTTTTGAACAAACTGATAAACAATATGAGCGTGCTGTTTAAACAGAAACTGTTTATTAAATTTACTTATTTCATTAATAAATTTATTTATTAGCTCAATTAAATATTTTATAGCCCTTAAGTGCAGTTAGAAAAAAATGTCGCAATTATTTTGTATCTGCCAGAAATATTTCGTAACTTTTCACAAATATAACACGCTACAACTTCAGAAAAATATTTATTTTTTATTTTGCATTAAAATTTTAATATTGGCTCTTGACAACATAATGCATAAAATGCTAAACAAAATATCCTGCTTAACTGAGTGAAAAAACTTTAAATATCTGAAGTTTTTCCAAGAGCAAAATATTTCGTAGCATACAAACTATTGCCCAGTAACTAAGTGAAACATTTTAAAGAAACGTAAAATGTTGCTCAATAGCTAAGTGAAGCATTTTCTTGACAGCAAAATATTGCTCAGTAGGTTTTTTTTTTTGGCAAACTGACAGAACACTTTAGGAGTGTTCCAGTAAAAAAAAGAAATGCTATCTAATCAGGATAAGCAAACCTTTTTAGCCTGATATTTCATGCAAAACAATGTCATATAAAAACGTGTGTCAAAATTAGTGAAAAAAATGTTGCAGAAGAAGTAATTTGAAGTATTAATATGAAATGTTTCTAGCAACATTTCCTTAAAGCAGAATCTTATTAACAGCTGGCTACAGCCAATAAATTTTAAAAATCTAAATAAAATTATTTAAAAAAACTGCTTAAAAATAAGTAAGGGAAATTTATCCAAAAGAATAAGTAAAGTTAAGCTCCTTTTCTTTATAGATAAAAATGTGAAATTTTTCTAAATCACGAGATAGATACCACATTTCAAATATCAAATTTCCACGTGAGTTAATTAATGTTGTGTGATAGTTTCCATAAATTCTATCAAATTTTAGTCGAACATGTTGCTAAAAATTATCTAAAGTTAAAATGTTGCTTCGTTACTATAACGAAAGGTTACTTCTACTTGATAAAATATTTTTTTTTTGCAATTTAAGACTATTAAATTATTTGTTCTACTATTTTTATAACTTAATTGAAAGAAAATTTTCAAAAGCGCAAATAATATTTTTAAATAACTTTTATAGTTTATATTTATTCATTCATTTATGCAAACTATTAGTAGTTAAAAACTTTCATCTACCGGTGTATCTTAAAAGCTATCGGCTCTTTTTTTATTTAGATTGTAAATTGCCCTTGAGTAAATAAAGTAAATTTAACATTGTTTTATAAAAAAATGGAATCAACAACAAATTGAAAAGTTTTTCTTTGAGTTTTACTTTTTGTTTTTGGGCTGCAGTTAAAATATTTTTGTTTGGCCATCAATAACAAATATTGGCAACATTTTCATAGTTTTTATCTAGTTATTCTTCTATAGAAAATATTCTTGTTGTTGTTGATACTGTTATTTAAACTATTGCTGCCAATATATTGTGGGGCATAAAGGTAAACTAGATTTATTGCCAGAAGCATCTACACTAGAAAAAAAATTTTGGAATAAAAAGTTAAACATAAACTATAATAGTTATAGAAAAACAAAGGTAGTAGAGCCAAGCCTGCCTCATGTATATTTAGCTGGGAAATCATGGTTATAACAAGGACTGTTTACAAAAATTGTATTCATATTTTTAACATTTTTTCTTAAATCGTTAGAAAATCAAAAATTAAAATTATACTGATAGTTTTTTTTTACTCTACAACTTCACATTAAAAATATAAATAATAAAATAAACTGTTTTATTATACAAAAATATTTTAGACAAATTTACTCATAAAAATAATTCTGCTTAAACAATACATCTTTTATTTTGATACACCCTTCCAGCCCTGAATGCTTCAAGTCATTGTTTTATTTTGTAATTTTTCTATCGATTGTTTTTTATTACTTTAAAACAAAATTTCTAAACAAAAAACTGCTTTTAACATTTACGAACAAGTTAACTAAACAAAGTTCTATTTCATACAGTATTTGTTTCATTTTATTTTATTTTTTTGTTTATTTTCTATTCAACTTGCAAAACGGTTTTATGATCATAAACTCATAAAGTTCGTATTGTGCAACACTTTACCACAAAAGTGCAACAAAGTGCAGGCAGTTGTAGAGTAAAAAAACAGAAACAATATTTGAAAAGTATAAAAAGTTATCATAAAAAAAGGGTTGTCGACATTTGTTTGAGAAATTAATTTTAAATTAGAAATTATATTTTATATTTCCGTAGTCATACTGTGATAATATTTTATGCTCTAGAAAAACTTTTGGATTCATGCTAAGGCTACCAGGTTTCACTGGCAGGAAAGTTAATCTGTACTCACCCTAAAAGTTTGAAGCCGTTCCAAATAAAATGCTTGCATGCCAAGAACATGAGATCAGTTAAAGCTGTGCAAACTGGCACTCTACACCGGGGTCACCCTAAGAAAAACAAAACAGAGCAGAATAGGTCTTTAAATGTTTAGAATGATGACTGCCAGGCTCGAATTAGATGCTGGCACGATAGCGAATGTTATGCCGAATGTCAGTACCGGTAATTATTAGAATTAGGATCAGGAGCAGCAGCATAATGGCTGTGGTGAAGCGAGACTTCATGAAACTAAATATTCTTCGTCGAACATTTGCTTATCTCTGAGGAATGAAAGAGTTGAGGTTGAAAGAGTCTTAGTGTGTTCTCTTTTACAAAATAATTAAACAAACTTTTAAAAAATCTCTTTTATAAAATCTCTTTTATATAATCTCTTTCCCTCTAACGAACTGTTTTAGTTTGCAACGGCCGTTCTTAGAAAAATTAACTGTCTTAAAATTGAAATTTGTGAAAAGTTTACCTTAAATAGATGCCTTTCGGTCTTACAAGGAAATATGTTTGGCTACCATACCGAGTGAATAATTTTTGAAATAAAAGTTTTAATTTTATACTGAATAAATATTTTTTATACTGAAAAACAAAGATTAAAACAAAGCGAAAATAAAACTTAGGCCCTTATTATGAGTTGCATTCGATTTTCGATCTCCGCTGGCTAACGAAAATCGAATATCGATAGTCAAATTCATATTATGAGTTGGTAGCACTGTCGAAAATTTCGTTGTGCAACGAATTTTTAATCGAACCCAATTTTGCTTTCGAAGGTTTGTGTCAGTTTGTAAAACTTATTGAAAATGTAATTATTTATGATTTTTTTTTATAATTTTTTTTAAAAATGTTAAATAAATTATTTTAATTCCATGCAGGTTTAAGGTTGTATGTACTAATGGAACAAAATCCACAGCTGGCAAAAGGAATATGCACAAAAGTTCAAATGGCAAAAAATGGGAAAAAATTACACAGGAGCTAAATCATGGAACCATAATTCCGTCGTAGTTATTTTAATTAATAATTATTTTTATTTTTTGTTTATAAATTAAAAAAACAACATATCTTTAGAATAACAGCTCATAAACATGTTCTATTGTGAATAATGCAATTGAGTAAAATTCACAATAGCACTATTTTTGTTGAATATGCGCCATAATACCAAATAAAAATTCGTTCGATCAGCTCTTTCGACTACAGTCGAAGATTGAAAGTTGCTCATAATATGCACTTTAGTCAAAACTCTATAATTACACTAGAAAAAAGCACAAAAAGCATGATTTCATCAGAAGTAGATTAAAAAATTGTGGAAAACACACAAAAAATGGAAAAGTGTATCCTCAATTTAATCTCTCTTATGTTGAAGGAATACAATTTCTATTGAAGCTTTTTAGACAAATATTTTGTGAATAAATTAAGTCTTTTTAAAGTCAACTAATGATCTGTCTAACCTTCTCTGGAAATGAAGAGATTGAAGGAAATAAATAATAATGGACCTATTGCAGCCGCATTGCAATACCTCTAGTAGAAAGTAGACGAATTAGAATTTTGAAAATGGTACAGCCTGTTTTATTTATTATTTTATTTCACGGATTATTTCACAGCGATCAGAATTTTATCGTTAGCAGTTGGGATGTGAACTCATATTATTAAAATAAACTGGTGTTTAATAGTTGAAATAGAGATGCAAACATCTTTAACAGGATAGAGTTCTGGGTATGGAAAATATTTGACTCAGTATTTGATGTTTGCGTTTAAAATAATAAGTGAATATTTTTTACCGAAACTAGGAAACGTTTCAAATTTTTATAGAGAGTGACAATTTTACTTTAAAAAATGTTTGTCGTTCTTTCATTATTAAGCAATATTTGCTGCAATATTTGTTGCTTAAAATTAAGCATATTTGTATAATTTGTCTAAGCAGCATTTTTCGGTATTTAAAAAAAAAAATGCTGCATTCCATCACAGGGTGATATTTTATACTATTTTATTTAATATTCATTCTAAACTATTTGGCGACTATAATTATTTGCCCACTGTAAGAAGTGCTGAGATACTTGTATTATTAAGAGGTCTTTATGTCTGATTTCGGATAGCAATTGAACTGCAGTTAAAAAAATATCAAAATGCTTAGCAAGAATCTCTATACACACGAGGATTTTCCTTTTTGACCAACTTAAAAAAAAGGATATCAATTTGTCTAAATGTTGCATTTTTTAAATGTAGCAAAAAGTAGTAGGGTGACTCCTTATGTGACTTAAATTGACCTTTATGGGCCTATCTTATGAGTTGTCATGAACAAACGTTTGAAAATTGCACAGAATGTTGATTACTATAGCCGTTATACTAACAGTTACAAATATTTAAATTCATAAATTAAAGGGTGTCCAAATAGTTCATTTAATTTTGTGTACATGACCATACTTTTAAGCAGTTGTAGATAGACGATTCTATCTTACAAAGAACCTGTATTGCTAAGTCTGTTATAACAAAAAGTAGAAAAATTTTGATTTTGAAATTAGAGGGTATCCTAATAGTTGATGTCAATTTACCGCTAAAATTTACAAAAAACCTGTATTGCTATTTCAGCTATAACTTCAAGTATTTGAGTTTAAAAATTAAAAGGTATTTCTATAATTAATGTAATTTGTCTTAAAGAAACGTGATTTTAAGTTTTTCTGCTTTCATTAAAAAAATTTTCGAAAAAGAAAATAACTTCTACATTTTAATTACATTTTGCGATTTGAAGTAAAAGGACAACAAAGACCCTTTATAAAGGAGGAATAGTGAAATAGACAACAAAATTGGCAACATCCTTAGAACTTTTACTAAAGGAAAAATCTTTGATTTAAAAGGTCAAGTAGCAAAGGATCAGCAATAGCTTTTCGCGGATCTGGACTTTGTTTGAGTCGTGTACTACTTACGCAACTTGAAAAGTTGACAGCTACATGTTGCTAAGATGTAATGTTTCTTAGAAATTTTTAGCGCAACAAAAGTAAAACAAGGAGACCAAAATCGAAGATGATGATGATTGTTAGCAGTAAATAGAAAAGGCTAAGATGACAGTCGATATGATTTTCCAAGTCCAGTTCTAAGGATTATAGGTAGATATAACTGAAGGCAAATATCTGAGCTGGTTCAATTATGAACAAGTATATGACATCTGTCAGACGGTAACCACAAAAGTGAATGAGGCTTGGAGAGAGATCCAAGCCCATATATAATGACTCCGAAGTAATAAAACTTATAATAAATATTTTATAAATAATTTAATTTTATAAATCGCTCAGTCTTTCCGTACAAACTTTTCCCATACGTTTCAACAGAAATTGATCATGTTGGCATCTCTTTCAAAAACACAAAATTTTAAGCAACTTTTTTTTTTCCTATTTTATTTCAAATGCTCACAAAGTATTGTGTTGTACTTTGTGACTACCAAAAAAACTATTTTTTAGCCAATTGGGTTAACCCTTTTTACAACAGCACAAACGAAAATCGTCCTTATAGCTTTGCGTTATGCTCACGCTTTCTGTCTCTAGAGTAATAAAAACCGAATCCTTGGCTTGTGGTTAAAAAAAAACTACTTCACCGGAATAGTTTTTATTTTTCTTCCCTTCTTTTTTTAGTCATATTTAAAAGATTTAGCTTGAAAAGCTTTAAAGTGGCTGTTGCCGTTTGTTTTGTGTTTTAGTAGTTGAATTTGGTTAAATTTTGTGGAAGGTTTTTTGTTTGTTTTTTTTTTTTTTTTGGGTACAAAGGATTTTGGCAATTAACTTTATTGTGAGAAAAGAAATTTTTAGTGATTTATTTGGCGGAAATGTTAGCTGTTGTAGCATAAAAAAGAATTGTGCTTTTAGCTTGTAACAAGCAGAGATATGAACATTATGTTTTTAGTGTTTATGTTGTATTTGAAAATTTCCACAGGATTTTTTTTTATTAACAAAAAGAATTTTAAAAATAATGCCATGACAATTAAGTTATTAATAATTAAAGTATTAACACAAGTGTGTGTTTTAGTCTTATATTTAATTATTCTGTGACTTTAAGTGTACTTTTCTCTTGTTTTTCTTCTTGTTGTTTTTTAAATAGCGTTATATCACGTACATATTTAAAAGAGATCGAAGTTTGAAAAGTAATAGAAAAAATATGGTAGAAGTAACCATAATCTAAGCGAAACATATTATGATTGTATTATATTGCTCTTAGCAAAACATAGTATTTTTATAAAGAATAATAATATTGTTGGTCGTGGAACCATATTGTTATCTAGCATGATAAAGTATAAACATAATTATTTTTAAAATTTAAAATTATTGTAATAAAATGTAATAATATTATGTTCAAATATAAATTTTAAATGGTTAAATTTAAATATCATAATATGATTAAAAATTTCTCTTTATATAATTGAAACAATATATGATCTCGTAAAAGCAAACATTTTAGTTATGCCACGTCTCCAAATGAACGAGTTACAGAAAATTTATGACCACCATTCTCACAGATATAGTTTCAAAAGATATTTCCTTCTAGGGAGATATGTTCGGTAAAAGGCGAGCGCCTCTATTTTTCATAGAGGTTTCAGTTTTAATTGTGTTTTTTTTGTTGATTATTTTTGGCCCTTATTATGAGTTGCATTCGATTTTCGATCTTCGCTGGCTAACAAAAATCGTATCATGAGTTGGTAGCACTGTCGAAAATTTCGTTGTTCAACGAATTTTTAATCGAACACAATTTTGCTTTCGATGGTTTGTGTCGGTTTGTAAAACTTATTGAAAATTCAAATATTTGTACATTTTTTGTTTTTTTTTTTACTGAAGTTGAAGTGGTAAACACGTTGGCTACAAACCTGGTTGACCAGGGTTCAACCCCTGCGGCAACCAAAAATAAAAAACGTTTTTTTCTGATTAATGGTATAAATACATATTCAGAATTAACATTAAACATGCAGCCTTCTTCGTCGGTGCTTCTTAATAGCATATTCGCCGGCGAAGTAAAATAACTAATAAAATGGCTATATCTATCTTTCTCTTTTCACCATCTGTCTTATCTCTCATCTATCCCTTTTCTAAAGAATGTAGCACGGTTACGAAAATAACTAAATAGGCATTATTGCCTGAAGTGCTACTTCTCTTTATAAAAAAAAATTGTGGCTATAAATTATTTTAATTACATGCAGGTCTAATACAGGTGCGGTCAGATTGGTCAAATATTTGGCCGAAAAAGCGCACCACTATTTTAAAAAAATTTTATATTTATTTCTGGCAAATGACATTACGAGTGCTGATTTTTAAAATAAAAAATTTGGTATACTGACCTTTTGTGTTGAGTAGGGTAACACGTTTTTTAGTAAAACAATATTTCTTTAGAGTGACAGCTGCAACACATATACTATTGTGAATAATCCAATTGAGTTAAATTTACAATAGCACTATTTTTATCGAATGTGCGCCATAGTACCAAATGAAAATTCGTTCGATCAGCTTTTTCGACTAGAGGCGAAGATCGAAAGTTCTCATAACAGGCATCTTTGTTTTTTGCTTTCTTTTAGTAAAAACCAAAATTTTAGCAAAACAAAACTATAAATTAACAGATAATTGGAATATCACTAAATCATCTAAATTTCACCGAAATATAAGAGCTTTCATAAAAAATATTAGGCTTCGCTAAAAAATTGTTTTTGACATAAAAAATAAGAAATTTATTTTAAAACCGAAAAAAAGCAAAAAATTTCATTTCACTATATTATTAAAATTTAACGAAAATTTTAATTTATCTGCTTTTATTTAATTTTCTCCAATAAAAAAATAACAATTTCAATTCCAAGCATTTTCACATGAATCGATAGCTTAAAAATAAATCAATAAACTGATAGAAAGGCATTCTATCAAGTCCTAGAATAAAATATTTTTAAAAGCAAAAATACTTTGATTAATAATAATATATTATGGTTATTATATTCTGTTTATTTGGTTGCAGTTCGAATTTTTGTTTGTTAAAACCAATCATGTTGCATAAGAATAAAATTTTACCCAAAAGTTGTTTTATTTTTTATTTAAACCAACCATAATTTGGTATTAAGTTAATCAGATTTTCTGCACCAGTAAATATTATACATTTGTCATACCTTTCGGTGAAAACCGTCGTCACTGGCTGTTTATTTAGTACAGGGACCAGTACTAATCAAAACACGGCTTGAATATGATGTTCTCACAGCGAAAGCGCTCGCCATACGTACCAAATAAACAGCCAGTGACGACGGTCTTTACCGAAAGGTATGACAACAACCATTGCAACTATTTATTGTTTCAGAGAACGTAATATAGTTACTGTAACCATATTAAAACCATGTTGTATATCTGCGTACGCTAAAAATCACTGAAGCCCGAAAAAACTCTTCGACGAAAAGTCTTAAGCTCTCAGTAAAGGAGTAAAGATTGTTAACAAGGAAGCATTAACATTTTATGCTTCTTCTTTTAAATGTGGCAACCTCGAAAGATTTTATTCAAATTAACATTTATTTTTATTGCGTGAATTCTAATAATCTGTCTTCCTGTAGCACTAAGATAATGGTTACTTATTTGATCCGTAAAAAACTAAAAAGTTTGCATTATTTTAGCCTCTTGACAGGCGGGTTTAATCTTTCACCTCTGGTGGGCGAGTCTACAAAATTATAGGCGGATTTCTGATTTTCATCGCGTGAACGGAATACCAGATTTGTACTTGATTATCGAAAGAAGATTTCTTTAGAAATCATTACATTGTGATGCCCTGCGTAGCACCAATTCAATGCCATCTTGGCTTATCTCTCTACAAAATATTTATTTACGGAACCTGTCTGATCCCATATACTGGCTCTTTGCTCTCAGTTGTACGATTGTTCTTCCCTTTTGTAGCACGCTAGATTCAAATTTATTACATTTAAATGTAGATATACTTTTAATTCTGTGGCTGGTCAGGGTTAAATTCTGTAGAATTTTTGATCGTTAAGTAGATTTTAATTAAAACAAAAATAACTAGAACTTCCTTTTTATAGCTTTTTGGTCCGTCATGCTATGCGACTATTTCTTTTCACTTGACATTTTTTCTATTCCTTCAACCTTTTTATTGAGAGGTAAGCTCTTAAAATAATAATTAAATAAAGTATCATTGTCCATCTTCTATTACAAAGGTAAGTTGCCAGAATACGCGTACTGAAGGCAAAACCTAATTTTGGCTACATATCCCTGACATGCCTAGTTTCCATGCAGCTTAGAAATAAAATAGTTCATAATTTAAAAATTAAAGGGCGTCCCCATACAACAAAATTGTTTTTACGTGTAATATCTACTACTACTGCCAAAACCAAAAGGTAATACGATAATAAATCTAAAAATTAAAGGGTGTCCGCATATAGGCCTATCTTTTGAACCTTTATAGAAATATGCTTAAAAATTTAACAGAGTATCGATTAAATTTTCAAAGTAATAAATTAAAGGGTGCTCCAATAGTTCATTTAATTTAATTTATATGAACAGTTTTAGACAGACAGTTGAAATTTATAAAAAAACCTGTATTGTTAAGTCCGCTATAACAATAAGTTGAAAATTTGGATTTGGAAATTAAAGGGTATCTCAATAGTCGATGTCATGTGACGTATGTTGACAATCTCAGGTGAAATTTACTACTGAAATTTAAAAGGAACCTGTGTTGCTATGTCGGCTATAACATCAAGAATACAATTTAAATTTAGAAGTTAAAGGGTGTTCCCATAGTTTTATATAGAAGCATGATTTTCAGTTTTTAGCCATAAAGTCGGTTTTTTGCTAAAACTATTTCAGAATTTTTGTGTGTTTTTAAACCCCTGCTTCATTGCAAAACCACCAAATCTAAGATGGCGGTCCCTTGCCACGAAGATACCCCAAAATACGGTTGAAAAAAATGATTTGGTATCAAATACTATGAAAATTTTCCCAGGTTTAAAGAGCACAATTTAAACTGGATCTATGCAGATGTAACTACATCAGTTGGGTTTTTAAATATTCTGAAATATAAAACAGGGTCTTTTTTAAATTCCACATAATGAGCTTTTGGTCCATTACTGTAATTTTTAGTTTTAAAATGTACCTCAAAAAAGTACCAACTTTAGCATAGATGTAACTTACACAAGAAGTAATGGAAAGTTATGTACCTTAATGCTTTCCCTTACTTTTAACGAAGTTAATCTTGCTGTGATTTGGTACTTATTACGAATATTACTTTTGGCAATAAATTCATCAGCACCTTTCAACGAAAATCCAAAAACTTATTTTTTTTTACCAGCCAAATAAGCTACAGACTTGCTTGTTTTATAACAGCCGGTATTATTTCATTTTTTTTTATTTTTTGTTTTAAACTTTTTTTTTGTATGATAATAAAACAAATACAACAACACGAAATTTGCTCACGCAATTTGTTAACTACCTTTTTGCCAGACATCAGTTCAGTGTTTCAAACACATAAAATTTGTGCCCTTCCTAACAGTTAGTTAAGATTTAACCAACAGATAAACTGAACTAAACTAAAATGTGTGTTGAAATTTTACATTGGAATAGATTTAAGCAACCATGAAATTAAAGACTTTCTACTTTAGCAGTTAAACATCCCCTTACTTTTCTACCGCCACTCACACACAACGTTACGCAACCAGCCATTTTGGCTAAAAAAGAAAAAAAGTTTTAGAAAATTTAGAAGGAAGCAAAATGAATATATGAAAGCCATAAGGAATAGTAATTACTAACTACAAAAACAACAAAGTCATTGTGTGCATTGCTGTGCACTAAATTTTCACAAAATTCAAGAAGCAAATTAGCAAGCAAATCTTTAAATGGAAAAAATATAAATGAAAACAGCATTTAGCAAAAATGCGGTGTAAAAAAAAAAAAACAAAAAAAAAAAAGAAAAGGAAAAGGAAAATCCACAGCCAGGAAAAGAATATAACGTAATTTATATGAAATCTAGGTAAACAAGGTCCTTTGAAGCCAGCTTTAAAGGAATTAAGCATATGCTTCGTTTTGTTTTCTGTTTTCATATTATTTTTATGAGTCTTCTAAGTTTGTTTGGACGTTGAACAAATTGTTAAAATTACTACACCCAAAGGTGTAATTGAAAACAGCGGCAAACAAAAAAGGAAATAATAAAAATAAGTATAAAAAATATTTTCTATAAGACTAAAATAATAAAATTATAACAGCGTCACTTTAAGGGAGAACCAACCTGAAAGAGAGTTTAGATTAACATTTTAATTAATTTAAAATTAAATTTTACCCAAATTTACTTACATTTAATTAAATTTATTTACAGACGTCATAAAACTTATGAAAGCATCGTTTGGATAAAAATTAGTTAAAGAAAAATATTATTTAAATGTCAAGTAGTATGAACAATTTAATTTTTTTTCCCAAGTGTGATTTGGATTTATACAAGAATAATTCCCAATTCATAGCTTGCCTTTTATTTATAATTTTATGTTTTTAATATTTTTTCTTGAAATTTAAAATAGTCTGTCTTTCACTGTTTAAAAGTTGGATTATCTTTGGGGGCCACCAATTGATTTTTTATTTTTTTACACAGTTTTTTAGCGGCCAGCATAGGTAAAGGCTACGCTTTTCATGAGGCACCCTTTAATTTTAAATTTAATATTTTTACTTCTGCGTTATAAAGGACGTGGTATTGCTTAATCTGAATAAGTGTCTACCTAAGATAGTTTGAAATATAACGTAACATACAAACAAATCAGCTGTTTGTGAGAACACCCTTTAACTTTTAACAACATCGATGTTATATCGTTAAACCTTTAACTCTTATTTTATGTTTTTATATTTGTCCCTTTTAAAATAATGTTTCCATTTATAAATGCAACAAAATCGGGTATATGGGGGTCACCCTATAATTTTAATTTAACTTTTTATACTTGTGTTTTTGGTGGCCAAACATGCCATGTAAATTTCAATGATATGCTTATTAAAATTCAAATAAAAAACCTACATACATACGTTGAAGACAAGTCTTGTGTGGCGCACCCTTTTATTTTAAATATCAGATATTTTTTAGTATTTTTAAAGCAGAAATGTTGCCATATACTCTTTGAAAAATTTGAATTATCTACCTAAGACGGTTTAAAATATAAATTCATACATACGAAAATAAGATTTCTATGGAGACACCCTTTAACTCGTAAAAACATTTTTGTTGTATGTTTAAGGCTATAATTTTTAATTTTAGGTTTCTTATTTTGTTCGTAAACATTTAAAAAGTCCGCCTATATCTATGACAAGATCAGATTTTTTTGGGGCCACCCTTTAAGTTTTAGTTTAATCTTATTGATCTGTTTTTACAGTCGCTACATATGCTCGGTTAATTTCAAGAGTAGAGCTGTTAAAGTTTAAAACTAAAGACTTTATAAGTAAAAGTCACGTTTTGTATGGCACACCCTTTAATTTTAAATATTATATTGTTATAACTGTCGCTATATTGGATTTAATGCTACATACTCTATGTTGATTTAAAATATTTTACTAAGATCGTTAAAAATATAAAGACATATGCATGAAATTTAGTTTTCGATTGGGACACCCTTTAACTTTTTACTAATTTTGTGTTGTTTCCAGCGTTGACACTTATAGACATTTATATCGAATCTTCCATTGCTGTATTGTGTGCTTAATTTTTTTTCATTATTATATCCTTCACCACAAAGAATTGGAAAAAGGGTGTAACTTTGTCATTCCGTATGTAATTTCTACAAAATCCATTTCCGACTCCATAAAGTATATATTCTGACTTCTTATGTGAAGCGGAGTCGATTGAGCGATGTCCGTCTGTCCGTGTTAGTGTTGAAATCCAGTTTGCCGAGGCAGTATTTGTGCTAGAAAAAAAAAAAATAAGTATGTCATTCGATCAGACATGGTGTTGAAAGAGGTGCTATTGGAAATCAGTACGATCGGTCCATGTCATTCGAGGCAGCAGGCAAAACATCAGGCCCACCTCTAATTTTTTCATGTCATTTGGAACAATAAAGTTATTCCCATCAAAAAAACTAAAATATGGGGCGTTAGAGAATTAAAAAATAAGAAAAAAATATCACGTAATAAACTTGGCACTCGCTATTATTTTCCGAGTTACGGGGCTCTGAAATTAAAATTTTTTTTTTAAATGTCAATATGGGTATCATTTTAAAGGGTATGAAGAGATCTTTAAGGACATTTTAAATTACTTAACCCCTTTAGGAGCCGATGGAATTTTTATGTAAAATAATGTATATGTATATGTATGTATGTATGTAGTACTAAATTTTCATACTATTTAGCACAAAACAAGCCAAGCCGAAAACCAAATATCTGACATCTTCAGAATATTCCTTTGTCTCTTTTTACAATGTAGAAATTGATGGGCAGACATAATATTGAAATTAGAAAAATTATATAAAGAAAGAACATGAAAATTACGAAGAGTGGAAAAGAGAAACAGTAAATGTCTAATAAAGATAGTAGTGTACTTCACACTCTACTTCTTCAGCCTCTCGCCAATAAACTTTGTCCGTCTGCCTTGCAATTTCTACATTGTAAAAGTTGACTTTTAGCGAACGTTCAGCTTACTAAAAACCTTGCTTTTCGCAATTATATGTCAATAGATTCTTTAACGAAGGAGATTGCAGAGCAGACGCCAAGGTGATACATAAGGAATTTAACTTCACTCCAAATATCAATTCATTCTTCTACTTATATATACATGTGGTTATAAATATTTGATGAAGGGTATATAAGATTTGGCACAGCCGAATATAGCACTCATTTGTTTTTTAGTTAACCTCAAGATGCTGTTGCCTTTCTAGCTTTCTACCAGCTTTAATCGTTACTTTTAAATAGCCGATTTTAGCGTGTGCTGTCCTTAAATTATGTAGCTTTCCTGCTTATGATTGCCATCACGAGGAGCTGTAAGTCAGACTTCTGACTTTTATAAGCAGTCGATAGAAATTCTAAATATATATAGAAGGATTTAACTGTTGTAGTCTCCCGGTCTCTGTAATAAAATCCGTATGCAATTTTAAAAATCACAACGAACAATTTAAAATTTTTGTAAAGTTTTAAATAAAACCAAAAAGAATCCAAGTCTTTAATTAATTTCTAAAACCATTTAAAACACTTGACATTTGAAAAAGAAATATTTATTAGCTTTTGCACTTCTAATGACTACCCTTCAAACATGAAACCACTATATTCCCATAATAGTGTCTTTGAATGCTGTAGCGCAGCGAAAAAAATAATGGCAATGAAATTATTTTGCATTACAAGTGTTTTTCGAACGTACTCGTTTGTACACAAACCCATAAAAAAGTCACTTAAAAAACGTTAAAATTCAAATGAATATCAAGATAAATGAATATGACTGGCGTGTGCTTGTTGGTTTGCTATTTGGTTGACTGCTTAGTTATAACCAACCATTACTTTGTTACAAACAAATATTGCTCTAATCTTATGAATAATTTTCATTTAAATATAAAAAAACGTGTGCAATGAAATCAACAAAAATAATATTTCTAGCATTTTTTATGCAAAAAAAATGAGAGAAGAAAAACAAAAACCAAAAATAAACTTAATTTAACCTTGCCACTACTAACTCAAGATAAAAATTCAAAAACTACCAGCGGCAGACAATACCACCGCAACCAGTTGCCTTGAAAACTAAAAGACGAAGAGAAAAAAAACAAGAAACCCCAGCAGTTGTAATCTAAAAAACGATAAATAATCAATATCTGACGAAGGGTTTTTGTCCGCCCTAAGGTCGTAGCAGGATGATAATAATATTAGTTGCTAACTGCTAGTGTTGTTCACAGGCTTTGTTTGTTATTGTTGTAGATGCTCTTCATAAAATTGCTGCTACTAGGGCTGTTGTTGTTGCTGCTGTTTTTGTTGCTATTGTTAACGTTATTTTATTGAAAACTTAATGGTCACATCGGCAACAGCTCAAGCATAAGCAACGATTCGAAATGCAAGAACAGCTAAAAGGTAACAATGCCAAGCAAAATAATGAAAGGTGGCTCTTAAAAAGATGCGGTTTGTTAAAATAAAAAATATGACAGAGCTTTGAATTTATGAAATTAAAAGCTAAGAAAAAAAAACTTAAATTTTTTAAATGTAGAGGATGCATTCTTTTGGTTGCAGTAACAAGCAGGTTATTTTTTCTTATTCTTGTTTTGTGTTTTATTTTTTGCTCTAAGTTTTTAAGGTAGAACTTACGATTTTTGGTTTATTTCACAAACACAATCCTCTATAATTCTGGCGAGACTTGAAGCTCATAAATTTTTTTTATAAAACATGCGACATGAAGCAGTTCAGCCATCCAGAATACGCAACATAATCTGTTGCTTCGAATGGATTTTAACTCATTATATTCTTGTTTACTCAGTCACAAGTGCTAGACACTGTTATGTTGTTACTTTACTTTCTAAACAATGCTGCGCCCGGGTTGAAATTTGAATTACCTTGTTTTATTATACTGAGTCCTTAACTATCTTTTATGCTGTTCTGATATACACACACCTTCTACAACTTATCTATAGCAGCTTACGAATCCGATGCAGTTTAAACTTCTTAATATTTAATCTCTTCTAATAAACTAATCCACTCAGGTGACTTAGTAACAAATACTTTCCATTCTGTTCAGGGCTTTGATGGGATTTGAACCTATGATTTTTTATTCTGAAAAAAGCAGTCATCTCTTATTGTGTTGGCAACACCTACATACACATTTGTTAGTAGTGATCTATGCAATTTGGTTTATCTATGCAACTTTGTTTATCTAAGACACAATTCAAAACTTTTAACCGACAATAAAATTATATTTTATCTTAAACGTTTTAAATAACCTTAAAACTAGAATTTAATTAGTTCAAGATCTGGATGTTTATTCAGTCGACTTTTCTAAGCCCTTTTTGTTTCTTTAGGCTTTTACAGCAAAGCTAATATTAGGTTAGTTCCCGTACTCAAAAAAATAATAAAATAAATAAAATAACATGCAAAATAATTGTGTTTTTATGTTTACTTTGAAGAACTGCATATTTATTTCTTTTGCATCTTGTTTTGGGATAGAAGTTTGGTTTTTTGTGTTCCTTTACTTTTGGGCATTTTTGTCTTAAATTGAGATTAATTTATGTTTACGCTCATTTTACCGAACTTTACCCAAAAAGTATGGGAACGGAACTATTATTGAAAAGAAAAATGATGCTGGAAACATTTTGCAGTTGATAAACATGCTGCCAGAAAGAAAAGAAGAGAGTAGATATATAGCAACATTATTTCTTACTATTTCGCAATAATTTTTTATAGACTTTTGATATTAATTTGTACGAAACGCTTAACAGAATACCATGCTTACTTCTTGACTGGTTGTTATTGTGGTTGATATTTTTGCGTGACTGGATTTCTTTGATTTCCTGTGTTTTGCCGCCTTAAAGGACATAGCACTAGCTATTTGTTACACGTTGTGATGTCTTTAAACTTTTGAGAGCATGATCCATTTTTTTTAAATTTTCATTTGAGACAAATTGTTTTTAAAGTTGTCGTGTTTGACTTCTGTGTGGGTTTTCGACTTTTATCAAAACATATCTTCTATTAACACCATAAGAGATTTTTTTATTAGTAGCTGTTTCCTCAACTTCGACCAGCATTATAATATTTCCTTTTCAGTTTTCTTTAATGGACTGTATGAAAGTTTACGAAGTTGCCACCTAAAGGTGTACTTATGGAGATGCTCAAAGGATAAAATGAAAGATATGGTGAGATAAAGATGTAGAAGCCGTACGTGACTACGTACGTAACTACTGCGGCAGGCTATGCCTTAAAAGTATAACAGCACCTAAGAACAAAAAGCTGGCCAAGATTTAGTTGTTTCCTCAGCTTCTATTATGTATACATTTGATGTTTTCCCTCTCTATATACGAACTTGTTCTATCCTTTGTTGGCCTGGGCAATATTCACCTTGTTTTCGATCGTCTCACTGACACTTGTTGGTATTACCATTGTACGAATCAAAGTACGTGAAATTCCTTAGAAGCTTCGTCTACTTCTTATATATTCACCTAGCCGATCATCCTTATATGATTCCGTAGATCAAGGAAACCGAAGTTTGACAATGTTGACGGCCTCTATGGGGTAGAAAAGAGAGGTAACCTCAGTCTAGCAAAAGAAAAACTCTAACTAGCTTCATTTAAAAAAAGTACAAAGCGAAAGGGAAGAGAATAGGAAAAAACAATAAGACAAAGTCCAATGAGAAGCTCTTATCTTTAATTAAAATTGGTAGCGTCAAAACTTGGCTGATTTTAGACCTCAATCGAATTATTATTCATATTAGTTTTGAATAGATTTTTGGACATGTGACAGTTTCCATCAAACCTGCTGGAAAAGTTACTCAGTAGGAGTAAAAATAGTAATGTCTCTACGCTACTTCTTCTGCCATAGAATCCAAAGATTATAAAGGGTTTTAGAATCCTCGCCAGATTATTTAAGTCATGAATGAATTGCAATAAATTTCCCTGAACATTTCTTAGTTGGTGGTTGAGGTGAAAACTGTAATATCTAACTATAAGCAGCTGTGAATAGCGATGTCCAATTGGCGTAACTTAAATATGATCTCATATTATCAGGAGCTAAGGGAAAGTATATCTTGTACCAGATTAAATCGACTTTTATTTGAGAATCTCGTAGCTGTTTCTATTTTTCGCCTCGATTTTGTGGCGAAATTTTGTTCTCTAACAATTTATTGATCCACATAAGATAATTCTGAATTTCATTACTTAATTGGCCTTAGTTTTCGCCTAAATGTCTATCTGATGCTGATGAGATGTTCAGCAGTTAAGAGCTGTTTCCATTCCAAAGATGAATCACTGTTTACAATTATTCCAATGACTTTTCAGGTACCACATCAATATGGCACTTTTTCTTGAGTACCTGGAGACAGAAGATATTACACGATTGCCATTTTTTTAAATAAACTTTTATATAAAAATTTCAGAAAGAAGGATGAAATTTGTAAAAAAAAAAAAAATTATAAAAAAATTTTCGATTCCAAAAATGAATATTAAATTAAAAATAATTAAAAATCTCGCCCTATTCCCTTTATTATTTTATTCAGTTTATAAACTTTTAATTCTTTTTATTTTCTGCACATTCTAATTGTTAACTTATTTGTTTTTATCAGCATTTCGTTTACAGTATCCTGAGTAACTCTTCAGCATTTTTGCTTACTTAAAGCAACATTTTGGTGTTTAAGCTGTTAAGCTGGCGCAGCTCTTCAAAATTCTATATAAAAGTGTGAAGGCATGAGTTACCTCCGGCCAAAAATGATAATGACAAAAATGTAACTGCAAAAAAAAAAACACCAACAACAACAACGACGAGAACAAAGTAACCTTTAGCCACAGAGAAACGAAGAGACACAGCTGTGAATTCAACATTTTGGTGTCATAACTACAAATTGAAGTCAATGATTTATTGCTTTGGGAAATTGTGGTTAAAGTTAACTGTAAAAACTAAATAAAAAAAGTAAAAATAATGTGGAAAATGAAATGAAATATAAAAAAGAGAGAATAACTCCAATATTGCTAAAGCACAAAAATATTTTGTATGTGAAGAGTAAAAGAATATTCAACATCTATTTTAATTTACTCACTTCACATAAAAACAAAGTCTGCATTTATCTGGATACATAATCATCATTATTCATACGTTATTTTGGTCTCGTTTTGTGCATATTTGTAAAGGGATTCCATAAGAACCGTAGCTGGCTGTTGTTAAATGTCATTTGGCTTCAACTACTTCTCCACAGCTGCTTTTAGTATTTTTTTTTTGTAGCTGCTGTGTGCACAACAATTAAAAGATCTGTCAGATTGAAGTTTTTCCAGGGTGACAGCTTTTTTTTGCTGACTTTTGAAATATGGTTTTACTGGATTTTTTTTTATTCTTGCTTTCGTAGTTAGCTGGCGATAGTCAAGGTTAAGGAGCTGCAAGAGGTTGAAAGTAAATGACAGAAAACAATGAGAAAACATCAATATAAACATCAAGGTTAAAATGAACGTAATAAATAAAAATTCGTCCAAATTTAGACAAAAGAAAAGTCTGGACCCATCATCTGGCTAATCGAACTGTAGACTAAAAGCAAAGCTACAGATGATTCTACTGACTAAATCATTTTAATTTTGCATGAAAAAATGATCATGCTATGGACTGGCCTTAGTAACTGCCGTAACTGTTAACACTGAGAGAAAATAAAGTGACTAACCGAGCCATCGCAACAGCCTTAACTTCAACTTTAGGGCATGAAAGAACTGCATTTAAATCTTTTCTTCTTGATTTTTACACATCTTTCGCGCTTTTGAAGGTCTCTTTTATTATAAATCTTAGCTTTTATATAAATAGAATTTTTACTAATAATCAACTAAACGGGTGGGGTTCCTGTGAGGTACCTGTTTCGTCAAACAATAATTACTGCTCAGAACACGAAGTTTTTTTTTCTAGTTTAAAGTCTCGAAATATAGCATCCTTTTCTTGCTATTTGGGCTTTAATCTCAGCTTCCACATTATTACAAAGGTCATACCAATGATCGAATAAACTACTGAGGTTCCAGTGGAACCGCTTCTGTAATAACAAAATTACTGGTTAGAGCTCGAAGGTTTTTAGTCTCTAATTTCAGATCCCTTAAATGTCTCTGGGGCTGATGCAATTTCCAAGAATTATTTCCTTAAGTATGAACAAAAAAAGAAATTAATATATTCATCAATTTCGGAAACCCAAAAGCTTCTGTTTTTAAAGAGTAGTAGCAACACGACCTTCCATTTCTTTGATCAATATTTGTGATTTAAAATTATCAGTAGCTTTCGGTAGCTGGGGAGTATATTGCAGAACAATCTAGGATGAAGGCATATCCGTTTTCAATAGATAACAATTAAGTTCATGGTTAACAATACCACAGACACTTGTACATTAATTGACTAAACATTTTGCAAACATTCCAAAGTTTTCGCTAACTAATAAATTGAGCGAAGAATTAAAGCTACAAAAATTTAAAGTTCTCCAATAGTTCATTTAATTCAATATTTATGACTATAATTTTGTACAGTCGTCCGTTACAATAACGAGCAAAATTGAAACTTGTTGCAGTTAAAGGGTGTCCCCATAACTAATATAATTTGACCTACACGATTTTAACTTTGTATGTTTTAAACTCGGTTCTTGTAGATTTTTTTTATATAAAAATTTCCACACATAAATCGCACTCAATTTCATTTTAATTTCGTGACACATTTTCTTGCATTACTTTTGGGGTTTTGTAACACACATTTTTGTAATTTATTTGTTTTTAACTATTTTCTAATTTTCTTTTTCATACTGTTGTTGTCTATAAATAACAAATTATCTAGAACTCATTTGAAATGCAAAGATTAATAAAGAACATATAAAACGTGCTACTGATTAGCAATGATAACACATAACAAAAACTGTTTGTATATTTATTTTTGTGTTTTACAACAAAACAGATAAGTGCCACAATGTTTAATAAATATTTGAAAGCATTACAAATGCGTTAAGTGTGATACTTTGTTGCAACTTTTAGTTAAATATGCACAAAACAAACTGATATTTTCATTCAGTAAAAACTTATGCAAACCATAGCGTCAGTTGATGGCAATTTAACTGCAGCTGACACAAACATAGAAAGAAGTACTAAACAAACGACAAAGTTTTATTGCTTGATTAAAACTAAAGCTTGCGATACAAAATACTTAAAGCAAAAATAAATAAATAAATATGAATGGACATGCAAATATAAATAAAGAAAAAATTCTAAACTTAGAAAACTAACACTTGTGATAGTAAAGCAAAAAATGTAAATAAATGTAGTATAACAAACAAGATGGAAGGACAGACAGAATAAAGATGAAGACAAGTGTAGGTTTAAAGTTACACCATTTGTAAGTACAAAAACTGTAGTAAATTTGCTATTATGTCAAGAACGATACAAAATTATTATAGTAGAAAAATGACATTAAATATTAATATAATAATTTGTTTTTTACAAAAAATAATTATAATAAAAGTCATATAAAATTGCAAAATTTCACTACACGCAATTGATAATAAAATAACTTAGACCAATAAAATTAAACTAAAGTCCTACAAAATTTCAAAAATATTTATTTTCCTTATTTGCAAAAAAGGTCTTCTATAAAATTTTAAATTCGTAAAATATGCTTACACTTTTCAAAAAAAGACAAACATTTCTGAACATTGATATATAAGGTGTCTACTCGCTCTTTTTTGAGAACCCTTTAACACATTAATTAACACAAGAGAAATCTTTAACAAAATGTCGGGAAAGGGATAAAAAATAATTCTTGTAAAAACCCCGGCTTTAAAACAGACAAACGGAAAGGGGTCATCGAAAATAAAATAAAAATTGTAATACACACTTTATACAAATTTTTAATTGTCTATCTATTATCGTTTAAAAGACAAGTTCGTATATATCAAATAACAGTACCTATAGAGACACTCTTTAATTTCTAATTTTAAATTTTAAACTTATTGTTTTTTATCGTATGCAGTCAATATGTCAATATGGTCAATATACCTTTAATTTATTAGAAAACAAAACCATATACATATATCGGGTCACCCTTTAATATCCAGTTAATAGTTTATTCTTGTTGTTATAGCGAATTAAGAACAGACCTGGTATAAATTTCAACTGTCTGTTAAAAAAGCCCTAAATATTAATTTACAACACCTGTTGGGGACACCCTTTAATTTTATATTTAAAAATGTTTATACTTTTTGTTATAGCGCACGTAACGAATGTGTTGGATAAATGTTAACGTGCTCGAACATAACGTTTTTAAAGATTAGGCCATGCACATCAAATTACGCGTCAACTATGAAGACACCCTTTAATTTTTTATTTATTATTATGTTTTTTATTGTAATTGTGTATAAGGTATTATATAATTTATTTAAATTTTAAGTGTCTATCTATAATGGCTCAAAGGTAAGGACACGTAAGTCTACTTACATGCCTTTTGGGACACCCTTTATTATCCAATTTTACATTTTATACCTTTAGTTTTATTAGATTAAGAGGCACATATTCTGTGTAATTTAAAAGTGTTTGACTATAACGTTTTAAAATATACTGACATATAAAGCAAATTACATCATCTATAGGTGCACCCTTTAATACTTTTATTTTTTGTGAGTGCTATTTACTTGATGCCAAATTTGTTGAAATTTTATATGAGTGTCTTTTACGGTTCAATAGACATGTAAAAATGATATGTGTTGTATGGGGCACCCTTTAATTTGAAAAAAATATTTTTTTTGTTTCATGACACCATTTATGACTATGAATTTTTCAATAAAAAAATCTGGTCAGTTCGAAAACGACAGTGTTCTTTCTCATATTTTAATTTCGGTTATTAAGAACAAGGAAATTGCGTTAACAGGCTCCTGCTTTAATTGTTTTTTTAAAATGATTTGATCTCCTGGAGTCTTAAGTTACTGACTGCTCTTTGGCTTAATTTTATTTTCCTTCTAACAAAGCATTTATTTTGGAATCGTTGTAGCGTCTTTCGAGTTTATCAAATTCTGAACAATTTAAATGCAACGTTTGTAGGTAGTGGAACAGCAAGTTTAGATTGTAAAAATTTTCTTCGTCTATTTTATAAAAAAAAAACTTATTTTTTGTATCATCTTCCTGTGAAAATTGAGCTGTTTTACTTTGTAAGATGGTGTGACTACTGGTAGAGTTGCACAGTATGTATGCGTGTGCGTATTAACCAGAGTGAAAAAAGCAAAAAAATAATAAAAATGCTAAATATTTTAATATTTTAAATTGGCTCGTTTCCAGCTTAGAGTAGGTTTTCTAAAGGCCTTTTGTTTTTATTTTTTTTATTTTTATATTCAGTTTGTTTCTTGGCTGCATTATAGGGCAGTTTATAATTCTAAGAGCAGCCTGGCTATAAGTTTTATGGCGGTCTTTATTTCGTTTTTTCTGTGCCATTTAAGAAAAAACTAAATCTAAACATTTTTTGCATTCCTATTGTTGTTTTTTTTTCGTTTTATTTATTGTTGCATTTTATGTGTTGGAAAGTTTTATTAAAAGGCGTTTGTCTTAGACTTGTAAAAAGGCGTTGACAAATAGATAATATTCTTTGTTGTTGTTTTTTTCATTGCATTGTTAACATTTTTTGTTTTAGTTTTTTTTTCTTGCTTTGTTATTTGACAAACAATTCCTTAAATTCAGTTTAATGTTTGTTCATATGCTTGACTTTATAGCGATAAACAAATTATAATTTTATTGTCTTGTTTTGTTTTTGGCATTTCGTTGTTGAAATCACAACAGCACATACTGTTAAATTGAAGCAATTGTTTTTTTTTTTTCAACAATTTGCCAGCTGGTTTAAGGAATTTACGAACAATTTAACAGTTAGACATTTTATCGAAAGATGTCAGAGATATTGTCAAAGTGTGGCATGTGTTTTATTTAAAGGAATTTTTAATTGTCTACTGGAAATCACTTAAAGTTATTCAGGGGTTAAAATTAATAAGATTTTTATTTATATTTATGTAATTTTGTCTCCTCAAAACCTTTTAAGCAAGATTAAAAAGGGATGCTAAGGTAGATCGCAAATTATTTTAAGACTTTTTTACTCCCTATTGTTCCTCGTTGATTACTTAGGAGTTCGACCATGAATGAAGGCTTTCAAGGCAAGTGACGCGCCACCTAAAAGGCAATCACTTTGCACTAGCGACCTTTGCTCGGCTTCTGATTATTATTAACCTTCCTTTTTATCACAGAGTTCAAAAAAACGTTTTAAGCTGAAATCTCTCGCGATGTCTTTCGTCCAATGCTGTTGAAACTGGAAAAGTAAATTCGCTAGCTTGCATTATAGAACCTGTTACTCTTTCATTTTCTGCAGCTAGACTTTAAGGCAGTTATGCGATTTTAAACCCTTTTGCAATTGAAGCGGCTTCAAAGCTCTTAAGACAATATTTATGAATTCGTTCGCTAGGTGCAGAGTATCTGATTGAGTGCTGTCGCTTCTTAGTGTATCGATTATCTCTTCTCTTCAAAAGTTTTCTAGTCCTTAAGGCGTTCTGCCTTTCTCCACTGCTGCTCGAGCTCAAGCGATCAGCTTAAACTTAAAAAGATGAAGCAGAGTTGAGGTAAAACGATATTTTCTATACAATTTAGCATATCAAATTCGCTTTAGACAAACAAACAATCGTGATAGAGAATCTTTCTTATTTTTTGCTCTCACAAAGAGCACTCATTTGCTGAGGCTTGAAGTAAATTTGTATGCATTTTAGGTAGCTCTGCTAAATCCAGGATCCACAAATCTTGAGTGAAGGATTTAGAAAGATTTTGTACTTTACAGTAGACAAAACATTGTCCTTTGTGCTTTTCTCTGTGTCCTGTGCTGCTTTTAAGAAGTTTCTGTCTATCAGACAGACAAATCTTTCTCATATGGACTGTAAATAAAATCGGTTTTATTCGTTGCTGCTTGTGAAACAATAAATTGTTTGTCGCTTAGATTTTATTTTTCCCCCAAGTTTTTTTTTAAAGATTTCTTATTTATAAGTAACTCGCAACTTTCGAAGCATATCATACATTTCAACAAAAAAAAAAAAAAAACAAAACTAAATGTAAAAAACTGTAAAGAAAATTATAGAAATGGAAACAAAAAATAAATAAATTTCATTTTAAGCCATAAATTATTTTCGATATGTTGAAATGTTTGTTGAAACATTTCCTATTTCCTGTTAACATTTCAGGCATTTCTTAACCTAAATTTTCAAATAAACTTTTCTTTCTTTCTCCCTCCCTCTCAAAAACAAGGACCTTTATATAAATACTACCCAGCCAACATTAATTCAAGACGTTTGAAATTTTTCGGCAGATAGCTGCGATTTCATACAGTCCACTTGCTGGGTTGATTTTTTAAAACTTTAGAAAAATAACGCTTAAGTCAGACAAGAACACATATGTTATCTCCCCAAACATTTTCTCCCGTGTTGTTAAATTCACCTCAAACCAACTGCACATCTTTAATAAGCAAAATTTTATTTTTCTATTCAAATAAAATTACCACTATCAATCAGAGCAAAAAAAAAGCAAGCAGAAAAAAGTTTTATGCTTGTAAAAACTGAATCCTGAAATTCCCAAATTATTTATCGAAAATCCCAAGATGAAGTTTTTTATACTTTTGCCCCTAAAAATCACATTTGGCTGTACGCTGATAAGATTCTGAGAATAACTAAAACCTTTAAAACCGGAAGCAGTTTTGGGATCTCATTTTTGGAATATTAAAGCAAATGATTGATTTTGAGGATGACAAGTGGCAACACATACATAATATTAGTTAATTTTTCAGAAACTTTCTCCTTAAAAATGCCTGTCCGAAAAGTGGAAAACATTTGTAGGGTCATTACGAATTCTGTTTGTTTGTTATGATGGAAGGATTAATGGTACTTTTCTGATCAAGAACTTACAAAAATGTAATATTTTTATACAAATATCAATTTAAAATTCGAATTTAGTAAAAATATTGATTTGAGATTTTTAATTTTATAAATTTTCCGAAAAACTAACTGGAAAAGATATTTTCTTAATAGAATATTTTTGAAAATAATTCCCAATAATTAAAAAGAACTGGACAAGCCTTTTAAATACTTTTAAAAGTTCAATTTGAACATGTAAATGGCTCGTTAAATTTGAAAAATAACTTTGAGGTTTACACTTGTTTTCCAAAACTTTGTTAAAGAATTTTAAAATTTTTTAAATCTGATGGAAGATAAAAATGACAACCCAGGCAATAATGTACAAAATAACCTACTCTGATATAATTCTGAGACTCATGTAAAAAATTTGATTGTTTCAATCAGTCCACCGATTTTAAAATTTCAGATTATTTTCAAGATTTTTCCTTTTAGCCCCACTGTATCATATTTTATATACAAGATTTGTAAGAAAACTTGCTTGGTTTTAAAATTATATAATTTTAAAAATATTTTCATTTTCTACGATTTAAAAATAAATTAAAATGTTTACTGGTTTAAACACCCTCTCACCATAAGCGCTAACTAAAAACCATAACTGACAGTAAGAAATAGAAAACAAGGGAACAAAGAAAAAATCTACTAAATGAAATTTTCAAAAACAAATTTAAATTAAATACAACAAACCGTAAAAGAAGAAAATAGAAGTTGCAAAAAAAAAAAAAAAAAATAACTGTATTATTTTAAAGGAATATAACACTTTAAAAGAAAGGTGTGAATGTTTAAAACCATCCACAACACAACGAATGAATAATACTTGGAATAAAGTGGTTTTTTAACGTGTAACTGCAAAGAAACTCTTAATTTTATTTATTGTTTAAAATAACTTTTCACTCAGTTAAAATACTGGCAGGAACAAATGAACTTAACTTTTGGAATGGAGTGAGATTTTTCTATGAACATTTTCACGGGATGTTTGTGAAATATAATTTGTTTTTTCTTTTTATTTTGTTGTTGTTCTGGTAATAAGACAAAGCTACTTAATAAAATGTAATTGTTATTTAATTTATGTCTTTCTTTGTTATTGCGTTTATATGTTTTTGTCGAAATGAATGCGATAAATAATGGCAATTTGAAATGCTGTGAAATAAAATTAATACAATTGTAAAAAGTTGTAAAAAGAAATACAAAGTTTTAATTTTTCTTCTGCCGGAAAATAAATACTAGATTTAAATTTGATGCTTTTTGTTTGTTATTTGACAGCTGTTAGTTTATATGTGTGAAGGAGGTGGGCGACGGGCGCGATACTAAAGTAGACTACTAACATTAGAAGCTCTTTTATGAACCCCTTCATTTTTTAATACTTTCTAGTAACCGATTTATAAATTAGGACAACCTTCTTTTCATCCAGTCTCGTGCCGATAAGGCCCTTAAATCGTTGCTGTAGTGATTTTATAATAACTGTCGACCTCCTAACGAATTACAAATCTTTAAAATTTGCTAATATTTAATATTTGTCTAAGGTTAAGGTGCCCGGTAGCGTCCTCGTCAATGTGTGTTGACCTGTGGTACATATGGTAACCAGGGACCTTCACATTCAATGTTCGCTAATCTCTTAGTTTTTCACCGGTACAATCTGCAAACAAAATATTTCTAGAAGGGCCTAATGCCCTTCAACAAAAGGAAAATTGTATCATGTATTATTTTGTCAATATCTTGGCCTCTTCTTAAACTTGAAAATAAAAGATGTTCTCTTATACAGAAATCCAGAAAAACTGGATGCTAAGAGGTATCGAGAGTTTGCTTGAATTAATTTAGCCAGTCTTCTGGCAGACACAGCATCTAACAAGGAACGTATTACCGGCTGTTAGCACAAGCAATTGGAATTTGAACTTCCGTCGGTAACAACAAGCTATACAACCCTTGTGTCTGTCAACCAATGGCTCAGCTGACAATTAAGGAACACTAAACAAAATAAAAACTTATTTTCTTCAATCAATAAAAAAACTAAAATAAGAAACATTGAACTGTTGATTCAAAATAGTCAAAAAAAAAGATACATAAAAACAAAATCGACGGGTAATGCTTATTACCCTGGCTGTTAAATAACAAGACTTTTAAATGATACTATCGAAACAGGAATTGGTAGCCTAAGAAAATTCCGATTTTAGTTTTAAAGACATAAACTGAAACTCCATGAAACTTTTTATATCGAAAGTTGAGTCAAAATCCTAACTTTTTTAAAATAAATCGTCCAGTTTTAAACAACCTATCCAATCGAGACATTGTAGAGAACTTTTCAAAATTCTTAAAATCACTTTAAATATTTAAGATTTTAAAATGGCTGGCATTTAGAAAATATTATACTCCAGGAATAGAATATGACAGAAATAGGCGGCAGAAAGTTTCAAAACACATTTTCTCTTTAGGATAATACCAAACTCAATATATTTTTGTTTTTTAAAGTCGAAAAATATTTTACATATGTAAATATTTACTTTAAAATGACGCTGCTACAAAACTTTATTTTTTGCGCTTCAGAATTTAGCAAACTTTTCACAAGTTTTAAGAAAAACAATAAAAAATTGTTTAAGATATTTTGAAAAAAAAAAATAATAAATGTTGGAAACGTTTAGCGCAACAATCGCTTACTGTGAGACACAAATGTCATATCTACATATATTTAAGCCATCTCTATTTAAACCAGATGATATGTTAATGTTTTGATATGAGAAGTTTCTCACTTAGGTTATAGAACAGAGACAAGAATACTGCATATTCACTTTTATTGCTCATTCATATGTTCATTGCTTTTGCCATTCATTTAACTGCCTAAAATGATCAATGCACGTGCTTGTGTTCAACTCTCCATTTGATTTGACTGTTTTTTTTTTCGCACTACTTTTATTATGCCAACACAAGTTAATCAACCATTTCATTCATGCCATTTAAAATTTTTGAAAACTGCTCGAGACTTTGGTACCTATTCATTGCTAACCATCATATTTTATAGTATTCACCATGGTATTCATAGCATTCATGCATATATAAAGAAAATAAGAAAAGAAAAAATCTATGCTTGCACGAACAAAAACCATAAATTGCGCGTATGTACATACATATATATGTATGTATATTGTACATACACAGAAATATAGACAGTGTTGCCAATTTAACTGATTTTGTGGTAGGTTAAGCGTTTTTTTTAACACCAAAAGTATCATTATTTCTTTTAGTTTTTATATTGCAGTTTTTCTGAAGAACGAATTAAAAAGGTAAAATTTTAAACATGTGCCGATTTTTATAATAATTAAATACTTCTCACACAATATAATTAACCAATTATGTGTTTTAATTTAGTTTTAAGCACCCATCATTCACAGGTATTCACAAATGATTCATGAATACAGCGCGGTTTTCATGAACCTTTGTGAATGTTTGTTGTCATTTAGGTAACACATGCAATACACACATCATATTTCATCATACGATCTCTGTGTGAATGTGTTTTCATTCGCTTCATTAGCCTAGTGTGTAGTAATGTCAACAACATTATTTTTGTGTGAATGTATTCAAAGCAATAAAACCAATGCAATTTCTTTTCTCTGTTATAGAAGCAAGGCAAATGATCAGTTGGACTATCTTTCATTCACTTAAGCTATAACCCTCAGCCGCAGTGTGAGCTTCGTCGTATTATTTTTATGTTTACAATGTACACAACTTAGGGTAGACAGATGCAAAGAATGCTGATGGCGGATGTAGTGGTCCCGAAAATACTGCATTAAATTCTGATAGTGTCTAATTTTTCCTGATTTTTTCGTAAATGCAAAAACTAAAATATACTTGAACTCAAGCCGTATTAACATTAACATTAATTATTTATTATTTTTTTAATTCTAGTATTAAAAACACTCCAGAGAAATTTGAAAAATAATTTTTGAAACACAAACTCTGAAAAAAAACATTAAATCCAATTTTTACTTTCTGTTTAATAAAGAATAAATTCTACCATCATTTATTTCAAATATTTTCATATAAAATAACTCAATGCAATTTATTTCCAAAGCTAAAATAAAAATGCAATTTAAAAGCTTATTATTTATTCCTTAAAAAAATTGTAGTATTTTTTAAGATACAGGTATTTGTCTGTCCATTTGCTCGAATATTTCTTTAGTGCAATCAAGTGTTAATAAATAAATTCATTCAGTAGATTGATTTTCCTCACAAGATATTTTTTGTCATTAATATTAAAAGCAAAACATTTAAAAATCACACACTTAAAACATGGTCTTTGAAATGTCTGCTTTTTATTTGATTTAACGGGTGACGTTTTTTTTTAGAAATTTTCAGATGAAGAAAAAAGTAACAAACTAAAGATACTCTCTTATTTAAAATAATAAATTTAGTTTTATATTTCAAAAATAAATAGTTTTATATTTCAAAAGTGATACTGTTAGTGTCATCAGCCACGCTTGGCTAAATAGTGAGACGTTTAAAGCTTTAAGAGTTTCAAATACACAAAGTAATTAGAAGATTCTATCGAAACTTTAACATTTGTAAAACAAAACTAAAAAATATTGCAGTGGATTTTTTAGCCCTGATCTTTAAGAGCTTCTTAATATCTAAAGATGAATCAGCTTATTCGTAACCATGAGAATTGAGAATTGAAATTGACTCCAGTGATACGGGACCCATTCAGAGCTGGGCTTCTGATCGCTATTTATTTTTTAATTTATATGTTGACCTTAAATCCTTAGCGTTAAGATATCCTTAACTCCCCTTCAACTGCATTGCCTCAGAAGGCTTGATAACAATAAAGAATAATTTTCAGTTTTATGTGTTGAATAGCCGATAAGAGACATAATTGTACTATGGTCGTTGTACAAGAACAATATGATTTTCTTTACGTAAAAATCTGTTATTTTGTCCAAACAAATTATAATTGTTTAAAAGATAACTATTATCACGACAAGCAAATTATTATTAATTTTAACCAAATATATGGTTACAAACCATAACCAAAGTTTTATTACTATTTAAGCATATAATTATACTTGTAATCATTATGAACAAAAAGAGATAAAATTGTATTCTGCATTATCAAATTATAAGTGAAAAACGCTATAATCAGCCTTCTGCTGTCGGTTTATTAGACAAAATAACAAAATTCAAAATATAAAAAATAAAGAGTTGAGTAAATTAATTTTAAATAAAAATAATTAATACTGAGTTATTTCTTTATTCGATTTAATATTAAAGTTAATTATGGAAAGAGCTTTTTTATGGAAGAGTCATATGGGCATTTCCACGAATATGTCAACAATGACTTAGAAAAAATAAAAACTCTTGAAAATTTTGTTTAAACCAGTTTTAGAGGAAAAACATATATTATGGTTGTAAAGCATTATATTTTATTTACACTTTTAAAATTATTATGTGTAAAATTATATTTTTGTGCTTAAACACAAATACAAGTCAAAGCGCTTCAGTATTATTATTAACGTTTGTGAAAATATTATGTTTAGATACAACCATTTCATAACGGAAAATTTGTAGGTAGCGATATAACTTTAAACTGGAAAAGTTAACAGCTAAATTAAATTTTATTAAAAAAATTTAAATTCCAAAGGTAAATATATCGTATTAATATGTGAAAATATTTTTGGGCACACGGCCACAGCGACTGTTCTTTAGGACGTAACTATGGGCATCCAATTTTGGAAGGCTTTTAAAACAAATAATGTTTGCTTCCAAGTTTGTGACTTTTTGTGATCGTAAGAAAAATAATGGAACCGCACTATCAGGATCAATGTCATTCATTTTTTCAAACAAATAATTATCGATCATGATGCGGTAACAATCTCCATTGATTGTATATCTACTTCAGACTTCATAAGGTCCAGTGATGCCATCTGCATGTAAACCGCAGCAAACGGTACATTTTTCTACATGTATTGAATTCTGTAGAATTTGTTGTTAAGTGGATATGCAGCAATTTTGATTACAAACAAACTCCTTAAGCCAAAAATAAGTCACATCGCAAATTAAATCTTCTCATGATGATTAGCAAAAGTATATTGATCACAAATGTCAACAATTAAGGGCAGTATGGCAGTTAACATATGCGTAAACTTTGTCAGACTTAAAAAACTGACAACTATAATATTTTACACTTTAATTCTAAATACTTCTACCATGTTTTATTTTTACATGCAACTGAATCATGTAACTAAATAGTTTTTTATATTTTATTTTTTCTTTAAAATATCCTTTTTATTAAATTATTTATTAAATATTTTTAGCAGGTAATCAGTTGGAAAATAGCTTTTTCTTTCTTGACAGATCAGATATTTATCCTTATTTTATTGGTTTTTTGTCATCATCGTCTTTATCATCATCACTACACAGTTGAAAAGGTAAAGCACTCATACATTCACAATAAATTTCATATTTAAGGTATAAAATAGATTATGGTATGAAATCAAGAAAAATGACCAAAAGGTGTCAACCAAAAGCAAAAAAAAAAAAAAAACAAAGAGAGAATAGAAGAGGATAAAAGTAATAGATATCAAATAGCTTTTAGATTATATTTGATGTAATCAATTGCAAACTGAGTGTGTAATTTGTTTGATATCTATCAAAAAGCTATTGAGTTTAATTTTTCTTTTGAAAAATTAAGTGAAATAAAGAAGAAAACGTGAGTTTTTGTATTGACTAAACCACGTAAATGTTACCAAATGTTTTATTCTAATGTTAAGTGTGAGGGCTTTTTAAAACTTTTTTATTTTACTCTTTTGTGATGCTTCAGTTATTCTCAGACTATAGTCTCTTGGCACTGGTTAGATTTTGTCGAAGATTTGTTTCTTTTTTGGCTTGCTCTGTAGGCGTCTTTTCAATAAAAAGGTGTCTTGTGACCTCAAATCAATCGCTTTCATTTTTCTTGCAAAAGAACTGATATTTTCCATCTTTTCGACGTTAAAAAAATATATTTTTCTCCAAGTTCATGGGAGTTGAACTCATGACCTTTTTTAAACTCGTAGAAGTAATCAGGGGTTGACTCCTACTTAAGGGTTGTACCAGAACTAGAAAATTAGGTTATGTAAAGAAGGATAAGGGAGTTGTGTTTGTGGACATTCAATTTGAATCTTCCTACATTGAAAGTGACAAGAAAGACCTCTACAAAATGATGCTAAAAATGTATTCTATCTGTAATGCGTAGTGCGATCCACTGGTGGTCGACCAAAAATGGATAATTTCTTAATGAAACGCATATTGTACGTGAAAACGTGTGGATATCGGGAAGAAGTTCTCTCATTAACTTTATAACTTCTTAATTAGGACAAATACTCAGGGGATGACTCATACTGAAGCATTGTGCCTGAACTAGTAAATTAATTTATGGGAAGGAGCATAAAGGGAGTAGTGTTTGTGGGTATTCAATTTCAATTTCAATTTGTATATTGAATTGACATGAAAGACCACTTTAAGAAGTTGATTTCACATTCAAATAATCCGGCAGAAAATTGTATTTCCTTTGCAGTGGATAGTCCAATTCACTGGAAAGTCGACAAAGCATGCATGTTTAAGAGAGCCTTGCCCTACACCTGTAGCTCGAGTAACTCCAAATCAGACAGTCGTATTCAATTTTTGGCAAGAAGTCGTCGTTGTAAATTGTAAGAAGATCTGAAAGAGTGAAATATCTTTTTTACCGTTAAAAAAATCGAGACACGTGAAAGCTTCTTTTCGGAATTTAGATAATGTGTTTAGTCCATCTAACATCGCACTGAATTTTTATGCAAGCAACATCATGCGCTTCTGCGTCCTTAATATTTTTATCAATCACAATTACAGATGAAGCACTATTTCAGTCGAATGTCTGTGCGTAAGCATACAGCATTGTGTCCAACGAGTATTAAAATCGAACCCATTTGCCTGGCCCCACTCAGATATTAATACGAAATCATGATCATTGCAGATTTATAAAATCTACAGCCACTGGTGAGCTTCTTCCACCCCTTTCGCAAACAATTTATAAAAAGTAAAAAAAAATCGTATGAAGTACAACTTACACTGTTGAAAAAAAAAACAAGTAATTAGAGTGCTCCCATTGAGGTTTGAAAGAGATTTTTTTCTACTCAACATTGCAATGGACTTAATATTTATATCATCAATAATTAAAAGTAAGGTGAAATGCTAAGTTAGCCTAGAACGATAGAACTTGCGAGCTTTCAAATCAATCCTATTTGCGTGACCCCGTTCATGAATCCATTTTAAATGCTCATTCACACGGATGTAAAGTCAAAAGTCCATGTCCGCTATACTTCAATATTCACTGCAATCATAGTGGTTTCAATTTCGTTTTAGCCTTCTTTATCACTGAATCTTCACTTTTTAATTTTAATGTGGCAATAATGCGAAATAACAAGGCTAATCAAAGTAAAAACACTTAAAAAAGAAAATTTAAAAATCCCATGCAACAAAATTTCTAAGAAACTAAATTCCACTTTAAAATATAAAAATGATTTCACTCCAGACAAATTTTTCGTTTCTCGTTTTTTGAAGAACCAATTTGCGGTATTGAAATTGAGCTCTGTGATATGCCTAATTATTAGTGTTCGTGCTGATATTTTACGAAGACGGAGGAGCAATGCTTTTTTTTTTAAACACTCGATATAACGAACTGATATAGGAAGCAATTTCTTGTAGCTATAATTACCCGCTTGCCATAGTTATTTAATTACGTTTACCATCCCTGATTATTGTATTTTATAACTGATATAAAAATGCAACTTTCCTTGTCTTTTATGATTTGTAATTGATGTTGTTGGATGGAAGCTAAAGCCACCAATTAATAAAAGCCACATCTACATTAATAACTATTTGCGTATTTTTCATTCAATCAATAATTGTTAGCTTAAACAAATATGCAAAACACTGCCTATATAATTTTAATTTTTCTTGTCCAAACACAACTGATCTTGAATGCAACAACTTTCTTCAATGGCCTAACTGAAGCCAGTTTTATTACGAATAAAATTGACTTGATCGTTAATGGAGAACCTGGCCAGAATATTAATTGAAATACAACAATTATATGAATATAAAAATTGCTAAAGAATTAAAAAACAAAAAGACTTGCTGCTAATAATACAGGCAATTCAATCTAGTTTTGTTTCATCAAAATGCTAAAACAAAGATAATAAAAGACAATAATAAAGATTTCTTTGTAGCCACACATTTAGTTCGTCAATGTCAGTGAAACGTGAAGCATTAAAACGTGCTAAAACCAACAAATTAAAATGAAGTTTTCTAATCAATTTCATATTGTACTCATTATCATTATTACAAGCAGTGCTGCCTTAAGTAAATCTCACCTGAGAGAAAATTCCCAAACAAGACAGAATAATTTCTTGGAATGGTTAATATCAATATTTCAATTTAATCCCATTACAACGAGCACCATTAAGCCAACCACAGAAATGAAACAATGTCAACCATGCTCGTGTGGCACACCCAATATTATAAATCGTATAGTGGGTGGAGAGGAGGCACAAGAAATACGTTACCCCTGGATGACATTGCTTAAATATAATAATCGTTTTTATTGTGGTGGCTCTTTAATATCTGATCGTTATGTTGCCACCGCAGCTCATTGCCTAAGAGGGTTTGTGTTTAGTCGCATATCAGTTAGTTTATTGGTTCATGACCGCAAGGCAAATTGTTCACGAGAAATTAATAGGAAGGTAAGAAAGACTATAATACATGAGCGCTATAATCCTGAGAATATCAACAATGATATTGGTCTGCTACAACTAGCAGAGTCGATAGAAATTTCAAACATTTTAAGACCAGTCTGTATGCCCATGAAGAATAAAACTTATACGAATGAAACTGGCATAGCAAGTGGCTGGGGAGCTACATCAGAAGGCGGTCCTATAGCACAAAAATTAATGGTAAATTGTTGTATTTATCAATAAAATATAAAACA